>OX419586.1:5306751-5994250 GCA_948473455.1 Teleiodes luculella | reverse complement strand
TTCAAAATGGCGGCCATTTTTTGCAATTCTGATGTCAGATTCGTCATCGGAGTCTACTGGGGACCCCAGATATCGATTTTGGAAGCAATGGGACCAGAAACAGAAAAGTTCAAAATGGCGGCCATTTTATGCAATTCTGATGTCAGATTCGTCACCGGAGTCCACTGGGGACCCCAGATATCGATTTTGGAAGCAATCGGACCAGAAACAAAAAAGTTCAAAATGGCGGCCATTTTATGCAATTCTGATGTCAGATTCATCATTGGAGTCCACTGGGGACCCCAGATATCGGTTTTGGAAGCAATCGGACCAGAAACAAAAAAAGTTCAAAATGGCGGCCATTTTTTCCAATTTTGACCTTAGATTCGTCATCGGGTACCACTGGGGACCCCAGATATCGATTTTGGGAGCACAACACGCTCTTTTCCAAAATAAATAAGATTTTTAGCCCAATTTACGCCGGGGCAACAACATGCAACAGTTGTCGCATGCCACATAATTAATAAACAAATATTTTAGCAAAAGCCAGGGCAACACGCCGCCGGGGCAACACTTTTCGCAAGTTAAATCTGATGATATGCTACAAATTTTATTTTTATGTTATTTGCGGCATTTGTTGCATGCGGCAGCCTATTTTACGCCGAGGCAACATCGTGGCTAAATAAATGTAAAGCATGCACTATTATGCTTTACATTTATTTAGCCACAATATTTCCCGCGGATCGTTATCGATATTGTTTACTATACAATCACCGGCGGCGGCGGCCCTATAACCGACCGAAAATATTGAGCTCGTGTGGCGGTCCCGACTGAATTTCTGCCGGCAGAATTTGCGCGACTGAATTTCGGCGGCTCACGACTCACAAAATTACGCTCGTGTGGCCTCACCCTTAGGGACTTAGATTTTTAGTGGTTGGTCCAGCATTTGCAGATAGGTGCTAACTGGAAACACATCCCGTCTCGTGAGCACTTGGCTTCCAGCCAATCGCGCTTACCAAGGGTTATTTCAACGATTAATCTCAATTGTATTATAATACCCATCGTGACTGAAGAATTATTAATGTGACGGCCCCGTAGCCTAGTTGGTAACGTCTGCCTGCGATGCACAGGATCGCGGGTTCGAATCCCGCCCGAGGCAAACATTCGTGTGATGAGCACTTGTGTTTGCCTTGTGTCTGGACACAAACTGCAGTCTGGATGTTGTATATTGATGTATGTATATATACCAGCTGTCTGACACCCATAATACAGGCTTTGCCTAGTTTGGGGTCAGATGGCCGAGTGTTAGATGTCCCAATTAAAAAATTGAAAATATGTACACTTTATTGCACACAGGATATGACTAATGATGGATAGGACCAAAGAAAACGTAAAGATATTCGGCCTATTACGCGTATAATAAGATGAAGAGTAATCGATCTCGGTTTTAAGATTATTTTAGTTAAGCCTACGTTATTCAGGTATAATTTAATCGCCGTAATAAGATTGATCAATTTCGTTTATAATAAAATATGATGGATGAGAGTTTTCTACTGTAAGACGTGGAAAATGCCCGTGTATAGGGAAGATAAATCCGACTTATAAAAAAATAAAGAAAGCTCTATTTTAAATCATCGTTTCATCAAGATTTTATTCTTAATAAAAAAATATACTCACTGCAACATCACATACATTTTAATTTTACAAGCGCAAACCTATAGTAATTACAAAAGATCATTTTAACTTAGATAATTGTGCCGCGCTAAGTCACCCTGCCAACCAGCGCCGCGTATACCTCCCAGTAACCAGCAAGCTTGCCAACCTCGCCATTTATTCAAATGAACCAACCTAAATGAAGTTATTACTTCATTACTCACTCGATGGCAAAGTTTCGCTATAAATGAAGTTGTAGTCTGGCATTGAGAAATAAATTTTTTAGTATTTATATATAATAATATATAATAAGTTATTTAGTATTTATTTATTATATTTATAAATTCTTTATTTATTTTTAGTTTACCTATTCTGTTTAGACCACCAACCCGCATCACTTTTATCTACACTTTTTCCGTACCTAAAGGTTGCCTGGTAGAAATTGCTACTTTAGCAATAAGGCCGCCTTTTGACTCTTCTGTTTTGTTCTGTATTGTTTCTGTATGCTGTGTCTTTTGTCAATAAAGAATATTGTATTGTATTGTATTGTATTGAGAGACGAGAGTTTGCGTAGACGTAAGTTACGCGTACCACATTAGTGTAGTGTACAGCAACATGTAAAGTGAACTAAAATTGATCAGTGTGACACCTCAGCTAATAACAGTCACAAAGCATAAGAGCTTTTCCACATTATCCAATCCGATATCGGTATCAGATCGATACGATATCGAGGCAAGTAAAATGTATGACACATACGTATAGTGATATCGAATCGGATAATGTAGTGGAAACGCTGTAATACTTACGAAACACACAATGAATAAAGTGAAAAACATACTAGAATCGTCAGAATTAGTTCCATTAAAAGTTTAAAAGAACGTACAAGAGCTAGTAAAACTTGCATGGAGATATATAAGAATGTATAGGTTAGGTATACGAAGTTTATCATGATCAGTTGAAAGATTTCAGGAAAATTGGCCGTGATAGACGACATACTGATGATGGTCGGACGGACAGACACACGGGTTTAATTTTACGAAACTCTGAAATTAAATTAACTTGGTGCTCGAAATGTTTGAACTAATTTCATGACAAACAACTCTCATATAAATATACAGACGTTAGAATTAAACATGTCAGCTCAATGCATGCCGCCCGTAAGAGTCCTTGGCCTAATAACACTCATATCCCAAGTATTGACAAATACAAACGGACAAAACATCTTGTTAAGCCAGTGAGGGCCAAAACACCCTTCGGACGCAGACATAGTGATGCCTTAATCATGAATAGGGGTATAATGGGCCTCGTAGCAGGAATTCAATTAGGAGACACATTGGGCTCGTGGGCCGCTAATAGGAGAGTCCATGTAAACATCTCAACACGACGAGTTAATAGCGCTCGGAATGTTTCGAGAATGAAACAATTTTCTGTTTTAGGCGGGCTGGAGTAAACAACAAAGATGTCATTGTTGTACTTGAAGAGTTACGAACTGTTTTACAAGTATGTAAGTCATTAGGAATTTAAATTAATTTTATACATATATTAAGCACCTATTAAAGGGCTCGACAACTTTCTGAAACTGGTGTTGCTCATGATTTTATATCTCAATATTATGAATTCAAAAATCGAAAGCACGTCTATAATACCTCTCTTAGTAAACTACCAACAATCGCTTTAGCTTACAATCTATTTTGTATGGGACTGTCGAATATTTTACGTTCCCGACAAAAGTTTATTTGGGAAAGTAGCTCAAAACCATTACGTCTCTTCTATATTAGCTAAGCCGTCACTTACGCCCTATAATAGTGAACAGAAAATATTATACGAATAATACTATTATTTTATACGGTCATGTAAAATAACGACTTAGGAAATATCGCTTCATTGGCTAGCGCCTGATCAGAATCACCTCATGATTTATTCCCTCGCATTTGAGTCGAGGCAAAAAAAATGGCACACTCCATTAATCTGATCAGAGACAAGTTAACTCGACTCGATTCACGCCATTCAACGGTTATAGGAGAAGCATTTTATCGAACGAACATTTGAAAAGGTTTGGGGTCGATTTGTTAGACTATAATTTGCAAGACAAAGACAGACTGTTTTTACAAGCTTTAATATATAAAGTGTAAGCAACATTTTTAGCAACTTTACTAAAGAATTACTAATCTACGAAAAAAAAAATCGATACACCAATTAACACTACACGGCACAAGAATTAAAACACAAAAACAGACAAAGAAATTACACATAACAAACATATAGACAGACATGCACATGAGTGTGCTGAAATGCAGAAGGGAGGCTCAAAGATAATAATATACTTGCCCAGGGGCAATATAGATTTTCAGCCCCCACGTAGGAGTTGAACGAAGAAAATAGTATTTAAAATTTTAATGTAAATGAGAAAGACCTAAATAAAATTATCCTTTAAATCGGACAGTTTGAATGGAGAAGTAATAATTTTTTATCATTTTCGATAAAAGTTTCTTTGGGAAAATTCCTTAAAGTCATTGACTGAACAAACATGTTTATTCAGTATTTGCTAAGCCACTACTTACACCCTGTATAAACTTAGTACAAATCAAAAATGTTGCTCAATAAACATAATTTTATGTAACAATGAAATCTAATTTGAAATTTCATCAAAAGTTGAGTCTATGTTGCATTTATTGAGGGTACTGTGGCATTGGTCATGCTATCTCTTTTGCTTGTCAGCCTGGCTGCAAGTACATTCTAAATTTAAATATTTTTCGAGACACATTTATTTTCGTGGATTGTCTCAGTTTATTTTTGACATCTTCCTTCTCCAGCTCTCGTCTGGACAGAATAGTTTATTGTAGTGAGGATCCGAGTGAAAGTCCTCTTCCCTCTTTTAAGATCGTTGTTATCTTTAATGTGATATTATTCTTAATGTTGTGTACTAGTGAATAAAGAAATTGCGTTCTAAAGTAACTAAAATTTATCATTATTGTTGAGGCTGCCACGCTAACTAGTGCTAACTTGTTAAGTATTCAATAAATTCAACCATCAAGAACAACAAAAAAACCTTTCTCGCAATCGGAAAAAGCGCAATCGTTTTAATTAAAAAAGGAGTTTTGTAGCTTTTTTAATCAAGAAAAAAGGTTTATAACCCTAGTAGAATAGATAGGTTTATGTGTAACAAGGGTAGGGTAGTTTAATAACCGTTGCTAATTTGAATATTAGGTTGTAGGAAGGAATACAGATGGAAAATAATACTTAAAATTATTTTCTTAAAAGAAAAGGATTATTTATAAGATTAATTTTACTATAAAACATTCTTTAGGAATATTAAAGAATCCAACCCTATTCTATCCACATGCTTATTAGCTATCTTTGTGTTATTTATGATCTGATACTATTATCTGAAAATCATGGACGTCGAAGCAGAATGTAATGACTCTATTGGAATAATAACCAAGTTTTCGAACGAGATACTTGGACGAATGCCAAAATAAGCTCAGCGGGCTCAGCGGGATTCTTGGTACGAGAAGGAATTGAGGTGAGTATCCGCAAAAGTGCAATTTCATATGACTTTAAGTGACGTAAGCGTAGAATAAGAAATACTTATTAAATTTTTGCGCTTCACTTGTTCGTAGAGAAAGAGAATTTTTCTTAAAAGTTATGACTTCTGTTTTTACCATGAATAATGTTCGGTCATTTATGTGTGTAAGCGTGACAGACAGTATAACGGTTGAACTAAAAGACGGACAGAGTTACTTTTATAATTTATGATTGGCTGACCCGGCGAACTTCGTACGTCACTCAATTGTTTTTTTTCCCGGAACCTCTCCACTAACACTTAAACTTTATGGTATGGTATTAAAGTTCAAATTGACTTTTAAGTATTATTACGAATCTTTTGTATGGGAGTATAGAAAAGTGTTGTTTTTAGACATTTCTAGGCATTTTTTTTTATTTTCTCTCCGTCAGAACCATCCTCGTACTTCAAGGAATATTCTAAAAAATAATTAACGAAATAGGTCCAGCTGCTCTCGAGATTTGCGCTTAGCAACATATTCAGCGATTCATTTTTATTACACGCTTTATATTAGCTTCACTTGTAAGTAACTATGTATGTAAGAAAATCTTGGAATCTTAATTTGACCCACTTCCCGGTCTTCGATTACGATGAAATTTTGCACACGCTCTGAGTTCTGATGACAATACATGACTACCTAAGAAACGTCATTACAAATCCAATATGGCGGCCTCCCCATTACATGTACGTAAAAAATCTTGGAATCCTAATTTGACCCACTTCCCGGTCTTCAATTAGGATGAAATTTTGCACACGCTCTGAGTTTTGATGACAATACATGACTACCTAAGAAACGTCATTACAAATCCAATATGGCGGCCTCCCCATTACATTTACGAAAAAAATCTTGGAATCTTAATTTGACCCACTTCCCGATCTTCGATTAGGATGAAATTTTGCACACGCTCTGAGTTTTGATGACAATACATCACTAGCTAAGAAACGTCATTACAAATCTAATATGGCGGCCACTCTAAGATGGCGAACTGGCTGTTTGAAATCCACACCCATGATATGGGTATCAAATATAAGGGTTTGCTGTCAGGAATACGAAAAAAACAGTCACGGGACTTAAATCCAATATGGCGGATGTCCAAGATGGCGGACAGAAAGCGTGTTTTTTAGTTTTCTAAACTATGTATTATTATATTATAGATAGAAGATAGACTAGCTGTCTGCCCGCGTGCTACGCCCGCGTTGTTTTTCGACTTTTCCGTGGTAATTTTTAATTACACGGAAACTCTTTAATTTTCCGTGATTAAAAGTATCTAAGTTGACCGAAGATATATGATACCACCATACAAAATTTTATTAAAATCGGTCTAACGGTTTCGGAGATTCCCATAAAATGTCCTTAGCCGTATGTGTTACTATAAATTAAATATCCGAACATTAAATAAAGCATTAAATATCCCACGAGATCTTTTTAATTTTCCGTGATTAAACGTATCTAGGTCTAAGATGTTGACCAGGGATATAAGGTACCACCATGCAAAATTATTTTTATTCATTTAAATCAGACCAACAGTTTCGGAGATTAGCCTGTACAAACCGACAAAAAAGAAACAAAACAAATTAAGAAAAAAAGTCCGTATAAGTTCTGTATCTACTTTTTTTTTCTATGTACAGATTTTCGACCTGTATGGTTTTATTATATAGATATTAGCGTACAGCAATTTATTCTTTACTCATGTCTTTGTCTGCAGGTCCTCCAGAATAATTTCCTCTTTCTTTCATCTTTTTTGTCTTTCTTAATTTTTCATTTCTTGTATTCATTGATTCATGGACGGGTATTAAACCTGAAACTTACGTAAAAATGTTCTTCCGGCTCTAAGCTTTCTCATCATTAGTGTCACCATGTCGCGTTTTGTCAACTTTCGAGTTTCTCGCACGTTGCGTGCTCTTATTTCCTATTTTGTAATTTTTCATTAAATGAGTACCTAATTTATAATACAAACTGCGAAAATAAAAGAGGTTTCGAATTATTTACCTGTTGGTTGTATGCAAAAAACAGACTGCCTTGGCATGAATGAACTTAACTTAAAAGGTTCACTCAGCCAACTGGATTCACTCGCTTTGTTGTAAACGCTGATTAACTCCAGATTAACATAAAAAAGATCATGATATCTTTCCTCCGAGGCTCCTTTGTAGTCTTAAACAGAACACGGGAAAATATCAGACTATTATACCAAGTCACCCAGAAAATAAAAGAAATAGAAGGATCACTACCTTTCTAAACGAATTTCATGTTCAATGAATATTTTCATCATGATACAGATTGAGAGGACGTATTTAAAATATGACCTAGAAATAGCTAATGAATGAAACCTACAATGAAAATAATGAACTAAGCAAGTAAAATTGCGTACGTAATTAATTATTATTAAAGGAAGCCTGGACGAAATTGCCATTTAGAAATAAAGCCGTTATTCTGTAGCAGTAGGCGTGAATTTTGAAATACGTGTATGTAATACTTACTTACCTACTCGTATTACTTGTATCCTCTACTGCTTTATATGTTAAACATTTCATTGTGTTCAAGTTATCCTAAAATAAGAAAGTACATTTAATTATAGATTAGAAAAAAAGCCAGGCACCTAGATTATATATAATGTGTTAACTCTAAAAACCGCCTGAACTTAGCAGTTAGTTTTACGATTAAGGAAAAGCAAGTCCGATGAAGCTCGATTGGTCGTACTTTTTGGACTCAAGCGAGGGTAAGTCAATTCAAAAAATATATTAAGGAAAAGTGAAAACAAAAACTCTTTTTCAGATTTTATCAGTGAATATTCCAATCCCATTGCATATTGATGAGCTCTGAAACCTCCTAAGGTAGGTTAGTTAAATCTCCTATTAAATACTGTTCAGGATAATCCTTAGGCAATTGTAACGGGTGAAAGATAGAACATTTCCATAACAAGGTACTCCATGTAGAGCTAGGGAGGGGAGGGGAGGAAAAAGGGCCCAGGGGGAGGGGAAGCCGTTATCAAATCAACGTGGGATAAACTCCGGAATAATAATCGTTCCGGCGGTTTGTTACATAAATCTACATAAATTATTCATAGCGATATGGGTTTTTCCTTGACATTTCGTTACAAGACCCTTATGCACGATCCCCCTTTTGAATA
This sequence comes from Teleiodes luculella, assembly GCA_948473455.1. Taxonomy (NCBI): domain Eukaryota; kingdom Metazoa; phylum Arthropoda; class Insecta; order Lepidoptera; family Gelechiidae; genus Teleiodes; species Teleiodes luculella. The sequence goes on along the minus strand of OX419586.1, from coordinate 5,985,928 downwards.
ATATTTGTTTCAATGTTTCGTTCGAAGTGTAAAATGAGATTCATTATAATATGACACTTTCTTAGATTTTCGCGATATTTTTTTACGGGTTATCTTCGATTTTTTTTTTATTATTTAGATTTTTTTGGTAAAAGCAATTTTATTATGTGAAATTTTAGTAGGTACGGTCAAATGCATGGTTGAAAACGCGCATACCTTATTCAACGAACATATGAACGGTGCAGAGTAAAAAGTGTTCAGTTTGGCGTGCTCCTGACTGAAACTTGAAAAAAGTGTGTTGTCCAAACTGACAAGTACAGAAGTCAGCACATGCGGTTGGACATTCGCACTACAAAATTCACCACTACCGCTACAAAATACGGGCGCAAGGTCAACATGACCAACAGCATGTGCTGCCTAATGTACATTAGACGGCTTCATAGAGTAAACGAACCAGTAACTCCTGAGATCCCATTCGAGAGGAACCTTTGTGATTCCCTTACTAGAAAACGGCCGGAATTTCATTAAGGACAAAGATACATTTTTGGAAGGCCATGAACTCAATTTGTAAAGCCTAAAAAGGCCCACCCGCATTAAATAACATGCGGATAAGATAAAACTGAATCCCTCTATATTTTCCGAAAACGACCTTCATTATCTCTTTAACTTGATATATGGGTGTGCACGCCGAGGGGCTGGAGCCTTCCCTGAATCGGGGTAAACAGGACTTAGTTTACCGAGCTAGCCCATAGCCCACAATTTTTGTATGTGTAGGTTTCTTACGATACTTTTCTTACGTTGAAGAATTGCTTGTCAATTTGAAATTCGAAAAACACAAATGGCACATAAATAGCAGGTGTCGAACTAGCGCCTCTCTCCCGTATAAAAAGCATTGGCTAGGCTAAGTTCTCAACCCTAATGAAGCTGTTTTACAGCTTAAATTGCGTTTAAATAACTTGTACTAAACTTCACAATTATAGTTCTGTCGCGAACAAAAATATGCCCATCATACTTCATCATCATTTCGTATATCGACGGACATTTGTCCCACAAGGGATGATAGCCAGCCACCAAACTAATAAGACACGTAAGCCATATTAAACTGGGGTGTTTTCTCCAACAATACAGGAATATGAAAGGTCAAGCTAAGTTGGACATAAAATATTAGGTGTAGGCTTAGTGGGGCCCAGTTTGGAGCTTCTCTGAAATTATATGACCTCTTTTGTTACAAAATTGTGACCATTCTTCTTGTTTAACGGCTAGATATATTTTTATGAATCTAGTGATAGTTTTAGTTATTATAAATAAGTATAGGTATAATATAATAAGTAAGGTATAAAATGACCACAGATAATATCCGGATTAAATCTTGAGGTGACATATTATTAATACATACTTACATATGTTTATATTTTCTTTCTTTCTTTCAAATTTCTACATACAGACCTTACCGATCGTGGCTGTTTGTTTTACTTGATCGGTTTCATCTATCAAAACTCAAAGTTTTATACATTTATCTACTAGACCTATAATGACGGTTTTATCTTGTCTCAAAATTAATTTCAGTTCTAACGACTTAATATAAAAGTATAATTACGTAACGGGACTTCTTGAGCGTTTTACTGGAGTATTTCTCAAAGGGTCCCGTTTCCTTTTCTCTGGAGATGGTCCCCGGCGATGATAGATAGCGGCTTTGTTTTTACAAATTGAGACGTCGTCGCTGAGCGGAGGCTCGAATCTAAAGAAAAATATAACAGGTCTCATAAGATAATAATTTGTGCACCATGCTCTGGGACTATTTAACTGACTTTACGTCATGCTTGTTATTTGAATGTGAAACGCCTGCTATCAGTGGCCAGTGCTTTTCGGATAGTTACATAGTAAAAAAATAAATTAGCGAAGACATTACAACGAAATTCATTACAGTACAATAAAAAAAAAACTTAGAAAACATTGTTTTTACTAAATGATTTATATTTATATTCTTTTAATTTTCTATTAAATAGTAATAAATCATTTATTTGCAATTGATTACATACAATAAAAACACAAATATACAATAAATAAAAGAAAGAACAAGGAATATCTTCCAGCAGACCCACAAAATGTTCAAAAACACAATGAAAAAGTATCCGTGAACCTATTTAATTTAAAAATTCTTGGAAATTTGTTTAGTTGCTGAAAGACCAAAATATGTTTTCTTCCTAATATGTGAGATACATGGAGACATGCCCTATTTCCTAACGGGGTGAGCAGAGATTTAGTAAGCTCACATGGAGCCAAACTAAAACCACCTGAACGAAACTATTAAGTCTAACAGTAAGAAAGATCCTGTATCCGTATCATCTTGCTTTTCTTTTAATAAATACCACCCTATTATTTCTCTAAAAGCTGAAAAATAATGATAATAATGTTATCAGAGATTTTGTTAATTACTACTGAAAATAATACCGAGGGTATTGCGAGTTACGTAATTTTTGTAAAGGATTATGAAAAACGGGAAATGGACTGAGCCGTAGCGCTTTTTTTTTATAGAAGTAAAAGGCAAACATACCAGCATATCTACTGTTATGAAAAACTATGAAAGTGGCACGTGAATTTTTAGATTCGTTTGAATCTAGCAAAAAGCATAACAAAAATTCGGATTTTTTATCGTGTCAGGTGCCACCCATAGGTGAAGCAAAAACGAGCACGTAATAGTTCAAACGTTTGTGAAATTTGATAGAACTACAAAGAATTTTCGTATGTGGAAAAACCGTATAACATAAAGTAAAGCCTCATTTACAACAACATGCAATAGTGCCGCATTCTACATAATTGTAGCATGCGACATATTGTGGTATGCTACAAATTTGCTCAAAAACATTTGCGGCATGCGGCAGCCTACTTTACGCCGAGATTAACTGACATGACGTAGTTAACTGGTTCACAATTAATAATTTGCTTCTTAATGGAAATAAAACTAAATGCGTGAAATTTGTACTACCAAATGTTACTCCAGTAACAACTGATATATTAGTGAAGGGACAGAGATTGGACCTTGTGGCTTCCACTGTGTTTCTAGGATTTACTTTGGATTCTAAACTACAATGGGATCCTCATATAACTAAATTGTCGAACAGACTGAGTTCAGCAGCGTTTGCAGTAAAGAAAATTAGAGCTCTTACAGACATAGACACTGCAAGATTAGTGTACTTTAGTTATTTTCACAGTTTAATGACCTATGGTATTCTCTTATGGGGTCATGCTGCAAATGTAAATGATATATTTACTCTGCAGAAACGGGCTGTTCGAGCAATTTACAGATTAAAGCCTAAAATGTCATTAAGAGAAAAATTTAAACATATCGGTATTTTGACATTTGCATCGGAGTATATATATAATAATCTTCTGCATGTGAAGAAAAATGTATGTAAATTTAAAAAAAATAGTGACGTACATAACTTAAATACTAGAAATAAAGACAAATTGGCTTCTTATGATAGTAGACTGCAGAAAATTAAAAATTCTTTCAAGGGCAACTGTATACGCTTTTACAATAGGGTCCCAACTGATATACAAAATTTAACACTAGAGAAATTCAAAATTATTGTTAAGGAGAAATTGATTAAGAAAGCCTATTATAAAATAACAGATTACTTAGAGGATAAACATCCATGGGAATAGTTGCTTGGGTGACAGGCTTTTTCAATCGTACTTTACAAAACATTGTTATTAGTAATTATTATCATAATAACTGTAAAAATGTGTTTAAAAGATGCAACGCCTGTGGAGTTTCTTCGGCGAGCTCTTCTCCACAGAAGACAGCCAAATTTTTGAACTCGCCAGAAAAGATAATTTAAATTTAAATGACATAACTAAGAGATGTAATAATGTCCAAAAGTTAAACAATAAATTCTTTGAACTCTTTGAACTCTTAGATTAGATGTGGCATCTAGGCCAGACTATTTTTAAACCATGGATTCCACCGTATTGGAATGTAAGCTGCGGCAGCTTGCTAAATGCCGCAAGGTGTTGCCATGCCACATGATTGCCACAATGTGCGACATTATTACTTTCTTGTAAAATTATTTCTTGTGGCATGCTGCAATGCCCCACACACAAACCTCATCGTAAATTTTGTGATGCCATTTGTTTATGCGTCAAAGGCAACGACAGTGATATGCGTCTATCGCCATAATTAAATGTTGAACCATAGAGAAAGGAAAATTGCGCTTCGAGTGTTGAATAAAAATTGACAATTTCATTTAACGCTATTATAGCAGCACTACCCATAACCTACTTTCAAACACCGAAGGTTATCTGGAAGCAAATTGTTTGTAGAATTAAGTTCGCCTGTGTGCACTAAAGAATTTTCTGTATTTATAGGACTTATAGACAAATTCACAAATCGTATTATGCAGGACTAAATAAAATTACACTTCAATCAAAAAAATCCAGAAGAAGAAAATAATTTTCTTGTTGTAACCTGTTAGTCTTCTTTATGAGAATAACAAGGCATCCAGGAACCTCCTTGTTTTCATTAAAAGCATTCTAGTTTGGCACGTCCTCAGTGAATCGTAAAAACGTGATAAAAGATCCGTCTGCAAACCCAATGTCGTCCATGATAAATGGCAACGAAGCGCAAAGTATACCTTATACCCTTGCAATAGAAGATGACGAATAACTTACTAAGAGCACTGCAATTGTGGCACAATACAAAAGTAGAGTCATCAATGGAAAGGGGCTGTCGGTGACATCTGTTGTTGTACTGTCATTCGTATATCAAACGCAAGATAAAATGTCAGAGATAAATAATTGTCTATGAACGAATAAGTATGATTATTTTTGAACTATGTCTGTAAGTTACCCGAGTTAATTGACCGACCAATGGAATTGTTTCTGTAGATTAAATGACTGCGAAAGCTATCGACTAAGGAAGTAGATTTTTATGTTTCAACAATGATAACACTGTCCGATCTATTTGCGGTGACATTTTATTTTAATATTCATTTATCTTTAGTGATAATTCAAAGTAATTTCAATAAAAAAAAACACACCATTATATTCGCAAACAAAATTTATTTTAAAAATATAAAGTGTTACATGTCTTAAACTATTTGATTAAACACGCTTTTAAGAAGATATCTTTGATTTTTACTTCAGAGGTTTACAATTGGACGATTCATTTTTTCCGAAGTTTATTTTGTACACGTCGTTCTTCAATCCGCAGCGGTTGCGCGCCTGCGCAATGCGCATGTAGCCTTTCTCTCCCCACTCCTGCCCGAAAGAGTTCTTGATGATCCAGTAACCATCCCCACTCGCCACTCCATAACCAATGATGACTACGCCGTGGGAACGGTTTTCGGGCTTATTGGAACTAAAAAAAATATAAACATCATTATAACCCCTGACAAAAAAGAAGGGTGACATAAGTTTGACTTGTGTGTCTGTCTGTCTGTCTGTGACATCATAGCTCCTGAAAGGATGCGCCGATTTTGATCCAGTTTTTTTTTTGTTTGCAAGGAGTTCCAATCGAGCTTCAATCGAGATTGTTCTTGAGCTATGATCCAAGAAAATATCTTCAGCTAATTGGAGATTATCAGCTCATTTCTAGTAGTTTAAAGGATCAAGTAACGGTTTTGTGATGGGGGTTTTAAAATTTTTTAATTTAAAAAATGTTATCTATATAGGACAACTTTTTCAGCAACGTTGGCCATCCAAGGCAAAAGTCCCGCGTTCCTCGAATCATCTCACACATGACCATCTAATATACCTAAACATTATACAGGTTGTTTGCAATATTAATTTGAATATGGCAAGTTTGTTTGGTTCGACGTTTAGGGTTTTGTCTATGATTCGTAGAAGTGTGCACGTGGTCTGAAAACGTACTGTAATTTTGTGCTTGGTTACAATATATTTAATTGTGAAGAAGAATTGGTGTGGTTTATCATTACTGTCCACCTGCTACTCACAACTTGGAGCTGCCGAAGGCTGTAGCACTACGCAGGGTCACAGAATAAAATAATAGTACTAACATAGGGTGTAGGTTACGGCTAGTCTAAAACTAAAAGGACACACTAAGTCAATGGCAGATTGTGTCCTTTATCAACTTTCCAAAACAATTTATCCGGAGACTAATAAAATAATAAATTTTCCGATTAAAAAACAGGACATTTTAGGGAGTCCAGTTCTTTTTCGGTTAAGAGAAGCGTTTCTTTGGGAACGATGCTCAAAATTGTTGACTGACCAGGTCCTTTCAGTATAAGCAGTAAATTTTGTATACAAACTTACCACTCCGCGTCATCGTAGACACCACTAGCATAAAAAGTAAAGGTAAATAGATTGCCATCGAGAGATGCGAGTAGAGGTCCATTTTCACGAAGAGCATCCTAGAAATTTTAAATACCTTTAAAATCATAACAATACCATGTAAATAAAAAATCAGGTTTTTCCCAACTTGACCTACGGAGTAATCCCCCACATTAAAATATATTACAAAATGGGGGACAGAAGAAAAAAAAAATCCGTTGTCCCCCACAAAAATATATTGAATAAAAGAACCAAAGTAACTTAGAAAATTGTTTAGTTTCTTGTTAGAGACTATAAAAGGTATAATGATTTTCTAAGTTAATTTAGTTAATTTATTCAATATAATTTCGTAGGGGACAATGGGATATTTTTCCTCCGTGAGGGACGACGAAAAAATCTGTCCTCTTACACTTTCTCACTTATTCCCCATAATCTAGAGCACATACAAGCAAACTAGATACTACCTATAGATTAGAACTAGATCAAAATACAATAATTAATTTAGGCAATTACTCAGAAAATTATACCACGGCTGTTGCCGTGTGTGAGCCTATTTACTATTAATTTTATTGTTTCAAAATTAATAGTTACACATATTTTATAATTTTCAATATGTAATATATGAATAACTACGTCAATGGTTATTGTATTGTACATTTTACCAAATTCAAGTGTTTACAGTTTACTCTCCAATTAATCAAAATAACTAACCTTTATAACACGTTTTTCCTTTTGTAATTTCGCGTAACCGCCAATCATTACAAGTTTAGTCATTTCAGTTGAATGGCAACGTCCTTCCTACGAAGAAACATTTTTTTAAAGTTTTGTAAAATTATTCAATTTTTAAAAATATTACTATAAAAGTATGGAAGTAATAAATATTATTTACCAAAGCTAGATAAGGACCATACTCTGATTTTAGTGGAAGGCCATGTTTGGATGCCCAGACCAGAGAAAATTCATACGTTCCTCCGGCGCAGCCTTTGTTTCCCAAACCCTTGTAGCTGGAAATGTTCAATTAATGTTTGAATGTATGATTCAAAAATCAGTAGAGTACCAACCAACTATTGATAAATTGTCCATGTGATATTATGTAGGTACTATCAAACAAATCAACTAGTAATTGTAACGCAATTAGGTCGTATGTTTGTTTTTAAAAAGGAGACCAATGAAAAATATGACTGTAGCGTTTCTTCGGTTATTGTTAGACTTCTGATCTAAATTTATTAATGAGCAGGGCATATACATTAAATTAAAGAAACCAACAGTCAACCAACATAAATTGCAAGCGGGTGTCGATTGTACTGACTTCGGAAAAGATTCTAAAAGGATAACATGTTATTACAAAAAAAAAATACTTTTACCCCCAAGAACAATCAATAATCGCCTGCTCGCTAATTTCATCCAAGTTCTTGCATCCCCTAGCAACGTAGGCTGAAGATTCTATAGCAGCTGCAGTTGTAAATGCATAGCAACTTTGACAAATAGATGTTTGATCTGAAAGATATACAAATGTTATCTGTTACAACTTTTATAGCGACTCGACTCGATTCTTGAGCTGAATTTTGATTAACATGTGAATAGCAATGCAATGTCAAATTTTTTGAATTACTGCCTATTAATGAAGTGGGAAATCAGAGCGCTTGGCTCTCCATTACTCTGATCCTACTAAATAATCTATTCAAACACGCTGCAGTCGACGTTGTTATGGATACAATAATTAAGTTTAGGTTTTGAGTTGAGTCACGTTAAGAGTTTATAGTAAATTACGAGCTTAGGTACTTGTTTCTTATTTTTTATCTTAAAAATTAATATGTATTGAGGCCATCAATTGCCTTGTTAATGTACTTTGCGTTAACTGCATTTTGTGTGTTTTATGTACAATAAAGTATATTGTATAGGATTGTATTTTACAGAGTACATGAAGACTGCATGATGCAGTTGGAGATTTCACATAGCCTATGTTGGGAAAAAGTCAGTTACCTTTGACCGGCGATACGGCGCCATAACTCCTCCAATCAAAATTAGTGTGTACGCCAGTCAAATAATTGATATCATTTTGTTCGTCATTATCGTCATCTATGTCATCAACATCATCACCACTGCCTTCGATTTCAAAGTCATCTGTAGTTTTAAATGTGCTGAAAAGTGCCTTCAGTTCTTCTTTGGAGCGGTCTGCTAGGTGGTTCACACCGAGAGTGAATGATCTGTGCTGACGATTGAATGAGTTTATTAACCTGAAAAATATTGTAAGTTAGTTTTGCTGTAAAGTATCTTTTTGTTGTTCGTAGGTATCTTTTTGTTGTTTTATGTCTGTATTTTCGTTTGTTATTTTTGTGTTGTGTTAACCGAAACAAATAAAAAAAATCTGATTCTGATAAAGCTGCGGAAAGAAACCAAGGCTTTTTTAATACATTTTGTTGCAAAAGAGGAATACCAAACTGATGATACACACTAAGAGTAAATAAAAGAAATGATGTTAAAAATAAATTGGTAATAAATAATTACAATACAATATGCTGTAATTACAGCTCGAGTCCCTCCTATATGAGCTGTTAACGATACTGTAATAACTGTCTTATATTGTAAAAAACTAAAAATCTGATACCGGTATTTTTTTTTATTTGTCATATCATATAGCATTTTACGTTACATATTTTTTAAATATCACATAGAATATAATAGAAAGGTAAAGCTTTTCCACTAGTTTCCTCTTAAAATTATTATACCTACTTTATAAGAAAACAAGCTTACAAACCGACCTCAAATTATCCTTAAAGATGCTCATTCGTTTGAAGTGCTCTTCGTTTGTGTACACCTTGCTATGTTTCGTTTTGAACCTGAATAAACAGATACCCGTTTAGTATTCATGTTCATCTACTTATAATATTATTTATTTACATAAATAAAGCTTATCTTGTGATATATAAAATACTAGCTTTCCGCCTCGCGGTTCTGTCCGCGTTAGCAGATTTTTCCGTGGGAATGAGGAACTTTCCCGCTGTAAAAGGTAGCCTATGTCGTTCCTCAAGATCTATTCTATCTTTGTACAGACAAAAAACCAGATAGCTGACCCCCCTGCCGAACGCTGTCCGAACGCCATCGAGGGCGCCATCTATCGCTCCAAAAGGGCAGAAAAGAACGAACCAACGGCCAATGATACTTTCTAAAACAATGCCATATTCTGTCTTACACTTACAATAAACTAAATTGTTACAAGAATGTTCAGTATAGCTAAGCCAATAATTAGGAAGGTGTAGCCTTATTTCGGAAATGTCGCTAAGTCACAGCGTGGCGAAGTTGCGCACGGTATGGCTGTAGATCGAGATTTAACTGGATCGATCCCGCGAGCGCATATTCATGTTTTAGTCTTTTTTTATTTTTAACTATTTTTATAAGAGACGCAGTGTTTGCTATGGGGATTTCATTCTTTTAATAAAATTAGAATCAATACAAAATATATTTATAATTTATGAATGTTATGTCTGCATTTTATTCTACAATATTTCATCGATTAGAATCGTCGTCATCTGCAGAGTAGATGATTATGTGCCTACACTTGCTTCACAAGAAACTAGTTATCTCGACCGCCGCGCCGCGCAGGGCGTCGCCGTCACTATTTTATAACTTGATTTTATAAATATTATAGTGAGATGTCCGTTTTTATTAAACAGAAAAAAACTATGTTGAATAGTCAACGGATTTGAACCGCGTATCTTAGCATTCACAAGCTTCACAGCTATCGCTAAACCACTGCGCCAACTGACAAGTTGTCAAGTGTATCGAAATTTGATATCATACCACACTTTGCTATGACTCATAGCTATGATCTATTTTTTTTGAGAGAGAATGCATGCAAAATAACACGAACAAATTATGTGTGGGTAGTTACTTATTATTTCAAGTTTTACACTATAAAGAAAACTAATGTTCGTGGCAAGGTATTTACTTTACGTCGTCGTCGTTACGTTCATGCACTCTCCGGTTACTTTTATTTAAAATAATCTGTTACCAATTTTCATTACTTCTCATATACCTAAATGATTTTATGAAAGCAAAAACAACAGTGCGTTGTAAAGATAACCACAGTATTAAAAGTATTTCTAGAGAATTAGGTGTCACGGTAAGTAGATAATACGTATATGAATACCTATTTATAAAACCTAATTATAAAAATAATAAAGAATAATATTTTGTGGAATGTGATTTCGTGACAAAAATTATATCATAGTATTTTATATTGCAGAGAAATACAGTTCGTTTATGGATTCGGCGATACCAAGAAACTGGTGATGTGAAACGTAACCGCTCTGACCGACGACCACCGGTAGCTTATACTGCTGCATCAGAACGTCATTGTGGAATCGTACGGCTTCATAGCGAAGTCCCATTTAAAACGACTTGGTCAACTGCCATAACATATAATATATCGCTTGACTCAGTTTGAAAATACTCCAAGCATGTGAAATACATAATTATAAGCCAATTATAAAAATAAACAACCATCGGAAGCCCATTGTCTAGCCAGAACAGAATGAGATTCGCATCAGAATATTTAAATTTTGATTGGGAGAACGAAATTGTAATTTTTACTGACGAAAAGAGCTTCAAGTCTGATAAAGATGGAAGAAAATTATTGTGGAGAAGACCTGGGGAACGTTTCAAGCTTCAAAATAAGTATTTTGCCTTTGAGAACCAGCGGTTATGTTAGCTACTTTCCCTTTCTTTTTTTATTGTATAGCTTACCACTATTTGGCCTAACTTTGTTTTTATATAAACTAAAATCATCCTGAGATTGAAACAAAATTAAGAGAGATATAAATTGTTACTTTATAATTTTAAATGTAATTTAAATTATAAAAGTAGCATGTTGGTTCTCTCTCCTAAAAAATGCCAGTTTGAATCTCTGGATATTACATTTTAGTCGATAAAACATTAAAGAATAAAATGTAAACATATTTATTGTAACATATATTTTGTTTTATTTCAATCTTTAATGTAAGAATCAAATCCTCATAGCAGTAATTGCATCTTTTTGGAAAAGTAAAAAATAAAAAGACCAAATAATTAAAATGCTCTCGTGGATTTGATCCAGGCAAATCTAGATCTACAGCCATACCGTGCACAACTTCGCCACACTGTAACTTAGCTACACAATCGAAATAAGACTACACCTTCCTAATTATTGGCTTAGCTATACTGACAACATTCTTTTAACGATTTAGTTTATTGTAAGTTACGACAGATGGCATTGTTTGAAATTTTAGAAGTATCATTGGCCGTTGGTTCGTTCTTTTCTGCCCTTTTGGAGCGATAGATGGCGCCCTCGATGGCGTTCGCACAGCATTCGGCAGGGGGGTCAGCTATCTGGTTTTTTGTCTGTACCAAGTTTAATTAAAATCGGTTAGAGCTATTTGTTACAATCTATCAAATAAATAATAAATAATTAAATCTTTCTTCATTATAGCATTATTATTAGTATAAATGTAAATAGCTTACCAGTCGAACGCTTTTTCAACTCTGTCGTGGCCTAGATCAGGTTGAATATATTCCATGAGAGGATCTATGGGTTCATGGATAGACTCAACGGGAAGAGGTTTGCAGTTCATATCTTAAATTGAAACACAAATATTATTTTCTTATTATAGTTCTAAAAACTTGTTTTATCTTAAATCTATAAAAAGTCTTACCTGCTGGTTTTTCTACCATGGATGCATCAGGTTTAGAACTATCAAAATATGTGTAATCGTGTTGAAAACTGTCCAGCACTTTGGTTTCCCCTTTAATTTGGTATAAGAATCTGGAAGGAAATATTATTATAAAAATGGTTAATAATACAATGTAATGTAATGAAACTGCACGGCTTTTGATGTGACACTTTTCCGAAATCACAAAAAAAAAAACTTGATTATTCAGTCGAGTTTACAGATCTGTATTGTTATAAAACCTTTCCGGATTTATATTTATTTATATTACATAACATGCACCTAAGTATGTTGGTATTTTTCGCAATTTCCTGATTGGTTGCCTGAAAGAGATTTCTTCTATAGCGACAAAGTCACCTATTGACTTGACTCCTTGTTTCAGTTCGAAAATTTTTGGCTATTTGTTACTGTTGTCAATTATATAATACCAATTTTTTTTAATTTATATTGTATGTATATTGTTAAACCGAAGTCGAATAGATTCTTTAATTGATATTATTGACTCTGTGCCTCTATGCTTTTAATTTACCTTCAACAGGGTATTGTCCTACCTTACTGGAACTGCAGTGCCTTCTCTAGAATCCACCCACACGGTGAACAATACTTTTCCAACTTCCTTTTGGTTGATCTTTACTGAATACGAGTAAATAAACTTTTTGGTTTCGGCGTTGTTCAAATGTTCGTTTCCTGTAATTTTGAAAAGTATAAGTCTGTCTGTTTACCATTTTAGGTCTGAGAGAATTAATTTATGCTGAATAGAGGAAGCAAAAAATCTCTATATGGTACGGGTTTGTGTTTTTTATTACTTTTTCTATCATAATTATGACACCTTTGCTCTGTGAATAAGCTCACAACTCGCGAATTTTGGTGGAAATTTGGGTACTTACAGAATAGCAGTGTTGCTCATACGTGCTCTGCTCATTCTCTTGCCCTTCTCTTCCAAGGGCATTAGACCAGCAGTGAACAGTTAAAGTCCAGCAGTGGACAGTTAAGGCTGTATTTGTTAGTAGTTGATAAGTGAAAGTTGATTACATAATCTGAGTGTGGGTGTGTGTGTGTGTGTGTGTGTGAAGAAAATGGTTTAGAAAAGGTAAAAAGATTCATACCAACGTAAGTCCAACGTTTGACAGGCAAGTAGCTGTTGAGAGCGTAACTCTTAACTTCCGAAGCCTTTGCATGCACTTCGTTGCATACTTCTTTGCTTTTCAAGTGAGCATTAGCTATTGGATGTACCTAGATTGTGAAAAAATAGTTTTTGAAAAAAAATGTGATTAGTTTTTTTTTATCAGAGAAAGAAGGCGTTTAGTTGGTGGTTTTTTTAAATCCTACTTCATTACTTACATCGTAAAAAATATCATGAAACTGAACTTATAATAGGAAACAACAAATACCATACTTATTTTTCAAATTTTTACACTTACTTAACCATAACGGTATAAAATTAAAATATAAAAGTGTAACACTGTTACTAAGGATGCTGTTCCTGCTTTTGAATTTCTAGACCAATAAACATTAGCATTTATTAGTTTAGTTTTTTTAGTTTATTTTAGCATTTATTTAGTGCTATTGTGCATGTAGTGACCGTCGCGTCGTCGCTCCAAAATTAGATTGGTTGTCGTCGATTCCAATTCGGTCGTTTTTGAACAAAATGAAGAAAATCTTTTCATTTATAGGTTTGTGAATATTTCTTGCAGGTATTTTTATTTTATCTACCTTAAAATAATTGTATGTATTGGCTGTCGTGTCATATTCTCTGTAAAGCTTGTCCATACCATGATAGAAGTCTACTCTTGACTTGCCACTTTCACCATCCAACCTAAAAACATGGTTTTATTATGAACAATAATATAAAATACAATATATATAGGAAGTCAAGTGGCCTTAAATAGTATTTTAAAGTTAACTTTTGACTCTAAACGACGCACGGCAGTGCTGTAAAGTTCATACAGGAAAAATCAATTTCTGTAGATGCAAAAAGAGCGAAAGATTTTTACTAATTAATACTAGTACGGGTAACAATAATAAAAATGTAACTCTATCTATACATATTCGCTACATTTTTACGCTTGAGAAGATCGCGATAGATACCCTAATGAGGCCTTCACCATGATGTCATTTATCGCTGCGATTTTTAAAACCTAATTATTTTAGGCTACATTTTACCCCGGGAAGGAAATTAATTCCCACATTATAAAACACTTACCATACTTGGTACGGCTCAATGATGTTCGCAGCTGGTACGGTGAGGACTGCTTTCAGAGTGTAGCTGTTGCTCCATTTCAATGTGCTTTCAGTTGCAGCTACAAATGAAAATTATAAATAAATAAATTTACGAGGGCATCTCACACACGGCCATCTGACCCCAAACTAAGCAAGGCTTGTACTATGGGTGTCAGATAACTGATATACGGGTGAATTTCCCGGGACCAAAAATTGCGTGGCATTGATGAAATCGGTTTTAAAAAATATAGTTACAATGTTCTAAATTATTTTTCTGGTTAGGTGAAATAGTAATCTATGTGTAGCACTAAATATTTTACTAATAGGATTAATAGATTCTTCAAAAAAAATAATTAAACATCGAAATCTTTCATCGCCGTGTTTGTCCACGCCTCACCTTGTTGTGTATTATACCTCATTTATAAAAAAACTATTGGTTGTTTACATTAAAACCTAATTTTATTTGATACCTGAATAGTTAAAGTATTGCTACGGAATACATTTATTAAAATATATAAACAATATAACAAATGGTTAATCAAAATTCATTTGTCCTAGAACTACCTTTCATTGCCGTGTCCTAATTATGTTCAAGGATATTGCTTTATCTAATACCTTGCGTACTCCCATTGGTGTTCTAAACGTTGCGTATGAGTGCCTCCTAAGTACTCGACGTGGAAGGACGGCCACACGTGCCTGCGTTTTTGCGCCATAAATTTAAGTATTCAATTTTTTTGTTACTGGACATTTTCTCTTTCATTGCCGTGGGTAGGTATAACTTCTATTTGAATAAGTTTATCTTCTTGATTAAGTATTCAATATAACGTCATTTCTTTTATGTTTATTTGTGAAGTATTTATTACTTTGAATAATTAATAGATTTTTTGTTATTTACATTTTTTGCCCTGATTTTCATCTCCATGCTTTCATTGCCATGGTTTTCGTGGCCTGAATTTGCTATGGCAATGAAAAAAAAGACACGGCAATGAAAAAATTTTCATTGCCATGCCTTGCCGTGGCCAGATGTTTCATTTCCGTGGCAAAATATTTCATTTCCGTGTCTTACGTTTTCATCGCCATGTTGTGATTAGGCAAAGAAAACATCTGTTGAAGCACAGTTCTTTCATTGCCGTGGACACTTGTTTCATTGCCGTGCACGCATGTTTCATCGCCATGGTACGAAATTTTCGATCATATGTATCTCGTTAGTTTTTTTAGTTATCTGTTAGATATTTAGCAAGAATACATACATTTTAAAAAGCTTTAATAAACGCAGACTATTTTTTAAATAAACCCTAAGGGAAAAAAAAAACACGGAAATGAAGATTTTAGGAGACCTGTTGAAATTCACTCATACAACATCCAGACACAAGGCAAATACAACACAAGTGCTCATCATACGAATATTTTACCTAGGCGGGATTCAAACCAGTGTCTCAAAGATTCGAAAGTAGATGTGCTACCAATTAGGCTATGATGCCGTCAATATAAAATGAATAATGTCATGGTTCCAATCAAGTATAAAAACAAATAAAAACATTCTGATTCATTCATCAGGTTAATACTACGCTCTGGATTCCAGTAGTCCTGTGTTGATCTCTAGGGTTTTAAGGATTAAAAGCGAACTTAAATTCTAACCAATATTCTATCTAATAATGGTAAAAGTAATCCTCTTGCACGCTTCAATCACTGGGCGGAGTTTGGTATTAATTGATGGCATGGCAAATAGAAAATTCCTACTTATCACGGGAAAAGTGGTTAACGACGGTGAGGCCGCGTGGGCGTAGCTAGTTTAAAATTGGCCACAGAATAATAGTACTACCTGCACAAAAGATAAATCCTGAAATCTTTAATTGATTAGCGAATTGAAAAACGAATATAAATAAATATTTTACAAATCGCATTTCTTAAAATGAAAATATTCTAATAATTGGGTGGTAATTTTTTTTGTAGGATCGGCAGGACCTGCGTGAATTAATAAAAAAAAAATGTTTGGAGCAACTTACCGCCATAATTTAAAATGCCAAAGAGACAAACCAACACCCCCACTAAAACCTGCATGGTTGTATGTAACCAAACTAACAGTTAACAATATCCAAATAACATTTATTTTAGCATAGTTTGTTTTGCAACTTACACAACGCTATCAAAATTTAATAAGCAAAAATTAAACAAATGAGAGCAGTAACATAATCATGTGATAAGCGCGGGTTTATTAACCAGATTGATTTTAATCATATTTTAGTAGCTAGTTAATTGTTACTATGTAAGTACTTAATTAAAGCAATTTGAAGCACAAAAATAAACGAATGGTTTTCCTGCGTAATATTTTTTCCGTTGTGACATTTCCAGGATAAAAATTGACCGTTAAAAAATACCCATATATGGACATTTTACACACGGCCACAGCAAATACACATACAATATAGATAAATGCATTATATACTTGTACAACATCCATGCTCACTGCTCATCACTCAAATGTTTGCCCTGGGCAGGGTTCGAACCCGCAACCCTATGCTTCTAAGGTAGACGTACTATGCTACGGGGCCATCAAAATGTCTTTGCCAATGAAGCTATGCGTCACCAAGCAAATGTTTTTTCTTTAATAATCTTAGCCCATGAACAAACGGGAATTGTATTGTCAGTAATCTAAAGCAAGTCTTATAGCGTACAGACCACGGAATATTGATAAACCGCACCATTTAAATAAAATAACTAAAAATAAACAACAGGGAAAGAAAGACAGCTAGGGAGTTGAACTTTCTTCTAGGGACCACAAGTATACCAGATGAGACTCTCTATGTATCCTCACCATTATAGAGAGCGTAATAAACAGAGACACATTTGTATATCAGAATGTGTAATATTAGTTTGGATCAAAGACTAGTTTAGAGTTTGGGGTAGGTATATTGCGAGACTGCTATGAGCAGAGAGGTGGGAGCCGCTTTCGCTTTCTGTCAAAATAACGTTTGTATCACTCTGACATGCAAAACTGTCGTAAGAGTAAAAAGGATAGCTCTCCATGAAGTGTTGCGGATTTTTAACGCTCCCTCTATCTAAAGCGAAGCGGGCTCTTCCAATCTCTCTGTGCTATGAGTAACTTCATCGCTGTCAACGAATAGCGTACCAAGTTTGATTCCATTCCACACACATATATATGACGTATGACAAGCCTGACAGCTCAAAATATAAAACAAAACGTTTCTGAAGGCCTTGAGAATAATGGAAAGATTTGTCAATAAAACCCAACCACAGATAGGCAGAAACGGGTTTAACTTTTTTTTAATCACTACCGCGGCCAGTTTCTGTATTTGCGAGTTCATTAGTAAATAGTAAATAATTATAGCTAGAGTGAAAACGAATTTTCTGAGGAACTTACTCTAACGTTGACTTCATCTCGTCCGCTATGTGAACTCGTTTGAGTCCAAGAAAAAGTCAATCGAATAAAAAAAATGTTTACTTATACTTACATGAAGTTATAAAACGTTGACGTTCAGGTGATTTTTCGCGCTTCAGTTGTAAGTTTAACTTTGTCTCAGGTTCATTATTGCTGTTGCCATGTCCATCCTTAGCAATGGCACAATTACTTCTGTTTGTTTCATACCTGTATACAAATTATTTTCTTAAAATGATGCATTCGTTGACATCTCTAAAAAGAGTCAAGACCAATTACTGAATAGTGCGAGATTGGGCCCAGTGGCGTGCCTTGGGAGAGGGCTATTCTTATAAGGTACCCGAAAATATTAAAGTTATTCACAAACGATATCACAATTCTGTTCTATAATCTAAAATATAAAATATTTTTTGCATATATTTATTGAATCGTTTCAAGGGCCCTTTAGAAGTACTTTATCGCATGCTTTTACTTTACGATGATTGTGGATAGCTTAGATGAGTAGATTTTATTACCTGTTGATGTCGTATTTCTTTAATTCATAACTACCCGAAGGAGTCAATACATATTTTGACACAATATCGATGGGGTCATGTAGAGTTACTTCCGAAATAGTGTTGCATTTCATACCTGTAAAATAAATTATACATACTTAGTTACCGCATTCTTAAAAAGTGTAATGTTCAATATAATTCTTAAGTTTATTATTAAAAAAATAATATATATTGTAATAAATTATATATTATTTATACTAATAAATTCATGCTCACTTACTTACTCAGTCAACGGTTTTGTACAACATTAAAAAAATAAACTTTTCTCTAAAACAAAAAGAAAAATTGACAAATCAAAGGGACTATCTTGTATTGCAGAATCAATTCGTTTTATGTTTCAGAGAAAATAAACCTTTAAAATGTTGCTTCAATAAATTCATTGAAAGATCATTGGATAAGCCTCTGCCTACAAACAAAATTTTATGTCTTTAATAAAAAACTCGTCTTTGTGTCTACATAAAATTACGCAGTGCTCCAACTTACATAAAGGCATCAATAATGTTTGTACATCGGGTCTCTTGTCGTCAAAGTACAAATAGTCGTGGAGATAGTATTCTCCGGTTATGTTTCCTTCCTTCCTCTCAGATACGAATCTGTGGTCCAATCGTATACGTAGTAAGTTTAATGGATTCAGTATTAAATCATACATACATACAGCCACGCTATTTTTCCTAACTGGGTAAGCAAAGTTTTGTGAAGCTCCCATTAGCAACATTTTTGGGTTAATTCAGTACGCAACCAAGTACAATTATGATACACCGATTAATGTGTTTCGCAGTGAATCTATAACAAGTTCCCAACTAGTCGTCTGTCTGGCAACTAAATCATAATAAGAAATAACTAATAAGAAAAAAAAAACACTATCTACTGCATGTTATAATAATTATTGAATAAGTTTATCCCCGATACATACGAGTACACATTGGTCTAGATTATTAATTTAATAAAATGTATTTTTTACAGACATGAATCTGTTAACAATTATTAGAATGCAGCGATATATCAAAAGTAAAAAAAATCTACCTCTACATAGAGACACACAATATAAAAACAAACAATTTACGTAATTATTATTACTAAAGCTCAGTTTAGGTTAGGTTAGCATAAACTAATTTGAAAAACATTATAAAGATCGAATATTAAAAAGAAATAAAAAATAAGTATCAACCTACCTTAATGGCACTGGTATTCCTTGAGAGTTTTTAGACTCATTTTTGAAACTTACCCACACAGTATATGTATAAACATTACTGTAAGTATATTTTTGAGTCTCAATATTGTTTATCATTTCAGATCCTGAAAAAATTTTTTTTTTCTTAATAGTACGTATTATAAAACAACCAGCTTTCTGCCGCGGCTCCGCCCGCGTTTATAGTTTTTCCCGTGGGAAGGAGGAATTTTCCTGCGGTAAAAGTTAGCTTATGTTACTCAGAGTGAATGTAGCTTTCTAATGGTGAAATAATTTTTGAAATCGGTTCAGTAGTTTTTGACTTTATTCATTACAAACATACACACACACAAATACAAATATTTCCTCTCTATAATATTAATATGATTAGGAATATTGGGCTCAATTCTGCGTGGCCGCTAAAATATCTAAATTTAAGTTGTTATGTCTCTTTCACGTTCTTAAGAACGAAAAGGGACAGGTGATTGCCAACCTACATTTAGACACGTCAAACATCGATTTTACGCGTAATTTAGCAGGAATTTAAAAACATCCCGACTAAATTAAGCTGAATTTGACAGCTGCGCTGCTTATTTTAAATATCATTCATTCAAAATTAAATTCATTCATCTCCCCATCCTTTTTTGTTCCCATATGAATGAAAGAGACCAACAACTTAAATTTAGAGATTTTAGCGGCCACGGCAGAATTGAGCCCATTATTTTGGTACTTTACCCGCGTATTTCCATGGCCTATTCGTGAAGTAAACATTAAAGAGTCTCGTTACAGTTTCAGCTATTTCCGGAGCTATTTTATCGCAAACCTCCTTGTCAGTATTGCCAGACGTGTCAGGGTACACCTGTATCAATATATTTTATCTTATTTCATTATGATAAACGAAAGAAAAAAAAAGACAACCTAATCATAATAAAAAAAAAATTATGTTAAACAGTTTCACTATCAAAGAAATTCAGAGATTTATCTTTTTTTTTTGTATGTAAATACAGTAAAACCTTGATTATTTACGTAAAACGGTATATAATTAGCCTAAAACCTCTGATGTGGAATATAAGTGGGTATTATGTTTGAGCAATACTTATAATTATTGGTTTTATTTATTTGATAGGTTTTTGTAAATTCAATTAAAACCTAAAACGATTAAAGTAGATATTTCTAAATATTACCTCAAAGTATTCGTAAGTTTGGTCGGGGTCATTCCACTGTCGGTACAATTTGATCAATCCTTCCTCGAAATCTAGTCTCGACCTCTTGCTTTGCCCATTGACCCTGTAATTATGTAAAAAAATTACGGCCTCTGTGGTTGAGTGGTCAAATACTCGCCTCACGTTACGGAGGTTCCAGGTTCGAATCCCGGTGGGGACTCGTCGAACAAATATCACTTTGTGAGATTTTTCCCAGTTTGGTTAGGACATTGCAGGCTGTATCACCTGATTGTCCGAAAAGAAAGATGATTCCGTGCTTCGGAAGGCACGGATGTAGTCGATACATGAACCATTTCAGAAGCCATAGGCGGATCAATGATACTGATACCAGGGTTTGTGAGGTAGGTTAATCTCGAAACCCACTCGCTAAGTGAAGTGAATGAATAAAATCAAAAACTACTGTGCCGATTTCAAAAAAAAAAACATTAGAAAGATACATTCACTCGGTGTAACATACGCTACCTTTTACCGCGGGAAAATGCCTCATTCTCGCGGAAAAAACTGTTTACGCGGGCGGAGCCGCGGCGGAAAGCTAGTGTTAAAATAAAAGGATCGCACTATTACTTGAGACAGCTCGTAGGTTAGACTTCTAAAACAAAACTTTGAAAATAATATCCTTATATGGGCTGTTAACGAATGCTTGTGTCAGAAAATACTGAAAGAACATGCTTAGGCAATAAGTTTTGAGCAACATTCCCAAGTAATTTTTTCTCGGAAACGACAGCTTTAACTTTACCAATTTCTCCATACAAATTATTTGATTATGACCGTTTTGTATGGGAGTGTCGACTTTTTTTAATCGTTTCAGTGAAAAATTTCATTGGTAAAGTAGCACTAAACCATTAATTATGTCCTTTCAGTTATTTCTACGCCGTTACTTACACCCCGTATATATATATGTAATTAATGAGCAGTATACGTTACTAGCTTTCCAGTAGACGTGAGATATTTTACCACGATAAAAAGTTACATATTGTCATCTCCGTGGTTTCATCAAAACCATATGATCCTTGCAGCTGTTTGATCGTAAACACGTAACTGACAGAGCTGCAGACAGTTACTTTTGCATTGTAATATAAATATGATAAAATCAGGGTACGTACCATACTTGGTAAGGTATAGTGAGGCCAGCCGATGGGATCTTCAAGATGGCCTTCAATGAATACGACTTGCTCCAATTGAGAGTGACGGCATCTGAAAAGTCTGTTACTTTAGAATGAACCCAGCATAGCCCGAAGAATCGCCGAACTTAAGTGACAACAGGCGGGCACATTATTGGCCGTAGAACTAGCGGCCGTCGGGGCAAATAGGTTTTTGAATGGCGGCCGCGTGCTTGCAGATGTGACGTGGACAGGCCCCCTAAATGGTGGATCGATGATCTGGTCAAGGTCGCGGGAAGCCACTAGATGCGGACAGCTCAATTTATCCTTTAGGTACCAATTACCTTTCAGGTAACAAATCAAAATCTAAACTAATAATCAGAGACGGAGCCTCCTTCACGATGTTTTTACTTATCAACGCGCTAGGCCGTGGTTCCTGCCCCTAGACGCGTTGATACATGACTACTCTGGGGTAGAGCCTTCCGCCCCCACGCAAGTCCGGTGAAGCTTAATTGGTCGTACATTTTCGACATAAGCATAGGTCAATAAAAAAAACTATTGATTGGAAATTGAGTAAAGAGTGACATAATTGAGTTTTTTTAATAAAACATTACAGGAACACAATATAATAGTAACAAAGTTTATATTTACCGTTTAGATAAAATTGGCCGTAAAGGCAAACTATAAGTCCCGCAAACCACATGATTCTGCTGTTGTTTTGCTCAATGTTTGATTTATTTATTGATTTAGTCTATACTAATATTCTAAACAGGAAAAATTTGATTGTTTGTCTGTTTGCATTCAATAGGCTTCAAAACCACTGAACCGATTACAAAAATTCTTTCACTGTTGGGATTGGGACGCTAGCTACACTATCCCCAGGCAACAAAGGCTATATAATAATAAAAATAAATTGGGGTCTTTACTAAAACTTCAATAATTGAACCCAAGGTGTAAAAAATATATCTGAAATATTCCTAATAATTGATTAAAAAAGGCTCCGAAACTACAAAACCGATTATGGTGAAACTTGGCACAAAGATAGAATAGACCTTAGGAAAGAATACAAAACGGCTGCGTTTAACCGCGGGAAAACTCCTCATTTCCATAGGAAAAAACTAAAAACGCGGGCGTAGTCGCGACAGAAAGCTAGTAAGCTATAAAAAACTTTGGATAATACACAAATGGGTTATAGCTGCTAACATTGATAATACTCGTTTTACAACAGTTAATTAGCAAAATTACGGCTTTCATGTTATCAGGGTGTAGGTGATATAATTAACGAACGAGCGTTATCGATGGAAGCATTATTAAATTTGTTTTGCTAACCATATTAAATTGACATTAAAAATATTGTCCTACTTTGTATCCTGTAATCGTGTTGTTATTAAACTCGTTATATTTGTGTCATATTATTACAAAATATCTTTGCAACCACGATTTTTTTAAATATTTTGTGGTGCAACTAAGCTCACTCGGTATTTTCTTAGCTTACAATAAATGCTTCCAATAAACCCAATTCTTTTATATTTCAAACGATAAATTAATACGCCAATATAACAGAACAAAGTAACTTAATTTACCCGCACGTCACAACATTTTACGGAAGAATTTTCTCAGTAGGTACACGCAAAGCCCGACACGTGCGGGCAAACAAGAAAAAGAATAAAAGAGTGCTTTTCTTTACCCCCCAAATCCGGTTGAGACTGGATTTATCCAGTTTTCGATAAATAAATTACTGCTATCAAAATTTCCCTCACGACCGCCGAGCTTTGGAGCTGCCGGCCTCATTAGGAGTGTCCTACTAAACGAAGATTTCACCTTGCGAACGCTGACACGGAAAAGGAAGACGAAAATTATTTTACCATATAAAAAAAAATAAGATTAATTCTCAGTAAAACGTATTATTTTGATTTCAGTATTTTCGATTTAATTTTATTCTTGCTTAGTGATGAAGTAAGTAACGAAACTGTTAGATTTATAATTATCTGCAGTGTTTGATTACCGGTTTCCAATCTGTTAAAAAAGTACTATTTTTATACACATACATTTATTAGCAGCACTTCTACATCAGTAAATGTTTCTAAATGAAAATAAAAATAACCGCCATTTCAAAATAGTTGGGCCGAAATGCAAAATAATGATGGATTTTTCGATTACGAGTTGCTAGGCACGCTGTAAACAGTACAACATCAACTTGGTAATCTATATCTATCTATACTAATATTATAAAGAGGTAAGATTTGATTGTTTGTTTGTTTGTTTGCATTGAATAGACTCTGAAACTACTGAACCGATTTCAAAAAATATTTCATTGTTGGGAGGCTACACGATTCCCGAGTGACATAGGCTATAATATAATTTAAAAAAAAAATAGGAATCCTTGCTAAAACCTCAATAATGTAACCCAAGGTGCAAGAAAATAAAATATTTGTAATAACTGAATAGTCTCCTAAACTACTAAACCGATTTTGATAAAACTTGATACAAAGATTGAATAGACATCGGAAAAGAACTAGCCTACTACCACTAACTGCGGGAAAATTCCTCATTCCCACAGGTTTTTTTTTATTGCGGACGGAGTTGGCAGAAAGATAGAATAGACCTTGGGGAAGAACAAAGGCTACCTTTTACCTAGGGAAAATTCCTCATACTCACGGGGAAAACAGTAAACGCAGGCGGAGCCGCGGCGGAAAGCTAGTTATACAATAAATTTAAAGATCAGATGTCCGTGTGTGAGATGTCCCCACATATTTATTATAGGTAAGATTGTTGTAGTGTCGTTAATAACACGAACCATAAACATCTCACGAGAGGACCCTAATATAATGCAATTACACACAATTTATCGTTCATTACGTTCTATATGAGCTGATTATAACTAACTAACCAACGCCAATATTAATTTAATATAAATACCATAAGTATACTATGTTGGGTCATAATAAATTGCTGTTTAGGTAAATTAACTCTGATGATACCAACAGCTGAAGGAAATTGATAAAATCTTAAGTGATTTAAAAAAAATACTCTCCCATACAAAATAGTAGTTTGTAATCGGGTAGTTAGTATGGAGAAGTGAAAACTATATTTATTTTGTAATACAATACAATAATCTTATTTCACTATTTGTTAAGCTGTCACTTACAACCTGTATGTAACTATGTACAGCAGGCAGCACATTCGGCTGACATGTTGACCTAGAGAACGCCCGTATTCCGTAGAGGTAGGGGAGTATTTCGTAATGCGAATGTCCAACCGCATGTGCTGGTTTTTGTACAAGCAAGTTATTGTTTTCATGATAAACAAAATGAATATTATACGTTCTTTCAGCTTAATGACGCAATGTGTGTACCGGGTAAGTAATATAACAAATAACAACTGTTGGCATATTATTTAAAAAATATACCAACTTTATACATAATTTTGTTTAAAATAACGAACGCTAGTTATAATAAACGTTAGACATAAATTTAGAAAAAATAATGTTGAAACATATAATAATCGATTAGTATAAAATTAGCACATATAACAAACAATACGTATAATGTTTATGTGACATACAATTCAAAAGTTATAACGCACTAAAGAAATAAATTTAAAATGCATAATGTTTAAAACACATAACGCCTTACGCCTTATTATTTTGTGTTTCATTTCCCTGAAGCCCCTTTCAAATCAATGAGCAAGCAAGCATATAAGCTAGTAAACAAGCAAGCAGGCGTGCTAGCAGGCATGCAAGCCTACAAACATGCAAGTTAAGCATGCAGGCAAGCATGCAGGCAAGCATGCAGGCAAGCATGCAGGCAAGCATGCAGGCAAGCATGCAGGCAAGCATGCAGGCAAGCATGCAGGCAAGCATGCAGGCAAGCATGCAGGCAAGCATGCAGGCAAGCATGCAGGCAAGCAGGCATGCATACATGTCAACCTAACACGAAGGGTATGGCGGGAGAACTGGGCTCGCTCTGCTCGCCCAGCTCTCTTCCGCCATACCCTTCGAACCTATACTATCCGTGTCGGGGTGCGTAGAACTCCCGTGCTCGCTTCGCTCGCACCCGCCCTGACATTTATTTGTAGGTAGGCATCGGTTGTTTTGCCATTATTTGGGTCATAAGACTATTATTGTAGACGATTTTTATAGGTAACAAATTTATATTTATTGACTATTATATCTATCAAGTTTTATATCAAGTAGTGTTAGACGAGATGAATGTTATAGCTTATGATAATTATACCAAATACATTTTATGTCAGATGATTGTTATACCTAAAAAAATATGGCAAGTGACTGTATATCGTCGGTGCGCTTGCCGAACCTTATATGTGCAATTTTACCAAAAAATTTTTATTTAACTTTTGGACTCAGTTTTTCACGGCGCATCTAATGCCATTATCAGTTTGTGCAAATTCAGCCTAGAAACGAAAATGCCAAATCTTATATGTAAAAATACAATTCAGAAAAATCTGACATGTGTCGGACATTGCAATAAAGTTGGTACATATCAAGTTTTTAAGAGTATTTTTTGCACTTATCAGGAAAGGACCAAATTTTTTTAATAATTTTAAGAAGTTTCTTTTGTTTATTTACGTAAATTAGTCATTTTAATAATCATTTTAGTCATAATATGTCTAAATAATAAACCTCTTTGCAAGAATCTTCAGTATAACCGGGCGTGTCCTTGAACTGTACGCACTTTATCGGTCCATCTTGTTGGGGCCTTACTACCTTGGGTGGTTAATGGATGATTTCTTCTTACTGTCCAACGAAAATCCGACTATTCCGACAGCCACTAAGTTTATTATTTTACATTAGTGGTCTGCTGTTATTTTCTAACTGGATTTTATCGTCCTCTCTAGAGAAAAATAACTTGTTGAGTTGAATTTTACCTTCAAGCATGATACAATTTAACAGCTTTTGGGGGGATTTTGATTACTACCTGCTAAGCTGGGTGCCTGAACACTTGGGAATCGGGGAAACGAGGTGGCCAATGAGCTGGTAAGGGCAGCGCCCGACCCATTGGACCGGAGCCCACGATCTGGGTGCCTAAGTCCGGCTCAAGACGCCAACTGGTGAATTGGGAAATTCACAAAGCACACAACTGACACAACGTCTGGCTGGAATCAGCTTGACTCGTACACTCCAAATAGCTAATTCCAGGTTTCCTGCCCAAATCACCAACCGAAATACTAAAACTCGACCGGTTGAGTATCTGTATACTCATAGAGCCCTTACTTACGGGGCATTGTAACCTCAAAAAGCACATTAACAGAATAGGCTTATCTAGTGCAGCGGCAAGGGCACGATATCGAATACCAGAAAACCCTTACTGTAGATACTGTGCGGACGAAGAGGACACTCTCAGTTACATAATCCTATGTGAATGTGATGGTCTTGCTAGAATGAACAGCAATTCGGCTACTGACAGGTGATCAGGACTTCATGCACAGCTAGAACAGCGGGGCTGCTGGAGAGACCTTGTTATTAGTTGTACCAAATAATTGGTTTGTTGACGCACGCTTAGTAGTGGTTTGGCGGTCGTAGTATGGTCTTACACACTCAGATAGCTTTGATGAATAGGTAAGTGGTTTGGATTTGAAGAAGACGTTAGCTAACGCCATGTCTTGATAGATTACTATCGATGTAGTACTTCTTAAAGCGTTTTATAAGGTTAAGTAGGTATAACCAGTTGGACAGAATAAACTTCCAGGATTAAACCGATAAGAGGATTTAATTTGGCTCGGCATCTTTCCAAGGCTGCATAACAAATAGCCTTTCGTGCATGGTAATGGTAAAGGCGGGCCTATTTCCACAATTATATGTGTAACACGACTTTTTTTCGCATGGGTGGGATTGCTGCTCGAGCCATTCCATCTCCTTGAAGAACCTCAGCAGGCCTTCGACCTAAGGGCCTCGGGGATCGGCCCCTGTGTTCCGAGGTGGTTATCCCGGTACGTGGCTATTTCCTGGCACCCCAAGAGCACGTGGGCCTCCGTCTCTTCCGCCCCCATGAATCTTCTGCATAGTAGGCTATCCGTGAGACCTATAGTGAACAGATGTTTCAAGAATCACCTGTTATTACTCTGCTTATGATTAGTAGTTGAGCCTTCCTCAAACTGAGTAGGATGCGTGTTAGCTGGTGATTCGTTACAGGTAATGCCTGCTGGCTTGCCTACAGTCTCGGTGTTCAGCCCAGTAGCTGCCATGTTGATTCCTGGTGCAATCTAAGCATTTCACGTACCTAGATGACCTGAAGGAATGGGTACTATGGGCTCAGGACCCTGAACTTTTAGGTCCGATCCCCTCCATCTTTTCGTCATGCATGCCGTTAATCCTGAAGATGAATACGCGCCGAAAAGAAGCCACTGACAGTGGGACTGGGTTCATATCTATTTTTTACCCCATTAGTTACAGAGATGGCTAGAAAAGTCTCTCTGATGGATAATATCCCTCCTCTTCTTCCTTGTCGCCTTTTCCCGATTATCGGGGTCGGCTTTCCTAATGCTGAATCTCCAGGTTGTTTTGTTGAGAGCGTCTTCTTTTTCTAAGTTAAGAACTTTCATGTCCTTTTGAACCTTAGTCATCCACAAGGTTAAAGGTCTTCCTCGTCTTCTCCTTTTCGTATCCATGACTAGGCATTTCTTCACTATATGATCCTCCGGCCTTCACATGGCGTGACTATACCATCTCAGCCTACACTCAGCTAGTTTGTCAGCAATAGGCGCGATTTTAAAACGGAAATACTCGTTGCGTATTTGGTATTTCTCCCGTGTGGAACAAAAGTTTGTGACATATTTTTGTTGGCCAGGCTTCGCTCGCTACCATAGAGCATTGCTGGCCTCACTGCAGTTTTGTATACCTGCCTGCCTGTCTGCCTTGCCTTTTGTCCAGATACCAATCATCCTTCTCTTCACCATCCTAGCGTCATAGCTGCAGTAACTCTGTGAGCGACATCCGTGTCAATCGCATCATCTTCCCAGATTACTGAACCAAGGTACTTAAAGGACTTTACTCTTGGGAGTTCAGTGTTGTCTACAGTTAGATGGTCATTGGCTACACAGATATTAGTAGAACCAAAGTCGCAGATCATGTATTCTGTTTTTGTTCTGCTGATACGCAGCCTATCGAGACAGTTTGTCCATTTATTGAGACTCTCCTGTATCTCTTGATGATTTTCAGAAATAAGAATCACGTCATTCGCATATAAGATGTTCCAAGGTGTGGGCTTTTGGACGTTGGCTGCAAGATAGTTTATAACAATACATAATAATAATGGATAATATTCCGAAAGAGGAAATAAATAAAAAAAACGGTAGTGAGCTGGTCACCGCCTCTCTCCTTACAGCTAGATGGGGTGGAATGATTGATAATCAGTACAAATTAATATCAAATTTGCATTTGATATGAGTTAATTTGTACTGATTGCACAAGAAAGGGTCATGTATCGTGCCTTGGATGAGGTTTGTTTTCAGCAGTGAATGATCACACACAGGCCGTTAGACAGACAGACAGTAATAAGCAAACTAATTTATTGATTTAGTTATTAAAATTTGAAAGTGTAGTTTAATTTAAAGTCCTCAATTGGTCAGTTTTGGCAAATTTATCAGTCATATTTTATTATTCATATACACTTACGTCATTGTACAGGGTGAAAATAAGGCCAAACCAAACATGATATGTGCATAAAAACAACAAAAATCAGTGTAGCAGTTAAACCGATGTTCTAAAATAAAGTGACGATGGATGCTGTGATCGACTATATTTTAAACTATTTTTCCTCATTATCACAATTTTTGTAAACCTTTCTGTTAAAAAGAAAAACAGTTTTTTGTCTCTCCTGAAAAGTTGTGATTTTGCACATATAAGGAGTGGCAAGCGCACCGACGATATCTATCGTTTGTTATAACTTTTGAACGTTATTAAAATGAAAATATGCCAATCGTTGTTATATAAAATGCGACGCACCCGTGTGTACCGCATGACAATATTGCAAGACATAACCCGGCCAAGTATAATTGAGTTTCGGCGGTACTCTATAATTTCATTACACACCCACAAAGCCATTTCTGGAAAATATTACACTGTCATGTGAAATTACACGCACACAATTTACTTTAGTATACTTTTTTGTATTATATCCTGTATAACAAATACTTCTAGTAAAGATAGAGATCTCGCCTCATTAGCTTCATTGGGTTCTCTAGTCCTTAGAATATTCTAATCATTTCTTTAAAGTCTACGTCTTTTAAGGTTATAGGGAC
Organism: Teleiodes luculella; assembly: GCA_948473455.1. Classification (NCBI taxonomy): domain Eukaryota; kingdom Metazoa; phylum Arthropoda; class Insecta; order Lepidoptera; family Gelechiidae; genus Teleiodes; species Teleiodes luculella. The sequence goes on along the minus strand of OX419586.1, from coordinate 5,956,032 downwards.
AAAAAGGACAATTTTATTTAATTTTATTTGGATAGCCAATATACATAAAGGTGAATATTTTGTTTACATTATAACTATAAATACAGTCTTATAATGTACAGAAGTCAGCACATGCGGTTGGACATTCACAAAACGAAATTTCCCCCCTACCGCTAAGGAATACGGGCGTTCTCAAGGTCATAATGACCATGCTCAAAGGCTACCGCTTGCTACAGAGAGATTTCTAAACAAAGTTAATGATATAAGTAAAAGTAAGTTAAAGTTAAATACAAGTTAAAGTATAACAAACCCAATCGTAACAAACATAATTAATATTAATATAGACCTAAAACTGTACCTAATCGAGAAAGTATCTAGGCAAGGCAGGCAAGAGATTATAATAAGTATTATTATTGTTAATAATTATTATTTTGGTCTATAATAAATTCTAATATCTATACGATACGTCGTCGATCGTACAAGTTTAGAGTGCGTGCAAAAATATACTACTTAAATCTAATTTGACAGCTGCGAAACCAGATCCGGATCCGTTCATCTCCCTTCCTTTACAGTTCCCATAGGATTTAAAAACGATTTAATTAGATATAAAAAGTGTAACTTGAGAGAACTACCTTAAGGGATCAAATGACAAGCTGACCTAAATCATGGTTCAGTTTGTCCTATATTCGGCTTCACAAATGTACTGATAAGGACTACTAGAAATTCCCTGCAATGCAGAAAGTTATTCCGACCTTTGTTTTTGCAAACCCTTTAGTGAAGGCTCCCTGGCCTTACCCCTCAATATCATCCCTGTCGAATTTCCGAAACATTGAACCCTAAAGTTGAAAACGCGGAAGTAATACAAATTAACACATTATAAGGCAGAACTGAGCTCTGCACAAATCGAACAATACTCTGGCGTATTTGCTAATGCCCTAACCAATGCTATGTTTGCTAAGTTATTCAGCACCACAAATCTCTAAACATCTGCAGTGAACATCGATGTTGTCGCCTTTCCTGTCACAGTCACAAAATATTAAACAAATTGTTTGTTGGAAAATACAGAATTTTTGCGTCAGATACGGAGCGGGCTGTGGCTTTCGCCGTTTTGCCTTTTTTGCTCTTTACTGGCGGAACGTGGCAGTTTTAACAAGTTAAAACAAACAAAACAACAATAGGGATTTGCCAAGCCTCTGCATCGGGAAAATTTGGCCATTCGGTAAACTTTGGAGGTTAAGGAAATTTGTTTATTTTGGCTTTTAAAATAATACAGTAAGGTGCTTTCATTGACTAAAGTAATGAAGTAGGAAAATGATAATGTTATTATAGGTACATTAATGTAAACAAACCCTAGAAAATAAGAAACGTTTGTGAGCAGTCCAAATATAGAGCCCGGACGAACTGAAATCCGTCAAAGCCTATTTAATAAACCCTTCTTCTATCACGTGCGTATTATATTTTTTTAGTTTGTCAGTAGCTTTGAAATAATTTTAATTTGCTATGGTTAATTCATTTACTGTATTTATAAGTTGTAAGTATGGCCTAAATGTAACGCTCGCTGTTTCGTCTTGAATTACATTCTTGTTAACAAGTAGGCACACTTTCCGACAAGAGTATTGAACCATGAAATTGGAAACGTTTACTTCCATTTCTTTCAGCTTTTTTCACGCTTTTGTAACTTTATCCCGCGAGATCAAAAGTCTTTATGAAGAGATCGGTGAACAAAACGAAGGCAACTGAATAAGAATTAGAGGGTAACCGCGGTAGAAAATTTAAATTCATTTTTATTTCAATGCGCTATAATTATTCAATTCATGAATTTATCATGTTATTTTAGACTAACAAGTACAGTAATATAAGTACAAGTACTAGTTTATAACTTTGTAACTGATACCGTATGGTAAGTAATTTTCTATTTTAAACCAAAGTGAACAATGAAAAACTCAGTGAGCGGAGATAAAACCCGCATCTCTTCGGCTGTTCGGGTTTACCAATTGAGCCACGTACGAGCCCATTGATTTTTATCGCTTCTTTTTTTTCTAGTCCTGTTTTAAAATATAAAATAGTAATAACTACTGTCAAGTATTGCTTTGGATGGATGCCTTAAATTAGCTGTTTTTTAACATACGAGTATTCGGTTTAGTTTTTAAATTGAAACGCAGATTAGCGGAGAAATTATGCGCTCGAGCAACAAATTAGTTCCCGCCGTGGCCAATTAATCCGGTTGCCAATCCTGCATCGTGTGGACTCACTAACTTAGTTATGTTCGGGTCAATATGCAACTAACGCAATAGCTGTTTCTGATAATAATATCTATCCAGCACTAAATATCGCTCATACGTTTTACGAGTATTGCTATATGTGTAGGTATAGATAGAGTAATATTTTAAAGGACTATATTATGTCGTATTGTAATACTTTTCATTGAAGGTAAATCCACACTTTTTTAATTTGTAGAATTTGAAATTCAACTTTGAACCTACCTAAATCTCCTAAATTAGAGGTGCATTTTCAGTTAAATGGCATCGAAATGCTATGAGGTCAGCCTAATATTGTCCATTGTTTATTTCTAATAATTGTCCATTGTAAATTTTATATGAAATGATGATCTATTAATTTACTTACTTATGTTTTTAAAATACACCGATGCTATTGCCATAACATACTGTTGAGCTTCAATGTGTAAAATCATAATAAAAATATTTTCAAAATAGTATAAGACTGATGGAAAGACTTAAGGGACATTGGCAAAATGTAGTGGATTTTTAAGCCTAGCGTTTACCGAATGGCGGAGGGCAATCTACGTAATGGCCGATCGAGCCAGCCGCGCGCCAGATGCGATGAGGGCCGCTCACCCTGTCACACGACGATACAATCTCATTCGCGTCGCCTTCATATTTTTAGCTCAGCTCATAACAACACTTCTACGTCAAAAATGGCGTAAATTACACAGACAAAAGAGCGGCTTCTAAAAAATAAAACACGATTCTGAGTACAACACAATCGAAACGCGCAGATTTTCCTTGAAAACGGCAATAGTCAGAAAAATATTTCCGTCGAAACAAAATTTATCTAGTCAAATTCTTGATGTATAAATGCCGTAATTAAAAGTGATGACTATTTAACCTCAATCACTGCTACTACGTGCTACGAGTTCCACAAAAAAAATCTAAGATACACTATAACTCGAATAATTTCATATAAATATATCTACTGGATCATCAAACAATGGTGGTAACCCTCCCAGATTTCTTTCTAATTATACTCTAAGGTGGTAACATTTTGTTTCACTTGGGAAAAAATCTGCCCGGAAAATCCAGTCATTCCTTACCTACGTCTTTTCCTTCTTACAATACAATACAAATTTGAATATTCTTTTTCTATGTGCGATAAATTCTTGTTTTAAATAAATACTTGATAAACAAAATGTACTGAACTCAATCTCGTTTCAGGATATGTACTACACATTTGAGAACTCGGAAATTCCTAAAATTTGTCACAGTAAACAATGATATTGAATTTTGTGCTGAATTCGAAATAAAGCAGCTTTACATAGAGCTCCGGTCGGAATGTGGAATAAGGCTGCCAGCTCTTCGCATTCAGCATCTCAATGCGAGATGCGTCCGATGAAATCTTACTGCGAGGATCAACAGCTGGCCTCATTTAATTTGTTTGTCGCTTATTTGCTAGACGAAGGAACGGAATATAATTCTACTCGCAAAAGAAACAATTACAATCGATATTTTCGTGTAAATACATTGAAAAGATGGAACACCATGTGGGGTTTCATCTGGCTGACTTGAGTATTCATGCTCACTAAAGTGTCCTGACTTGCGGTGGCGTGTGGGCCGGGTCGTTGGGTTCCCTCTTATATGGTTGAGCCCGGCGATGATGGCTGACCCAAACGTCAAACCCGTGAACGTGGTGCTGCTTGGGGGGACTGGTCTGCTCTAGTCGATTGCCGGTTGTTTTATTGGTTATATAGTTTAGTTTTTTCTACTTTGACTGGTTGCCTTCCTCCAATTGCATATTTTCGTTTGCACTCTTTGTTATATATTAATCAAATGGTATAAAATAATAATTTTGTAAAATACATATTTTGAAAAGATGCAACGCCTGTGGAGTTTCTTCCGGCGAGTTCTTCTCCACAGAAGACAGCCAACTCGCCTCGACGTCGAAAAGTGATTTGTTAAATCTTACTTCGAATAAAAAAAAACATAAAACATAAACATAAAACAAAACGTATGTCCTTTTCTACAGACGAACGCCCAACCATGGGCAAATCTAGTCCTTTGTATAATATATCTTGGAATTGCTTATTTCGAAGAAATAGTAGATTGTATCATAAGGGAGCAAAATAATATTTTTACGGCGAGGGCGCTTTTTTGAATCCAGAGCGAAGTGAGGGATTCTAGAGTAGAATCCCGAGCGTAGCGAGGGATTCTTTAGTAGAATCCTGAACGTACCTAGCGAGGGATTCAAAGTACGTCGCCAGAGCCAAAAATATATTTTGCGCCCGAGTGATACACTCTACTTTTCACCACCTACTATGAGAAAATAAAAGCGCCTCATATTTTATTGTAATATTATTATTTAATAAAACATAGAGTAACAACTAAATTGAAATTAAATAGTAGGTATCCTTTATTAAAACAACTAAAAACTTATATTTACATTTGAGACATTTTCGCAATTATGAAAATTTATTGTTACAGTTTTATTAGGAATAGAGATTGTTGTAGATTTTATATTCTGCGTGTTTGAAATGTCCGAATTTGGATCATTTTGAGGAAAATGTGACGGTGAAAATTTTGGTGAAAGTTTACGAAAACGCGGGCTGTAGTTCGCGCTTTTTTAATTTGTTTTTTTTTTCATTCATCCGGCGGCATGACTATGGGCCGTCGTACCAGCCAGTCTTTATTCAAACAATATTTGCGTTCGATTTCTTTGGTGCTGAACACTAAGATGTTCCAAATTCAAAAAGTGCGCGGCAAAGATAATTGCGGCGCACTTATAAAGAGGATTAAAAACTCATTACTGCCCGCTAAAGTTTCTTATAGAAAACACCACCTTTGGGTGCACATAAAGGCGAACCAAGTCGTCCTTTTCGAATAGATGGGATGAAAACCTTTTTTGCGCGCGGCATTTGACAGCGGCTTTGACTATCGAGCGATCAGGGCCCTGGCCTCCAATGTAATGACATACTCGTAGCTTCAAAGTTTTCTTTAATTATTCTTTGTCGTTAAATGAGTTTTTCTTTTCTGGGGAGCCTTAAGTTCTAACCTTTCGTTCCCCCGCAAGTCCGGCGTAGCTTGATTGGTCGTACTTCGACACAAGCTGACCTATGCATATGACCTTAAAAATAAAATTATTTGCTAGGTACATCCTTAATGAAATGTTGGGCGAAAATAAGTATACAGAAAACATACCTATTTTAAATTATTCAAAAAACAAAAAGAACGGTTACCCGTATCATATCACCTAGTATCATTAAGTTTTGGATAATGTACGCTCTCAAGCTAAGTGCGTGTATCTGCTAAATGGACAAATTGATTTATGGCCCAATTGATACATGTAATGAATATACATTAGTTTAGTTAGAGAGCCTAATCTAGGTAGGTATTGCGAGCACTAATTTGTATCATGTAGTAGAACGGCTTAGGCATGACAAAAATCACATCGAATAAACAGAATTCCTTACAAATTGCATTTCTATAAACTATAACAGAATTAGAAAGACTCGGTTTTTATCGTTTTCTTCTATGTATACAGATTTTCGACCTCCATAGTTTTGTTATATTTATTAAATACAATAGTTTTATTATTCGTTTCATAATTTTCATTGTCCACTGTAATTTCTTTAACCTAAGTCGTTTCTGATAAGTTGCAAGATAAAATCATTAACAAGTGGTCCGCGAATAAGCAACGGCTTTTTTGATGACACAGTAATTTTCAGAAAAGTGGTTCATGTATCTTTATTTAACATCTTCCCCACTAATGCGTCCATTTCCTTAACAAACACAGCTTCCCGCTATTATCATTACTCGTGGCTGCCCTGCGGGTCCCTAATATGGTAATTTGGCTGGGGATGTGCGTCGTTGTAAGTGATGATAGTGTTGCATCATGTGGGCGTGGCTTCATATTTAAACAAAGAATATTAGAAGGTTATAGAAAACAACACCCCTATTCTTGAAAATTATGATGTAAGCGCGCCGGGCCCTCTATTCGTCACTGACTTAGAGCACCGCTAAGGTCAAAATTCAAAATTCTTTTTTTTAATTCATCGTAGGGCCTACCCTGATCCTACTTACAGGGCCTACCTTGAGCCTACTCAAGGCTCTCGGTGGGGACATGTATGAGCTGGTAAGGATAGGTTTCTTAAAAAACACTTAATGACGTCATACAAGAAGCTAAAAAGTTTAGCTCAAACCAAGACCCGCACTTGTCACAAATGAATGTACAAGTCTATAAAAAAAGGGATCAAACAATCTAAAAGAGGCGATGCGATATCAGTTTAAACTACATGGTTTAAACTGACTGACTGTGCGCTGCTGTGGAGAAGAACCCGCCGAAGAAACTCCACAATCACATTGGCGGAGTCGAAGCGACATGCGACGCGTCACGTTTTTCCACCCACAACGTACTCATCTCTATTGCTCCATTATTAAAGTACACATTTTGGCTAAGCAAATATGGAAGCGCGCGATTTTCCTTTAGGTACCGCTTCATACAGTTTGAGCTGACCTGTAAATGTCATACGTCAATGTCTCTCGAAGCAGGAAATAACAAAATTTTAATCTTTCAAAAAGATAGTAATGTATAAAAGGCTAAATATTTAGAATAAGAAAGCTTTTGGTAAGGTTGAGATTTTATGTGATTATGAAATTATAAGGTGGGTTACCTTACATAACGTACGTAGGTACGTACATAACATTTACCAGAAAAGAAAATTCAGAACCTCAAGTAAGTTTTTAAAAGTCATCATTTATGTATTTTTAATAATAACGATTTCAAAAATAACTTGATATCACACAAAGAAAGGCAAAATACATTTCCATTTTCAGAATATGCAAAACATTATTTCATATTACTGCTTATATTCTCATATTACTGCTTATATTCAAGATCGTTTATTAAAACTGATGTTTTGTACATCAACTAAGAAATACAGCGCTGTTGCCGATATGTTATTAAAAGCTAGTAAACATCTTTGTTTTCGTATAAGGTTAGAACATTGTGTAGCAAAGCAAGTATAGATAAACAGCGCTCGCGGCCCTACTTTGACTTGCAAATACCGCAAGACCAAATATTTCACCGCTGTAATTATTTGCGTTGTAAAAGTCAACACCCACGTTAAATTCCTTGGCTTTCCCTTCAAACTAGCAAAGTCTTGGGTTAATTTAAGTAGACGGTCTCTAGAATTGACGGCCGTTCTGTATTGGAAATGTAAATTTAGCAGTTTAAAACTTTAGGTTTGCTTTTACAGTTTAATAGCTATTTATTTATCAATATAGAAGGTGTTATTTTTATAGAAGGATGTTTGAAGATAAATGCAAAACGTTTAAGTTTTAAATTTATTGTAGATTATACAGTACCCACTATCTTCTACAACTACGGACATGTAATAAAAATAACGTTTATTTTTCAGAATACATAATTGTTACGAAGAGATTGTTATATTAATACCTACATACAAAGTTTGCACACTCTTTGATACAATACGAGTACATTATTAAAATGTTTTTATACTTCCCGTGTAACTTATTTGGTCTATTACTAAATAAATTATACATGTTAATAGTTGGTAAATAAGTAGCTATTGCTTAGGTAAAAACTGAATGCTGAAATACTAAGGTTTCATTGTCACGTAGCGCCGCCATTGCGGTGCCTAGCACGTTCCTTCGATGCCGCCGAAGAGTTCATTAGTGCATTACAGTCTTATTAAGATCGCCGGACTGCAGGCTTCATATATGCAGAATGACAAGGAATTTGTTATTAGTTTTTGTTGGTTTATTCAAATTTAAAACGTTGGCGACAAAATCAAAACTACTGCGAGTAAAAAATATATTTTAATAAGTCCCTACAAGGTATAGTTCCCACAAGGCTAGCAGCACCAATTTTTTGACTAAGTCAAACGAAGACGAAGGAACTTGCTAACTAAATAATTCTATTTAGAAAAAAAAAAGATTAAACGTGAAACAAATTAAATTAATGATACTTAAAAATCACAAAAGAATTAGAAGTATGTACCTAATATAATTTTATATAATTTAAAGCTTATGCAAGTAACTATCATTAACTTTTTCAATTACATTTAATTATTTTTAGGGTTATTTTTAGGGTAACCACGCTATTTCATAAAATACATATTGTTTGATTTGACCATGGCAATGAAAAACTTGTTTAGTGTTGTACGTAGTTTTACGTTTTTTAAATGTATATATACTTTTGTTATGTGAACTGTAAGCAACTACATATTAATCCCAACAGTGATTGACGTAAAGCTGCTTGTTTTAATCAGACCCGCGACCCGTGAATATTTCCACTGTTTCTGTTTTCTATAAAAAGTTATGAAATAAAAATCTCAGTAATAAGGTGTTCGGTGCGTTTATGTATAATAAACACACACACCTACATGTACACTTTCGTTCTTTTTTTGTGAATTTACTGATTCTATTATTTCTAGTGTGCAATAAAGTGTATTCTATTCTATTCAATATTAACGTAGTTCCCAAGGCGGAAAAATCATTTGCTTAGGTAACTAGAGAACTCTTGTTTCAGCGTTCCGTTTTGAACAAGTAAAAATGATATATTCTTACGATGAGTTGCTCGTTTTATATGAATAAGTTCGCACGTGACCAAATTACGGAACTTGGCTCCACTCACATCCATTTTTCCTTCATCAAAACATGAACTATTGCTGCTTGAAAACGTTCAAATAACTTATGCCATGGTAGTGAAGTTGCAATGGTTGTGTAAAAAGTGGTAAAGCTTTGAGTATTCATCGTGTCATGTGGTATGTGTTACTCGTACACTGTCAGAGGCTGTTAAATAATACTTATTGCTTGGAGGAGGAAACTTCACTTAAAAGACGTCTTTTATTGGACAAATGCTTCCTTCAGAGATCATTATTATTCTTAAACAAATTTAATGGACTTGGTCTTTATTTAATTATTAGAAATTATTATTGTAATTACCAATGTCGTAATTTCCTTAAAGACTCAGACACTACCATCAAATTTTATTCAATTACATTGGCTCAGAAAACTTGTAGTATCCAAATTGAAACCTGGGTCTGTAAATAAGTTTCAGTTTGCGTTCAGGTTTTCAAAGTTTACGCAAAAGCGCGGGTTCCTCGCGATGTTTTTACTCTGTTTTATGTACACAGCCTTCAGCTTGGCGCAAGTTTGGCGCAAACCAGAAACTTGGAAAATTAACGCGACTCTAACTAACCTACAACTGGAACTTTCTATGTTTTTTCATAATATTTTCAGTGATAACAGAAAATAGTGTGACTATGAGCTCTTAAGTTAGGCGAAGCATAATCTTTTGACTTTGTTTTTTTTTTAATTTAGTATGAATACAAATGTGGAAATGTATATTTTTTGGCATTGCGTACATTTATTTAGTTATGGGATGAAATAATAATAATATAATTTAATTTATTACAGCAATAGTAGATTTTACAACAAGTGCACAAAACAAACCATTTTTATCCGAGACTTTTAGCAGCCCGAACCGAAGGCGAGGGCTGATGGCAATGTTGAGGATAAAAATGGTTTTATGGACGAGTTATAAACTCTGCATTTCATTTCGATTGCGAAGAAATAAAACAGTATTATACCTAGCAAATAAACGCAAGAAAAAACAAGACCTAAGCAAGACCTGTTTCCCATCGATTTTTTTTACGACACTGATATTGAGCTTGGGCTGCAGACCTATACAGCCTACTATTAAATTAATATATGTATTTTTAATTAATGAAATAACCTACTGTATTTTAATTTTAATATCTTTTATGTCTTAAAAATACATGAGGCAAATAAATTAAAGAAAATATTATAAAATAACAAATTCTATGTCTGAACTTTTTATTGTGTTTGGCTGTATGGCTCATATTCTTTGCCTTAATATTGCCCTGTGCACAAAATTCGATTTTATGCAGCCTATATCCTGCACCTTCCTGCACAAATAAGCAATTTCAAAGCATGAGAAGTGAAAAATATTATACTGTTATGTTTTATAGCATTTTTATGGCTACGAAAAGCATTTTACATTTTTATCCTTAGTACCTATTTGAAGTTTATTATTTGTTTTATGTTTTGTACCCTAAAATATATCTATTTTTTTTGTGTCGGGCCGATATGACACGACCCATATAAAACCTTTATAAAACATGCTTTTGTTATGCAGATGGTCGTTATGCGCGACACATGACACCGGAAATCGGGATGACATCTCTTTGTCTTTTTGCACCTATTTGTTAAACACAGGGCCAGCTCCAGGTACTCTCATAAATGTATAAGCAAACGAGTTCATATACAGCCTGTAAAACAGATTGTGTCCGCTTTGTATGTGACAAACTGCACATAAATTCGGATATCGTCCCGCTGGCCGCTCTTTCCTTTTTCTCCGAAAAGCGATTTGAAAATTTTCATTTCTGGAAAACGTACCATTAGATTTCTTCTGGTGACAAAAAATATAAAGATTTAGGCAGCATTGCAGTGTCTGTTTATAATGTTACAGAATAAATTCTATTTAATAAGTATTATGCTGTGGAAAACTTCTAAGCGATTAGCTTTAATATTCAAAATTTGATATTTTTTAGTAACAAATGATGCAATGTTTCCCCGCCGCGGCTCCGCCCACAGTAACAGTTTTTCCTGTGGGAAATGAGGGATTTTCGCGTGATTAATTTTTAATGTAAATGGTAGCCCATGTTTAAACTATATTATTGTAAAATCCATTCAGTAGTTTTTGCGTGAAAGAGTAACAAACATTCATCCATCCATACATCCATCCATCCTCACATGATAATAAGGATAATGATTACTGAAAGTAAATAAAAACTAACTTTAAACAAAATCTAGGTACGATTAAGATAATAATATGTAATGTTTGATTCTGTAAAGATTTACATAAATACAAAATAGCTAGACACTTTTGTTCTAGATCACATTAATTTGGCGGCACACAATGAATTGATTCTGGTGATTATTACTCAAATTTAATATAACTTACTACCTAATTTTTGACTTGCTAAATCCAGCTCTGTTCCCTGTGTACAACTTTACTGTGCGCAGCGCGAAATATTCGTAGCCAGTAAATTTAATGGCGGAAGCTCCCACGCTAGGGGCGAAATGCTAGCAGATTTCTTGTGTCTGTTGTCTTCTGTTGTATTATATAAAAAAGTGGATTTAGTGCTCGTTGACACCAAAAAAGGTAAAAGAACAAATAATTAAGGTCTAATTTTTTAATTGACCTACGCTTGTGTCGAAAAAGTACTACCAATCAAGCTTCTCCGGACTTAATAATGAAGGTCCCAATTAGGTAGACGTATGATTTTTTTCTCATTATGTGTTGTAACTTGTAAGAACAGAATTATTGAGTTGGCATATAATGTAATTGTAACCTATATAAACAACTTTAATAAATAAAATTAATAACTATTTTAGCTATTTACGTGATCTTTCTTTTTAGTCAGGAAATAAAAAATAAGTCACATAAGCTACAGACAGTCAAACTTTTCAAATTGTAAATAATTAATGTTAATTATTATATAGGGTCGCGGGAAGCCGCTGGATGCGGGCAGCGCGAGACCGATCGTTGTGGGAGCCTTTGTCCAGCAGTGGACGTCTACTGGCTGAAATGATGATGATGATGATGATATATTTTTTTATAATAATTAACAATAATATTATTATATCAATGTGGTTTGGCCAATGATTACTTAAAGCCGAGTCCACGTTTGTATTTTCTTGTTATGGATTTTGAATTACATAAATAAATAGTTCATCTCTGAACTCTGCGCTAGGTTAACTAGATTATTATCAGTCAGCGGATTCTTTCGTTAAATACAATTTTATAATATGTTCCAGGATTTAGGTTTCATTAACACATTTACACACAACAGACTTTACACACAAATATTTCGATTTCATAATTATTCAAATACTTTTTCATATTATTCGACTAAAAAAATTGTATAGTGAGATCTTATAAATAACTTAAGCTCGAGACGAGATTTACTTAATATAGGATTAAATCATATCGTACTAATATTATAAAGAGAAAAGATTTGTATTTGTGTGTGTGTGTGTGTGTGTGTGTGTATGTATGTTTGTAATGAATAAACTCACAAACTACTGTGCCGATTTCAAAAATCCTTTCACCATTAGAAAGCTAAATTCACCCTGAGTAATATAGGCTACCTTTTACCGCGAGAAAATGCCTCATTCCTACAGGAAAAACTGTTAACGCGGGCGGAAAACATAAAATAAAACTTTCTCAGAGTAGACCACTTTAGTCTACTTTCTACTAATTATTTAGGTATTTTTTCTGTGCTTTTAGTAGCGAGCTCAACGGGGCGTCTCAATTTGCAAGAACAAAGCCGCTATCTATCATCGCCGAGGACCATCTCAAGAGAAAAGGAAAGGAGACACTTCGTATTTTTTGCGCAAAAAATGTCTTTGTGGTTCCGACCAATGATTTTTATTAGAACGGAAAATATTGTGCAAAAATGTTAGTGCTATCTTGGCTGTAAAGTTTTATGAAAAATACTGCAATTGATCGCGCGTCTTTACTAAATTTGTAGTAATATTTTGAGGGGGTTTTAAATGTGCTGTCTTAATATTAGGACAATCCAATTTTCCTTCGATGCCATATGAGAAGACTAATAAAATTGCTAGATACTTGAGAAAGGGCAGCCGGTTTCTGTGTGACCAGCAACAACTGTAATCCATACTCGACTGCTAAGCAAATTGCTTTCCAATCAGCATAGAGACTTTAGTTTATTAGTGGACTCAACAGTCCAAAGACTGTAATAGAGGAGGTTTTTAAATAATATTTACGGAATCCTGCAGGAATTAGTGTAAAGGCGTGGACGAGCCCGAGATTATCTCCAGCCATCAATACTGCTCTGCGGGGATACCCGAAGGATTATTACGTCATCAAAGATCATCACAGCAATGGGATTATTTCATCTATATTCAAGAAAACGCTTTGAATAAATCATTGAGTTATACTCCAGAAAAAAATTGAGCCACGGTCGATGAGAGTTTTAGTGTCGTCATGCTTGCTCCATTAAATTTTTCGTATTGTATTAATTATTTTCACACAAAGTAGACGGTCAAGTCATACAATTTTGTATGAATTTTATTTAAATATTTGAAGGTATGTCCTTGAGGAAATCTACCTATTCAGTTTCATGGGTAGGTTAGGTCCCTCCCTTAAAATATTGTTCGCTAATTTATTTACATCCTATATATACAGTATTTAGAGTTACTCTTTCTCTCTTTCTATCCTTACAAGACTTAACAGGTAATATATTTATTAGGATTAATTTATAAACATCGTGTTTTATTTAAACAGTAGTACACTCTTTAATTACATCATACTTAAGTAAATAATACACCTAATTTCGCTTGCGGTGCGAGTTACATAAAAATATCTTGAATCGCCTGATTTTAAATCTAAGATTTATATGAACTATGAACTTCAAAAATCTATATAAAAACTAGCTGTTCGCCCCGCGGCTCCGCCCGCTCTCAAGGGTATGAAAAGTAGATGTTGGCCGATTCTCAGACCTACTGAATACGCTCACAAAATTTCATGAGAATCGGTCTAGCCGTTTCGGAGGAGTATGGGAACGAAAACTGTGACACGAGAATTTTATATATAAGATAATGATGACACAAGCATGTGAAGGTTGACGTGATGATGCCTATTTCTATTCTAGGAAAAGAGGATATTCAGGCCGCCAAAAATGTATCTCTGTCCTTAATGAAATTCCGCTGAAAGGTCTGAAGGCCTCATAAAGGCCTTTCTCAACGGAATGCCAAAGAATGGACGTGGGAGTTACTTGCTGAAGTCTGTATTTGCTATGACGCTCATATAATTATGTTCTTCTACACTTTTCCAGCTTCATAGATTTAATGACTATAAAGATATTATGGATAAAATAAGTGCTTATATAATGTAAAATTGCATGCATCTAAATTAAAATAGGCGGTAGGCTGGGCTTTGATCTCATATCGCTTTGAAAAGCATCATAAGTGTCGAAGTGGCTAAATAATATTTCACATGATATTAGTACCAACTTTCCACCTTGTTAACAGTTTTTCCCCCTGGGAATTTTATTTTATTTTATTTTATTTTATTTTATTTGGGGAACTTACAGCCTAATTACACAATGATTCTATGTCTAATATTACAGAGGCCAATTAAAAAGTTACCACAGATAGAATCAAATAATTTAAATAGGGCAGAGCCCCGAAATGTAGCCAGAAAAACAAAAGTGGAAAAGAAAAAATGAGTTAGGTATTACTTATTCAACTACAGCAGGTTCTTTACTTATAAGCAATTTTATTGATTGGGTGCTACTACAGAATAGATCAAAACGTTGATCCTTGCTTAGATTGTTGATAACTGTCGAAGCTCTCGGCAAAAAACTATTCTTTCTATAGTTTGTGCGAAAAGAGGGAACGTGAAGTAACTTATTATTACGTAGACTCCTTGTTGGAATTCTTAGATTTAAACTAGTAAGGATATCAAGACAATCGATTTTACCTTGCGCAACGTTCATCAAGAAACTCACATCTAATATAGTTCTGCGCAAGTGTAACGGTAGAAGATGAAATTTACTGCACATCATTGTATAATCTAACTGAGCCATGGCCCCGCCTAACTGAAACTTATAACACAGAAAGCGGATAAATTGTTTTTGAATATTTTCAATCCTACTCTTATGAATCTCGTAACAAGGATTCCAGATCTGTGAAGCGTACTCCAGGTGGCTTCGGACATAAGCACAATAGATAATTTTGATTGTTTTCATTTGTTCGAAACACCCGGAAATACGCTTCACAAAACCAAGGGCTTTATAAGCCTTATCTACACAAGACTCAGTATGGAGGTCAAAATTAAGTTTATTATCTAAAACTACTCCTAAGTCCCTAATCGAATTACATGAAGTCAAATTTTGATTCTTAAAATTATAATTGTGGAAAAATAAATTCCTTTTTCTAGTAAAATTTATGAAAAAACATTTGCTAACATTTAGATCTAATCTATTATCATCACAATATCTATCGAGCCTATCTAAATCCTCTTGTAAAAGTAATGCATCAGTAGCGTTATTGACACATCTAAATATTTTCATGTCATCTGCAAATAGTAGGAACTCAGAGTGCTTAAAACAGATACCAATGTCATTAATGAAAATCACAAACAGTAATGGTCCCAGCAGTGAACCTTGAGGAACACCAGAAGGGATATCTACCCAAGGTGAAGTGAAGCCATTTAATACGACAGCCTGAGATCTATTGTGGACATAGGATGTAAACCATCTAAATAAGTCTCCTCTTATTCCCAGGTTATTTAGTTTCAAGAGTAGAATATCATGATCAATGCGATCAAACGCCTTACTGAAATCGGTATAAACTGCATCTATTTGATTTCCCTTTTCCATATTTTTTGTAACAAAGTCAGTGAAGATAGCAAGGTTAGAAACCGTAGACCTGCCCTTTAAAAAACCGTGCTGCTGCGTTATGAAAGCATGTTTGGTGCTTTCATACAATTGCTTATAAACCAACTGTTCAAGAGCTTTTGCTAACAAACACAGTTTGGATATTTGTCTATAGTTCTCAACCTTGGTCCTCACTCCTTTCTTGTGTACAGGGGAATGAGAATGAGGAATATTACCGCGGTAAAAGGTAATCTTTGTTACTCCGCACGGTCTATTCTGTCTTTATACCGAGTTTCATTCAAATCGGTTCAGTAGTTTCGGAGCCTATTCAATGCAAACATACTATCAAATCTTTCCTCTTTATAAGGTTAGAATAGATTTTATTATAGACTTCTGTAACGCCTGAACTAATTTTTCAATTTGATGAAAGCAAAAATGTTTAATAAACTACCTTCAAATATAAAAAGTGAAGAGTCGTTGAATGTGTTCAAAACAAAAAAAGGAGAGGTTGTACCAACATCTATGTACTTAATTAGTATAGGTCAGTGTGCGACGATGATACTTGTTATAATATGTTAATTTTCTCATGTAAATGGTCTTTGTTGAGAATAAATGTCTTTAAACCTAAACCAAAAAATCTATTTTACCTAACCTATGTATTTTTAAATTTATACTTGCTTGCCTTTCACCTGGCCATCTAAAGCTTCAGAGAGACCTCACCTACATTACCTTAAATAGATAGGTACTATTCAATAGTTGTAAGATAGTAGAGGCCTACATAGTTCTGCTCTGTTATGGTAATGTCCTCTCTTTCCCCGGTTACGAACAAATTGCTTTAGGATTATCCTGAATAGTATTTGAATGCAGATTTAACTAACTTACCTTTAGTCGACTACGTAGCCAGAAGCTCATCAATATGTAAGAGATTTGGGGTATTGATGAAATTCGTCGAAACTTTCCCGAAGTGAGTCGGCTCTTTTTAATTTTGTTTAAATTTGGTTATACAAACTTTTTTATGAGATGATTTAATATTTGAATAGAAATTACAGTAAAAAGATGAACAGTAAAGTCAAGGTAAATCTATATCGGCAAATCGTAGAACTCGTCACGTTACAGAATGCATCGGCATTTTACAAACGCTCGCTGGTTTCCAATATGCCGAAGGCAACTTGTAAAATGCCATGTTATTTTATAAAATGCCTAAAGAAGTTGATCGCATTCTCTTCTCTTGAAGAACTTATGAATTTCAACCACTTTAAACTGAATCACTTTATGATCTTGTTTCATTATTAGATGTCCGAGTATCTGGATTTAGTCCGAGAATATTGGACATGGAGAGAGGTCTTAGCCCGGTAGTCAAACAAAACAGACTAGGAAAAATAAGGCAACATTTACAGGACAATGATCTTTTCGTCAGACCTGTCAAATTATTTGTGTCGTATATCAAAGTGACCATTAGCCCAGAATAAGCTGATACACGATAGCATGTTAGAATGTAGTGTCCGTCAGCTGTCGGCCCTCATCACAGGCGTTAATTGGCCGATCAACTGTCGGTACAACCGAATATTTCCGGTTCACGGGAAGCTTATGCCCTGTTCACATTATTCCAGTAGCATCCCAGTTCTGATGTCGTGTTTAGCGCGAGAATGCTACTATTTAAATTTCTGGGACGTAACCAGTAAGCTGGATAGCTTAGTGACTGGATTGACGGTCTTTTTTATTCCAGCGCTGTAATTTCTGCATTATTACTGGAATAGTGTAGACGGCTATCTTTGGTTGTATAAATATAACTTAATAGTATACACGCATTGTCACTATGGTGTTACAAGTTCAACAGTTTTGGAGTGTAATAATGTGAACCGGGTATTATGTAAAGTAAATTGCTTGTGCGTGGGAGCAATTCTGTTACCAATATTGCCGATGTTGCCAGGGTGGGCAGCAAACCTAAATTACTTTTACCAAAAACTCATTCAATGCTCTGCGGAGCAGCAATTAGTCGTGAATCGGTTTCGGAAACAATTGGGTATTTGAGTTACCTAATTAATAGGACTTTTTATGAAGGTACTAGATCTGTGTAAAAAAATGTATTTTGTGTTATAGTTTGGGTACGTTTTGTACTCATTTATTGTATTACAATACAATAAAAAGTTATTGACATCAAGAAAATATTACAACGAAATACAAATACGTATTAATAAATAATACTAAATGAGTAACGTAATGTCGTAGCGTAAACTCTATAGTCATACTCATGTACTTGAGTCGTTTCTCTGAATAAATAAATAGTGGCTGAAGCTTAAGTGTATTGAGGTAGGTTGCTAACTTATTTGTATTAACATTCTAATCCTATTCATCACATTTAGAGATATTGTGTTGTTCCCGGGAAATTTCCGTTCCCAGGAATATTCCCAACGAAAATTGCTTTTCAAGCTGGCTAGATGTGGTAGACCGGGTTGGTGTTTTCCGATTAGGTACTTAACGACCCGACCGACCCTGTGACTCGTCCTAGTTGTGTTCAAACGGAAAGTAGCATTCTTAGTATGGGAATATTCCTGAGAAAACGGTACATCAATATTTACGTTAGCGGGTACTGTGTATAACTATTTATTAATCTGTGGTACAGTGTAGCTTATGTTAGTAGGTCATAAAAACAATCCTGGTGTTCTTGAGCCGCACTTATGTCTCTAATTTTAATCATGTAAAAGTATCTTATACTTCCTTTTTTTTATCTTTCAAACCAAAAGTGCGCTTGGCATGGACTTATAATATAGCGCGTGGTACACCTCTTAGAGAAATATATAAAGAAAAAGAAAGTAATAACAGATTAACCGTTTTTGAATAAAATTACGATTTCGGCCCAATTATCTTTACCCATATAGTTATATTATAGCTATTATATAGTTTTATTTCTAACTATACAGGGCGTCCCACAGCTATGCCACATGGAGGGAAAGTACCTTAAATATTGTAAGTAGAACATTTTACTGAAAGAAGACATTATTTTATTTCTAAAAACTATTAAAACTGCATTCATACATTTTTTTATAATTACATAGTTGAACCGGGAATCGAACCCGTTATACGAGAAAAAAATATATCCTGTAGTTTTATCATACCGAGCGAAAGGCTTCATCATAAGGGTTATTTTTTGCTAAATAACATAGTATCAGAAATAAAAGGAAGACTATGTATTTTAACATTTTTAATACAAAATTTATCAATTTTATTAATTGCTATGACCCCTACGCTGTTGAATACAAAGTCGCACTCTTTTGATTATTTCACTCCCTGTCTTTAAAACTACGCGACGGATTTTGATTTTAATAGATAGAGTGATTCAAGAGGAAGGTTTATATGTATAATACATGCATAATATACTAAAGGATAACCCACAATAACCATTTTCCCGTGCGGAGCCGGGGCGGGTCGCTAGTAACCCCATGCATAAAAAAAATCTCGGCGACCACATCAAATGTTAAAATTCATGATCTTTCTTTTATTTCTGACACTATGTTATTTAGCAAAAAATAATCCTTATGAAGGAGCCTTTCGATTGGTATGATAAAACTACAGGATGTTTTTTTTTCCTCATGTAGCGGGTTCGATTCCCGGTTCAACCATGTAATTATTAAAAAATGTATGAATGCAGTTTTAATAGTTTTTAGAAATAAAATAATGTCTTCTTTCAGTAAAATGTTCTACCTACAATATTTAAGGTACTTCCCCTCCATGTGGCATAGCCGTGGGACGCCCTGTATAGGTAAAGATTTTTTGGTAAGTACAACCCCCCCGTTCCTCAGCTAGTTGACATAATTTGTTTCTTTAATATCTGCATGTATTACGTGTCCTAAAAATACAATATTGTACCGTGGATTCATCTAATATTACAATACACTAAGCATGACTACCGTATAACTGTAGTACTTCTATGATACTTACAATACACATAAAAACATGCCATATATATATAAATATAGTCTGACCCAAACGAACCAAAAATAAAGTAAATGCCATTTAGTGTACATATATAAAAACTTGTATTAATGAAATTAAATTAATTGTCCTAATAAAAGGTCTTCCCCTGTGGTTAATGATATGAATATTATAAAGCCAGCCCTTATAAATGAATATCGTAGAATAAGTCCAATTTAAATTAATAGGCTGAGAACGATAGTAAGCACACAAGGATACAATGCCTATTATTAGTTATTACCTACATAATTAAATAATAATAGATAAAAGCCATGAAATGTTACTTCACGAAAACTATGCTTTGTTTTTGTGCCTAAAAGAATTCATTTTTTATTTGTTATTCAGCATTTTTATCTGTTGTTTGGTACTTTTGATAATATGTTTCATAACTGGGTACGTACTATTTGAAATTGTAAAAAAAATACAAAGTACCTACCTAGGTCTTCAAAATTCCTTTTTAAAGAATATTTAGCTCTCAGAATGATATCATGTGAGATTTAGCTAAACTGTTAATTTAAACTGTACAATTAAAGATTACTAAACATCAACATTCTTGGGACACCTTATTTTAAAATAAATGAAAGAATTGTGTCTTTGTTTCATAAATGTCAAATTAATTATTGAAGGGCGTTTCTATTCAGAGGCCCTAGGATTCCAAGTCTCTACTGATTAAATTCCTTTACAAGATACATGTCTTAAGAGTATAACATTGTACCCTTATTGTCATTAAGAACTGGGCCCAAATGGGCTTCTTAAACTTTCAAGGTTTTAACAGGATACTAACTTAGGAAATTCTAGGTTCCCTAGTGGACTTAAATTTATAGACTTTATTAATTATCTGTAAGTATTTTCTCGTCTAAAGATAATCATTATTTCGTATTTTGGCTGAAATTATTTTCAACCATAAGACGTCTACTGCTGGACAAAGCCCCCCCCCAAAGTTCTGCACAACGCTCACCTGCCAGAATCTAGCGGCTTGGAGCGATTCTCACTTTGAAGGTAACCTTATGTGGAACATACCCACGCTACGCCTTCCGCACAAATTACGTATAGCGGCGCGGCGGCGGCGGCGCGCCTTCCGCCTTATGATATTAATTAAGATAAGTACCTATAGATACCATCTATACCTACTACAATGCAACGGCCTATACCGTCTACCTCTGCCCATCAACTTTGGCGCAATAAGCCTAGCACTTTGCACTCGCTTTCAGTCATTACAGTTGCTATTGGTCTATTTCTTTGGCTTCATCAGGTGAACGCTGTATATTCCATGGCTGGTGCCTTTCATTATTATAATAATTTATTCCACACCAATAGAAAGAGTTGAGTGTTAGCTGACGATAGTTGACAGAGACCTAAAATTGCCTAGCACAAGATAGAAGTGGAAAAGAAGGACAGAGTCAAGAAGAAGACCAGTAGAAATAATTGAGTTGATTCTTTTAAACAATATCTATTTATTGAAATCGGATATGTTTTGACAGGGGTCAGGTCAGGAGTACTCTAAAAAGACGTGCATGATGAGATTAATTTAGGTGAATCAAGCGTAAGAAGTATGTCTGGATCGTAGCAAGTGAAAGGAAGTAGTCTCTGCCTATCCTACCCTAAAGAGGAGTGACTTTATATTATGTATGTACTTACTGAAATTCTACTTCTCTGTTTTGTTAATGTTACAGTCCATGAAATGGGCTTGGATATCCAAAACTAAGTGTACCCTCAACTTGTCTCACCCAATTATGCGTCCCTTCGAATTCTCATCTTTCATTTCCATAACTACGCCTTTCATTTGCATTCAAACTTTATTATCATATGAATTCGAGAAACTCTTCTGATGTTACTAGTAGGTAGTAAGTTTACTTGAGCAAGTAGAGAATGTTAGTAGAAAAGCCTGTGAGGTAAACCACGATGTTGGTTTTGGTTGAGTGTGACAGTGCACCTAATTATTTCTCATGATACTCTAGTACTTATTACCTAGAGGTTGATGTCGTTCCTAAAATGCACGAATTAGGTAAATGTGAGCGCGTGTACGAAGTTGGTTTTAACTTGTGATGTGTAATATATGTTCAGTGTAAAATACTTTTGCTTAGTCTTGTTGCGTTGTGCGTGAAGATACTTAGCAAACCAGCATGAGGGGGGGAGCAGCGGGCGGACAGCTGATCGCGGGCGCGCGGGGCGCATCTGTCAATTTACCACTTCCATTACGACCATCGCGACGTTCGGATCGATTTATTATTGGTTTTTAATACAAACCTTATGTTATACAAACCTTAGTCTATAGGACCCTAAACAGTCTAATAATAATTTATTTTGGACTGTTGTTATACATATCTACATAGAAGAAGAAGAAGAGAAAAGGAAGTTAGATATATATATTAGAAATTCCAATCTTCATTCGGCTGAGCAAACTTTAACCAAAGATAAATATTAAACATACAATTTCTCATCAAAGTCCCTTGTTCAAACTTTATAAATCTATATAAGTAATGTGCAAAAGTAAGCCAAATTTTTCCCCATTCATCTATCATGAGGCCCCATAGCGACCTCTGAACAAGATAATCAAAACTTGTTATGGTCCAGCAGAAATTCGACTTTGGTGCTTCAGTAAAATTAATGGGTAGCAGGCTAAAGAAACTATTTCTTCATGGTTTCTTCATCGTAATGTTATTACGTTTCGATGTATCAATCAAGGCTCTACTAACCCCGTTAGTGAAAAGAAGAGCTTATGTATGTTTTGATTAATCTGTGATTCTAATAAAAACAGCACTCTTTTTGGGCTTAGCGTTTGAATCCTCACAAAATGGCAAATGAAATTGTAAATAAAAAATACGTAGCTACAAAATGTAGTCACTTTGGTACATTACAAGTCAAAAGTGGTTTAACGAAGTACCATAACATCATGGAAGTTTAGCAATATTTCCTTCCCCAAATTACAGTTTCAAGTTTACAAAGCTTCAACATCAAGCCGAGGTGTGGCGATGGCGTGAGCTTTCATATTTTCCGCTTGGATGTGTCCCAGCCCGGTGGTAGTAGCCGTGTGATAATTATTTGTCTAAACAATTATATGCCGAATCATAGTTATAGGCCGGCTGTTAATAAAGAGACGGCCGCAGTTAGGTCCACAGAGTTCACATAATTTTAGCAATTTTGAAGTGTAGTATTACATACTACATAAAGTGTAGTATGACTAAATTTGAAGGGTAGTAAAATCAGAGGTAGTTTTTATTACTGAATTTATAGAAGTAGATTTTTTATATACGAGTAAAATAACTGTTGAATCTACTTGAATAATTAACAGTTAGCTTACAACAAGTCGGTATACAATCGTTGGCCTAGACAAATAATAATCAGACGGCTGAAACCATCGAGCTGCGCGAATATACAACAGATCATAAAACGTTGACTTTTTTGTTGGGGACTTTCCGTTTCGCAGCCGCCGGCAAAACTTTACAATCCGCAGTCTTAAGCGATTATACAGAACTGCTAGAACTCGGTAAGAGATTGGGGGCTCGACAAAGCCGCTAATTTCACGCTCCGTTAGTTATTTCCTGCGAGAAAGTTATAAGAAAGTTACAGGTTTTTGCTACGATTACACATTTCTAACTAATAGATTATCTCGTTGTAAGTGTAACAGGGAAGACATAGTAGGTATGCAAGTAAAGTGTTGATTCACAGGTGTGTGTATGTTAATTTCTTGTATCACATTTTCCCTCTGAATTTGTTTTACTAACTGAGAATATGAATGATTGCTATAACTATTATATCCAGGTACCTTCTTAATATGTTTAATGATCATCCAAAATTAAAGAAAAAATCTACAACTATTTGTATAAAGCTAATTGTGCGATATTCATACGAAATCATCTTGCTTTTTTGACAAACAAGTGATTTAGCGTGATCTACGAATTAGATAGAACTAATAAAGGCAACTGTATCTAAACCGAACAAATTCAAAAGACAAACTTTTTATTATATCTGATATTTGAATTCAGTTTTTTACTAGCGAAAAATGCAAATTCTTGGAGCGGGCACTACCCGGATTTGTCCAGTAAATAGCTTGGAGCCACGCTGTTCACCACCGATACAGGATTATCCTCTATTTTTATAACCTATGCAGTAAATGAAAGCTATTTATTCTTAATAGTCCAAAAAGATTGTGCAGGTTAGGTATCTACCTAACCTGCACAATCTATAATAACTTATCTAAGTTATTATAGTAGACCCCACATGAATTCAACTTTGCTCAAACCAAGTCTAGTTATAAGTATTAGTCTAAGTATAATTTTTTTAGACTACCTTCCCGCCTCGCGTCTCAGTCCGCCTTAACAGTTTTTCCTGTAAAATGAAGTCTAGATTCTTTAAGCTTAACAGCAGCGTAACAAGTAGACAGAGAGTTAATTACTTTCGCATTTATATTATTAGTAGGGATTTGTTAATTTAGATATCTAAAATGTGATTTGATACCAGCCTGAAAAAATCTATGGAAAAGAATCTGAAGAAGAAACTCCACAAAAAAGAAAAATACAATAAGTATTATTTAAATCATCGATCTAATTAATATTTCTTCATACGAAATAAACATTCTAATTAACATTCTTATTCGGTTTAAGTTCTAATTTCAGGAACTTTTGAACGGGAGGAACAGCCAACCATTATGCAATCAATTGCGAAATGAAACAATTGTTATAGGTATTAAATCGATAAAATGAAAATATTACACAGCATATAGAATAATAATCCTAAACAGCATTTTACAGACAATCTTTCTCTATGCTATTAGATACTTTAAGTATCTCCTAATTTTCGTAATTGAGTGATATATGAGTATGTACAAGTAATAAGAACCCTTAGCCCTTTTACGCCGCCGTCCCTTCCTGCCACATTATTGCTTTCAGTTGCTACGTTAACTTCTATTCTATTAGCACTTAATTTCACAATTCACTGAAATAGAAGATTTGATTTGGGCCCTATCCAAAGAGTACAATTTTGACACTATTTGTTAGATGACAAACTATTTATATCGGAAATACAATAGGTAACCCATTCATCTGTGTAACTATAGAATAACTGTAATACTCAACTTGCAACCCTAGCTTGGGGATAATGGCAAAATCTCCCTTGCAAGGGATTGGGGGTAGATGTTCTTCTTTACTTAAGTAGTAGGTATTTTTAGTCTGTTTAGCACCTAGAGCCCTCTAGTCTCAGTATTTCGGTGACCAGATTATCCATCATCATCATTATGCTTTTAAAAGGGGACTGAAAGGTGGTTGCCGAGAAAAATCACCGAACTACACAGACTAGAGGCCTAGAAAATGATTATAAATAGTACCATCATGCGTCATGTAGTTATAACGTAATGGAATGCAAATACAGAGTGTTCATAGGTGATGTTCAGTATCGGGCGAGGATTTCCCCAGTTTCCCAGCAAATGCACTTGTCGCATTAACATACCGCGCTACATCGGATCACAGGGAGCGCCGGCGGCCATTGAGGAATTATGTACAAGTACCCAGAGAAGACATCTCGAATACATCCTGTGTGCAAACATGGCGGCAGTGGGAGGCAGGCGGAAGGCACGGCGAGAAGAAAAACAAAAGACAAACGCCACAGAAGTTAGTGCCCGTGGACACCAATGCATATTAGTATGAGTGAGGTACCCGGGTGACATTTCTAGTACGCTAGTGTATGTATGTATGTCTAAATTATTGTTGTTTTTTTTATCTATTTATCTGTTTATATAATTAAGGAATAAGTAATATTATTAAGGTATCTGTTTCTTGTTTGGATTTGATAAGAACATAAATATTGGTAAACGCTGTTATAGCGGCACTACCCATATCCTGCTCTCAACCACCAAAGGTTAGCTGGTAGAAAATGCTCTTTTGCATTAAGTTGGCCTTTGTACAGTTTTTCTGTGCAATAAAGTATATTCATTCATTCATTTATTCATTCTAGTGCAATAGTAGTTCGATGCCGGCAGCTGACTGCAGCACCGGTCTGTAGAGAGTAAATAGTGCAGGAACGCGACACGTGCAGTCGGATTTGAAGAAACGGGCTTTCACTTACAGCTGTTGCTAAAGCTTGGAATATGCAAGATAAATTATCTTTTTCTCGAAGTAAGAAATATTTTTAAATTAGTGACCGTTTAACCTCTTCCATTTTTGTAGCAAAATACAAAACGACGGTTATTTATAATAATATCAGTGGCAGAAAAGAAGCTTTCTCAAGCAGTTGGACAGTCTAGACTAGTTAAGATAAGAATAAATTTATTGATTAATAAGGAAAAATGCTTATCCATTAGCAGACTCACTTGAGTTGTATATCCTTTATTTCCTTCTAAGTAATTGAAATACAAACATGTGTAAGATTTTTTTTTAATAAAAATAAGTTTTTGCGTCGTCCGAATCCGAACCCCTTTAGTCAACTAAGCTTAAACCGTAACCGATAATGTACTTTTTAGTTAGTAGCGAGACCATTATTTGTAACGGAAAGGTACATTTTTGGCGAAAAAAACCTTTACTGCTTTTCTGAATTTAATTTAGTGAGTAGTAAACTAAGCTAGACAGCCTTAATCATACAATAACACAGACTGGCAATCTGGCTTGAATTATCAAAGAGCGCACCCAGTATGAAATTAACTCATCTAATTTGGCTGTGATTTTCAGTAAGCGAGAGCTTAGCGTGGGAGTGAATGCAAATAAGAATATTAATAAAACAAATGTTTATTCGGAGCTTTCTAAATATGTTAAAATCCTTGAATGCATATAATTTTGGTTTTAATAATCATGAACTCAACTGAAGTCAGAGCTTTTAGTATAAAAGCAAAGAATACACTTTAAAACAACGTTTACGGTACATTGTTGAACTTCCACTTATCATCATCAAGAATATTTGTATCATATTGTATTGTAAGTATCATCTTTACAATCAAAGACGTTCACTGCTGGACAAAGGCGTCCCACCATTGATATAATAATAATAATAACGCCGCCTCTTCTCCTTCTGAGAAGAGGTATAATAATAATAATAATAATAAGAGTACAGGTTAGTGCGAGTGTTTTTACTTACTTGCAAGTACCAGCGATCGACCCTACGCTGCCCGCGTCCAGCGGCTTCCCGCGAACCTCACCAGATCGTCAGTCCACGTTGTGAGGAGCCTGTCCACGCTACGTCTTCCGGCGCACGGCCGCCATCTATTTGTTCATTAATTAAGCCTCTCTAGACCGCAAAGTCCAATTCTCCATGAGCTGTGTTTGTTTAATAACTTACAACAAGGAATATTACCATTTCTAATTTCCGTAGTGGTCGCTTCGGCTTTTGAACGCAATCAACCGTGAAAGGCAGATAGTGCCTCTCAACATTTGTAGTTTAATTCACGATTTCCAAGAGACTGGCTTTTGTCAATGAAACGTGTAACTAATACAATACGTTCTGTTCTATTATTAAATACATTTACCGATTTAGACACAGTTCAATCTTGTAAGAAGCAGTAGTACCCACTTAGATTTATTTTTACCTGTCTGCTCTACATTTTTTTTTCTTTATAATTTTTAGGTTCTACCTTTATTTGTTTTTTGAATACTATACACATTTCTAGAACAATTTTAGAACTTACTTTACTTACCTCTTTTAAAGTGTCAGCGTGTAAATTTATAATGTAACCCACTGACCTAAGTTACTTCCATTTCTCTCCACACTCTCAAGAAAAATTTGTACCTACATAATTCCAGCCTGAAAAATGGAGGCAAAGTTTCAAGATTCATATTTCGTGGTGAAATAAATGGTAGTCGAGATGACCGAGAATTTGTAATAGCTGGACTAAAAATATAATCTGTTCACTCAGGGTACAGGAGACACTCACTTGAATGAAACTACAAAAAAATCGAAGTCATTGTTATAGATTTTGTTTCCCGAATAACGAAATTCAATGAAGTCTTTCATAATCGATATATAAGTTTAAGGTTTAATAGATTTCTTTTTAATCAATGTATTGTAAGAATCGTCAATGCAAACATTTCTTATATATTTTATTAAATTAAAAGTAAAAAACCCTGACTTGACTCTTTCTTAATGAACATTATTTTTCAGGTCTGTGGAATAAATAAAATACGTATTTGGACATCGGTCGTTCTAAGATTAAAAAATAAAAATTCTTCGGAACCCTTATAAAAATAAGTCACAGAAAAGATATTTAGGTGACCCTGAAATTGATATTCAATTAACGATAAAAAAGAATCGAAACGAAAAAGAGAGATATAATATTACAGAACGACGACTGTGCCATTGTTCGCACTCCATTATTTTTAATTTATTAGCGAAATAATACAGACAAATAATGTTCAATTATTGAAATTAATGAGGGTCGTCGCAGTTAATTTGGATAAAAAGTGGGCCAGCATTTATGCGAATTTCCTTAATTTAATACGTGATAACGTTCGACAGAATTCATACCATAGAACATTTCAACTTCACATTTAGGTGATTGTGTGTGTGAGTTACCTACCTATACGGAAATTTGAATCTTGTGAAGAACAATTTCTGGAAAAAATGAGACTACTTTTCTAAAATATTCCAAACACAGGCTCTAACTAGATTATCTTCTGTAATTGCTGGCATGACGCTGGCAGTCGAATTAGTTCTAAAATGAAACATTTGAATTTAGACTCCTTCTCTCCCTCCTTATTATTCCTCAATTATTGATCGAGCACAAAAAGTACAAATCTTGAAACTATATCCATTAAATAAATATCTTGGCAAATATAGGTACATGTATGTAGCTATAGGTGGACACACTCTACCCTTGATGACGTAACGTTCCATTGAGCTGCATCTCACGAGTTTTCAATGAAGTTGGAGGCACTTTGGCTCTGAAACTACGAGCGTAGTTCTTTTGCAGCCGGGTGTGTGGAGCGGGAACTCAGTGCCTACCACGGAGCAAAAAACATAGAAGAGCTGTCAGCATTAAACAATATAATGCGTCAAAACCAGGAAAATCTATTATCATTCTATAACTCCTTGAAACTGTTTCAGCTGTCAAAAGTAGATTGGACGTCCTTTTCGATGATGCAGTCTATTAGCTTTTACCACCCCTTTATTTTTCAGATTTTTGTTCTTACTATGAGGCACTTGAACTTTTTTTTTTTAATTGACCTATGCTTGTGTCGAAAGGGTACGACAAATCAAGCTTCACCGGACTTGCGGGGGAGTGGAAGACTCTACCCCAAAAAAAAGTCATATACCAACGCGTCTAGGGGCGGCTCGAGGGAGCCTCGGACCACGGCCTAGCGCGTTGATATTGAAAAATATCGTGAAGGAGACGACGCCTGAGGGGGATGGCACTTGAACTAATATTACATTTATTTTAATAGTCTTTATTTCAGACACGTAGTCCATATTAAATAAAAGCAAGTATTCTACGGATCAACAAAGGAAAAGTTAAGCATCTACGTGGCCAAATGATTTCTAAGATTTACCTAAATCACATTTTAGATAGTTTTTGCAGCATTTTCCGTCCCTCTGGGGGGTCTACCCCTTAGGTTGTTGTTGTATGTGGCGGTTGAGCGAAAAATTAAATGACAAGCTTAGTCAATAAATCTGATCAATTTTATTTTATCTAAAAAGCATCTTTTGGAGACGTAACAATATATATCGACACTGTCGTACTAAATTGTCATTTCTATCAGACAATTTGTATGAAGAATTGGAAAAGTAATTTTGCTATCGTCTATCTACGAGAAATGTTTCTTCTGGAAAGTTGTTCAAAACCATTCACTGATTATATCCTTTCAGTACCTATTTGCTAATCTGCAACTTACACTGTCGATAAATAAATATTAGGGCAGGTCCTCTATACGTTTTATTATCCGTGGTGTACACTCAGTGGAGCAAACACCGGGAAAGTCACGCGATGAGATTCTACAGTTCAATTGTTGCACAAACAGAGGGCGTGCGCAGGATTGTGCACAGTCAGTTATATTGAACTTTTAGCCTTTATTTTATACATGAGTGCTACAACTATAATAATAATAGGCACAGGTCGGTCACTCTATACAGAAAACGCGTTATGACAAGGTACTTCTTTTTGAATGACAACTGAATATCAATTAAGTCAATGGCGCTAGGCGCTATGTAAAACACCCCCGAACACCACCGGCGGTTTCCCGTGGTGCCTGCGGGGTGCGGGGCGTGCGTGGGGCGCTATATCTGGCGGGGAACTAATTTTGGCGCGGGGGGGGTGGTGAGTGTTCATTCTATACGGGTTAGTACTATTATTTTCTTCTGTGGTATAGGCTCCAATCTTACGGATTCCAGAGATATTTGACTGGTTCGTCTCGGTACATGCGCAGGCGCACGTCCTATAATACAAGTTCTATTTGACGGCCTCGTAGCCTAGTTGGTAGTACGTCTGCCTACGAAGCACAAGGTTACGGGTTCGAATCCCGCCCAGGGCAAATATTCGTGTGATGAGCTCTTGTGTTTGCCCTGGATGTTGTATATTTATATAATGTATGTATATCAGCTGTCTGACACCCATAGTACAGGCTGTGCCTAGTTTGGGTTAAGTGGTCGTGAGTGAGGTGTCCCACATATAAAAATAAAATAAAAATAATAATAATAATATCTACTTATTGTATAGATACAAACATTTACTTGTTATTTGTAATCCTTTTATAATCTCTTAGCAATAACTTTAATAAAAAACAAAACAATATTCCTACTTCCTGCAAAGGCTCATAATTCTTAATCCGGCTTTTTGACTTAATGTGCTACCAGATAAATAAAAACCCTCACTATATTACAGAATTAATTCCCTTTCTCAAACTTAATTTTATAATAAAAATAGTTGATAGAAACAAAAAAAAATACAAGTAGCGCGCTCCCAGTGCATTTTTAAAGATTTCTGATCAGGCTATATTTGACACACGTAGGTACGTCGTACATGTTCCCTTTTAGCTCGTGCCTGATTGGCTGGAAAAGCTACTAATAGTGAAAGTCATAGTGCTATCAGTTTTTTGATCAAGTAAATTGACTCTTTGAGCGCTATCTTGCTTACAAAGTTCCCTTGTAACATGATTTTCTAGCCATTTTTCGAGATGCATGTGCTCAAAGATCACGCTAGGACATCACAAAATTGAAAGGAAAGGAAAGTAGTTACAAAATAAAAAGAATAATTTACTTAGGCCATAAAACGAACAATTTTTTGGAAGTCACCCCTGCGTTTATTATTCTCGACAAAGATTTTGATTCCATCTAAAGATATTCTCTTTTGATTGATAATAATTCACTAAAGGTATTTTTTATTTTGAATCAATTAATTTATGGATAAGTACCTGAAATTAGTAGGGTAAAATTAGTCAAATATAAAAAATACACGAAACATTTTCCTTTATTCTTTGCTAAGCAATTTTGTTTATTATTCAAGAGACAGAAATATAAGAAAAATAAGAAGCTTTTTCGCTATAAACAACATACCTAGATATTTTAATGGTGGTCGTTTCGCCGTGTGCGAGTGCAATAAAGTAAATTGTATTGTACTTTGTCTGTTTGCCGTCATAAAATGTAAGGTTCATTATAAAAATGGCTGTCGACGAGTAAATCTGCTCCGCACACCTGTTCCGGCTCCCTATCAGATAACAAGCTGCCTTTGCGACTGCTATACCACTCTTATATGACTCTTATACGACTACGGGAGGTCTCACAGCTTGCTTCTTATTATACTTGATAGATGTTACTTAGTTCAAAACGGTCTCCGACTTCTTGCGAGTATTTTTCACTTGAAAACTGAACTTTGTTGCCAGTGTTACGTTTCAGCACTGTCATAAAGAAGTCCGTTAGAAGTTTTCTGTAATATTTCTTTGTGAGCGTGGAACGTTTTATAACCACAGTGCGGTCTGGACGAAGGAGAAAAACGACAATCGACTTTTCTGTAGATGCGATAGCGCATATTTTTGGTCTTAAAAATTACTAGTCCACTTGTTACGTATTTGCTAAATATAAGTACCTATAAAATAAATTGTTACATACCGGAGTTAATAATATTTTATAAATAAATATGCAGTCTTTATAAAATTACACTCAACGGGATTTTTCTATTTTATTCTAAAGTAAAATTCTATTCTATTCTATAAAATTCTATTCTAAAGAAATCCGAGTTAAAAACGACGACTTTTATATTTTTCATTACTTTATATTTAACGTTTAATATTTTATAAAATATCATATATATGTGTAAAAGAAACAAATTACGAAAGTCGCTCTGATGGGGTTAAAGTAAACACATTTTACGTAATGTAATCCAATAGCATAGTTCCCGGAACACACCCCGATATGGGTGAAACTTTAAATTGACAATTGGAGGACGCCCCACAGCGCACCTGCGAACTATACCTTATTACTATTACAATACAAAACACAATCCCATTCCAACGCAAATGTAATAATAATCACACGCGAGATTTTCTTTTGATTACTTCTGAGATCTTTTTAAACTTTATATAAGCTGTAAGCTTCATGAATTAATTAATTAAAGTTCTGAATAACTCAATGTAATTAAAACTCGATTGTTTGACCACGTAATTCTGTATTCTTATATATTATTAATAATTATGCTACAAACTGTGTTGTCTACATAATATGCATATTGCATAGTAATGTGCAGCAAGTGCCAAGAAATGTAGGTATAAGCTAGGTATTCAACTGGTCTCAATACTTATCCAATCTACAGAATTGATCAAAGACATTGGCGGGTTAGTACTATTATTTTCTTCTGTGACATTGGATGAATTTAATGAACATACTACCTACACTAATAAGAATTGGACAAAATTCTTTGACGTATGGAATACTTACTTTAGACACTTTTATGTTGGAAAATCTTTACCTACAGTCTGTCAAGGATTTAAAATCTAAATAAAAGTGGACTAGGACGCCTGCTCACTATAATTCATAAAAAAATAAGACAAGATCTATCGGAAGAGACTACCTACTAAGTTCTTTTTCTGGAGAACATGCTCTATATTTAGAACTCGGTCATGATTATGGTTTCAAGTAGTTAAACTCAGGTGTTTCCATGTTTATGAGCAGTTACATCAACCAATAAAATCATAAAGCTTATTTTATGAGCACATGCCATGTTGCTTCTCCTGTAGAGTATTGCGATGAATGTTTAACCCAATCAATTACATGCTTGTTTGAAATACTCTAACGTTTTCCCTGAAAGTTTTTTTTTATTAATCTGAGAGTCTGTTTGTATATATATAAATAATATTTTACGGGTATATTAAGGTTTCTTTAATTTTACAAATGTTTTGCGTATTTTAATCGTATCGTTCGGCATTTCAACATGCATTTAAATTTAAAATTGTAGCATTAAAAATATGTTTGCTTAAAATTCTACGTCAATCCCAATCAAAATTATGTAATCCACGGTGAATTTCATAACTGACTCCCGAAGGCGCAAACTATTGTAAACCCGCATCAAATCAATGTCAAATGGAGCTAGAGTTGCGCTTTACATTGTCTAACTCATCACGAACTAAACCACAGAACATTTAAAAGAGGTTAGAAAGGCGATGTGGGCGGGGCCGGCGCGCCAAAACTATGAGCAAAACGCTCATACTTCACGCAAAGAAACGATCGCGCTGTCTAACTCACACATAGCTATAAAAATCTACATCAGTGTGCGTGCATGCGTATGATTCGTTTCCATTTGAAATCGCGTGATTGAGCGGCGCTATGATTGGCTAGATTTGAAATTGCAAATATGTGCGTAAACTTCATCTTTATTGAAGTACAGATGTAGTGGAGGTGAAAGGTGGGGTGGAATCGGCGACACCGGATTTCATACGGACGGCGCATTATCGCCATTCTAACCTCTTTTAAATGTTCTGTGAACTAAACCAATCAACGGCACTCATGAGCCCAGAGGCGGCGGAGCTAAATAGTAAACAATACTTACCTAAATAATGCTCCAGCCATGATACGACGAAATTCCATTGGGGTTGCAATATGCCGAAACTGGGTACAATTACTGGGATTTAGATACTTATTAGCTTTCTCCACCGCCACTCCGCTCTAGTTAACAGGTTTTTCTATGAAAATGAGGTATTTTCCGAAAGTAAAAAACAGAGAGTATATCATTTTCTAATCACCAAAAAACAAAAAAACCACCATAAAAGAAATACAATGCCGATGCTCTTTTGTGACATGAAATAAGGACAAACAAACATAAAGCTTTTTTTTTATTTCTCACTTATAATATTAGTATGAATTTCCAGCCTAATATAGTCAAATATAACTTTATTACATCCAAGTCCCGTACTAAATATCCATAATCATTTTACAGTCTAATTCATTTAACGAAATATATAATGTAAACAAATATGACAGGAGTCGTCACGACTTAAAACTCGTTAATCTCGTCAACTCAAACCGACTCTAATAACTTGATGATATGAACTAAAATTATGATGTAAACTAGCTTTACGCGCCGCGGCTCTGCCCGCGTTTAACAGTTTTTCCCGTGGGAATGAGGCATTTTTCTGCGGTAAAACGTAGCCTATATTACTCAGGGTGAATGTAGCTTTCTAATAGTGAATTAATTTTTGAAATCGGTTCAGTAATTTCAAAAATATAAATCTTTCCTCCTTAGAGAATACAGAAATTTTTCTATTTATACTCTAAGCTTTCCTCTTTATATAGTATGATAAGCGAATAAGCCAAAAAGATAATTTAACGCTTCTTTTCGGTGAACAGTTTGTTTAACCTTATTTACCCACAAGGAATCCGTTACATAAAAACTAAATCCAGAAATAATTTTCTTTTAAATGATTACGTTCACACTTAATAAAGATGTAAGTAGTGGATAGCTGAAGTGACTAAATTAATCCTTTCAGCATAAAGAGGTTAAATGCGGTTACTGATCCGGCCCTGGATCCATTAACGGTAGGGTCGTCCTTAATTGGACCACTCTAAACAGTTAATCTTTTCTCCGCGTCGACCAAACAAGATTCCAAGTTTGCCAACCCTTATAAGTGAGTTATCTTCGGTCGCAGATTGACGTCATGCAGGCTGGCTGTGAGGAGGCACTGAAATTAAAGTACCAATAACTTGTTAAACCGATGGACGTTGGGGCAAAAAGGTTCTTGAATGGCGGACGCAAGCTGTAAGGCGTAGCGAGGGCTTGCCACCACAAGGTGGACCAACGATCTGTAAGCTCAGTATGCAACGTGCGATAAGTTCGAGAAGGTACCAAACGCGACATAATGACATAACTACTATTATCTATGTCATTATCATTGTCATCTATGCCTTTATCACATTGGACACCTTCTAGAGCTACTCACGCGTTAAGCCTACTGAGGAATCGCGGGACCAATCGTTGTGGAGTTCTTTGAGTTAGGTCTATGCCTAACATAGTACCTATACCTACTTGACTGATGATGATGATAAATTATGATGTAACGCTTTTTGAAATCACATCAGACTTTAATTTATTATGTTCTATTAGGTTACTTTAAAACATTAACTCAAAAACTTTCACCCAGCTTAACTAGATTACACTGAGGCTCTTAATAATGCTGGATAACTTGTAGATAATACTTACCTTTCATAGTTTGCAAGACGCTTCAAGTGGAACAAACTAAAATGAAACTATTAAAGGAGGACCAAAAGATATTCCGTTTTATTCTAGTTTATTCTGCAGCTTTGAATTCGCAAACAAATTTACATTTTAAGTGCTTAATGATGTTTTACGTAAAAAACTACCCACGTTGGCAGTGGTTTAAATAAACGACCCGATGCGTAAAATAATATTTCACGTAGCCTGACACTTTATTTTCTCTGGTATTGGAAACAGTTTAAAGTTCATAAATATAGCTTTCACGTCGAAAAATATTTATATTTATGAACGCGAAAAAGTGTTGTAGCCATTATTTGGTTGCAGATAGTTTGACCGTTTGGTAACTATAAAAACTGAAAATTTACCGCTAGATATTAATAAAGGTTGATTCTCGATTGCCCTAGATTAATATCAAACTATAAAGAAATCCTTAAATCCTTTTACCACTTCTTCTTACTTTAGAATTATAATGCTAGGTACTATATTAAATAGATACGTCATAAATAGTATAAAACCAAATACACAATATTTCCCCGCAAGAGTCCGGCTTTTTTTATTGTCCTATGCTTGCGTCGAAAAAGTACGACGGATCAAGCTTCACCGGACTTGAAGAGTCCGGCAACATCGTCATCCGAACGCATCCTAATGCTGGGTACTATGATATAGATACGCCGTAAAAAGTATAAAACCAAAACACAATATTTCCCCGCAAGAGTCCGGCAACATCGTCATCCAAACGCGGCGAGGCGAGAAATCGGAACGCTCCTATCGACGTGAATTGACGCCTGCCCAAGCGATAGATAAGCAGTCATTGCGGTTCTATATTCCGACAAATAGGTACTATGTTCAGTTTGTTTGGGTTTTCGAGATTCAAGAATAGAAAATAATATAATCTGTACCTCAAAAAACGGAACCCAGGATCACTCGTTTACTTTGTCCGTCTATCACAACAAATTTCCTCCAAAACTACTGGACCAATTGAGTTGAAAGATACGCGTATTCGTGACTCAAAGACGGACATGTAACATCAAAATATGGAGCCCACCTTTGGGGTGTAAATAAACTTCTAAACCAAAAAAAATGCTACTATATCGTAAAACATAATATCAAAGACAAAAGGCTTGATGGAACGATCTCAGATCTACTTTTTTTTTATCACAAATGACGGGCAGATGATGAAAAACTTTGTATGTACAGAACCCTCCACGCGAATTCAACTCGCACTTGACAGTTTTTTTTATTTCAAAGAGAGATACGTCTATAAATTATTTTTTTATCATCAATATCGGAATATAACGATTGCGTTTCGAACGATGATTAGTTAAAACAAAGTTTCTGCTCGTTTATCCTTGGAATGAGTTATGTAGAGTAACCAAGTTACAGGCTTTTCCCATTTGCATAGCAATAACGGTTTACACGCGATATGCTCATTGCGGCTGCTGCGGAACATCTCCGGAACCTTTAAACGGTGGAATAGTTACCGCATTTACACTTTTACAATTTTATTAGCAATGCTAATCTGTAAAGAAAATATCATAGAGTAAGAAAGAATATTTATTTTAGTTAGTATAGAGACGTAATATAAGGCGTGTGTATGTGATTTGATACTGTTTTTGTCAGTTTCGACCAATAGAAATCTCGCCGGGACAAACCACCCCCCCGTTCCTTAACTAATTCACACATAATTTCTTTCTTTAAGATGTCCATTATTAAGTCTCTATAAAATTCATGAAGGAAAAAAAATTTACGCGCCCAATAAAATTAAATACTCTTTGGGAAATCGATTTGATGGGTCGAACCCAAAGAGATTTGAATAGCCGCTTCTTCAAAACTCTTTGGTCGAACCGCAGGCGAGTGAGACGCAACAAAAACAAAAACGCATCGCTCACGATTCTATAGATGGGATCGAATTTTTCATGTAGGAAGAAAATGTCGCACCCGTAAACTTTTTTCTTCCTTCATGAAATTTTTCGTTTACAGAATTTTATTATCAATACACAATTATCTTATCCACGTTGCAAGGGCTGCGTTGCAAATCAAAACCATGTGTCAATTACATTTGAAATACGTTTGTCATTCCACCACCTTTTCAGTGATGTTTCAAAACATTTATCTATTGAGTCAGACCGAATGAACAGTGACTTTCTAGTTTTGAAGCAAATAGGCTATTTGACAATGCGAAAAATAAAGTGTTAATTACTGTAATCAGTATGTAATGTAAGTTTAAAAATGGATATTTACTATGGGAAGTTGAAAATAATGATTAATTTATGTAAAAATCCGTAAATAAAAATGTATTTTTTTTGGCGTTTGTCACGTGACTCAAAACGCTCCTGATTGTTCGGGTATAGGATATATGTCACTAGCCAGTAAACATCGTTTTCTACTTAAGAAACTTGTAGTAGTAGTACTGGCTAGTGACGTCACCGATGCCATTGCGACGCCATATTGTCAAAGTAGCGTTTTGGCGCGCTACTTAAATATTGAATTTTTATTTTAATATTTTTCAGGAAATATGTACCAGAATTAAAAAATACAACTATTACTGGGATCCACAAACTCTACTGAATAATAAAAAAAATATTTTAAAAACCAGTCAAATAGCCTATTCTAGCTAATTCTAATTCTACACTGGTATTATTATTATTGTTATTAAGCTAACTCTACTAATATTATAAACGCGAAAGTTTTTGGATGGATGTTTGTAACTATTTCACGCAGAAACTACTGAATACATTTTAATAAAACTTTACAATAATAAAGCTTGTATATCAGAATAACACAAAGGCTACCTTTACCTTTACCGCGGGAAAATCCCTCATTCCCTCGGGGAAAATTTCATCTACTAACATTTAACAAAACAAATTGAAATTAATTAAAAATGTCTTATAATACAATATTTTAAAACACAGGTATTTGGTATTTCTATGATCCGGGCTTGTATAAAAATGTACAATTTATTCATTATAATTTTTTTTTTTTTTATATTTATTAATGGTAAAATAGTTTTATTAGAATACTAAGAACCTGGTTAAGAAAATCCAAGTTTGAAATAAAATTCTCAAAAGTGAACAACATTATCATTGAAATTCATGTTTTCTTTATTTATATTTAACTTGCTCTTTAATTTGCATTCTTGTTTAATATTTAAGTGCTCGTTTAAGATAAAAGCTCGGCAATCCTAAATGAAGAAAATATGTTCTCAATTAAGGGCCCAGTTTCTTGAGAACATTTCATTATTAAGATCACTTCAAATGAAAAAGAATAAGACTGCTGTAAGGCGGATTATTTTATCAGTAACTTATTTTTTCACGGAAAATACTTTTTCATTACCCTTTTCTCGCAATTCTAAATTAACCGTTTTCTTACTCCTTAATATGAGAATAAATAATGGACATAATATCATAATTTTATTAAGATAGACATTTTATATAAAAAAACAGGTATAAATAGTTTTGTTAGCCTTACATCAAAGTTCATGATGAACATTCCAAAGTACTTATTTTTTGAAAATTCAGTTTTTCATACTTACTAATGTGTGTGCAACACACTTCAAATTAATAATAAATTAAATTGGTGTAGCAAACAATAATCTATTCAATTGCCAAGTAAGATGTTAACCTGTTATTCATTAACACTATAATGCCAAGGCGGGTCAGGAGACTTGGCGAAATGGCGGGCGTAATGATTTCCTCAACAAAATGGCGGCCGCTCTAATTATTGTTGAAGAGACGCACTCGCCAGCCCCACCGGTCCGTCACAATGCGACACGTACTCCCCCATTGTTCCTGATGCTATCAACTTCCACTTGATTAAGAGGGCTGCGTGCACCGGAACGTACAGTGCACTACTTGTGCATTGAAATGCCTGAAACGGTTTTTTTTTATGTGCCAAAGGCCTGGTCGATCGGGCTTTTGTTGGTATTATAAAAGCTTTTTTATTGATTCAGTTAAATTATAAATTAATAATTGACTGTTTTAATTGTACATTTAAATAATACGTATAATAATTTATGTGTTGCAGTCAGATGGTTAGAGCCGCTACAATTATCTCCCTAGTTATATGCCGGCACATAGTTGTTGGAAAACCTGTCGGCCGCTGTTTAGTAATATTTATAATATGATACGACTAGATCAGTCCAGTCATATAATTGTCGAAGCGTATGAAGATTTTGTGGTGCATTGCACCTTCACTTCACTTCACGTCTTCACTTCTAACAGAAGTATCGTGTGCCCATGATATTCAAAAGAGCTACGAGTATACATAGAATAATTACTGTTAAAACCTGCAACCAGTCTCACTGCTGAACAAAGGAAGAGTTCTAGATGTAGAGTATTCCTATAAATACCACACTGTTATTGAACACTACACAGTCCCGAAGTTACGTTCCATTTAACGCTATATAAAATGTGCTCTCAGTGAGAGTTGGATCTTCATTTCGGATTTCACACGGCTGGTTATAATAGGTAGATTACTTCGTTCGTTAACCACATATAAACTATGTTCTTAGTACTTCTTACCGAGCTTATCGTGTGTTAGGGTGGAAATGGGTAAATAAACATAAATAAATATATCTAAATAATACTCAGAAGTACTTCGACGGCTTTTAAACAATAATCTTTTAATTGCATTTGCGTGTTTTAACTTAATTATTTACATGCAGCGCTTTACGTTTGTAACTAATGGATATTTAATTTGTAGATATTTATCCTTAACTTTAACTGCCCCAGTGAATGGAGTAGTTACCAAATTCTTAAAATAACACAACTTTAACCATTCCAGAACTTATTGAATAAACAACTTCATTTGTTAACTACAGCCGGAACAGAAATATGCTAATCAAATTATGATGTTAATATTTAAATTACATCGACTAAAAAATAATATCGAAGTTAGAATCGGTGTTAATGGGCATTAGTAAACCACGCCCGTAGCTTATTGTAGATTGATCGGCTAAACTCACAACGTTTGGCTTTCTTCGCAGGTGTGTGCAGGCTTCCTTACGATGTTTTTCTTCACCGTAAGAACAATACACATTGGCCGAGGCTTGAACCAGCGATTTCTGAATGGAAGACAGCGACCCCAACTATACTAGGCCACTGAACCGACGATCCCCTGCCTCGGTTTAAAATAGTATATTTCATTACAAGTGCGGAAAGGCTGTCATTGCAAAGAGTTCCGACAAATGTGTACCCGAGCCGAGGCGCAGCCGAAGCTTTTCTTCACCCATTCTGGTATGCAAAGAGCACTATGCCCATACAGCCAAGTCTTCAGTAGAATGTTTATATTGATATGAAATGAAAATGAAATTTAATGTGATGAAATGATAAAACCTAATCTAACTCATTTAATCAAATAATTAAATCTGATATTGAAACAAATTAGTAGCTCCTTTTTAGAAATATACGTATTTGCTTGAATCATAAAAACTTTTATGATTTTTTTTAGTAAAAATTTCATGGTTGGTTTTTCTTTTTAATAGACATTATTTTGACAGTTGGGAAAGAAAACGCACACGTGCGGGAAAGGTAAAAAAAAAGCACGCGTGTGTAATAGCTCACATCCCGAACGCTATACCTCCCTGCAATACGCCACTTTTTGAGCAACTGTATTAAAAAGACAATAACAAAATAGCAAAATGTTTTTTCTTAAGGTACCTTTGAGGTAGTGTTTTGATAATTATACACCCTGAAGGTTGTTTATCCGCAACATAGTGGTATTACTCATGAAACTGAACAATTTTCTCTAAGGATAATAGATTTAAATCTCAAAATTAAAATAAAATTAAACTTGTCATACAAAATAGCCGGTCACTTGACTGAAGTTTATATGGAAATTTGAAAATTATTTTTGATATTTCAACCTATGTTCCTTAAGGAAAGTTATTCTGTTTCATGAGTACTGACTACCACTATGTTATTCACGGTGTATATTTATGTGGTTTTAGCTTAGTCGACAAGACGAGATGCCAAGTACAGGTAAATTGAAATGAAACTGCGTAGCTATCTCGAAAGAAAGCTTGTTAAGGCTGAAAAAACTACGGAAGAATACACTAAAAGAAACTTATACAAAATGAAAGAAAAAATACCGTTATACCTGCGATAGGAAGAGCTCCAGGCTTACGTAAGGTGCTCCAGGGAGGTTTAGTTCTTGTCTTGCCTTATTCTGCACCACAGCTTTTTCTTTTCAACTTATTTCTGTATAATTTTACCTTTAAGTTACCATTGAGCGTTTCGTTTTATCGGTTGAAAAAGAATGTGTTATTTCACGAACGCTTTTAGTGAAAAGGTACGTAATACGTAATAAAATATCTCAAGTCCGGTGAAGCTCGATTTTGCGACCCAACGTAGGTCAATGAAAAAATCCTTATAACTGGCTCTCCATACATTTGGCTGAGAGTGCTCATGTTAATTGATTATGATAAATCGGCCTAAATTAAAGATTTAGGTAAATCTTAAAATAAGCAACAAGGCACGTTGGTGGCCTTAAACAGCAAAATCGTTTTCAAAATTATGTTCATTCGAAATATCACACGAAGTATCTGCCGCTACTTGTGCGATAAATAAACCTACGATTTCACTTAAAATGTCCAATTCTAAAAACAAAGACCAATGAAGTGACAAACGGCGTATTTTTCTAGAATCAAGAGGTCTATTAGCGTGATTGCGTCGAGGCTGAAGAAAAAACGTCGCATCAGTCACTGTCGAATTTGGCTGCAATCGAGCCCCGTGATTGATGTGGCCAGGTGACTGACTGACATATGCTTGTTCGGTACTCGTGGGGAAACAGCTGATTGTATTGTGAAAAAATAATTTAAAAGCTGTTTAACATAATGAACTCATGATTTAAATCCATTTATTTATTTAAATCATAAGAAATACCAACAGAAATCATAAGCACGTTTCCTTAAAAAACAATATAGAGATATAGAATATTGTAATAGAGAATAGTGTAAATAAACTATCAATAAGAAACTATCGTATCTTATAATATTGTATTGTTTTCAATTGTGCATGTATACCAACAAAAGCACAATGATTTGAATTAAAGTACCATTTCCGTGTAATGGCTTGCTTGCTTTATAAATGTGGATTTCGAGGTTAACCTACCGCACAAACCCTGGTGTCGGAAATATTGATTAGGCTTGTGACACGGCTCGTGGTTCGTAGTGTTTATTAGCCTTGACGTTCAGATCAGAGATGACTATGTGAAATCTTTTTTTTTTTCTTACTTCGAATATTTTTGACGTTATGGTTTGACAATGCTGAAATAACGCGTTGATAACGTATATTCTCTGAATGACCTATTTCACTTTACAAGCAATTTCTATTGTGACCGTGGGATTGAAATCGTCAGCAGTAAATATCCCTTTTTCATCAAAAGTCTCGTTAGGCACAAATCCTATATATTGACCTTCGTGAAGAGAAGGGTCGCACGTAATCGACCGCACAATTCCTATAAATTTTCGGAAAAGTAAGACGAGGGTTTTTTTGTTCGCGCGGCAGATTTTGTCACACTTATACCCGCGTCTTCTAGGTAAAATTGCTATCAAAGTCTCCTCACATTCTCAAAGACACGACTAGTCACCATCGTCCCGTCTTGTACCAATATTTTTGAGAAAATATGGTTGGTGACGCTCATGTCACGATTTGAGTTTGAAACCGTACATATATAAAATACTTATACTTAAACCCAAATTATTTTATGTTGTTGGAGAGGTAGAGGAGTGTGATTTTTATTTGATTGTATTTTTGCATAAGTGGTTATTATTTTAAAGGTGAACGACAGTGAAATCTTTTAAGTCCTATTCCCATGTAAGTGACCGTAGGTTGCAAAAAAGTATATTTAGGATCGTCGTTACACAAGACTTTTCATCATTTTGCCTTTGAACGTTGTGGCCTGCGCCTCTGTCGCGTCGTCGCCCCGGTCTATGCAATTTTGCTCACCTAAAAATCTTTTGGGCCGGACCTATATTTGTATATTTAAGAACTATTTTGTGAAGGTGTCATATTGGGGGTTAGGAAAAATAGACAACTAAGTTGTTTTTAATTATATTTGAGTGAAATGAAACTTTTTGAATGAATGAAAACAGTTGAGGATCAAAATTGATTTATTCATATTTCTGTAGGTACTAATATTTTAAAGAGGAAATATTTGATTGTTTGATTGCATTAATTAAATAGGCTCCGAAAATGTTTTTTTATGAAACTTGGCACAAACATAGACTTTTGGGACGAACATAAGATACCTTTTACCGCGGGAAAATTCGTCATTTCCATGGGAACAACAGTTAACACGGGCGGAGCCGCGGCGGAAAGCGAGTAAATTATAAATTGCCTTTTGCCTTTTTTTTACGCAAGCAACAGTATTCATATTTGAAAATGTCAAAACCCTTACTAATTTTATCTTTGAATAAAATATCAGCCTTGTGTATTTTGCTTACGCATACTCCAATTATTATTTTTTTACTTCTAAACCTACAATTTTACACCAACAATTCATATCGAAATCCACTATTAGTTTGCTCATATTTCTAGCTTGTGAACACATGCAGGAACAAAACAAATGCGGTGTTATGCATTGTGTTAAATTTACTGTGCTAACTATAAATGCATTGTTTAACCGACGCTGGGTAACGAACGTCCACCAAACGTCGATAAATGAACCATTTACTGGAATTCATAGCACAGGGAATGCCGAATAAACGTATTTGTTCATCACGACCATTGATGCCGGATTTCATTAGACTAAAGCCTGTTTCACACGAGCGAGTACCTACTGTCAAGATAGTAAGAAAAGCAGAACAATTAAGCCTCGGTCACATTTAGCGAATAGTCACTGCGAATAAAAATGAACACTGTCAGTATTGAATTAGCAGCGAATATCCCTGTCACACTGAGCGAGTTCTAGCTGCCAGTGCCAATTCGTAGCGCCTAATCGCTGTGTGTGACTGAGGATTTAGGCTCAACTCACATTGGCGCAGAGTCGAAGCGACGACGCGACGCGTCATGTTTTTTCACCCACAGCATATTCATCTCTATTATTCCATTATCAAAGTACACATTTGTGTTATGCAAATATGGAAGCGCGCATCGACGCTCGGCTGGAGCGTCGCCGGGCGTTACTCGGGCGCAATGTCGCGTCAAATGCCGACCACAATGTTTGAAAGTCTGGTTTTATTTGGGCACTGTGACGGTGACGCGCGTCTCCGCGCAAAACGTGACGCGTCGGCATGACCGGTCGGCACAATATTTTAAGGGAGGAACCTACCCATGAAACTGAATAATATTCCCCAAGGAACGTTGGCTTAAATATGAAAAAAAGATAATCAGCTGATCACAGCACCGCGCCTGTCAATTCTACTTCAGTTATTATTTCTGTGCGCGCTTGCTACCCC
The DNA here is from genome assembly GCA_948473455.1 of Teleiodes luculella. NCBI lineage: Eukaryota > Metazoa > Arthropoda > Insecta > Lepidoptera > Gelechiidae > Teleiodes > Teleiodes luculella. The sequence goes on along the minus strand of OX419586.1, from coordinate 5,911,386 downwards.
TATACATACACTCATACTACTATGATATTTTGAACAGTATCATAATGTCATTAGTCAAGATTGCATACAGATATTATGCTAAAACTTTCTAACTGATAAACATGTAGTTTTTTCAGACCAGTATTTTTTCATATTTTCATCCTACTAGTATGTTCCTTAGAAATAATTGTTCAGTTTTATAGGTAGGTTTATCAATTAAAACATAATGCGCTAATAGAGTTACACCCTATCTAAGTACATTTTAAATCAAATCATTGTTTTTATTGATTTTCAAAAATGGGTGGGTCGAGGGCTAGAGGCATCTTTATTAAAAACAATAATAAAAAGAAGAAACAAACAACATGAAATGCTAACAAGTTGAATGCTCAAAACAAAATTACATATTAGGTACGTGAGAAATTTGTATGTACTTAACTTATTCATACCTAATAATCACAATTGATATTTCTTTGATAAAGTATTTTTATAGAATACAGAAGAATCACTTTAAATTAAGAAAAAATGGTCTTTTGAGCATTAAAGCCGATTTAAAAATTCAAAATCCATTTATTATCCTATAATAATGGTCACTTTCTGCAAAATTTGCGGGTACAGGACGGACCGCGAACTTCATCTATTACTAGAGCCGCCATTTTCCCTATAGTGGTCATATAAAGTGCTGAAGTAATTAAGAGAAAATTCTGTAAACTAATTAGTGTAATGGCGCGGTCATGTGAATCGATAAACTTTGGTCCAGCACCAGAGTGATTTATGTCCTTCTACAGTAATTACATTACGCTATTGTTTAGCTTAGCCCCAGGCAGAGTTGCTTTTTGTTTGCATGATAGATCGACGACTCACTGTGTCCATACAACAGTGTTATTTTAGGACAGGAGTCTTTATATTTCACCAGACGATTACAGTATTTCCTGGTTCGAATACTGTTCTCTCGCTCGCCCTTTCATATTGAGGCTTTTAACCACAACTGAACAGTCCTAAGCTAACGGTATTCGAAATTCACAAAATCGTTGTACCTTTTTCCTGGAACACTGACAAATTATATACCTATAATCTTTTAGTATAGGAAAAAGGTAAACCTTGTTCTACTGAGATAACTCATCAACCTGTCTCTCTCTATGTTACTTTATATATTTCTCTGTTATTTTCTCGTAAATACAAAACATTTATTATATACTTGCTTGACTGTTCAGAAATAAAAAAAGAAATTCTTTATAGGTATATTCTTACATACATAATAATTCTTATGGATAAGTTACGTTTTCTTAAAAGTTATTACCTAGTTTATTGCTTTTTGTACTGACAACGTTTGTTTACGTATTTTATTATTTCGAGTACAATGTTTTTCGTTTTTTGTTTCGATTTAAAATGTAGCATATTTAGAGCTAGTGGTCTACCCGTGGTCTCACTCAATGTGTGTTTTTTTATTTGCGAGACAGATTTAATTACTTTCATCTTTCCATAGAACAAATTATTTGTTAATTACAAAATAAATCTATTTATCTAACTAATGTCATAGTCAATTCAGTGGTATAGAATTGATTGATTAGCTATTAGCTTTTTGTTTAAGATTGGTTTGGATTTTCTTTTTGCTTTTTTCTTAAGGCTAGATACAGCTTCACTTAAATGACATTTACCCTAAAAGTCGGAAAATTTACTCGTTTCGGTGGGAGAAGCCCGTCAGGCGTAACCGCTAAATAAACTCGAGAGTTCTCTCAAATTTTAGTGTGGAGTGAAGAATTTCGGGCACCTCATTAATTCAAAGATTCTTTTAAACTTTTTCTTTGGAGTGCGCTTAATTAAATTTCCTTTGGACTCTTCAGCATATTCAAATTATATTGTAGCTCAACATGCGCCTCCGTTATTGGTAAATTTGGTAATTCTTTTTATATGCCGGAAATATGACCTTTATTGTGCAGCAATAGACTTTAGTTTTATATTGAAGCATATAATGGTCGCAAAAATTTACCAATAATTTTGTTTTAGATATTTAGATTGTAGAAAATATTTCATAAGCATTAATAAATGTTACCTGTGGAAAAGAACAGATTTACAGATAGTCAAACATTATGAAATAATTTTTGCCAAAACCGAAACGGTGACGCTTCGTTCACGTATTGTGCGTGCTCGCTATTTTATTTATATTTCAAACCGAAAAGAAGGGAAACTTACATACACACTACACACACACACACGCACACACTCACACACACATATATTGAAAGTTGTCCGATCTTAACTTCAAAAGCGTCGAATCAGCTCACAAACCCTTCATATACCTAGAATGGGGTGCAAACCTACCCCAAGTTATTGATAGACCCATTATTATTTGGTTAGGCACGTCTGCCAATAAAATATTGCCACCGACAGCAATAAAGAATTAATTCGGAAGTCAGCGTGCATTTCACAAGAAAATTGCTGTAATCTACTTATGTATTTTGAAAGAATATGACTGGGCCTCTGTGAAATTGTAAATTCATAATTTGATGCTAATACGTAAGAATAGAATTTATGTGTGTTTGTAATCTGATTTTCGCTTAAGCCAAGTTTGCAAATACGTGCGTCGCATTGGCATACAATAAAAGATTTATGACATTGGTAGCGATTCTGACTGTCATGCTCTAATCCTTACCTAATTCTTAAATCTCTTAAATTTAAGTTTAGAATTGCGATGTGCTATTCGGGGGAAACCATCCAACTAAATTTAACGCATATTCTGACGTCTCTAACTTGCAAATGACAGATCTTAAATTGAGTTGAATCAGTGTTGCCAAAAAAAAAAAACAAAACGAGAAGAAGCGTCGCGTCCTCTTTGCGTCGCGTGTTGTTTGTTGTCAAACAAAGAGGATTTATACAAAAAGAAAAAATTGATAAATTCCTGACGAGGCTGTATGAGCTAAGTTCCCCTTCGCCTGTCCAGAATGGACAAAGAGAACAAAAAAAAAAGGATTTATTCAAAGTTCAGTCAGTACGTTTTTATTTGTAAAGTTTTGTGAATGATAAATGAAAAGCAGCACTTTGAGGCAATCTAAATAGCTTTTTAAACAGCCAATTCTAAAGGATTTGAAGCGTCTCGAATATTTCGAAGCCGGGCTCGTTCACGCTGCTTCTGAAACACACAGGAAAGCATTTAACTAGGCATTTCCATAACTCATCACATTTGAAATCTTCAAGGCAATCGATTGTAACCAAAATTTATTTACCTTTCTGCGGCATCTGCGACAACAGCTACCACGTAATCTTCCATATTTATTTATTTATTCTTAGAAACAGCTTGTAATCCCCAAAAATCGCATAAGAAATTTAAGAATTAGATTTAGAACGCATGTTTTAAGTGCCCTCTAAATTTAGATAAGATTGCGTCGCACACGTCAAAAATAGGGCTGCCAGAATAGCGTTAGCGACATAAACCTAAGTTGAATTGCTAATCCCAAATTTAGAGACGTCAAAATCAGCTGACCTTAGTTTAAGTCATTTATGTCAGTTTACAATGACCGCCAGAATAGCAAATAAGAAATAGAGCACGATTTGACATAAGCGACGTAATCCTAATTCTAATCCTAATTCGCTTGACTGCGCGAATCGCTACCATTGTCTACAGGCGGATTATTACTGATTTACTGAAACTTTATTTTTATATGAAGACATATAAGTACAATTTTGTAGATCAAATCTAAACTTATGAAATACAATAAAAGATTTATAAACTACTATGATCACTGAACTTTTGTCCAGATTTATATGAAATACGAGTAGACCATAAGCTAAGTAATAAAGTACAGCAATAGCGAAATACGTCACTCAAGATGAGAGCCCTCAAAAAAAAGAACAGCAAGGATTTTCCACGTATACTTAAACGTGAATTACCTAGGCGCTGGTCTATTTAGTACTCTAGCTGTTTAGCTCTCGTACGCCAGATAATATTTGGACGAAAAGTTTTTCTCCGAATGACCTGAATTTAGAGTAAGCTGCCACTGATCTCCTTGGCACACACAGCTCTGTCGTTCACGATCAAGGCTGGCAAACTTCTGTAAGTATCCTCCACTCAATACAAAGCACTGTTTATACTCCCTTATGATGTTTACTCTTGCCTTATTGATTCTGTATATTGCTTCTAACGTTGCTTGCAGTTCTAAGAAACTCCGCGGCTGTGGTGTTTTCTTTCCTCTTTTTCATAAGAGGATTATATGTCAGGCCTGTATTGAATTGTAGACATTTTCAGCGGCCTTTTCCTATAATATGGGTAGAGTTTATTGGATCGTTTGCTCTAGGCTCGATGGGGTTGGCTGGCTGATAGGATGGGCTTTTTAGCAGTATGGTAAAAAATAAACATGTTTGGACAATCTGATAAAAAAATGTTGACGAAGAAATTAAATTTAAGAATCAGATCCAAGCTAGCGTGAATGACAAAGGAGGTTTGCTAATAAATTAGAGTAGCTTAACAACATTTTATTGAATAAAGAAATATGATTAGACATTGAAATAAATATTTTAAAGCGCACAAATATTTTAAAGCACACTAAAGTAGAGGTCATAATAAAACGGAAGGTGTACCAGTCAGCACGTAATAAAACGAGCCGTCCCCGATAGGGCAGAAAAGAATAAATGCGAGATCAGCTGTCGGTTACCCTTTCATTTATAGCTACGGACTTATATCGACAGGTTTAAAATAGCAAGGGCAAGAAATCGGTACAAAATTTTCTAAGCTATAATTTTTTTGTTCTTGGGAACATTGCAATATTTCCCTATCTTTAATTTTTCTCTTTTTAAAACGATTTTTTCTTTTGATGATTAAATTTATATAATTTAAATAATTTATAGTAGCGTGTTCGTGTGATGATAAAAATATTTAGCATAACATAATATCTCTCAAAACAAGGAATTAAATTCTAAATAATGAAGTAGTACAGCGCAGCGTTAAAATTTACATCTAACCTGAGACATGTTCACAAAACGATATTTGTTTAAAAAATTCCAGTCACTCATAGATCTGAGAATCAGGCAGGTTTTCTTGTTATTTTTAAACTTATATACAAATACTAGGTTCTCAGATGTCTTATATATATACACTTTACTAGAAAAATTGGAATCTTTATGAAACTACAATCCACAGAACATTTAAAAGAGGAGGCGATGTGGGCGGGGCCGGCGCGCCAAAACTATGAGCAAAACGCTCATACTTCACGCAAAGAAACGATCGCGCTGTCTAACTCACACATAGCTATAAAAATCTACATCAGTGTGCGTGCATGCGTATGATTCGTTTCCATTTGAAATCGCGTGATTGAGCGGCGCTATGATTGGCTAGATTTAAAATTGCAAATATGTGCGTAAACTTCATCTTTATTGAAGTACAGATGTAGTGGAGGTGAAAGGTGGGGTGGAATCGGCGACACCGGATTTCATACGGACGGCGCATTATCGCCATTCTAACCTCTTTTAAATGTTCTGTGCTACAATCCCCCTTATGAATCATGTATGTAAAATGCTTGAAGTAAAAGAAAGAGTGAATTTGTGCTTATCAATTCGACTTCGGAGGAAATTTAATTACTTCAAAGGAAATACTGTTGTTGACTACACTTTAAATTTTAAACCGAGCGCAGATCCGCAAAGAGTTAAAGTCAAACTTACCGCAACTTTGAAAACGTCATTAACCAGGTTTAAATCGAGGTTCACTACAACTTTAACAAACAACGACAAATATTTAGTAGGTATTAATTTAAATGAATCTTTTAGGTACTTATTGTTATTAAAACACTACTTTATTATGGTAGCTCCGTTTGCTTTTGAACTTGGATTATGAAGCTTTAAGTAAGCCCAATAAAATATCTTAAATGTTATGATAGTGACCGCAAAGTTTTAATATCATACATTGAGCTCTATCTGATTGATTGATGCACATATTGGAATGTTGGGTTGGGCAGTCGTAAAACTAACAGATTTTATTTTTCACCGTAATTTCTAGTATAGAAAAAAAATACTAATGAGTGAATTTGTAAAATATTACATTACAATACCACAAAAATCCGACCTTTTATTATTTCCAGGGTTCCCTTTTATTATACCACAAAAACAAAAATATATTTTTTTGGATCACCGTCCACCAATTTCCTCCGAAATTCAGTAAGTAGGACCATAAAAATAAGTACATACCTATTTATATTACTAACTTGATACTCTGAAGTCCCAAATACGAGAGTCTTGTCTCTCTAGACTAGACGCCCAAAATGATAGATGAAGCTAGTCTCTAGCTTGTATGTACCTATATTAAGGAGGTTACGAAAATCGCCCGGGCATAGTTTTCTATTCTCATAACATTTTGTAAGGAAGCCGGGCTTGTTTAGGCACGTCACGGCTGATGCATTAGGGACCAGTGGCTCTCAAACTTGCAGGAACAGAGCAGGAATTCTTGCCTTCAAACTTAGATAGAACTTTTACGAGCTTTAAGAGTTTTTAAAGTATGTTCGTTCAGCAATGGAATTTAAATTTGATCTCTGGCTCAAAGGAGTTTTCTGTCGTTGAAGTAATCGACTTATAAACAATATTTTGAAGCGAATTTCAAAGATAAATAAGTATACATGCTTTGGTATCTAAACATGTCTTTTATGCTGTTATTCTAGTCATATTATTTTTATATTCAATCAGGGCTGATCTGAACAGGGTCAGGGCTGTTGCCTCCCATTCGAAAGTTGGCGGGTTTATGTCTCAGCACGTATCAATGTGTTTTAGATTTTCGAATTTATATGTTATTTTCGAAGTTATTTCTTACGGTTAAGGTAAACATCGTTAGGAAGTCTGCACATCCCTGCTGTGTAATTCAAAGTTTGTATGTGGAGTTGACCAAACCGCATTGGGCCAGCGTGGTCGACTAAGGCCTATTTTAATTAGGCACTAAAAGTAAAATTATGACACAGACTCAATAGGCATCTCAAAGATTATACTTAGCATACGTGTAGCTTAATTTGCCTAACTTATTAAGAACGACAGTCGTACAGAAGAGACATTCACCCCCCTGCACCTACACGAGTTCCCCGCCCGATAGCCCCCCACGCACCACTCCCCGCAGGCGCTGTATCGGATGGTACCAACTCGACTTAGCATCACTATTTTCCTTTGATTTTTATTAACGGCTTGCATTGTCTTTTATAAAATATCAAATTGCGTTCGTTTATTAAAGAGTTCCGTCTGTGGTATTAAGATACTTAATCCCAACGGCGCGGCGGCGCGGCGGCGGCGGCGCGTGCGGGGTACCTACATTGCTTGTAGGCGGGGAACGCTTTTTGGTGCGGGGAGGTGATTTTCCTTTTTGTTAGGTATAGTTTGGTGGTATTGGCCAGTCAGTAGTTTGAGATTCTCAAGATCGTGTACAGTCATTATAAGGGCCTCGGTCGTGTCGTGGTAGACGGACATCGGCACGTGACCCGCCGGCTAATGTCTACCCGCTTCCAGCTACTGGAACCAGCTATTTGAAACAGATTCCTATTTAATACAAGGCTTTGCAAAGGTGTCCCAAACCGTGTTATTATTTCTCGGGATAATGGAAAAAGACTGTCATAGTAGAATTGTCTGTGACCGCTAAACTTCTGAAGTAAAATTGTTGAATAAATACACTTAAGCTTTTCTGAATCAAAGGAAAAAGTTTTGTATCGAGAGTTTTAGAGGATATTGAATCACAGGCAATTTCACTCTTAAGTTTCTGCGAATTGGACCCGCTGGTTAAGAGATCTTTGAAAGCGTTGAAATTAATTAAAGAATCTTACCTTTAATGAAACTTCTTGGTTGGGCCACAAAATGTGTCAATGTAGCTACAAAATTATATGAAATATCTACATATTATTATAATTAATAGTGAAAAAAGTCTAAATACAGTGATATTTCACATTTCTATTTTATAGAGTTCAATACGTGGCGCGTGGGCTTATTTACACGGATTCGTACATTTCGATTATTAATTTTCAATCCTAGCTCTTTGCAGATCTGTGTAGTTCTATGTAGATCTTTGGAGGAAGCCTTTGTTCAACAGTGGAGGTATTAGATTATATCAATATTGATGATATCAACATTTTAATGTATTTCAGTAGGTACCTAGTAATTTTAGAAAAAACTGTCTATGTGAATATTTTGCGTTTTCAAAAGTAGTATATTAGTAGTAGTACGAGTAGTATAGTAAGTATACTAAATGAGAACCCCCATAATAAATACACTTTATGCCATATTTGAATATTCTAGTAAAAGTACAAAGTTTATGTTCTGTTAACACTTAACCTACACCTACACTTAACCTCGGATCGCTCTAGAGCGCAGGTCTATTTTGTATTGCTACGTGTTTTCTTTGCTAAAAACCTGCTAAAAGTGTTTGAATACCTGTATAACTTACATAGTTTTAAAGAGTGAAAGTTCTCCTGTTCATTTGAGTATTTTGTGTGAGTGTGAGTGGTAGCATCTTGGAATAATCTACATTAAAACCTAAGGGTCCATTCTGTTTAGCTGCACATCGCTAAGCGCACCGTACCAGACTGTGCCAGGCACGGCGCGGCGATCCCGATCGCTGCCGCGCTTCAACACAACGAATGTGAGCAGTGCGTTCAAAAGTGCCAAAGTGTCACAGCTACCGATCTCCGTTGCCGCTCTCCGCCCGCTCCCCTCTTTCACTGCCGCTGGCGCCTGCGCCGCGTCAAGTCATAATAAAATAGTCGAGTATTTAGTAAACAAACATCATATTATTCATACTCATCCTCGTAAATGTGGAACATTGCGGATTAAACTATCCTGTGCACGAAAATTGCTTCTATCTTAGAACAGAGCTACAGACTTATGCCTGTCGTATATGCGGATACTTGTTGAGCAGATTTTTAAATAAATGTGACGGAGACAATACTACTAAGTACCTACTCAAAATATCCTAGTAACGTAAGGGCTCTAATTCTATATGTTATTGGTACTTACAACGACAACTGAATACACCTCAAAGTCAAATGGCGTCGAAACAATCCTCACCTACTCCGCAAAAAAATGTGTACTACTCGCCTCTTCAATATGATTCAGAATCTGATGGATATAAAGGCAGTGCTGAGGGAGTAAATAGTAGTAAAGTCAACAAGAACAAACGAAGAGCTTTCGGAAGTCCTCCCAATGCAGAGCAACCGTCGCAAATGGACAGCTTCATGCAAGAAATTCGCGACCAATTTTCTCTCCTATCTACGCGTCAGGAGCAGCGTTTTCAGGAGTTGGAGGCAACTATACGAAAAGAAAATGCTGATGTTAGAGCCAGCATCGAGTTCCTGTCTGACAAGTATGACTCTGCTATTAGTGAGATACAACAATTAAAACAGGAAAAAAAAGCTGATACAAAACGCATAGAAATGTTGCAAGAGAGAATCAATCACCTGGAAAGGAAATCGTGCCTCACTGTGATTGAGGTGCGTAATGTTCCAAGGCGGGCTTCAGAACAGAAGAAGTATGAAAGTAAAGAAGATCTCTGCACATTGATAAAGAACATTGGTGTCTCAGTCAATGTTGAGGTCACTGACCTTGACATTAAAGACATCTTCAGAACCAAGTCAGTTGATAATACTAAACCTACCATTGTTGCTGATTTCACCACCGTCCTAATGAAAGAAAAGTTCATAACTGCCGTTAAGAAGTTTAACAAAGGTAAAGAAATTGGTCAGAAGTTACACACTGGACATCTGAAAATTACGGGTGCCAATCAACCTGTATATATCTCTGAAGGATTGACCAGCGCAGCTGCTAAGCTCTTCTACAGTGCAAGAAAAATTGCCAAGAATGAAAATCTGTCCTGCTGGACATCACGCGGTGTGATATACTTAAAGTCTGGCGAAGATGCACCCACCGCAATAAATACGGAAGCGGAGCTGAAAAAATTTACATCATTGGCATGACTAGACTCAGTACCCTATATCACTTCTAATATTGTTTTGTTTTACTTTATCCACATATTTATTACTTTGTACTTAGTTCTAAGAATACAGTATAACATACTTCCTATCTTAATACATCACCCAAATCTTATTCACAATTACACAACATTCCCATCACTTCATGATATCCATAATTACTCTCACTTCTCATATACACACACAGTTACCAAAATGCAAGGGATGTTTCCATATACGTATATCTTCTATTTACTCCCCAGATTAGGCATTGATTTCTACCGACGAGTAAATACCCAGTATATTCAATGGCTAACTTAGATTTAGTTAATGACATTGACGACACAGCACTGTCAGAGAGTTTTCTAATACCTAACCCAGACGCATGTTACTCCTATATTGGAGATACGCAAAAATCATTTTCTATTATTACCCAAAATATAAGAAGTATAAACAAAAACTTGACTACTTCATTCTTACCTTGTCAAGACTTCGATTCTCCCCAGATGTAATTGTCCTTACAGAATGTCGCTTATCTGATTGTTCCCCTACTTATGCTATAAATGGTTATGAATACCACTGCTCCAAAACTTACCTGAACCAGAACGATGGAATAGTCGTGTTTACTAAATCAGGACTAAACGTGAAGGTAACCGAACCATCACTTAGTGATGCAAATTGTCTTATAATCCAAATAAATAACTCTTACCAAATCATTGCCATATATAGATCTCCATCTATCAGAAATCTTGACCCTTTCTTGACCTCGTTAGACTGTATATTGCAGCAATATAATTCTGAGACATGCTTTTTAACAGGTGACATAAATATAGACTTAATTGCCTGTTCATCTAGAACAAAAGTTGATGAATACCTGGACCTACTTGCTCACTTTGGTTTTATCTGTGGACACCTCTTTCCGACACATGACCGTACATGTTTGGACCATATGTTTATTAAAGCAAAAAAATCTGTTAATACGTATGTATGTATCAGCGATGTGACGGATCACGATGCAGTTATGTGTGTTTTAGATACCAAAATACAATCAGAAGAAAATAAAACAAGCAGGCGTCTCATTACAAAAATAGACCACCAAGGACTAAGTAAGGAGCTTCAAACTACTGAATGGTCTCATGTAATGGAATGTACCTCAACTGAACAGGCAGCTCATATGTTTATTGGCACCATGCAAGACAAAATTAGCAAATACAAAACAACAAAGACAGTATCGAATGCAGTCACAATTACTAAGCCATGGATGACACCTGGACTCCTAAAATGTGCAAGAAAGAGGGATATTCTTCACTTGTTAGCTCGTAAAAATCCAAAGGACGATGACATCAAAAATAAATACAGACTATACAGGAACACCTGCAACAACATTATTCAGAACACAAAAGACGATCATGATAAAAAACTTCTAGAAGAAGCCCATGGCAATTCAAAAGGAACGTGGGACGCTGTAAAAGATATCTGCAATATAAAACAAAGTAAATGCCCCAATACTGAACTTCTTAACATTACTACAAATGTTAACGATTCTATTAATACTATAAATGACTATTTTACTTCAGTGGGAGATAAATTAGCCCTCCAGAACTTAAAGACTTTAAACACAACTGAATTCAACTTAGCAAAGGAAACTGTCACCAACTGCAGAAGTAGCCAAAACTCCTTTTTTCTCCTTCCTACTTGTTCCCAAGAAATCCTTAAGATTATTCACAGCTTGAAAACTAAGTCAGCGCCTGGACAAGATAACATCAGTAACTATATCCTGAAACTTAACAAAGAATCCCTTGCTGAACCCATAGCACACTTATGTAACTTAAGTATGTGCGAGGGTGTAGTTCCACAATGTTTCAAAACGGCTAATGTATGCCCTGTTTTCAAAAGCGGGGACAAAAGGGAGGTCTCCAACTATAAGCCGATTTCGCTTCTTTCATCCCTGTCTAAAATTTTGGAAAAGGTTGTGAATAAGCGTTTGCATAGCTTTCTGGAGTCCACTAATTTCCTTGCCGGGCAGCAGTTTGGTTTTAGGGCAGGCATCTCGACAGAGGACGCCGTTTCTGCGCTAGTTGATCATGTGTATGACAGATTGGATAACAAGAAGCGCTGCATCGGAGTGTTCTTGGATCTTGCTAAGGCGTTCGATACTGTCTCCAGGCTTATACTCCTCAGAAAACTTGAAGTTGCGGGTATTAGAGGCATCGCACTGTCCTGGTTTTCTTCGTATCTCTCAAACAGAGAACAAAGAGTCCAAATTGGTAGTGTCACAAGTGAAACAAGGCCCATAAATTTTGGCGTACCGCAGGGTAGTGTCCTTGGACCTACACTCTTCCTGGTGTACATAAATGACTTGTGCAAATTAAAGTTACAGAATGCTGAAGTCTTTACTTATGCTGATGATACAGCCATTATATTCCATGGAGATAGCTGGATGGAAGCGAAACGATTTGCAGAGGATGGTCTGACACAAGTGAAAAAATGGCTACAATTAAATCTCCTCACTCTCAACGTAGACAAATCAAAATTCTTGACATTTAAAACATCTAATCGTACAGCTCCCAAAGTGCCTGTTAAAATCTGCATTCACCAAAATTGCACTGGCCATGACACATGCTTCTGTATGGCCCTACAGGAAGTCGAGCACATAAAATACTTGGGCATCACCATAGATGACAAACTTAATTGGTCAAAGCATATAGACTTGACTGCTGCCCGGACTAGGAAACTCCTACACATCTTCTATAAATTGAGGCGAGTAGCTGACCCGGACATAATCAAATTAGTGTACACGTCCTTGTGTGAATCTGTTATGAGTTACTGCATTTCCTGTTGGGGAGCTGCTAGTAGAACGCATCTAATAAAACTAGAATGTGGTCAAAGAGCCATACTCAAAACTGCATATAATAAACCCTTTCGATTCTCTACGAGCCTTCTGTACAAACAATGTCAAGTTTTGACCATTCGTCAATTGTTTGTCCTATCAGTGACTCTCAAATTCCACAAAACTGCGCTGTCTACCTTTGTAATTTCTAAAAGATCCTTACGATCCTTGATGTGGAGATCCAAAGCTACAAAAACCGTCTTTGCCCATAGATCATATGATTTCACTGGTCCTCACATTTACAGTATAGTGAACTCCAAACTCAATGTCGCTCACTGTACCCGCTTCGTCTGTAAGAAGACATTAAAAAAATGGTTACTTACCTTAAATTATATTGAAACAGAAAAACTGTTGGACATCCATAAATGACACTCACATAGAATGATAATTATGATTGTAGAAGAAGCAATTTTAATAACATAAAAAATAACGAACATATTCAAAAAGAAAAAAGCATATCTTCAACACATGTCTAAAACTTATACTTAAATTGGAAACTGTGCAAATGCATCCCTCACAAAACACTCACATACACAGCTCCCCCTCCCATTCACATAAACACACACACATTCACACAGAGGAGCAGTTGACTGGTTTGTGGTTAAACTTACAATAGTATCGTATTGGTATGTAAGAATCGTAGGCCTGGCCGCTCAACAGTTCCTCCTCCTCCTCCATCCACACACACAAACACATCCCCATGCACACTTACACATTTCTCTACCACAAGCCCACTTACTCACATACATACTCACTCATCATTTACTCATATTTGCATAGGATAGGAACTTAAATTATACTACTTATCTACTTTTACTTACAAACTACTTATTTAGCTATCACTTACTAAACCACGGGTTAAGCCTGATAACCCACAACACAGGGTATCCTAGTGTGGGTATCAGAAGTCAGTTCTGAATTTTACTTGTATTTTACTGAATAAAGCATTTTTTTTTTTTTTATTTTTTTTTTTGTTACTGTGATTACGTCAGCTATTTGTTTTTTTACATAGTAATTTACACACCCCCGACACGAGCGTCTTTCAAGCGTCGACGCGACGGCAGTGCCGCGTTTTTTTGCAAACATACCATTGTTTTGTTTTATTCGCTTTGCTGCCTATGATTGTATAGGCGAAAGCCAGCGCTGGTGTGGTCGCGTCGACGCTGCGTGTAACCATGGCACGACGACGACGACGCTCGAAAGACTCTAGTAGTGGGGGGTTTTTTAGTTGGTTTAGTAGCGTGTAGAATGTCTGGATACTACGAAAGCGAAATATTTATTAAAATAAAAATATATAAAGTACAATAAGAACGCATATTTTATTAATACGATAACTCAAAATTGGATAGAGATATTCTTACCTCGCTGCGTCTCTCCCGAGACCGATTTCCCTAATGTCGTTACAGAAGTTCCACAATATTTGAATATCTCATCTTATCTCGACTTTTTCTCCCGATATCTTTTAGTCGAGAAATACCTTCAATCAAGCCTTGGTTTTGTTGCCTAAGTTTAACTTTATTATTTTATCGTATTCCAAAATGGAGTCCTTAGAATTTCATTAGTAGCTATAAAAAATATTCCACAGTAGCGCGTAGACTTAAGCCAGACAGCATAATATAATCTCGGATTCCGTTCGCTCCTACTCGCTCGCTCTTCACTTCATTTTTTTATTAACTAGCTGTCCGCCCCGCGGCTCCTCCCGCGTTAAGAATTTTTTCCCGTGGGAATGAGGTATTTTTTTTTATTTCTCTCCTTAGAACCATCCTTGGACATCGAAGAACATTTAAAAAAAAGAATTGATAAAATTGGTCCAGGCATTGTTGAGTTATGCGCTTACCAACACATTTTGCGATTCATTTTTATATTATAGATTTATTGGGATAGTTAATAATAATATCATGAACATAATAATTTAAAAAGGGATCACAGAAATTTATATTCATAGATTTAGTATAGTACACTTATTAAATACTAGCTTCCCGCCGCGGCTTCGCCCGCGTTAATATTTTTTCTCGTGAGAATTAGGAATTTTCCCGCGGTAAAAGTTAGCCTATGTTCTTCCGCAAGGTCTATTCTTTGTGCCTACTCCGCCCGCTTTAACTATTTTTCCCGTGGGAATGAGGAATTTTCCCACGGTAAATCGTAGCCTATATTCTTTCCCAAGGTCTATTCTATCCTTGTTCCAAGTTTCACCAAAATTCGGTGTAGTGGCTTCAGAGCCTATTCAATGGTTAGAAATATTTTAGGTAAGTATTTTTTTACACCTTGGGTTACATCATTGAAGTTTTAGTAAGGATCCCATTTTTTTTTAAATCAAATATAACCTATGTTACTCAAGGATCATGTAGCTTCTCAACAAAGAAATAATTTGTGAAATCGGTTCAGTAGTTTCGGAGTCTATTCGATGCAAACACAATCAAACTTTTCCTCTTTATAATATTAGTTAAATACGAACATTCGTGTTTGCGCAAAACTACAGAATGGTCCAACAATTATTTTTTTGTGTATTTACTGACACGTGACGTAATCTAACACCGTGTTCTTTCCCGCCCTCTCTCGAATCAGAGATTGAATTATGAGAATTGGAATATAAGGGTGGAAGCGCATTGTTTTCTGTATAATTGCTTTGCGCTACAATAGGCCCTGTAATTGGTACCGCGACAATGCTTTAACTCTGAGATACAGCGATCCCAACAATGGACATTAATTGGGTTCAGATGAGGTGAATGGATCCCAATATCAATGACTCAAAGGTGATTACATTATAAAGTTCATCAAAAGATTATTATATTCATGGGGTTACTAATTACGGAACTCTATGTCGTAAATCATAAAGAAAGGACTTATTTACACCAACAGATTTTATTTCATTTTAAAATGCAAATTTCAAATTTGTATCAGATCTGTGCTTGTATTAGTTATTTTTTTATAAAAGTTAAATATTCTGTATTGATTCTTCCATAGTTAATTTTTCTGCAAAAACAGATTTCGCGTAACTTAACAAAAAAATTAAAACTTGTAAAATATAATGTAGTCATTAATCCGAAGTACCCACTTATTAAATCCATGAATGTAAGCGGTGTCTCAAGTAAGGATGCGCACGATTACCAAGATTATTTGCAGCCAAGAGCGCACTCATTCCAAACAGTGCAAAAGCAAGTTAGACAATCGTAGCGGCAAAAATAATTTTGTTTTGCAAAGTTGTTTTTGCTGCCGCTCTACGACCACAATATTATTGTTAAAAGAGTACAACAAGCGCAAATAAATTTGTAATCGTGCGCACAATATACTGACCGACCACGTGACAGTCATCCATCTTAGTGCCGCCGCTCTGCCCCAGACATCTTGCGACTTAATTTATTTGCCAGGAGCTTGTTGCCGTGATTCAGGAAAATCTCTCTCCCATTCATACGATAATACATTATTATTATAATCCTACTAATATTATAAACGCCTGTGATAAACGCGAAAGTTTGTGAGGAGGGATGTATGGATGTTTGTTACTCTTTCACGCAAAAACTACTGACGGATATTAATAATATAGCCTAGGTAGGTATCAAAATAACACATAGGCTAATTTTACCGCGGGAAAATATCTCATTTCCAAAACCTGTTAACGGAAAAAACTAGTACCAAAATAAATAAACGATTGTGTTTATTTTATTTTTGTGCATACCTATTATCCCTACTTCCCTACTAATATTATAAATGCGAAAGTAACTCTGTCTGTCTGTCTGTTACGCTTTCACGCCAAAATCACTGAACCGATTTTGATGAAACTTGGTATGGAGATAGAATAGACTTTGGGGACGGACATAGGTTACTTTTTACCTCGGGAAAATACCCCGTTCCCACGGGAATGACTGTAAGCGCGGGTAGAGCCGTGGGGCGGAAACTTGATGCAACTTGGTATCACCAATCTGAGCTTGGGGTATGATAGAATAGACCTTGGAGATGCATATAAGCTACCTTTTACCGCGGGAAAACTCCTCATTCCTACGGGAAAAATGGCAGCGCGAGTGGTTTATTTTACGAAACTTGGTACGGAGATAAAATAGACCTTGGGGATGTATAAAGGTCACCTTTTACCGAGGGAAAATCCTTTTTCCCAAGGGAAAAATAATAGCACAGATAAAAAGTTTTGATGAAGATTGGTACAGAGATATATTTAACCTAAGAGTAGAATATAGACTAACTCTTACCACGGGAAAATACCTTATTCCCACGGGAAAAAGGTAAGTCGCGCGGAAAAGTTTTGGTGAAACTTGGTACAGATATAGAATAGATCTTAGGGATGGATTAAGGCTAACTTATAGTGCGGTAAAATGCCTCATTCCCACGGGAAAATTGGAAGGGTGGGCGGAAATTTTCGATGAAACTTGGTACAGGGATATAAAAGATTTTGGGCATGGATAAAGCCTACCTTTTACCGGGAAAAAAACTATTCCCACGGGAAAAATGGTAGAGTGGGCAAAAGGTTTTAATTAAATTTTATTACAGAGATAGAAATGGTACAGGGAAAAGTCGAAAACCAACGCGAGCGTAGCCGCGGGCGGGGCAGCTAGTATCATTATAATTTTATTTAGAGTTATTTATTATGTAACTACCAATGTACGACTAAACTTTACGCGTCTCAAGTTGGTTTGGTAATAAATTAGCATATAAATATCAAAAGAGTTTTTCGAATGGATTTTCATTTTCATTTCTTTAAAAAGCACTAAAAATATATTTTTCTTTCTAGTGCCCTCAAAGAGAATGTGAAAAATAACATTAACTGTAATTTATTCTCCACGATTTAATTTTAAATAGATTTGAAAACATAACTTATTAATAAACGCAATACAAATATACCTTTTTATGAGTCCAAAGCCACAAATGGCTTTCAATAACTTTATTATACTCCATTTGTGTACTTGGCAGTAGTAGATTAGTAAATCTAGGCTAAAATTACAAGGCAAACTCATGTTGTTCCAAAACTATATTATAAAAGAGTAAGAGTATACGCGTTGCAGCTTGATAAATACTGTTTTTCGGATAAAATTTGTATTCCAGTTTCCAAGACAAATTTACTGCACATGTAACATCTCATTCCGCGCAGTATGGTTCAGCCCGGCAGTTTGTCATCCCCTTACGTGCGCGTGCGACCAACTCACGACACATATGTTCGCCTGCAGACGTGACTAAAGTATTCACTACACTCCACTAGACTGCGGATTCCATGATACAAATGGTGAATGTTTTGCAATACTGAAAAACTATCTTAAATTCTTCCTTAACAAGAATAGAATTACAACTACAGCCCGGTTGTCATTGATGAACAGCCCGTAATGTTGTTGCATATAACCAGCTTACCCTGTACTGTATTATGCTAGGTTTGTATCGCAGGGCCCCGAACCTATTTACCCTCGTACGATAAAATATAATAAATAACTGTTGTAACTAATTTCATATCGATTATAAAAAATGAAATAAAAAACAAAAGAGAACGAATAGTAGTATAAGCAAAAATCCTTATGTAATTTTGCATTACATACATGAATGATCACTAAAATTGGCTAAAATAAATGCCCTATGCGTCGTCGCGCCTACAATGAAAACTTGGATTGCCTAGAAGGCATACAAATTATAGGCGGCAACGTGAATACACTCCTAGGCTGTAAGAAATACAAATAATTCATATTTAACTTTTGGAGATTCTACACCACGTAGTTCAGTCGTTATGATTATGACTAGTAAAGCAAATTGAAGAAAAAGTGTCTCTATTAGTACATAGTTTGCTCAGAGCATATTGGATAAATTCTAGTCTAATAGTTACATCAGTGACTTTTTAAAGGTTGTTAATAATTACAGCATATTAAGCTTTAGTACCTAGTATCGAAAGAAATTCGAATATTGGAATGAACAGAAGTTCCACCGATATTTTTTCGGAAAAACATCCATTGGTGCACTGTATTTCGCTACAAACTCAATTCCGAACTACTTTCGTCCGGATTAAAACAGATTGGAAGTATTTTTAATGTTTGTGAAGCAGACGAGGTTTCCGTTCCCCTGTTTGTTGCAGTTACATACAGAAAGACACGCTCTTTTCCCTAACGGGGTGAGCAGAGTTAGTTATTATAAGCTCACAAGGAGCCTAAACTAAAACCATTCTTAGCAAGGTTTGTGTTAAGCTTCGGTACGCATCTAAAATAAGACACACCAATCTCTGTCTTTCGTAGTGCATCTATTGCTGCAGTTTTCTATTACAAATGAGATTAAAATAAAATAAAAAATCACCCATATTTACCTGTAGGTGTCTTAAGAATCACAGTGGGACTTTTTTCTTATATGCAGGATGTTTAAATAAGAACGCAAAGTTTAAACATACTACAAACTGCAAAAGCTAAAAGTACAGGAATGACTTGTGTGATTTTTGTGTCGCCAGCTACAATTTTTTTGCGAAAATATACTCGTACCTAATGTTGCCAAATTTTTCTCATCTAGAACATTTTATTTTTATACGAGTACATAAATAAAATTGTATTTAACTGATAAATCATTGATCAAAACTACTGGCCAACTTCCTTCCATTTTCTACGATTTAAACATACTTTTATCGGGAAAAGTTAATGACATAGCTCAAACATATACAATTATACAGTCAATCTTTCATATCATAAATATTATTTCCCGCTAAACTACATAATAATATCATGGAAGATGAATTAATGGAAGTCTAAATAAACCATATCAGCGATGATGATGTACGAGTATTTGCCAAGAGCATACACAGTTTTCGTTTATTATTTTGTGCTGGCAACACCGTGCCTCAGGGGAGATTTGACGACATCTCCTCTACATCAAAGAGATCCGGCACGTTCGATAAGCTCTCACATTTACTCATTACAGACTCGTTACTCAAGTTTGAAGTGGTGTAGGACCGTTTCTAGATTAGTTTTACATACCTATTAAGTTTATCTACTTCGACGTTGAACCTATCTAAACTACGTGATTGGAGAGTAAAGTAGGATAATTTAATACTGTAATTGACATTTCTTCAATGGCTCCTTTTTATAACGAAATCGTACAATACCTCGTAATGAACTTGCGGTAGACATTATGTCGATGAATACATTCATTGATCGAAGAATAAAAGTCAATGAGCCCGCTAACCCCGCTGTCATTGAACTAAAGACTAAGTTAATCATGTATATTAAATTACTTTCAAACCAATTACTTATCTGATTTCATTTGGCCATTTTCAATTGGCATAACGAAATTGGATTCTCAATTTATAGTTAGTTCAATAACCAAATGTGTATATCAGTTGCTGATATTGATTGTGTAATTATCGTGACATCGATATCAATAAATTAAGCTACTGTGACGAGTTTGAATAGATGCAGCTAATGATTAGCGTGTGATAGCTTTAGTATTAATTATATGCAAATGCAATGTCCTGATACCCAGTGGAATTGGTTTGGTTATTATGATTTTACTAGCTACATAGTAGTTTTTGCTAACTAATTTACTTTGCACTTCTATAGTTACTTATTTATATTTACTTATGTAAGAATAAAGTAATAAATAACTGCTTTTCTACGAATTGTCAGATGAAGGATTTTTTTGTAACTTACTTTATCTGCTTATTTTTTTCTACTCTACTACTTTATCTACCGACGTGTTGATACATTTTATGTATACAGTATAACGCGACACATTATATCCACTACACTTCCAAAAGATATGAAAATTTGACCATATTCATAGAGTGCAGAACGTTTTTTTCTCTTGTATGAAAACCAAGGATGTTATAAGTACTACTATAGTACTATAGTACTTATAACATTCTTGATGAAAACATGTCCACTCAATCCTCTTAAATCTTAGGTTACATTATTGGAGATTTAGTAAGGATTACTATTTTAAAAAAAATAATAATATAGGTACATAGCCTATTTTACCCGGGGCTAGTGTAGCTTGCTAACAGTGGACGAATTTTCGAAATCAGATCAGTACTTTCGGAGCCTATTCAATGCAAACAATTAAACAAACAAATCTTTCCTCTTGTAGTATATAAGTACAAATTCTATGAAAGACGTTATGAAATAAAAATTATAAGGATAAAGATTGGTATTTGCTGATTGTACGTACATAGAGATGATTGGTATTTGCTGATTGCTGCTACTATCAGCAATAAGAATTTCCGCAGGGTCCGCTAAATGGTGTTTTCACGAGCGTAAATAAAAACTGCGTTTAAGTCCTGGGTCCAGATTTATGTACGTGATTTATTGCATTTACGCAACTTAGTATGACTAGGTCGTGACCTTAGAAAAGTGTAATTCAAGTCAAGATATGACCAAAATTTTACGAAGGGAAAGGTTAGCCATTAATTTATTTTTTTCAAAAAACGAGGAAGTTTGAGAACTTGAAGAAGAATTGATATTGAACGCGTATGTTTTTTTTTTTTTTAATAAGAAATACCCTTAATACTTCCCCTTTAAACTATGTTTCGAAATTATTTTTTTATTTGATGAGATTTTCTTGCGAGTTAGTTATATAAAAGATAAAGGATAGTAAAATAATTTTAAATAATAATGTCTCTATTATGAAATGCGATGAAAGCCCAAAGTAGATAAACTTCGATTTTAAAGTGTTTTGTTCTTCGTAACTCATCACTCCAGAACTTGCAGCTTGTAATAGGTCATTACCCCACTTGCGAAACCAGTTACCTTACCAGAAAACTACTTACCTGAACTGCTACAGTAAATCAACTACGGAAGGGAACAGGAAATGGGTTAAGTGAGAACCCGCAGAATTGGAATTTGGCAACTTGATTTATGCTGCGACAAAAGTTCAACTGAATTTGTAGGCGCATGTACTTATTCAACATATGAACTCCACTATTTTGGTGTACGAGTATTTACGCAATGTGGAGGGCCGAGATCTTTATAATAAAGACTCAAATCATTGACTACGCTGGCTTTGTGCAGACCACACCAGGAAACTTTAAATAAGTACAAAATTTAATTATTTTTCGCGAAATAAATTTAGAATATTTTTTTGGTTTTGCAACTGTAGGTAATGTATTTTTTCTCATAGGCTCAAACAGAAAGCACGTGTATTGAAAAAAATATAAATAATAAAACGTAATATTTTTTCCGAGTAAATAAGGAAAGATAACGCAAATCAAAACGTTTCTACTTAAAAATATATCCCCTTTGACATAGCTTCTCCGAATCAATCCATTAGTTTTACAAGAGGCTGCCACTCGACTGATCTTCCCATTGAAGCGTTCAGCGGATGACGTAATAAGCTCATTCGTAGGCGACCCTGCCTTGCCGGCGGTTCCGGCGTGAGCAGTGCCCAACTAATGAACAGCGATCAAACTTCACTCATTTGTCTCGATTGTCGACAGCTTTACAGTAAAGAGAAGACAGTAGAACCACAAAAATATTCCAATTGAAGTAATTAATAAATTGGTGATTGATTTACCTTTAAAAAATATATTGAATTTGGGATAGCTATTTAAGGACACTCCATTTGTATGTAGTTTTATTTTATTTGCCACCAATCCGCACAGTTTTTCTCTTTTATTTTCCATACCCTAAGGTTGCCTGGAAGAGATAGCTAACGTAGCAATAAGGCCGCCTGTTGACTTCTTGCATTCTATTTGTTATTTTTTATCTGTAATTATTTTATTGGTGTCAGTCAATAAAGGAAGAACAGTACTGGAGAAATTAATAATGAGAACCATCGGTCGTTGGGGCAAAAAGGTTCTTGAATGGCGGCCACGCGTTCCTGGAAGACGTTGCGTGGACAAATTCCCCACAAGGTGGACCGACAAACTGTTGTGCAGCCGCTGGATGCAGCGCAGGGCTGCTCGTTGTGGAGATTGTTGGAGAAAGTCTTTGTCCAACAGCGAATATGCAATATAGAACAGAATCTATTCTCATAGAATTTACAGGAGACTGAAGCCAAGCTCTGTTCTATGTAAGTGAGCGAACAAAATATTATGCACATTGCTTTTTTTTTATAGCATTGCAGATAAAAAGTTTACTTTTATAATAAATAATAATAATAATAATAAATCCATTTATTTCAGGAAATATTTACATAAAGATGTTAATGTGTGTGTGTGTGTATATGAGTGACTCTATCAAATAAGAGACCGAAACAAAAAAACTAATTTCGATGCTCCTCGGCCATTGTGGGTGAAATTGGACCGATGTAAAACCGGACACGGTCATTGTAACCACCATCTGCACAAATGGGGGCTCAGAGAGTCGCCAGCCTGCAAGTGTGGGGAGCCCGACCAGACTCTGGCCCACATTGTGAACGACGGTCCAGTCTAATCATTCTCCGGTGGCATTACCGAGCTGCATTGTCTCACTCACCCCGGCGGCCGAGGAGTGGTTGAAAAGCCTTAGAATTCCTATATAGGATACATTGCGGTAGCTGCCGTATGACATGATGATGATGAGTGACTTAATCCAACTTTAACAATAAAAGAAAAACACCAATATTTAGAATCAGTATTGGTGTTTTTCTACTATTGCAATTATTTTAGACTGTGGTGGACAAAGCTAGGCCAATGCGAGACGGTGAACTAATTACGCTATTAGCAAGAAAGGAACGATCGAACTTCACCCGTTCGCCACTCGATTGTCGACGTGACAGGCCGTTTATTCCGCTCCGATTGCCGCAGCATTTCCACCCTAGAGCGAAAACCACTGTCGTTCCAGGACTCCTAGTACTTATTTTTAACGCTAGACGAAAAAGAGGGATGTTATAAGTTTGACGTGTGTGTGTGTCTGTCTGTGGCATCGTAGCTTCTAAACGTTCCGTATTGCTTTGTTCAGTCATTTCGCTGCAATCCCACCAGAACGTCAAACAAAAATAAGGTATAAATATAACATATTCAATGATCGTGCTTAAGAAGCTTGCGCCTTTTGCACACATTTTTAAATGTGTGCAAAAGGCGCAAGCTTCTTAGTATTTTTGTAAAACGTGTTTTAGATTTTCTACAATACAATACAGGGGAAATCGAGTTTACGTCGACTATCCACGCTAGTTTAGAAGATCGATTGCTTTCTAAAACTTCTTATCTCTCGACGTACAACAATGCACATTGCTGATGTTACGAGTAGGTATTTTAGTTCATATCGTGAATCACGTAAATAAATACTTAAGTTCGTTCTGTATTTGTAGACATAATTTGCAGATAATATAAAACCACAGATATAGTTTCCTTAGTTTTACTTGTCAAGCTAAAGTTTTAATACCCTATTTGCTGACGAATCAAAAATAAAAAGCATACTTCTGTAATTTACAGCGAAGATCACGAATTTAGGTAAGGGTCTTATTCGTCGTCGTCATACGTCTTTAGAAGCAACTATAAAAAGCTTTATGGATTGTACACACATATAAATCGTTTCAAAAGTGAGGTCATGCTCCATTCAATCTAATTATTCAAATGCATGCATATTATCTGTTTTCTAAATAGTCTTCCTCTTCTCGAGTCGACAGCAAACTCAGACAGTCTCGGCCCAGAAACCAGCTATTCGAATAGCCACTTAAATAGTATCAAAATAAATAAAATAATGATTCGAATTAAGACTTTACAAATCATTTTCGAAGTCAAATGAAGTTAATAAGCTTTGCACAAACCAAGGGCTGGCTCTCGTCTCACGCTAATGAAAAATAAACTCATAAACTTTAAAGAATCGATGCGATACGAGTTTGAATGATAATTGCATGTTAGTTTGGTTTGAAATAGAACGTCGTTGGTGGTATAGCGGTTAAGATCGTTGTCTCTCATTAAAGACACGCGGGTTCGACCCTCGACATTAACAAATGTTCGTTTATTCGACACACATTCAACGGGAACACCTACATACACTTGCAAATAAATTCAAAATGTGGTATATAAAATTAACACCAGATAGGAATATCTAAAACAGAGGAAAATAAATTACAATAGTAGGTATTTGTCTAGGGTTGCTACACTACTATGAAGATACGGACATATTCGGCAGCAGAATATGCCGGCCCTCCTAATTGTGTAGCAACCCTTATAAGCAAAAGGCTATTTTAGCGAACTCTATTATACCTTACTGGGAAATAGACTTGTCAGCTGTTTGCAGAGTCAAAGCGCGTTGTGTACTTGATGCTTATTCTTGCGGTATTTTCAATATCCGCTCTCTAGTGCCTTTGCCTTCATCGCTTTAGGCTACGCTAAGTCTGAGCTAGTCTACGATGCGAAAGATCCATCACTTTGAGCTGATAGTTTAAGAAACTAAACGGTTTAGTTCGTTTTTATATTTTCTATTTATAATCTTTAAACTAACAAATTAAAAGGAGTTTAAAACTAGAAACCGATTACTGTTAGTTTACACTCTAAAAAGTAAGCAACAAGAAAATATTTAAATCTTAATTTGTTATGTACAAACTATTCATTTAGCGTCTATTAATTCGACATTGTACAAACGTTATAAAATTTAATGTTTTAATATTAATAAATATTCATAGGAACATTCTAAGGACAGCAGTAGTTATTTTGCTGTTTTAACCTAGCTAATTAATTATTCGTTAATAGCACATCTCTATCCCCACCAAGGGGCTCGAGCCTACACTATCTATCAGGAAATAGACCTTAGTCGACCACACTGGCCAAGTGTTGGTCTACCCCTTCAGGTACTTAACAATACCCGTATATACCCGCCGGCGGCGGGGGCGCGCCCAAAGTCAAAATCAAAACCAATAATCAGACACGGAGCCCCTTAAGCGTCATCTCCTTCACGATGTTTTTCTGGGGTAGAGCCTTCCTCTCCCCCGCAAATCCGGTGAAGCTTGATTGGTCTTATCTTTTTAACACAAGCATAGGTCAATTAAAAAAAAGGTGTTGTTGTACTTCAAACACAACCTTTGAATTACTTCGCAGGTGTGTGCAGGTTTCCTCACGATGTTTTCTTTCACCATAATAATGTCGAATGTAGGTACATATAATTTCAAAAATCGAAAAAACGTTGGTAAATGCCGAGGCCTGAACTCGCGAACTTCCGAATGAATGGAAGTCAGCGGCCCTAGCCATTTGGCCACCGACGATCTCAAGTAATGCAACAAACATTTACAAGCTTTAGGGCAAAGTGATTCTATCTGAATGAAGTGTATACTCTGAATGTGTATAGTTTTTTGCCGTCACATTCTTGCTGGGTGAAAACTGGTCTTTTATTATCGTTGGCATCAACATTATCATAAATTTAAATTGAGCAAGAATATGTTTCATTATTCTTAAAATAACCACATAAAAAAATATATTATACAGAAGCCAGCACATGTGGTTGGGACGTTCGCACTACGAAATCATCCCTGATGCTACGGAATAAGAGTGTCAACGTATCCAGCCGCATATTGTGTTGGCTACTGTACGTCGTGGTAGGGTTAAGGGTATTAGAATACATACATTTTTACATCCCTTATCCATTTGGAGCTGGTCCATTAGCCAATTTCAAAATTTATTTCGGGGTCAAAGTCGGAATGTCAGGGCCATAAATAAAATATTTCATTGAGGAATTGAAATATGGGGGCCTCGTTTGTCCCGAGCGGTTTAGATAGTTTATTTAAAGGGTGAAAATATATATAGGTAAAAGGTAAAGTAAAAAAGGTAATAAAATACCACTCTGATCCATTGCGGGTTGGTCAACGTCACACACCTTTAAATGATACACATTATTATTTTAAAAATAAGGTCTAAGTTTCCTCTTGTTGATGTAATAAATTGCAGCCACTTTTGCGGCTCTTTCTGTGTTTATGCAAGATAAAAATGAATTTCAATAACACCTAACATCTCTGTTAGATACTCTTTCTTTGAAATATATCCAGGTATAAAATAAATACTAACTCGTCAATATTGTAGTCACGAATAATATATTTCACTGAATTTCGGGAACATCTCTCTTTGATGTGAATCAATCCGTTCGTTACGCCAAATTAATTTTATGGCAACATTTGTCGAAATTATATCCACGCTAATGCACGAAGCTGTGGATACCATTTGTGAGTTAAAGCTACGATCCAAACCTAAATATAGCAGTTTTGCACAATTCAGAGACTTCTTAGTGGATTAATAACATACCCTTTACATTTGAAAGCATGTTGATCTACCTACGTTTAGAATCAAAATAGCTGCGTCGAACCGCGGCCATGCCCACACAGTTATTCATATAGCTTGCTTATCGTGTGGATTTCTACCTTAAAAACCTACGGGTGTCGAAATTATAGAACCGCCTTAGGCTTCCCACATTGCTCCTATACGACTACAACCTTAGATAGTAGCCGGGAATAAGATATATCACTATGTCACGTTTGACAGCTTCTCGAGCCGAGGTAAAAAGTAGCTAATAAATATCATATTCCGACCCTCAATATATTTCTGTGCAAAAAATTCAATTCAGTGTGCTAGAAGGGAAAAATAACAAACCTTTGTATTTATTCTAATAGTATGAATGAAAATTATTTTGAAACCGAAAAGTTCGAAATAGCGCACCAAAATTCAATCACTTCGTGATTAGTTTCGTACCAGTTTGAAACTGATTCAAGTTTGTCTACCCTGCATCGCCGCTTCTAATCTCATCCAAGTTTGCTTTCAATTATTTGTCACACAATCGAACGTTGCAAACGGATTATTTGCCGTTCGCTATGGATTTATCTGCGCGACGTGCGTGCTCTGAAACCAATGGGATATACGTACGGGATATATGTGTACAGGTAGCCACAGTGTTATTAAAGTACTGTCAGTTACAAAATTACTTAAGATTTCAGGTAAATTTACAAATCGTCACCCGGCCTACCTAAAAAACAAAGAAAACCTCGTAAAGGACAGTTTTTGTCAAATTCCTTGTTTTACAAATTGGGCAAAAAAACGCACAGTATTTGCACTATAAAATTTACGCAGTTGTTTTAAAGCTCTAAAGATAAACATATAATAACTAAAAAACTACAGAATTATTACTTACCTATCATACTTTTTTTTCAGTAGGTAGATTTTGTGTCTCCTGTAAAAGATTTTTTGAAAGCTTTTATTGGTTTTCTCAGCTGGGTGACGAAATGAACCCTTTTACCTATGGAGATTTGACTGTCCTAAGTCCTTACTGGCGTATTAATGTTTGCCCCTATTCTTTTAAACATTAGCACATTATTATATACGATATTATTTTATTTCCTTTCTATTTAATTATTCGTCAAAAATGAATGGATTTAAATTTTGATTGAATGGCTGCTTGCTTACGGTTGTATAATTTTAATTGAATAACATAGTTTTATTTTTTCACTATTCCAATATTATGTTCATAAAATGTAATGAAATGAAATGAAATGAAATTATTTGAAATTTGTACTTATTTCCTTTTCATACTATTATTATTGCCTGCCTTGTATTGACATACATATTAAATAATATAAATAAATATTTCCTTTTATATTATGACTAATATAAAAGGAAACGAAAGAAATATTTTCTTTGGGACAAGTTATTAAGTTTCTTATGTAGGTACTTACAAAAAAGGCTATCTACATCAGCGTATGAGCATCGGAAATCTTGTATAGGTGATATGTGATGTGATGTGGGACATCTCACACACGGCCATTTGACCCCTAACTAGGTAGAGCCTTTACTATGGGTCAGACAGTACATAGGTACAGTAGCCAGCACATGCGGCCGGACATCTTGACCTTGAAAGCGCCCATACTCCGTAGTGATAGGGTTGAATTTTGTATTGTGAAATGTGAATGTCCAACCCACGGGTCCAACCGCATGTGCTGGCTTCTGTACATTAATAAAATGTGCAACATTCAGACTATTTCAGATACACACAAGGCAAACACAAGTGCCCATCACATTAATGTTTGCTCTGAGCAGGATTCGAACACGCGACCCTGTGCTCTAAAGGCAGACATGGCTACGGGGTCCTCGGTATATCAATTAGGTATTTACCCTCGTTCCGTTGAACTCTGAAATCATTTTGAAGGAAACCAATTTGAATCGCGAGACAATAGGCACATAAATTATCTTTTTCTCCGCCAGTTATTGCGACAGCGATTTCAATTTCCTGGCAAATGGAGTTCTAATAAAATCTTCAAAATTACAATAATTCTTATTCCCTTCGGCAAAACAACGCTTTTGTTCAGAATCTGCTTTATATCATTTTGAAATACTGAAGTATTTTTCGTTCTTTGGCATAGATTAAATAATACTAGTTGGCATAGGACATAATAGTGATGAGGTTCCGGGTTACGACTCAGCATTGTCTACTTCTAGAGAGCTAGACGCTGCTGTTTTTCAGTTGAATCCTAAGAGAAGGGTTCAATTTGGTTGACGAAACAAAAGAGCATATTAATACGATTAAAAACAGTAATAATAGACCTAAGTTGAGATATATGGAAACACGTAGTTTTTTTTAATCGAAGCGATATATTAAATAGCATAAATAATAGCAAATCATTGGGAAAAGCCGTTTTTATTTTTGTTTACTAAACTAGTTCACCTACATAATCATTAAGGGAACATTCGTCAGTTTTCTTAGTAGTCCACAAAACATTTTCCGCATCGAATGCTTCACGAATGCTTACATCGTTATTTTTGTGCAGAAACGTCGTTATTTGCTTTTTGCCTTTGATAGGTAACTTACTCAGTAATTCGTTAGTAGAGTCATTTTTATTATTATATTATATTGTATTGAGTAGGCCAAGGTTGTTACTAAATAAAAGATACCTAGTTTTGATTTATATATCGTACTTACTATGTTTTGTAACCAATGTAATATTTATACGTTTTCTCTTTTGTAGTATAGATTTCGTCATACTGCTATACGATATTTTTTTAATGAATATGATCTGATTTATAATTTAAATTAAAACTTCAACCAATGACTAAGTCTTTTCTTAGTCTTTTTGTATTAAGTATCTGTATGTTATTTTTGTAAGCTTGAAAAAAGACAGAAAATTTCTTTAAATTTCTGGTGATATATTTATTTCAAATGAATAAGTTTAGCTAAATATCAGTTAATTTGGTCAATATTTCTTGGTCTCGCTTTACTCTTACAATTCAAAGTTATTTTCGTCAACTTCGGTTTTCTCGTGTCATAAATATCGGGCGAGCAGGGCGCGTTATCGAGCAAACCCTATTAAATTCAGCTGACCGCTGCTGCTGTGACATCTCAGTATCCGCTCCGTGAACCCAGTTACTTAGATGCGATATCGACTGACCACTTCTTTATATCTTCCGTCCTTTTATACAACATGAGAATCGAAATACTTTAATAGTCCTCACAATTTTAATTTTTGGTCAAAATTATACGGATATTTTTCTTAGCTATTAAGATTTAAAACATGATATTTATATAAGTTTTTAGTTATTGTATTTATCTTAATAGTTATGAAAACAACCGTAAAAATTTTAAAAAGGATATTTTTCTTCTCTTTCATTAATTTTTTTGTCCTACTTTCATATTTTTCTATTGTCCCTACTTAGTGTAACTATGTTCCAACCAAATTCCACATCTCGAAAAAAAAAGAAAAAAAGTGTTCTTTTTTATCTACCTATTGTGTGCTGTTTCTTTATTTGTGTATAATTCGATGTGAAATTCCAAGCCTCGATTATATATCTGACAGATATATTCAGCTAAGGACTCTGTCAAGCAAAAATAAGTAACTCGAATGTAACGAAAAAAACGTATCGAGTAGAATACGAGTAGGCATTATTTGATATACAATTTTACGCCTACATAAATCCCTGTTGAATTATTTTAATGTCGCCCTGTTAGGATCTGGAGATTTGTCACACTCCAGAGATCGACAAATAACTTTGTTTACATTTCGGGTTCATGTCGGGATATTCTATTCCTATATTGCTACGCTATGTTTTTGCTATACGAAATATCGAGATTACCTGGGCACTGCGAGACGATATCCCGAGGGAGACACGATCGAATGAGCCAATGGAACGAACTCTCGAAATACTTTTGCTTCGCTTCGTAAGGCACAACTTGATTTATCTTTTGTTGGCTAGTCATTATTAGATTGCAGGTGATTGATTGTCTATATTAACTTGTAAGTATTAAACATTATATTAAGGGTTATGCACTTAATAACAAAGCAAGTAACTACTGTACCTAATGTTTTCTTTGTATGTCTTATATGTCTGTGTTTCTTGGTGTCAATAAAGAATATTTGTATTTGTATTTTGTATTTGTACTGTTTAATTTAAGTACTACTGTTTATACAAATCAAACAAACACTAAACTTGTTTTAATTTACCATTTTCACTTAAAACTTTTATTATTTTCTCGAAAATAATGGCCTAACACTGCCTGAAAATATATTTAAAGGGAAAAGCCAATTTCTCAGTATGTCCAAGGAGAGCTATAAGACCTTCCCCATCGCTCCATTCGCAGATGGCTTCCACGCCCCTGCGTTCGTCGTTCCCCTCAAGAACATACGTTTTTCCGAATCAGTGGTCGAGGTAACAGCCCGGGGTATGACGGCAGGACTTTTATCGTAGTCCGTCGCATATAAAACACAGTAGCAGGAATATACTAGCAGAATAGGGGCTCTTGTCGTACTGCTAGTTGGTATTCAAGCACCAAGCGATAATCTTCAGATAAACTGTCATTCATAGCAAGAAAGACCAATGCCGCCATTCTTGAAAATTATGTTTTTCGAATTCATATAGGTTATGTATATTCGAATTACTTACTGTAAAGGAAAACATCGCGAGGAAACCTAACCTGCACAGTGCACACACCTGCGAAGAAATTAAAAGATTGTGTCGACATCCCAAGGTCAGTGTGATTCACCCTCATTCAGGGTAGGCTCGAGCCTCTCGGTGGGGACATACATATATACGCTGTAAATAAAAAATAAATTGAACAACTTATATTTCAATTTTGTGTAACGTTATGTTTTATGCATTTTTAATAATTAAAAGTTGGCTGAAAATGTTGATTTCAGCATTAAAACATGCAAAAGAGGTATGTGGAGCGGGCTTGCGTGGATCCCGTTCACCTAACATTTGCATTTTCCTTTGCGGCAGACGCTAGTTATTATCTTTTGAAATATAACACGCAAAACGGTTCAGGCAAACAATACTCCGTTCTGCGGGTAAGATTTTAGAAAAACAATAGGCGAACTAAAATTGAACACAGACGTTCGTTTGTTTTAATTCTTTTAATCAATCAAGCATCAAAAAAATTATATTATAAAAAAATGAAACGAATAATGTAGATTAATACTGTAGAAGTAACTAGAGCGAGAGAGTAACTAAAGCTATATTATTGTTTTTAATATACTATTCCCTCTCACCGCCGGCTTTAGTATGTTTCTTAAAAGGTGCTCATTTGGGCACCTTTGGATTTTTAAGGGAACGGCTTTTAAGGAATAACCGTACCAAATATTAAAACTAAATAGATTATTTGGTCTGATCAAATATTTTTAAGCAAATTTTCTTATCATCAAGCGGTCATTACTCTTATGATGTATTATTGGTGAATATTTGTGAATAACGAAGAACGAAGAATACTAAACCACTATGTTCGTTATTTAAGTACCTAATACTTTTATTCATCCATCTCTACTTCTTTCTATCTCTCTGTCGCTGTCTTTTATTATTACTACATTATATCTACTTAAATGCACTGCACACTCTTTTGTCTATAAGGGCGAGCGCAAAGCTTCAAGGGCTAAAATCTATAAAATTTGCTTTAAAATAAATTACGCACGACCAAAAGAAAAAATCTGATGATACCACTACAAAAACAAGAAAGGTTAAGATTTTTTACACTACGTTTTGCAAGTAACAAGTTCAGCGTCAACTGAATAAATAGTCGGGGCGTGGAATCGATTCTGTTCCTGTTTATGGTTATATTTATTGCTTATTGGATTGTCATTGATGGCCGGCCGGCCACTGGAAGCGGAGCGAGCCAGTCGAGAGCGGCGATCGATTCAAAACTAGTAACCTGACCGCTTTGAATAACTCACGTCTTGGGGAATATTATGAGGCCAAAATGTTGAATGGAATTTATATTTTATAGACTAGGAAATCGTTTAGTGCGGAGTTTCTTTACCGTTCGTTATTTCAAAACGCTATATCTGATTACTTGATAAATCTTAGTAATATCTCTTAAATTACTACATTTTTATTTTCAAATAACACGATATGAAGATAGTGTAGGTACAATCATTTTTGGTACATTAAGTACTAGTGGTACTATATGTAAACTAGTCTAGCGCAAAGCGAAATGGCCGAAAAAATAAAACAGAAATTTCAAAATATATCTTAAGATTATTATTCATTGACTTTGCCTTAGCGAGCAACGCACTTGAACATATACAAATTACCATATTAGTCATATTTATTCAGCACTTTTACCTTGTTTACTTAGCCAGCTACTAAAATTACTGTTCCTAGCATAAACTCCAGGTCCATTACGGGCTAGTGCTGAGGTAGGTCCCCGTGACATTTCATTTCATAAAGTCCATTTCACATGGGGTAAGAACTTAATCAGTTCAGCGAAAGTCTTACTTTATATTACACATACGAGTACCTATAATTTATGACTTTTATAAAGATGTATTGGTTGGAATTAATGGTACGTGGGTTTGGGTGGGTGGCAGGCAGGCCTTTGCCCAGCAGTGGATGCAGCTGTGGTATTTTGAATCAATCATAATGAAGATGAATGGTATATTATGGTGTCTGCCACTTAAACAATATGTCAAAGAGTAAAGCCACATAGTAATTAAAACTAAAAAATAAATAATGAAACGAAAACTAGTTGACGCGTCTGGAATAATGAATTGAATATAAGTATATGTACCTACTTAATATTTGTAAAGTTCTGGGAGATGCAGACTCAAACAAAAAGATGTCGCCTAAACATATTTGAAAAGAATCTAGGTGACCTATAAGCACAAAAATAACATTAAGTTTAGTCAAGCCTTTGAGCATAAGAAATACATACTCACCAGTTATTTTTGATGTACCTAATAAATATAATAATAGAGAAGAAAATATTTATTCTTGCTAGAGTTAAAAAAAGAGTTGATTTTGACTTAGCCGTTAAACTGGATAGTGTCACAGATTATCTTCATTCTCGAACGTTCGAAGAGATAAAAGGCTTAAACCGTTATAGAACGCTGGTAAACTTCGGTATGCTAGGTCGCGGTTGCGGCGTGCTTTAATAGTGTGGGAATATTGGTTTGCCCTCTTGTGAATACGAATTACAGTTCCTGTTATAACAGTAAATACCCTAGGATTACGTAATATAACTCAATTTTAGTTACAAAAGCATAAGCTTCTTAGTATGCCGTGTGGTTTCTGGCTAAGAATTGGACTTCAAATCTTCCTGTCAATGTCGTATGCAGCGACTCATGATACTTACCCATGGAAAGGCAACAGCATTCACCTGTGTAACCAACTACAACTGCGATCCCCAACACGCCTGAAAAACGCGGGGATTATAGCAAATATTAGATCTTCCAAAAGCTTAGTCCACGAGTGAACTGGATCAGCACTGTAGTAGGTATTACTTAAAATAAAGATATCGAGAAAGCACTTACCGATCTAACTTTAAAAACTCCATTCAACTAGGCACCCTAGCCCATTTTATCTGATTTGATCAGAAGTAAGCGATAAAAATAGGAACCGTCTACCTGCTTCCTTTTTTCTAGAAACTTCCGTCTACCTGCTTCCTTTTTTCTAGAAACTTCCTAACCGGCTTTACTCTTTTCACGGCAGCCGATAACCTGATTAGAGTGGAGTAATAAATTACGGGGCCATATCGAGCCCGCACTGGCAAACCCTTTTCAAAAGAACGAAACAATCTAACACTTTTCGAGCACTTCGCAGGCCGAATTAGAGAAAGAGCAATACGTTTTGGGATTTTCTCACGTTATTATGTCGATGGATTTGTCTGCGCGGTAAGACGGCGGCGGAACGTGATTCTTTAAGTGTTTTTGCTTGAGTAAGACAAAGCATAAGTGGTTGGTTAAAGCCATGTGAGTATTCTATAGTCCCGAAGAAATTAAATACAATAAAAAATAAAGAAAAAAAGTTAGTTAAAACTTGATAGGTATTATAAAGAAATGAGTCCATTACCTACCAATAACTATTTCTGAAAGCTAATTTGCAACTCTAAAAAAAATATCCCATTTTCTTCCGTAAATTTCATAGAAAAACACGTTTAAGTATTTGAGTAAGACCGCACCTTTACCTCTGCCTTTAATGGAAGATGCAAGTAGTGTTTCACCGCTGACGTAGTCGGCGCGGGCGTCGGAATAAAAACGGATTTTATAACCGAGAGACCACACTCTCCTCTTCCCCACTTTCCCACCCGTACATCACACAAATGTGCTTCACGGCACTCGCGTTTATGTCACACGAGATATTCGTTTGTTTACCTCACCACGAGCACGTTTCAATTTTAATGACGTCAAAAAAAATCTTTACAATATTCCAGCCGAAGTTGAATACCTACATTTTTATGTGTTTGTATAAAAATGTATGCAACTCTCGCGTTACATTTGTGAATATTTCTGGCTTCGTACAGCAGTCGATCATTAATGGAATTAAGTCGTGGAAAGTCTCGTTAAGCCAGTTTCGGCTATTATCGAAGATCAATATGCATTTCGAGAAGCTTTTTTAGCGGTTTCAGTGTTTAGTAAATCAAGTTATAAATAAAACGGTTCGGAAAATTAAATTGAATAGTGAATTTACATTTTAAGTTCGTCAAGTGAACATTGTGCCTATTGAATGTAACGTCTGTTACAATTATACCACATCTGGTCAAACCCTCACACTCCCTATTTTTTATATCATCTTCTCGCTATATTTTCTAAGTCGACGTAATTAATAACATTTGTGGTTTACAAGACTTCCGCCCGCTCGCATCATTAACAGGGTTAACCTCTGTAAAATATAGCCTATAGCTTATGTCTTCATCCCTCACTTGCAAATGTCATCTAAATTCGTTGCTTTATTTTAGCGTGAACCGAAACGATAAGTAAACAAGCGTGACTGAAACAAGCGTAGACAAACAAACACACGTCTACATTTATAATAATAATTGAGATATTTAAAATGTTTATATTTAGCTAACCCGCAGACACGAGACCTCTGATTATTCCATATAGATGACATTTTAAATGGCCGCTGGAAGCACGCGTCTGCAATATTTCTTCAAACTCAAACATCTAGTGAATGCGAATTAGGGCTGTTTTGTATTCTTCGGCGCAGTTTGCTTATTGATGTTTTATTTACAGAGCCGTGAAATATGGTCGAAACGCGCGTTTTTCTTTTCTTTGCATCTTTAACCTTTATTAGTTGAGCCGTTCTTTGAACAAAATTACACGCAATTTTTTTTAAACTGCTTCGTTTAATATAATAATAAGTAAAGTCTAAAATATTTAATAATATTACTAAAGTGACATTGTATTTTCTTACCTTTATTCATAAATAAGGTTGCCTGTCGGAAAAGCACACAATTTAAAATTTATTTCGTCGTTTCGAATCTTATATGTTTGTACATATCCAAATCGAATCTGCAATTGTATTGCGCAACTCTCCTCATTCTGAAACAAAATATTCGAAACTGTCTGAATTACGAGAGGGGACGATCCACTTCCGCTGTAACTTTGATGTTTCCGTAGTTATTTGATTTATATCAGTTCAATTTTATATTAATGAAAACGAAGCTAAAGTTTAAGAGGCAAACAAGAAATAAATGGTGGAGTGGAGTCATGCAAATAAATGATTTCATTCATTCATAAAAGTCCAATTGAGACTGATAGGTTAAAGGAAATTAGGAAGAAAATAAATTGAAATTCACGCTTTATAATAATATTTTCAAGAAACCAAACAATAAGGACACAAATAAAAAATAGGTTATTTTGATCGAAATTCCCCGAATTAAGAAATTTGATTACAGTAGCACATTGTTATGAAATTCGAAATGAAAATTCGCTATAAGATTGACAAAATTTGCGTTACAAATTGTTATTCCCGGAATCGACTGCCAACGCCGACCCGTTTAGCCTCTGGAAATAACTTACCAAGGGAAATCTTCCAAAACTAATTTAATCATATAAATTAGCTGCAACAAAGAAACACCATTCAAATACTATGAAGTAAAAAAAATCAAAAGACATCCTTTCATGGTATAATTTTTTTTACGATAAAATGTATATGAGGATTCATTTTATTACCCCATAACTTCTATTTTTTTTTTTTAAATAGAGAAGTACGTAGTGTTATCCGTAAATAATAATCCTATTTTTCTGTTAGTAATGTAAAATTATGGGAAAAATAAATGGCATTCACGTTTTATACAAAGCCCATTACGACGTCATTAGGCTCGCATAAAACCAAAAGTCAGTACGTGATACGACTGTAAACGACTAGCGTATTCATTCCTAACTACCTCCTGCAAAACTTTTTATAAAAATAATAAAAGCGTATACAATTTTTTTGAAAATAGACGTGAAAAAATAAAATTAAACCAGAAATTATTCAACGAATTCTTGGTAACCTAAATAGCTCTTAAATGTAAGCTAGTATGTTTTATAACATTGTAGGAATCTTTCCATATGGTCTAAAAGACAAGGTCTTTTACTCGGACTGTCAAGCTTGACACAAGCCTACGTCATCACGCTGTTCATCCTTGTCGAATGCGTATTGTTCGACAAGGATGAACAGCAGATGACGTAGGCTTGTGTCAAGTCACGTGGTCGGAGTGTTAGACCCTGTTTTTTTAGACCATGATTTTGTCATACAAGTTATGTTTAGTTATGGTATAATTTTACTACACAAACTCAATTGTGAATAGTAGTAAATAACGTATTGTGACAGTTCTCGAACTTAATCCCTAAAGATAAGCTTTGTTTGTCCTTGAATTGTATTGTATGGGTGCTCAACCGTATTTGAGTTATTACACGGATTAATAAGACACTTATTTAATTTTAAGATGTATTTATTTTATTTACAAGGTGTAGTGTAAGCAAATACTGAAGGAATATGCTAAGTAAACGGTTATAAGCAACTTTCTCATAGAAACTTTCCTCGGAAACGAGAACATATTTGACATTTAGGATTACAAAATAGTCATTTTACTCGTATTCGGGCAGTTTATAATAATATGGTTAAGTAAATAAGGCTATTTACCGCAAAAAAGATCCTTGGGAAAGTTGCTTACAACCGTTGAATAAGCCGCTAAGCCGTAGATAGTAGTACCCATAGATAGTAAATGTGGCAGTATGTAAAAATGTATAACGCACTCATTTATCGACATTATATTATTATTCACCTTTCATGGAATCGTAAAATAATCCGAGTATTAGAGTGCTTTATTGTTCATGTTGTTTTTGTTTTCCAATAAATTTTCCGTTTCCAGTAAACCAAACGTACTCTATCTATCCAGATGGTTTTTATTTTTGTTTTTCCGTACCAAACTGAACTTTTAATCTGTAAAAAACGGTCAGAATTTAGTTAATTAACTCGAGAGTCGAAAGGTTTGTGGAAAAGAAGAAAATAGTAGCTTTGTACTAATTGGTTCCGATAAATAAAGATGTAAATCATTCCTAGAAATTACACAAGTATAATCTATTTTATTAACTAGTATACAATAATATTATGTCATCAACCCACGATGGCTTCTGTGATAATGGTCGGTGGAAAATTACTTACTTTCGATATTTTTATATTTATGATATCACAAAGAACATTTGGGGTAAAGCCTTCCGCTCCCCCGCAAGTCCGGTGAAGCTTGTTTCGTCGTACCTTTTCAACTCAATCGTAAGTCAATAAAAAAGCAGAAAAATAAACACAAAGAACAATATAATTACAGCCCGTTGCAAAATTAAAGAACAAATATAACAACAGCCTGTTGCATAACAGTGACGGTTTCATGAAAAAAATACTTATATGCAGCGAGAATAAAATACATTATCACGTTTTTACAGCTCCTTGAATACTAGCTCAGTGAAAAAATTAAGTCGAAGTTTTGCAAGTCTAAGCGGCATGTAAAGAAGAATACACTAACTTATACAATTCGGTTTTTGCATTGGAGGCCGCGCCGTGATCGATCGCTCATTAATTTTTCAATCGCTCGTTTCCTCTTTGTCATGCCTCTCTTAAGGTTTCTAAAGCGTGAGATAGATGTTAGGATATTAAACCTTTTAGAAAGGGCGCTATACATTTTCTTTGTAGTTACCTGAAGGGCGAGGAATGAGGAAAATTAAAAAATAACTAGTCACCCGCCCTGGCTTTGCACGGGTGCAATGCTGATCCTAAATGTATTACAAAATATTTTTTAAATCTGTAAAATCTTCGAATATAAATGCATATTTTATTTAAGGTTCTTGGTTGGATAAGTGTTACTGCTGTATTCCTTAAAATCGCTTCGTAAATGAGCCATTATTTCTCGTAAAAAGTAAAGGAATTGTATACCATTGCAGACTTTTTGTAGACCTTTTTAAGGTGTACAATACTGTAGAGTAGAAGCAACTTAATTTCAAATACTATGTAGTGATAGTGATATGCAATAATTATTTACTTTCTTTTATCGTTTAAATTTTTTTTTATCGTTTATTTTTTTATAAGTGTTATATTTTTTATCGTGGGAGTGAGATATTTTGTCTCAAAAATGTATATAAACCTGATCCTATTTATAACGAACACAGCACTTGCATTGTGTCTGGATGTTGTATATAATTATGTATCTAAATCTGCTGCTGTTTGACACCCCTGCTTAGTTTGGGGTTAGCTAACCGTGTGGAGATGTCCACACATATTTTATTTAATTAATAATTTACTACGACAGAACATTACGAAATAATAGAACTGAACCCAAAACTTGTTGGCTTCGATGTAAATCACTTGGTCGTTCCAAGTTGGGTGCCCAGTTTACAATAACCGTCTATTGGCATGCAAACCCTAAGGAAACAACGGCTTGGTCTTGGTAGAATTCAGTTTCAGTTTCAGATTTCAATAACAACATCTAGTCATTTATAGTAAAGAAAACATTTTCAAAAACTAGTTCTACGAGCTTGTTGGCAACCTATTGTTGCTGGTTAAATATTAATTAGTAACATGTTAATTTTACGAAATGAAAGGGTGGTTTAAAT
Organism: Teleiodes luculella; assembly: GCA_948473455.1. NCBI lineage: Eukaryota > Metazoa > Arthropoda > Insecta > Lepidoptera > Gelechiidae > Teleiodes > Teleiodes luculella. The sequence goes on along the minus strand of OX419586.1, from coordinate 5,871,453 downwards.
ATTGTCGGTGTATTCAATGGCCCTGTAGCGTAGTTGGTATACGCGGATCGGGTAGTACGGGTTCGAACCCCGCCCTAGGCACTCATTCATTTGCCTTGTATCTGGATGTCGCATATTATTATGCATTTTTTATATAAGAATTTTCTACGTGGCTCCGCCTAGTTTGTACATTACAAATATTCTTTATTGACACCAGTAATAAATAGGACAGTTACAATTTTCATAAGTGTGACACAATGAGCCAGATTATCCTATGTGAAATGTTCCCATCTTCTTCTTCTTCTATCTATCTATACCTACCATAATAAAACTGAAGAATTGGCGTGTTTGTACACTGATTTATTTTTCAAAAAACTGATTGCAGGTGATAAAGGCAGTGTAGTTGAACGCAAAAATACATGTTAAAAAAAATGTCCGTCTGTCTGTTTGTCTGTCTGTTTGTACACGCTAAACTCTGGAAATACTGGACCGATTTTAATGACATTTTGCAATATAGCTTATACATTAGAATAACACATAGGCTACTTTTAACTGCGAGAAAATACTTCTTTCGCGGAGCCAAATTTAGAAATACTGCTTTTAATATTTTAAATTAAGAGAAAAGTACTTATAAATAAAAGTTCAAATTCTTAGAATATAATCAACGTTTCAATAATAGATCAACATAATTATTAACTACACCACGGAGAGTATTAAAGATAGCTTTGTTGTAGCTCTGAAACTCCTCGTTGCATGCTCCTATAAATCAACGTGACGTCACGTTAGGGAACCCACTTGACAAATTAGCGTGTGTTCTGCGGAATACATTCCACTCCTTCCGCTTACCGCAAGAAGGACGAACAACGCCGCTCTAACTCATTTCACTTGTATTCCTGACTGTACATCTGGGGGAACGATAAGTTTTTAAAATATATGAAATTACAATACCACCAGCTACTGCATCGACTACATAGAGCTACTGTAAGTTTTTGGACCACTACACTTTGGTTGCAACTCGACGTCAAACGCGCCCATTTTGCGTGTGACTCAAATATCTATATATCTTTTCATTCAAAAAATATGTTCATAACTTCATCACGATAATATAGGTGATTTTAGCCACTGGTTTTTTTGAATGCTAATAGCGTTTACACTTATCAATATATTTTTTAACACTTGTATTGTATCTACAACACTTCAAAAAGATGTTATAAGTATCATAAAGATTTTTGATCTGTGTGTTGTACAGCCTGATGAGAGTATTAGTCTTCCACCCCGGCGAAAATCTATATAATACTACGCCACCACCTTACTTCGCAATGAATTAATTAATGTACGTGTGTCGAAAAATCATATTGTATGTCGTTAAAAACAGTAGTGAAAAAAAAAACATTTCTGTGGCGCAGCTGGGTGCTGGTGACTGTACTATGCAGAGAAAAAACGTTATCTGCTTTTATATAAGAACGTACAGCTTCGCAATCCTCTTAAACGGATCTTATTAACAATAAATTGTTTTTCTTGTTATTCCTGGTATGCAATAGAGTATATTTTATTCTATACTAGCGACCCGCCCCGGCTCCGCACGGGAAAATGGTTATTGTGGGTTATCCTTCAGTATATTATGCATGTATTATACATATAAACCTTCCTCTTGAATCACTCTATCTATTAAAAAAAACCGCATCAAAATCCGTTGCGTAGTTTTAAAGATTTAAGCGTACAAAGGGACATAGGGACATAGGGACATAGGGACATAGGGACGGAGAAAGCGACTTTATTTTATACTATGTAGTGATTTATTACTTGAATAGATAAATCGATTTTTACTCAAACAAATTTTTGAATTGAAAATGAAATTACCATTATAAATTATACCATTCATATTATTTCTATTTCTAGCACGTGTTATGAATTAGGTCTGTCTGTTTCCATTTATCGGCCGCCTTTTTCTTCATGAATATCAAATAGTTCGAACGACTCGTCAAAAATTGGTAAATATTATTAGCGATCCAAAAGCTTCTTCAAGGCTAAAAACGACGCAAGATAATTTAATTGATGAAACATTTCATTGAAGATGTTGAATTTTCCTGAAAATTAAGGCAGACGTTAGTTTGAAAACAGAACTGAGAACTATATGGACAGCGCAATGAATGGAAAATTTTATCCCTCCCAGTAATTTTTCTATTTATACTCTAAGTTTTAACCATTCGCTAGCCAAAAGATGAATGATGTACCAAACTACCAAATATACACACTCGTATTTTAGTGACATGGAAAGTATACAATGATACATGAAATAAAAAAAAGATAGTAATCTCTTCCAATTCTAACCTGTGGATAGGAAAATAGTCAATGCGGTAACAATAGGTCAGCTTGAGGATGTTTTTAAAACTTATGCATATGTTTGGTTTATATATTTTTTTATAAAAACAAATCATATTGCGGCTGGTGTGATTGGAAAATTCTTATTAATTCCATTTGAGTTTGTGCCTTCGAGAGAGGAATACGTAGCAAAAGAGACGTTGTGTAACCACTATGCGACAACGCCAAGTTTTGTTTGTCAAATTATAGTAAACTAGCTTTCCGCCGCGGCTCCGCCCGCGTTAACAGTTTTTCTCGTGGGAAAGAGGCATTTTCCCGCGGTAAAAGGTAGCCTATGTTACTCAGGGTGAATGTAGCTTTCTAATGGTGAAAGAATTTTTAAAATCGGTTCAGTATTTTTTGAGTTTATCCATTACAAACATACACACATACAAAAATACAAATATCCTCTTTATAATATTAAGTATGAAGAATGATATGATCAACCACGTATTGCTCTTTATGATTGGTTCTCAAAATAATTTTAATAAAAGCATATTGAAATAAAAGCGTATTCCTTTACTTTCTGGTCTGTGATAAACACATACCTAGTCAACACCCGCTTCGCTTACCCCTTACCATTATAATCTGATACGTGAAGTCTCCTGCACTGTTAATGTTGCCGGGTCTATTTTATACTGGTCGCATGGTTGTCTTGACTTATACTGTACAAACTTCGATTCCTGCTCGTTCCACGTAACTCAATTACCCATTAGTTAGACCTTTACAGACGGCGAAATTACCAAGACGCTCTGATTGCGTTACCAAGTACTAGTCAGGTTCGTTTATTTCTAACACTTATTTGCTTGACAAGCTTTCATACATCATTTTGGAAAGATGATATAAATCTTACATTTTAATACGATACAGTAAGAGTAAAAAGGACGTAGATATGTATAAAGCGACATGATGTGGATTTCTTCTCCACAGACGAACCATGAACAGTTTTCTCCTTGGTATTTATAATAGCTTTGACATCGAAAAATAATTTTCTTATATAATTTAATACTTGGATTAAAACCATGATGTTGTATAAATGTTAAGGTTTTATACTTATTTTTTTACAATCTATTTTTGTCACGTATAAATGTATAGCAGCTAAAAGCACTCCTATTTATTAACCGACTTCAAAAAAGGAGGAGGTTCTCAATTCGACGCGTATGTTTTTTTTTTTTTTGTGTGTTTTTTATTTTAAAAATCTTTGATTGTAGGAGGAAAAATGGTTGCTCATTTTACACCACATTTTATAACAATATACAAAGTTTAACACATTCAACCTAATTTAATTTTAGTTCTAGTGAATGAACACGAAAGAAACTGTATGGTTACTGGCTTAGAATTAAAGGAACCCAGTAAGAGGCGACTAAAGGAATATACAATACAATACAAATAGTATACCCAGAGAATAGGGCAGTGGCATTCAAAGAAAGCCGTAAAATTTTCGAATTACGCTTGATTTTGCCATTCCTAAACGTACAAGCGTAGATCAATAAGAAAAATACGTCTAAGACACAAAAGTCAACACAACTTCTCGTAAAATAATGTAAGGGTGATGAATGCCGTCGCCTCAAGGATACAGGGAAAACCTGAGTGAATCCAACAGTAAGCCAAGCAGACATTTCTTAGAAAAAACTCATTTCACTCGGAGTGTTTTTCAATTACGAGTTTCCTACGCATATAAATCAGCGAGAGCCTTATTGCCATCCCCGTTCTGTCGTTCAAAATACTATTATATTTCTTCGCAAATAATATTTTATTCTTAAATAAAAGAGACTGAAGGTGTGCTACGATATTAGGCTTGTAAGAATATTTTAGTATAACGTTCATTTGGAAAAATTATAAATTTTATGTGCTAGTAAACTAAGAAAAAATACTTACTACACTCACTCACTGACAAAATTTAAATCATACTATAGTAAAATTTCAAAAGGTCTTTGGGGTAATATTATGATGATGATTAAAATACTCGTATTATAAAACCTTCTTTTTGGTAATAACATATTTTTATAATTTACATGTGAACTTTGTTATGATTTTTAATTTTCATGACATTCGATGAAACGTGTAAAGACGAGTAACCCGTCTTTTAACAAAGTAAAGCTTCATCCTTTCGGTAGGGCTCGAGCTTCACTTTGACATAAAGCTTGAAAGACATTAAAATATATCAACGGGGAATGAACATTATATTTTATGTAGTAACTTAACCGCAGTATACTAACTCCTCTAGTTATTGCACGTGTACTCGCTTTAGTTTTGCAACAAACTTGTAAGAAAACTTCGCTAGTTGTGTGTAACACGACCTTTGTGTGGCTGATATATTGGCACTAAATTTTGCGCCACAATAAGCCGCGGCAGCCCCCGGAATATTTCAAGCGTTAAATGCTCGACTACTACTGTGCTTAGAGAATAATGAAGTTTGTTTCTGTCCCTGATATAGAATTTTATTCGCATGTGAGGGATATTTTATTTGACTAAATCATAAAAAACAGCTAAGTCCAAATACAACTCATTCACCGTATAATAATTAATAGAGCACCGGCATATTTAGATACGGAACTTAAAAACAAAAAAGTAGATACAAGTACATACTGCAACAACGACGAAAATTTAATAAATCATTTTTAAGTCAATGCTGAATAAAATGGAAAATGTGAAAAGTTGCTTCGTTGTTTTGTTCGTGTTATGGGTAGATGCACGTCACTGGGTTTGTTAAAAATGTAGTTCAACGTCAATGTTTTATTAACACTTGATAGTTACAATTTTTAGATAAGACCCGATCAACAATGTACCCGACATTGTCGTAATTTCGCACATTTTGAAAGGTAAAATCTGTGGTAATATACATACATTAGCAAAAATTTCGAAAGCAACAAAAGGATATCACTAGACTGTAAGAGAACTGTTGTAAGAGAAAGAAAGCAAAATAAAAGATAATAATATACGTTCATTTCTACAACGATGAGTGTGACTTATGCACTTAAGCACGTTTCCAAACAGGCAAAACCTTTCGGCGCGTTAATCTTGAACCGAAGAAAATCGAGTTACCCGTTAACGCTAGGAGCAATCTTTGTTAAGCCATGCCCTTCTCTGGCGAGGGTTTGTGGTTAAGGGGAACCATGGATAGAGGTAATCTTGTATACGTCATCACTTAGAAAGATTTCGATGATTAATAATTAAGTAATATATCTTTTTTTAATGTATGAGTAATGTTTTCTAGAAGTCGTTGCTCTAGCATTCTTAATTTTGTTTTGGAATCAAACCAAGTCTTTGTTATAAAAATATGGTTTTGCTCCATTTACTAGCAATTGAATCGTTTTTAATATCGTATTGTTATGATTAACTTTACAATATTAATTTGAAAGCGTGATAATCATTATTTATAACGAATCAAGTTTCATACTTCGCATTCGAAGAAGTTATGATTCTAACAGCATCATACAAAATCGTAAGTTAAATTTCATCAAAAACTGTAAAGGTTGAAAATCTGTACATAGAAAAAAATGCATGTAAAAGGTGATATAAAACTTATCCAGACATTGTCATATTTTTTGTTTGTCTGTTTGTACGGGCTAATCTTCGAAACTGTTGGACCGATTTGAATGATATTTTGCATTGTGGTGCCTTGTTAACATCTTTAAAAATATCTTATTCCTTCGGGAAACTGCACGGAAAGTCAAAAAAACAACACGGGCGTAGCCGCAGGCGGACAGCTAGTATTCAAATATTTGTCAAATTATATAAAGTATTTTATAAAGTTGTTAAAAAAACTGCTATCTTTTGGAGCCAGAAGGGACTTAATCCAGACAGGGGTGATCTTAATTGAAATTGGAAAAAAATACAGGGATAAAAATAAACGCATCCCTTGGGACGAAGTTGACCCCAAATTGATTGGAATTGATTGGCAGCCCTAAGCAACATATTGAGTTCGGGTGACATTCTTGGACAAAACGAAAGTCAAGCTTAGCCGAATTGGACTCTTGAAGGTTTTTTTTCAACATCGTTTATTTAGATAATGGTTAAATAAATCAAAGAATTAGTATCGATTTTTAAATAAATTGATCTCGTAAATTACATATTATGTAACATTACAGTTAACCTAAGTATTTTATGTAAATAGATATACATACTTTCTTAGATTTTCGCGGTTGTTAATTGCATTATCACACATTTTCAGGGTTTTTTTCCATGATTTAGTTTTAAATTGAGCTTACCGATATTTCGACCGGGTTACACCGATCATGGTCACGGCGGCAGAACCCGTGAAAATGTGTGTTAAATACATACTTTTAAATTATAATCGAAGCGAAAAATTAAGATCATTGAGCTTGCTTTGATTAGGTCATTGAGCTTTATAATTTAATAGTATAAAGTAACAGGCGTCATCTGTAGAAAAATCAATAAATACATACTTGTTTCACATGTAGTTCACCCAGCATTTTATCACACTAATATTAAAAAGGCGAAAGTTTGTGAGTATGTATGTTTGTTACTTCTTCAAGTCTAAACGGCTGGAGCGATATTGATAAAATTTGGTATGGAGTTAGCTGACACCCTGGATTAACACATAGGCTACCTCATTCCCACGGGAAAAATTGTTAACGCGGGTGGAGCCGCGGGGCGAAAAGCTGGTTTTTATAAGTTGTAAACTGAACTGCACGCCTGCACTCTTAATGCTATATAGTTAAGAAAGAGCGGTGCTTCCAAACACAGGAACACTTGGCTTAATCTATTTCTTTGAATAAACAAGTTATCTATCTATCTATCACTTCTTAAATAAACATGTAATGGGGTGGCCTGGCCAGCTCAGCCATTTACATTAGAGACTCAGGGTTTTCTAGCTAGCAGGGGTGGTTTGGTCAAGAGAAACACAGAACACAGGTTACAACACGGTTTTATTCATTAGGCAAGGCATCGGCGGTATAAGCTTAACAGGTTGGCTCGGGGCGGACGGGAATGGTTTCCAGGTCGGGACGAGGGTGCGGGAAAGTTCAGGAGAAAGGGCCGCGATTTCGAGGGGATGTATCGCGCTGAATCTAGCACCTCTGGTCGGCGTGAAGGGTTTCTCGGCGTAGGGCTACGTACGCCCGGGGCTCTCAACCAGGATATATCCGGGACCGCCTCCGGGGTCGCGAACGTGCTTAGGGCAGGGGCTCTCGATCGCACACTAGGGCGAGACCGCCTCCTTGGCCCCCTCAGGGTTTTCGACCGCGCTAAAGCTGGGACCGCCGTCGGTAAGGGGTAGGTGCAGGGGCTTTCAATCAGGGTGGCCCGAGACCGCCGCCTGTTCACCCTCGAGGCTCTCGACCGGGCTTTAGCGGGGACCACCGCCGGTATTTCGTGCACAGGGCAAGGGGTTCTCAATCGTGGATCGCCACGAGACCACCTCCTTAGTCCCCTCAGGGTTCTCAACCTGGCTTGAGCTGGGACCGCCGTCGGAAAGTGTGAGGTGCAGGGGCTCTCAATCAGGATAACCTGAGACCGCCGCCTGGTCACCCTCGAGGCTCTCGACCGTGCTCAAGCTGGGACCACCGCTGGTTTTTCGTGCACGGGGCAAGGGGTTCTCGATCGTGGATCGCCACGAGACCACCTCCTTAGCCCCCTTCAGGGTTCTCAACCTGGCTTGAGCTGGGACCGCCGTCGACGAGGTGCAGGGGCTCTCAATCAGGATAACCTGAGACCGCCGCCTGGTCACCCTCGAGGCTCTCGACCGTGCTCAAGCTGGGACCACCGCTGGTTTTGCGTGCACGGGGCACGCGACCTACGTGAACTACCCTTCGCGCTAACCAGAAGTATTCACTATGCGAAAACGGTACAAAAGGTGCTGGTCAGGGAACACAGGGCGCAAAGGGATACGTAGTTAAATGAGAACACAAACGCGAATCAAATATAGTTAAGAGGTAGATAGGACTTACTGGATTTAGGCTGGAACGGGGAGGACGCCAACAATTCGAACGTTCGGGAAGCGCTAATCAACTTTATAATAAACTGAGTGGTTAGCCGGGTACAAGGTATACTGGATTGCGTGCCTAGTTGCGGGACGTCCTTCTTCGTTGGCGGCTGGTGCGAGACTGTCCCCTCGTCCTCCTCGACTGCCCGGTAATAGCCCGGCGGGCAACGCTATCCCCACCGCCGAAACCGGTCGTACTCAGGCTCAGGGCAGGGCCGTATTCGGCGGTGAAGCAGGGCAGAGACCCACGGTCGGCGTGGGTCGTTGCAAACATTTATTTCAATATTACGAAAATTTATGAAAGGGAACACAATTTGACAGAAAAAAGACCGAGGAACCCTACCACTTAGGAAGTTTTTACGTTACCGGACTACATACGAGTATACGTATTTTCTTTAACCTTTATCCGCGTGGCACGTTACTTCTCTCGAAAAGTAATCCAACCTTACCGCCCCGCAAAAACAGCGCATTGATGAAAACCCATGAATAATACATGAAATACATACATATATCTTTCTCAGAAGATATATTCATTTTCATTTGTAAAATCGGGAAAAATATGTGCGTAGATTGTAGATGTGCGAGGTGATACCGCGGTAATGGTTCGTGCGACGCACAAATCAAAATTTTATCAAGCAGGGAAGTTCCGATGAGGGGTAAACGTGACAGGAAAATCTCTAGGGCGGGAAATGGGTGGCCCTATTTCAGGCAGCGCGGTAGGCTGCGACAGGCGTGTCACAGCGGTCAACATTGTGAAAAACATCAATTTAAATAACAAAATACCAAATACTTTACTCTTTTCAAAATTGTACCTACCTTCTTTAATTTCAGTGTATATAAAGTCGCCATTGTAAACTAGTTTTTAAGATTCTCCTTTTTATAAAGAAAGATCCGCTGAGCTCGGTAGTAATTTAGCTTATACTCGTATTTCATTTTGAAGATTTTCAAAACTCAAAGGTGGGATTTTCGCGAAATATTATTTAAGTGTGATAAACTCATCGTCGAACACCGTATTATGACCTAAATTAGTTAAAAGCACATTGAAAACTGAATTTTTACACTTTACCACATAAAATTCTTTATATAAATCTTAAAAATTTAATGCAGATAAGATTCATTAACAATATACGGGAGCCCGATACTGAAATATAGGGAAAAGTGTTTAAAGCTTTTACAAATCTCATCTATAGCAAAACATTACAACAGTTGTAGTTGCTAGAACTGTCAGTGGCAGGTTTGCAGTAGTTCCCAGCAGTCGCTCGCCACAAACCGCTGCCAAACCCGTGCCAAGGAATCCCAACAGCTAAAACTCTAAAGACGCCGTGTGTGCGGTTACGACCGTATTACCACCCTTATAGTCGCTTCCTCGCCAATTTGCGACAGAATAACAGTACAATACATTTCTACGATGCCTCGAATAATAATAAGAGCCTAGTTATAGCCATATGCTATCTTTTTAAGCTCAGATTCGTTTATGTTTGTTTGCAAGATGAAATGTATGCAAGATTACATCGGTTTAAAGAAGTAGGTATTCAGAAAAAAGCGGCTTCATTATAGAGATAATAGTACTTACATCTAATAGAACAACAACGGTAACAAAGTCAAATATTAGTTAGATAACATGTATATTTTGTCATATATAGAAGATAATTGCGCTATTCTTAAACCGGTTTCAAGCTGTGAGGGCGTATACTGGATGACAGCGAGAAGAGGAGCGACAGCAGAGGCAATACTCCACTTGTAAGGATCGCTCCGCTCCCCACATCGCTGCTGCCATTGAGATAATTTAAATACAAAATATTTAAGTGTCGCAGAAAATTTATAGACCAGAAATTTCATGAAATCACGGATGATAACGAAATTTCTTGTTCATGATGTCTGAAAATGTTTAGTGTTTCCTTGGTATTTCACTTAAATGAATCTAGTAAATAATTATAATTGCATTTGGTCTCGCCGCTCCCGCCCGGTTCTCGCCTATCAACTAGTATCAGCCTAAAATAATATAGGCTACTCAGTACTCAAACATGAAAAACTATGGCCTTTATAGTACAAGGGAGAGGCTTTACTTTGTTCACTTTTCAAAACAGCGGAGCACTATTGAAAACGAAGTGTTTGCAAGCCCATAGCCAGTCGAAGGCCGAAGCCCACCTCTCTTTACCTTTCGCGTAAAAACAACATTCGTAATTCAATTCGGAGGGACTCCTAACTTACTGCTTTCTTTTTACTTTTCTGTCTGATAACTTCGTTTTCTTCGAGATTCTTTTAACTTTTGTTGAGCTTCAAGTGTTGTAATTTTTGATTCGGAAAACATTCCTCCAGAAAATTTTCTGTGGGCCACTTGGCACAACTTTTTTTTACTTTGGCCCTATTAACTTTTTATACAATCATAAAACAAAACACAAATTAATTTGCGAAATGACATAAAATATGTAGACATGTCAAAAATAAGTTTAAAGGCCGCTCCACATTTGCTCGCGATTTCAAGGCGAGAATCACGGCGTGAATCGCAGCGTGAACGCAAGAACTTCTTTCGGATCCATATACCTCTTAGTTCGCGCCCGATTCACAGTATACATATATAGTCCGCGCACTCAACGAAGCTACTACTAAACTAATTAAGCTTATATCAAACGTAAAAAAGTTATAAAAAAATGGAGAAAAGGAAGATGGAAGTTCGTTATTGCTATCTGTAACGTTCACGTGCGTAACTCGCTATCTAGTCTAGTGCAAAAAATTACAGACGTCCACAAGCTGCATTCGACTCGACACGACTGAGCAGTTTGCGAAAGTAGAGCCTATGAGCCTATACACGTTTGCGCTAAGTTCGCCGCTTGCGTCGCGGGTCAAAAACCGACATTTGCTGGGAACAAGGAGAGGATCGTGCGCGAAGCCAACCTAGGCTCGCAAGTTCGCGCTAGGTTCGCGACTTCGCGAGGGAATGTGGAGTGGCCTTAACCAATAATAACTTACTAAAAGTTTCATCTTACTGAGTTGAATCTGTGACAATATTTTTCTTGGGTTCCTACAATACAAAAATACTTTATAGACACCTAGGAAAATGTTACAGATAAATACGGAGTAGATTAAAAATATAAATTAATTTAATTACCGATAAAAAAGTCAACAGGCGGCCTTATTTCTTGGTAGCTACCTCTTCCAGGCACTTTTAAGGTGTAGAGACTGCAGAAAAAGATCTGTTTATGACAGAAAAATAACTATTTCTACTAAAATAAATCAATTAAAATGGTGTATTAGTTTATCAATGAATAATCCAATATACTAACCAATATCTTTTTATACAAACCGATAATTTTAATAGTTATAGTTGAGTAAATACGGAGATATTAACTGTTATAGCGACGAGTCATCATCTGATATTCAGGTCAAATTGCAGGTCACCAGGGATAACAAACTTTGATGGTCTGTTACAAGCACCTGAACATAATCGCTCTTATTAATGCCGTCAAATTAACTACCTAAATAGTTTCAATGTTCTGTTGGCCTGAAGTATGAAGTTCTTGAAATATCAAAGCAATTTCAGGTAATTTACTAAGAAGGTTGGAACAATGTCAAAACACAAAAATAAATTAAAGTTCGATTACATTTGGATTGTCTACAAAATATTTACTTTAATTAATAGGTAAAATAAAATAACATAGGTATCGTTGCTTAAAATGATTAGCCGAGTGAAATTTTAACATTGAAATACCTCAATTGATTTAATTCTCAATTGATGATTTGGCCAATCAATAATAGTTCTGTTGAGGCTTTAGAGAAAGGCTTAGATTTAGGCTTTGTTTAAAGAAAGACAACAAAATTTACAAGTACGTTTTGTTTTTTTCACATTAAATATTTCTGCTTGAACACAGAGTAATGAAATGAAACTGGTAACATTTGACATAGAAGATTTAATTGTAACAAAGAAAAGAATTGAATTGAATGAATTAAATTATTGTTTAATTGTGTGATTGTGAAAGGCGTAAATAATTGTATGTAATTATGCTGACTAACAAACTTTAAAAAATGTAAGTTACAACAAGTCACAAAAAGATTAACATCTCATTTCGTCTTTTAGTCGTCGTTTGAAATCCAAATTTTACAGCAATCAATGCAATCAAAACTGTTCAAATAAAACGAACGAGCTCACCAAGCCAAATGATCAACCAAGTACAGTCAGCCGCTGACGTTAATGTACAGTCAGATCCATTGTGCACTGCATCCAGCAAATAGCGTTACCGCAGTTCAAACAGACTGTGCAGTTCCAGAGAGTGCCGCGAATTTCCCGTGGTAAACATCCTGGCTAATGCAATCCGCTTCCCGGACAAAAGGCCCGCGAACCCATTTGCTGCGCTATTCCGAACACACGCGATCCCCTATCGAACCAAACTTTATTACACTGCTTCCAAAAAGAACGCTCTACTTTTGAAAGTAATTTGCACTCATTAAAATTTCTGAACGGACAAGTTTCACAATTTTATCCTTAAAAACGCAAAATTTTGAAAGAAAACAATTTCATAAATCCCAGCTTTTCGCGCTCCGGTATACTTTATCACTTTACCTTAGAGTCTGAAATATGAGCGCTTTAAACTTAATGCACATGATAGTCGTAGTTTTTAATAAGTAATGTAGGAGTTATCGCGGCGACGACGCACTGCCCGCGGCCGCAGTCCCAGTTTAGCCGCGCAGCGTAGCAGTCGCGTAGCACTGGCCTGCTACGCCGTAGCAAGTGTTACAAAGTTCGTAGAGGGCGGGAAAAGTAAACGGTTTGAGCATTTTGAGTGTTTGTTATGAAAACTGTGCATTGTGAGGAAAGGGAGCGGCCGAAAAGTTTATTCTAGGGGTAAGTGTGTTTTTAAATTATAGATTTTTAAGTGATGGTGTTCTAGGGTGGATATTACTTTAAAAACAGGGGCGGATAGAATTAAGCCAAAAATAATCTCACCTTTTTATAGTTAACGTTGTAAGGTAAATCAATCAAGATCGTTATTAATTACAGTAAGGAACTTAATATAATAACAAGAACACACGTGTCAGTCAAATTAAATATATTTAAAAATTGTTTACGTTTACAACTACATCATGTTAGTATTAAATTATAATCGAAGCGAAAAAAAAAAAAAATAAAAAAATAAAATAAAAAAAAAAATAAAAAAAATAAAAAAAAAAAACAAAAAAAAACAAAAAAAAAAAAACAAAAAAACAAAAAAACAAAACAACAAACAATCAATCAATGAAAAACAAAAAACCAAAAAAAAACCAAACCAATCAATGAACTATCATGTTAGTGATTTTGAATCCAATTGCAAATCATTTCTAAAATCATATTTCTTGAAATATAAAAAAATGTTATATAATTTTTCTGAAAGTCGTTTAGCCGCAGATTAATAGAGATCTATATAAAGTAATTAGTGCCAAGGAAGGGATAGAAGCGGCGCCCGGGCGCTCAGATAACGCGGCCGACACCCAGCCGATTGCCACTCCAGCCTGCCAGCCACAGACCTCGCAACACCCTTTCACCACCGCCTCTTAATAGTTTTATCTGGTACTTCAAGTTAATCAGTAAATATAATACTTCGAAGAAAGATTCAACATTTTTGAATTGAATATTTGACTAACCAACTCGCACAAGGCTAATGTGGTCAACGAAAACTTATTCACCCTAATTCGGGGTAGGCTCGACACCCTCGGGGGGATATATAGAAAGAAGTTTATTCAAATCTCAGTGCACATTACTAAGATACAACTGAAAATACCTACCTATTAATGCTATACAATGCAAAAAGAAGTTAGGCAAATACAGTAAAAGGCATGCATATATGACAAAGTGACATGAAAAGGTGCTGCCTCAGCATTGACGCTGCAAGCAACGTAGTCAACGTTACTTGCATCACTGATTTTCAGTCAACACCTACTAAAAATAATTTAGTAATCGAGATATGAATTTAAAGTAACTTTAACGGTTACTATATATAAATGAAAATTTAAATATTATGATGCTTTGTCGACCTCAAGGACGATGCCGATATAGAGAGGGAGCGGAGGGCATTGTGCGTGAGAGCAAATATGATCGCCCGCCGGTTTGCGCGTTGTTCTACAGATGCTAAAGTTACCCTCTTCAAAGCGTACTGTACCATACTTTACACTTGTAGCCTGTGGGTGAACTTTACTCGAAAAACGTACAATTCCCTCCGCGTCCAGTATAATAATGCGTTCCGGGCGTTGGTGGGGCTGCCCCGCTACTGCAGTGCCTCTGGTATGTTCGCGGAGGCTTGCACCGACTGCTTCCACACAACGATGAGGAAACGGTGCACATCCCTGGTGCGGCGGGTGCGGGCCAGCCCCAACACCGTCCTCGCCATGATCGCGGCCCGGCTTGATTGTACCTATATGCGTAGGTGCTGCGACATACATGTCAATTATAATTAATTGTATTAATTTAATTTAATTAGTTGTTGTAAATTATAACAAATTATATTAATTGTTTTTGAATTGATTGTACATATAATTTTGTTTACGTACTAACATAAATTTTAAGTCTTTACTAACAAAATGGACCAATTTTTTGTAGTCTGAAAATAAATTATTATTATTATTATTATTTGTGGCTCATAAGAAAGTAAAATCATTTAATATAGTAAGGCAAAGGAAATTAGTTCCCATATCTCTTTGAGTTTTGAGCGATTTCTTCCAAAGCATTTTATTGTCTTTGTTTACACTTTGAACATATATATGTACAGTACAATGTAACATTATTTTGTCCTCGAATAAATCACCCTCGACCCCGACGCCCACAGTTCCAATTTTTGCCGTTGTCAGCTCCGCTCAGGAACCGCTCCAACTCACTTCAGCTGACAGACGAGCCCCTAACAACACCTACATATTATTATTATTTTTGGCAATTTTTTTTCTCGGCTCTCATTGGTTTACCAATACGCACGGGCCTAAGCCATGTGCGTATCGGGACAAGAGTTCGAGAGGCTCCGTGAGTTGGTATAATTTGTGTTTGGACTAGGGAGAGTTTGTGAGGTTAGTTGAGAGGTTCTGTAGTACAAAGTTGTGAGGTATGGTTTGCAGTGGTATGTGTGGATGGCGCGGTTGTGGATGTGAAGTGGTGAAGTAAAGGTGAGCAGTCTGGTTCATTTTGCAGGAATTTTCTGACAATGCGACAGGAGTTCATAATTGCAGCCTTCTGCAGGAGGTGGTAGGTGTGGGGGGGTAAGCCAAGTGTCTTCAGTAACTGGTGTAGCTGCTTCGGAATTACGCCTGTTGTTGAAAGAACTTATTATTATATTCTTTCCGAATTTCTATTGTATATAAGTAAACTTATACAAGCGTCGGTGGTCAAGTGGCTAGGGCCGTTGACTACTATTCAAGCCTCGACATGTACCAAAGTGTTTTAAATTTTTGAATTCATATGTACGTTATTCGACGATCTGACAGTGAATTAAAACATCGTGAGGAAACCTGCAAACACCTGCGCAGTAGTTCAACGGTTGTGTGGGAACCGCACTGAGCCAGCGTGGTTGACTAAGGCCTAGTCACCCCGATTTCAGGGTAGGCTCGAACACTACACGTATTTTTTAAAACCTGAAGTTTACCATTGCAGGCCCAAACTACTCTCGGTTTTCCTATGAAGCTCGATCCTGAGCCATGGTCTGTTTATGACTAAAGTTGTAGATTAAAAAGAAACAAAATATGTCGACGGACTATAATATTTCCGTGATTTGGCTATTAAGTTACGAAACACTAGGATTTTTTTTTTCAATACAACAAATTTGTTAAATGTTTTTGTTGAATTTTTTATATTAGGAATCTAATATCTAAATAAGGCTTTTACACTACACCTAACCCCTACGAGAAACTAAATTTCAGTTCACAAGACCAAACTAAATATTTATTTATCTTTCGCTTCAAATGATGGTATTGTATACAGCAGTGAGTCAATTTGCCTATATGAATAACCAATTGTCTACGATGATTAAATTGAGTTTCCTATATAGCCTTTACTTACTGTATTATTATGTAAACTAGATCATTGTCTATTATTAACTGTTCAATGAAATTGTCGGATAGATTTCAATTCTAATTGGGACAATGTTTGACATACAATTACTTTTTAAATTAAGGTCTAAATTTAGGTCTTAGTTATTATTGTTTTGGATCTTAACTTTGGTTCCGCCGTAGCTTAGATTTGGACAAATTTGTGTTTTGTTGCAAAATCGTATTCCGTCGTAAGAACATTACTTTTATCCCCGCCTATCAAAAGAACATCAAGGAATAGGCAGCAGCGGTAGACAGGATTATGACACCTCACGGGTTGAGAGGCTTAGCTTATTGCTTATTGATTTTATATACTTGTTCATTAAAGTGAGAAGAGAACCAGCCTTGGTTCGAGCGAAATGTTTAAGTCTAACCTCATTAGGTACTTTTCTAGCCTGTGATGAATAAATTATTTGACTTTGATCTATTTGTGTCATCTATCATGGTTAATTACTTTGACGTCAAAAAATGGTTCCGTAAAATCCAGAGAGGTGGGAATCTAAGGTAAAATCCTAATTTATGGTAAAACCCATGGTCTAAGAAAACAAGGTCTAACCATTAGACCACGTGACTGACACGAGCCTACGTCATTTCTACGTCATTTTGCCTATTCATCCTTGTTGAATGCGTGTAATAGACAAGGATGAACAACGTAGGCTTGTGTCAGTCACGTGGTCTAACGGTTAGACCTTGTTTTCTTAGCTTAGACCATGGTAAAACCTTTTTACTGTTGAGAGTACTATTAGAAATGCTGCATTGAAAATGTTTTTGTGCTTTTACGCAAATGAAAAAATATTTTTTTATTTATTATTATTTATATCACGCTCCAACTTTACACGGAATTTTAAGTCATTATCCTCCATCTCACTCGACTTGTCAGTGGAGTTGTATTTGCACAAGCTGTATAATTTCCCATCCTGTCTCGTGCGCCATCAGATAACGCCTGTTTCGGTAACAATGTGATAGAATGATAAATGAGCCTTGTTATGAAACGCACCAACATACCGTTTGAATCTACGTTTAGTATGTATGCATTGTAAACCTAATAAATAATGTCAATTTCAAACGCCACACGCCTTGTTTCGGTAAGATGGTTACATTATATTTCATCAAATTATGTATTAATATTAGCGCACAATATCAGATAGGAACCTAACCATGATACTGAAAAACTTTTGCCACATGACCGACTACTTTCTATGAAAAATTTAATTTTAATTTTGAGATTTGTAGGAAGGTAATTGGGGGAAAGTTATAGTTTCATGGATAGGTTCCTCCCTTAAAATATTTTGTAGGTACCTACTTATTTTTTTACACCCTGTATGTAGATTGATTTATACTGATTAAAACGACAGTTTGAGCTGAATTCATTGATTTATTAAGGACTGGATCAAAAGAGAAATCAAAATGGCGTTTTATTATTAAAACTTATTCTTAGAATCTTCAGTTTCCACTAGACAATCTACATGCGACTTCAGCTAGGAAATTGTCTCTAATACCTATAGCTTTAAGAAATTACTTTTCGCGGAAACAGAACAGAATAATAAGTATTAAAAAATATTAAATCTACTATCATAAAATCATTTCATATGAAACGAAGAAAAACTAATTTTAGATGTGGCTCAATTTTGTTCTATAATTTTCTTCCTGCTCATATAATGGTTTCATAACCACTATATTTTTTGCTATTTGACTGTTCGATTCAACGCTTTTGCAGTGAAGGAAAACATTGTGAAAGAACTTACACATAACTGCGAAGAAATTCAAGTGTGATCGACTAATGGATATTGATTCATCCTGAAGGCTAGGGTACGCTCGAGCCCCGCGATGGGGACTTTAAACGAGCTGATAAATTTAACCAGATCTGTCTTGATACGGAGACACACTATCTATGATTATAATAATACTTAAAGGTCGAAAATCTTTACATAGAAAAAAATGCTAAATACCGATTCAGGGGGATGTAAGGGATGTAGAACATATTAAGATTTCTTACATTTTTTGTTTCTCTATTTGTACGGGCTAATCTCTGAAACTGTTGAACCGATTTGAATTAAATTTTGCATGGTGGTACCCTTTAGAGAATAAATATACATAGAGCACGCGCATTGCTCCGCTGCCTTTATGTCAAGCGTAAGCAGATTTTGGCAGATTTTGTATGGGCGGTGAAATCAATAACATTTTTCTTTTTGGATTTGTTCCTCGAGTCATGTTTGCAACTTATCACTGCACATTTCAAAATGTTCTCCTATTCAATTTCTTATTTTCACCGGGGAAAATAATCAGCTCCGATAACCATTTGATACTAAACGAACGTGCTGAAGATATTCGGACTGTTCATATCCGTGCTTACGGTTCATACTCGATTAGGCGTACTCTATCCCTCCCAGAAATTTTTCTATTTATACTCTAAGGTGGTACCTTATATCCCCAGTCAACATCTTAGATAGATTTTACCGCGGGAATGCACGGAAAAGTCAAAAATCAACGCGGGCGTAGCCGCGGGCGGACAGTTAGTCTGAACTAAATAGACTTACCGATGATAACTAACATTATAGACTGATGCATTAGTTCACTTTGTTCTAAATTGTTAGTAATGAATATCTCTACTATCTCTTGATATCAGATATCTTTAAACAACAAAGCGAGCTAATAAGATTTAAGTCATACCACGTCATACTAATGGAAATGTCTAAGACAGATCTGCAGTTCACTAAAAGATAAAGAAAAAAAACACAGTATGTAGTGTGTTGCTTGAAAAATATGGACTTATTAATAAATTTATTGTTTCTCGATGAACAATAATTTGACCAGAAAACTAGGAGACTCATTACATATACGTATAAGTTTCTTAGAATACTATTTCCAGTTTTGAGAATTCATAGTTTCTAGTAAGTAGAATAAATTATGGGTCTGTCATGCATGATACTGCTTTGAACTACAAACGAATAGTAATTTACAAAATATTTAACGTATTTTATTTCTTTGAAAAGGTTATCTTTGTGCATAAATGAAAAATAATTTTATGTACAACTAGCTGTCCGCCCGCGGCTACGCCCGCTTAGTTGTTTAACTTTTCCGTGCAGTTTCCCATAATAGTGAGATATTTTTCCGTTGTAAAAACTATCTGAGATGTTGACCGGGGATATAAGGTACTACCACGTACTACCATACAAAATTCCATTCAAATCGGTTCAACAATTTTAGGAGATTAGCCCATACAAACAGACATACAGATAAACAGAGAAACTAAAAAAAATCTTAATATGTTCTATATCACTTTTTATATTCCCCTGTATATGTTTTTACCATTTTTTTCTATTCGACCTCTACAGTTTAATTATATAGTTATAAAATATAAATATTATTAAAAAGGAATCATAATACAAGGAGAAACACTCATACTCACAAACACAAACCCATAAGTATGTAAGGTCAAAAGGTTTAGATCGCTCAGACTCATAAAATCTTTCACGACTCAATATCCGAGCGCAATTAAATTAAGTTTAATCTTTACGGGAACATCAACTAGTAATTAACTCTATAAATAGGTAAAAGTGAAGTCTTATATTAAGTTAACGATAAAATGTTTGGTACAAGTAACTTTATATGAAAACCTTTCTACACCTACAATGAAGAACTTATTTTACATTAATTTGGGATAGCATTTTGATGAACAAACTTATGAAAGATAACAAATTAATCAACCTTGATTCCTTGCTGATTAAAAAAATATATATTTTGCATGTTTATTACTTTTTCAATAACGCTTTTTAACGTAAACGCAGATTCGGATATATCGTATTCTTTTCGTTAAAAATATACGTGTATATTACGAGAATTAGCTTTTTGTCGCAAAACTTTTCGTAAGGAAACGCAAATTAGTTCGTAAGTAAAATTTGACTCGTATTTATCTTTCCTTATACTCATCGCAACTAAGACCATGCTCAATAGGATTTCAGTAACAAGCAGTTGTTGCCAACTTTGTTCTGAATTCCATTTAAATTTGAAGATGAATCGCCATTATCTGTAACCCCTGCTTCCTGATAATTCACGCAGTCTTTGAAAGCATTATTTAAATAGATTTGTAACGTGGTGCATGTCACCTCGTTGCTTCATCCTCATCTCATTAACATTTTCGCTTAAATTCGAATATATTTAATTTTGGAATTCAGTCGACAATCACCCGTCACTTCATTCATTTTTCTATTCACTTTTCGTTAACCTCTCGGCCATGTCGGCCATATTTCAAAATTCCAGTATATAATCCAGTTTATAATCCATTTTAATATTTTAATAAATTTGTGAACAGTAATGTGTTATCTTCTTGTGCGCGCTCGCTGCCTCGCCCAAGAGCAAGGCGAGCCGCGGGTGTAACAGATTTTAATGACCTTACATCTTACAATGTTGAAGGAAAATATGAAGAGGAAACCTGCACACACCTGGGAAGAAATTAATAAGTTGTGTGTGAAATTAACTAATTTGACACTGGGTCAGTTCAGTAAGCCTTACTGGTCGAGTAAGGCCTGTTTACCCTGAATCAAAGTAAGCTCAAGCCCCACGGTGTGGACATTATGGGACAATTCACTTGACTAACGTTCCTGTAAATGTACTTATTAACTTCTTGGACCTTTCACCTTGGTAAAATTCTAAAACTTCTGATCTTTGTTTTGATTGTATGAATGGCATTTGGTATCGATATTCACATTAGGAGCCATTTATTTAATTTTGATTGATTTATAAACTTGGCATTATGTTGCATTTATCCAAGTTTATTTTTCCTGGGGAATTCATTATATTATACCAAAGTTCAATCGATATTATTAATATTGTACGAAGTAGTTAAATAAAGTGTGAACACGGCCTTTATTTCGGAAAGTATTTACAACGAAAATGTACATTTGCGTGATAATTAACTTGTGTAACCGTACAAGTGCAAATTCTTGGAACTTTCTCTGAAACCAAACCCTTCAGCAATTAGAACCCAATTACTTTATACTAACTTGTTTCGAAATTATAATGAAACAACATAATTTCCATCGTGTAAAACAAACGTGGTACAAATGGTTATACTTATTTAAATAAAAAAATATATGATAAACTATGAAACAACTAATTGCTATTTTGTTTGTTTTTTTCTTTTTTTGTTAAGTAAACGCGTATATCTTTTTTTATCGCCCATGCATAACTTCTTACGCAATGTTACAATTTTGTTTTTTTTTAAACAGTACCTATAATAATACCTCAAAGATGGTCCTATATAAAGTTGGAAAAGAAAACCAACCCTAATAAGGGTAAGAAAACTGGGGATGGTTTCACTGACAGATTTTTTTGCTTTTCAGTATTTTCGGCGGTTTAATTCTTTTGTTGAAAAGTTGTTAGGTATCATTCTAAATATTTATACCTACATAACGAAAAATATTGACTGAGTTGTGAATAACAGATGTTACAAAAAAAATCTTGAGCCAGTTTAATGAATTAGGCTATGTTTTAAGGATATGCCGAACAAAAAATGCAAAAATTCGTTTATTTCTAACCCAATGCCAGCCGCTATTAAGTTAATGTAGTTTCTAACAAAAGGGAATAGGTAACGTTTTGAAGTAAATGTATTGTGTTTCATTATAACGAAGCAACAAGGAAAGCCGCGAATTTTAAACCTTTCTTTTGTGAATAAAATTTTCCTTTGAAGTCTGTCATTGTTTCATCTAAAAATCCATTAAATCTGTTTGAATATTTTAGAATGTACCAACATAAGTATAAATAGGTAACTATTACTACTTACTTTTCAGTTAAGGTATTTTTTGCAAGTTCTGTACGAGTATATTAGGAACGTTAATGAGTAGCAATAACAACATTCTAAGTATGTTACAAAATTTTACAAATCTACTTCAGTAAGTTACATTTCCAAATAAACATTTAATCTAAAAAAATCAAGTATCGGTTTTTTGCCTTATCAACAAAAAAAAAGACCAAAAATTACCCATATTGCTAGCATCACTTTTTTTTTGCAAAAAAATACTCATCGCTTAGAACTTGATTTTCTTATCTGTTTGATATTTTCGACCTACTCAAAGTTTTTAACAACGTTATTTGAGACGAGTTATACTTATAAGTTTGCAAATATTTTCTTTTTTTAGTCACAGTAGAGTCTATAAATAAAGTGTGTCGAATAAATCGCTAACATTTATTTGATTACATTAAATTCAATCGAAAAATGTGTTCCAGAAAACAGATTTGAAAATAACTACTTACTACGTAGTGTAAAAAGAAAACTGTTTTGTTCCTAATTCAGTTCTTTTTAGGTGCTTTGTCAACAGAACCGCAACCGCAAATTTCCTTGTTCTATATTTAAACTGCCTTCTAAATCAGAGCTCAACCGCCAACTGTGTCGCTACAGCACACACTAACGCAACCACAATTCGTGATAGCAATTTGTCGACGACTAAGCGTAGGAAAATATATTGACACTTTTATATAGGTACTGAAATCAGAAAAGTATGTTTCGCTATTTACTGTGACTCCGGACTAAAAACATCTTATAAACAGCCACAGTGTTAGTTCCCATACTTTTCCGAAACGGCTTGATCGATTCTACAATTAAATAAATAATTATAACAACTTTTTCTTTCTGTCTGTTACACTATCACGCCTAAACTTACAGGTTACTTAGAGGTTACTTTTTAGGGCGGGAAACTACCCTATTCCCACGAGCAAAGCTGCATGCAAGTCAAAGCTTCATCTAAACATACATAACCGGAAAATGAAGGTCCAGATAGTAAAATTGTATTTTCAGTACCTTCTTGTAATTATATGTTTAGTAGTTAAGTATGTAAATAAAATGAAACAAAACCAAAATACAACTCAAAATTGTCAAATAGTACTGCAATAATTTGCAACGTGTTGCTATGCACAAACTTGTAAGATAGAGATTAATTTCTAGTTATTGTTCAATTCCAAACAATAGTTTGTGTTCCAGTAAGCTTGGTCCAGAACTGTGCTAGTAATTTGTCAACAGAAGCCGAAACGCGACGTAGACTAATGTCTAGCACCTACTACTTAGTATAAACTAAAAACTAGAACTATAAATTAAAATTATAATCTACTTAGTGTTAGAAGCAATCTGTTCTACTATAAACTATAATCTGGTCGGGAGAGTTGTGACACGTGTTACATAAATATAATAATAAGTGGAGACATCTCACACACGGCCATCTGACCTACAAATAAACCCTTTAAGGGATTACAGTAGGCTAGGTTAAGTTAAGTTAAAGTAAGTAAAAACCATGAAATGTATTGTTTTTGGAAAATTAATTAAAAAAAAAACAAACTAGGCAGGGTTGTCAGACAGCTGATATACATACTTATGAATGTACAAGATCCAGACACACGGCAAACACAAGTGCTCTATTTGCTTATGCCACGCGAATATTTGCCCTGGGCGGTATTCGAGCCCGCGACCCTGTGCTTCGAAGGCAGACATACTACCAACTAAAGTACAGGGCCGTTAGCCGTACATAGTATACTTAGTTCAAGTG
Organism: Teleiodes luculella; assembly: GCA_948473455.1. Lineage (NCBI taxonomy): Eukaryota > Metazoa > Arthropoda > Insecta > Lepidoptera > Gelechiidae > Teleiodes > Teleiodes luculella. The sequence continues at coordinate 5,847,591 of OX419586.1, read as the reverse complement.
AATGTTGTAGCCCGTCTTCTATGCCAACCTACCATAGTCTACCAACAGGAAGATATGGACTTGTCTGATTCTAAACTTAGAACTATATTATGGCTTTATAGCACCTTAAAAATAATGTACTCTAAATTGGTAGTTTTTCTTTTAGCTTTTGATACTTACCTACGTCTCATTTTTGCGCTTGCGAGCACTACAACAAAGAAAAAGAAATGTTGATGTTCTGCACTATGTCACGTCAATAGCACTCTCTCGCCCGATCCTCTCTAATTATCGGCTGATCGTGGAGTACTGTAACCTATTGAGGTCACACCGTGTAGAGAGCTGCTTCCAACGGCTTGATACTTCGATAACCCGCTTCTTTTGTGTAGGTTTGCGGTGATTTTATAAAGATAACCTCGCTTCTGATAGAGTCCAGACATCTTGAAAAACAATAGGAGACAATCGTCTTTTCTTACAAATCTTGATTGTAAACTTGTATGTTTTTACAAATTTTGATTTTATGTTTTGGAAGTGTTGTAGATACAATGAAAAAGTAGGTACATGCGTTTTCATAATAAAAAAATAAAAACTAATACCTAGTGAAATAGCTGTGTTTTAAATACTAGTTATAAATAACAGTGATGTAGATACGGAAGTAAGTAAACAAATAACGTAGGTAATGGCTCTGCAGTTTGTCACAACAGGTACATTACTCGCTCCCGGTCCGGACACGTTCGATTTGCTATCGACAACTGCTAACAAAAGCACCATTAGATGAGAAATCCAACTAATTGCTGCGCTGTAAACTAACATAATGCAATCCAGCAGTAGATCATTATGTTGGTGATTTGTTGCGGTGTTACGTGAATTAAGCGGTTCGGCCAATAAAATTGTAAACCACAAAATGTGACACAAGTGCTGAGGTTAATGATTTATATCGATTTTTAGCACGACGGTTTTCAGTATTAACACATATATTTTTGATGAAATACACCATGTTTTAAGGTGTAAGTGTGGTGGTCATGGTATTTATATTTAAAATTTCTTAAATTGCTTTAAAACCGCCTCACCTTTTTCCGATGCTGCAAGTATTAATTCAATGAATAAAACAACAAGCTCACAACACAATCTACAGGCAAGGAGTTAACTACTAGAATCACGCGATTTAGAGATTAATATGTTTCATTTTTGTCCCAATTTAGGATTATTGTATGCTCGCGGACGCGACATTGAATAATATAACGTTGTTCGCGACTTTACGTCACGTCACGAGCAGTACCGCGTTTGATTTGCAACCCCGGAGCTCCATTTCTGAATCGTTCGTATAGCGTTAACGTATGCGACAAAAGTCACAGTCGACTTCCAAGTCGAAGGACGCTGTTTTTCTGTATTTCTGATATACTTGACTTTGATACGGCTTTTTGACAAAACAGAAACCGGTAGTTTCTAAAACTACAACCAGAACGTAGATCTATGGTCCGCTTGACTCCTTGATGTCAATCGAACGAGAATGCTATTGTTATGGATTATAAACATTATTGTTTTACATCTTGACGTTTAAGTAATCTATCATTCCCTTGCGATCACTCGCGGCAATCGTACTATTCGAAAATGCTGTTTTTCGTAATCGAACGATCATTGTTATAAGAATGATTCAAAAATAGAACTCCTGATCCGATACAACCGATTGCTGAATACGACTCGTAGACTGTGATAAAATCAAGATACATTGCCTTCACGCTCTGGGAATTTCAAGTGATTGGAGAGCAAGCTGACCTACATAAATAATCTCGAAACAGTCACTTGTTGTGTGCCGTTAAATTTCAAATACTTTCATTTCAGAGCAAGGCTTTACTGTCAAGCGTAAAATTATTGTTCTCAACTGTAGGAGGAAGTTACAAGCCAATTGTTCTGACTTCACGACCCCATTTCGAGACCCACTCGGATTGAGCTGCGTAGAATAATAACAATGTTTTTTCATCTCTGAATTCTTGAGTGTTATTTTTTGTTTCCAAAGTTTAAAAATTGAGTTTTTATTGCAAAACGAGTGTTCGTACTTATTACTTCAAAGTAATATGTATAATGATGGAGACGAAAGTGGTAATAATGATGGTGATGATCATTTGCCTAGAAAGAAGGTAGCATACAAAAATCGGTAAGAACTAACAGCTTCGTTTTTGCAATTCAACTCCTATAAGCTAATTTAATTTAATATTATAGTATTCAAAGACTACCCACATTCATTTTATTAGTAATTATTTGTCTAGCTTTCCGCATCGCGGCTCCGCCTGCGTTAGCAGTTATTCCCGTGGGAATTAGGTATTTTCCCACGGTTAAAGTTTGCTTTGTCATTTCCCAAGGTCTTCTCTATCTATGTACCAATCTTCTTCTTATCGTCTCAGTAAATGACAAAATAGATTTGTGGCCCAGGACTTTAATTAAAGTCGGTTCTGTAGTTTAGGAACCTACTCAATGCAAACTATCAAACAATCAAATATTTCCTTTATAATATCAGTATCGAAAATAAAATCAACTGGTTTCGAGCTTATATCATTTCATGTATATTACTTGAGGTTCTTCGTAACCGCAGCGCTGGTACTGAGACGAGAGGTCTTGTGGTCTGCCTTGACACGCAATGCTTATTAATCTTGCGAAAATGTTAACAGTTCGCCTACATTCTGCTATTATATACTCCTATGGGCTCTTTATTTAGTTCAATATGTATGTTACCTAAAGTTTAATGGAAACTTTCTTTCTTATCGAGTGGATTTCGAGGTTAACTTACCTCAGAAACCCTGGTGTAGGAATTGTTGACCCGCCTAGGCTTCCGACATGGCTCCTATAACGACTACATCCGTAGATAGTAGCCAGGACCAACGACATTACGCGCCTTCCGAAGCACGGAATCATCTTTCTTTTCAGACAATCAGGTGATTCAGCCTGCAATGTCCTAACCAAACTGGGAAAAGTCTCACAAAGTGATATTCATCCGACGAATCCCTACCGGGATTCAAACTGCTACTTCCGTAACGTCTGACGAGCTTTTAACCACTCGACCACGGAGGTTGTTGCAAACTTTAAAGTAGGGACGTTTCATCAATACAATTTGACCTTAGGCGAGCTTGGTCACTTTCTCAGATAGTCGATTTAGAGAAGCCGGCAGTGAGACACATAGTTTCATTCAGATCATACTCTTTCATGATAGACATAAAATTAAAAATAATCAATCAGGTTGGTCGGCTTCAGAAACACTTAAAATTTTTTCGCTGTTGTGTACTAGTTACTCGTAGTTTCTTTGCGATACCTTACTTTACTTGAGGGCGTCAAAATAGAAAATAGAGTGTGTGATTGAACTGCAGAGTACACGTTTTATTTTTTTTACTTTCTTTTGTGAGTGAGATATTATTTTGCAGTTGACATTACCAGTAAAACAAGACATCTCGGAAACAAAACACAAGCATTGCTAACGTTCATGAGCGCTTGAAAAAAGGCTTGTTAGTGAGAACTCTACAGGGGACAGCGAGACAAAAACATCCTGAATTCCTTCCCGTCTAACTGTCAGGGAAGAGCAGGCGACGGCGATGAATGTTGCGTACGCGTCACAGCCGACACGGCTCGGCCTAGATGTCTCATAAAACAATTTATATTACTGCAAAATTATTCATGAAAACATCCTTTGATGAGAGAAAAGTACCTATTTTTCGTTTGTGACTGACGCTGACTTCACAAACGCTTCTGATAAAATTTCTCAATTAATTACATTTTTTCGATATTTATAGCTGTTATTTTTCTGTCTTTTCGGTTCAGGCATTATTCGAGTAGATACACGCACACATTCCACACACATTAATTAAAAATAAATAATAATAATAAATCCATTTACACATTACATTACATTCCTTCATTTTGCGGAAGACTTTTCATGATTTTTGTTGAACAGACAAAACATATAGGTACTTGTATTCCTTTTCGGGTCAAGTGACCTTTTCGGTTCCAAGCCAGCACATCAAATTGAACCTGAAATTTATTTTCGTTCGCTCCAGTATACACCCTTATATATATCGGAGAGTTATGAAGATATTATTTTAAAAAGGCTCAAAAAATGCGCATTCACGAGAGCTGTAAGGTGCAAACAAATTAATCGAGAAAATCAGAAACAAAAAACAAAAATGATCGGGTTAAGGGTTTGCCCTGTAAATCCCGTAGATTCATTTGCTCGATAGTCGTGTGAGGCACGATATCTGTGACATTTTTCTATGATTTATTTAATTAGAGTTTTCTTTTGATCAGATTTTCTGTTTACTAGCTAGACTTTATTTTTTTAAAGCTTTGTGTTGAAAATACTATTTCAATTATGCTTAAAAAAGTATCTATTTATTTGCTCATTGATTTGGAAATACAATTAGCGATGAACTATTTTCTCAATTTATTGTCTTGCCAGCATGAAATTTTTATAATAGTACCTAATTTATTTTATTGTAAGTCAACAATGGGTACAATGAACACAATCTTACATAATATGTACGGACTTCAGTGGCGCCATGGAAAGGCACAGCAATATTGCGAGAGAACGCAATCAAAATTATTATTACAAATTAATTATAATACTTAAAGTTATACAACAGAAAATACGCATATTAATTGCTTGCTTGTTAATTAACCCACAGACTTAATATTAATCCCACGTGTAGCGTCTATGGTTAGTACAAAGAAGTCGCAAAAGGTCTCGAACTACAAATTACGCGGCTGACATATGAGCCTCTAATTCTAAACTTTGCGAGCGCTGTGGGACCTCATAGTTTCGCAGCAATTTTCCTAAAATACAATGCTAAACGCAGCCCTAGCGCAGCGCAGATGAAACTTGCACCGCTGTTGTTTGGTTCATCACAACTTTATTTGCAATCACCAGAATTTGGAATAGGAATACTTAGTGCCTGTTCTGCGATGTTTAGTTACTCGTATTGACTCTGTTCGTGTAAGCTGTCCGATAACTATAGTAATATTTTATCGTATGGCACACTATTACATACAAGTTACAAAAAAAATTGTCACTTACAATGTTAATTAGTTATTATGTGAAAATAATGAACAATCTTAATTTTTTCGTTTGACAGCAATATTATTCATTCTTAGACACCTTTTAACATTCGGAGGAAGAAAAGTATTCTTATTCCAAATATTACAATTTCCCAAATAGAATATTCTTTTATCTTAAAAACAAACTTGAGCTGCATTCGATTATTCTTATTTAAACTCCAACTAAACTCAAGATTAAAACTTCTTTAAAAGGCTTCAAGAACTATAAATTGAAGCATAATTGAAATTATTTGTTGGCAACACAGTTGTGTGTGTATATGAAGAAAAAGCAAACAACTCTATCTATTAATACATTTTGTATTAACTTACCAAATACTTATTTTATTTGTTTATAAGTTGACTAGCGACCCGCCCCGGCTCCGCACGGGAAAATGGTTATTGTGGGTTATCCTTCAGTATATTATGCATGTATTATACATATAAACCTTCCTCTTGAATCACTCTATCTATTAAAAAAACCTCATCAAAATCCGTTGCGTAGTTTTAAAGATTTAAGCGTACAAAGGGAGGGACATAGGGACAGAGAAAGCGACTTTATTTTATACTATGTAGTGATTATACTAAACTCAGTAGGTAGTTGTATGGTTAAGAGCAAGTTAAGCTGAAATTATACCTCGCGATTCTGCCTTTTTTTCAAAGGACATAAGAACGATGCCAAGAGTGTAAATAAATATGTGGAATGGAGGCATCTCACACACGGCCACTGACTTGAGGAGGTACTACTATTTGGTATTCTGTGCTTGAGGTCAGGACACAGAATACCAAATAGTAGTACTTAGTCAGGATCGCAGAGACTTACTATGAGTGCCAGACAGCTGATATACATCCTACTAATATTATAAGCGCAAAGTTTGAGATGCATATACGGATGGATGGATGTGTGTTACTCTTTCACGCAAAAACTACTGAATGGATTTTAATGAAACTTTACAATAATCTAGCTTATACATCAGAATAACACATAGACTACCGAGGGAAAATTTGTTAGCGGAGAGCTAGTACATACATACATTATACAACATCCAGACACAAGGCAAACACTAGTGCTCGTCACACGAATGTTTGACCTGGGCGGGATTCGAACTCCAGGTTTAGCTCGGTCTGCTCTTGACTGTACTAGCAATAAATCATGGTGTGATTCTCGGGTGCCGCGCCAAGTTCAACACTAAGTCTTATGTTTGTTTACCTTTGAAGCTTTGTTTATGTTCGCCGTAAACGCAATTTCCAAACATAATTAAGAGCGTCTTCACATCAAACGATATTAAAATACTTACTGTAATTTGCCTTCAAAATATCACTCACAAAAATACCGTACATTTTTAAAGTGAAAAATATATTTTATTGACAGCTATTTAGTAATTTAAAAATGTATAATGAATATGTTAATTTTAAAGACATTCTTTGAAGTATATAATTAGTAATAATAATAATTTATCTCTAAAGCTTCACTAGGTTCATATAAGTAGATCAATATCTTTCTAGCGATTGTGTTAACAATAACGAGGGGCTTTAAAACTAGTTCTCTAAAATTTTCACGAGTTTTTTTTTTACTTAAAGTTCGTCACATTCGTCGTCTTCTTGTTTAAATTGACCTAACGCTTGTATCGAAAAAATACGACCAATCAAGATTCAACGGACATGAGGGGGAGCTGAAAGCTACCCAGAGTAGTCATGTACCAACGCGTCTAGGGGACACGGAAAAAACATCCTAAACTAAGTCACAGTCGTAGTCTTTAAAGGAATTCATGATAAATATTTCCACCAAACTTCACTGGACTTTCGGGTGCCTAAGAATATTTAAGCCATTTTCACCACACATTACATTTAACACCACATAAGTTAGTTTAATGTGTGGCGAGGGTCAGGCTCAGTTTGTCGCTAGCAAGCTGGCTTGCAGAGCACTGGGTTATTGACTGGATACGAGTAATATTGACTTACCTGTGTGTGGTGCTTTCTCATAATGGGATTAACGCGACTTTTCACTGATGTGAAGAGAAAAGCGAGTAAATTATCGTTAAATGTAAGAGGCCTCGCGCCTGCTTGTACCAACTGATGTTTCTCCAGAGTGTATGGTAATTGCTTCGCCTTTCTCGGCGCGTATTGTAGCCGCGCGATTTCTTGTTGTCATGGTAAAATTACTCGGGAGGCTTTGAATAAGTGAGTTCACGTGAAATGTTGTGACGCAAAGTATAATAGAGTGAATTTGCAGGGCGCTTACTCCTTGTTAAGGTTTTCCTTTGGGAGAGCGTACCGGGAATGTGATTGTTGTAAATTGTATTTTTTGTACCTTTTTAACTTTTTCTCTTTCTCACGCATACCGCTTGAAGGCGACAGACGTTTTTTAATTTGTTAAGTACCTACTGATTCTAAATTGCATATCAATTTTTTTTTTGTTTAGGTTTTATACCTCCTAAGGGTATTACACAAACTAGTAATTATGATTATTATTTAATAGCATTTTCTACACGGTTTTAAGGAAAGCGCGACTTTATGGTTGTGTGTTTACCTTGAAAAATAATAAAATAAATATTTTGAAAATCACAAATTGAATTATTGATTTCTATTATTGTTTTTTTAGTTGCACGTTGAAAGCCATTCAGTTCAAAAAAGAGAAAAGAAAAAGCATTATACGTTACAAAATGTTGACCTGCTAGGTATTCTATTCAGTTGGTTTACCGTTTTGTTAGTTTACGTTTTGTATTCTATAAATAAACAATGTTGTTAATGTTAAATGGCTAACAAGGGATGCCTGTGAGAGGGCGCAGTGTTAAAGCCATCAGCTAATTCCATCACTCACTTTGTACCCGTTCGCAGCTCGCTGAAAGGACATCCTCTAATTGTATTTCGCTACACATGTTTAAAAGCTGCTTTACACTGGTATTTAATAGTATTTCATTCGTAAAAAAAGAATGACTTTTTAATTTGGTATCATATAAGTACCTTTTTCTTAATTTTTCATCATTGCCCAAGAAAGAGGATTTCAATAAAATAATTTGTTGTTATTCAAGCGCTAATACCAGTATGTTTGTTTTTTGCTTTTCAAGAAATTTTATTTATATAATTACATAAAAAACATCTTCACAAATTATGAAAGTTTAGTATAGAAAATCTATTTATTTAACATACCTGTAAAATTTACTAATAATTGGGGTACCTAAACCTTCGAAATAATTACCCTTTGTTTCCGTAGAAATGAAGATCAAATTAAACAACAATTTTCCTTGAAAATTATGCAAACTTAGCCTGTACCTATCCCCCGACCGAAACTCATTGAAATTCACTTCATTTAGAACTACTTCAGAAAACACAATATACGTAATTACAATTTCACCACATCTAAGTAACTTCCGAGGCGGTGACTTCAAAGTTGAACGCTAAGTTTGTTTCATTTTACAGGTTGACAAGAAAATGGGAAGTATATAAAGACGGGAGGGGAGGACTTAACGGTTTTAGATTATTACTATAGATTAAACATTTATTTCATAAAAAAAACGCGTGCAAGTATATAGCTGCCGCAAGTTCACAGGGTTGTCTGGAAAAATGTTTACTGCCCAACATCTAAGTTGTTCAGAGACTGAACATTTATTGTTCTTACAATATAAAAAAACATGATTACATTATTTTGTATCGTAAAAAAAAATATAAAAGTTGTTAGATAAAACCATCCAGCTAACCTTCTACAATTGTTAAATTCCTCCATTATCATAAATTACCGTCGAGGTGCGAAGAAGCCTTTAATTACCCATCACAATCACAAAAGAAAAATAAATTGAACAGAAATTTTACGTTTCATCTTAAAATGAGAATTACATTGAAGAGAGCGACGAAAAACATCTTCAATAGAGTGCGAATTCATCAAAGAAATAAGTCAACGAATGGAATTTTCTTACTAGAACGTTTTTCGCCAATTTGTCGAAAATTTATTGTTAACATAGCTCGTTAGAATCATTTGAATAACTTTTCTCCTACAATGATGAAACGAGGTATAATTTTTGGTGTTCTGTTTCGCGGGATATTTTCCTTACCTATGTCTTTTTGGTCGCTTTGTTGCCGCCTGTGGGTGTAACATCTAAATAATCATCATCATCATCATTAACAGCCTGCGGCAGTCCACTGCTGGACATAGGCCTCTCCCAAGGCGCGCCATTTGGCCCGATCCTCGGCCGCACGCATCCACCTCTAAATACACATCTAAATAATCGTTAAATTAAAATAGATAAATAATAAATTTCTGACCGTTTAGTTTTGTAAGCGAAAGATTTTTTAATAATAATGGAGTTACACGTATCTTTCTTTTCTTGATCATCTAGTTTATGATCATCTTTATCTTTATCATGAATCCGCTCTTGTCTGTGTAGTAACCGCCAATCCGCCATTTTTTCTGTTCACTTAACCTCTTGTTATGTCACCATTTTAGTCTGCACTTGACTTCTGTGACTTTTTCCTGCACTTTTTAAAAAAATGTACCTACTTCTGGGTTTCTCTTTTCCCTTCTTCCGTCCATGACTTCAGAAAATAGTTAAGTCGTATCAGGTCTTTTGCTTTGAGGACCTTTGGGCTTTCTGTTTCATACATAGCCCAAAAGCTAGTTAAATCTGTCCTTAATTGCACACAATTTGCAGGAGAGTAGCATAATCACGATTCGCCTAAAACGTAATTTGGGTTGTGATTAACTAAATGGGTTGGATGTGATTATACGCGCGTTATTCTGAGCCGCCATTGCAAACGAGGCACCCGTGCGAGAATTATTTGGTTTGAGAGAAGCGACTAACAGCCACAACCCTTATTGTTTTAGTCACAGCTAAGCCTATCAACTTATCGGATTCTAGACTTTGAATCAAACTAAACGATTAAGGACACTAGACATTAGCAACCGAAAGGAAAAATTTGACATTCCAATTCATATTGCGATAATTTTTCGAACTCATTATTTTTGGTGCAGTCATACTGCAATATAAACAACCTCGTATCGACATATCTGTGGGTTTTAGATTAATCTGACCCAGAGATACGATGAATCGTAGCGAGGTGACGGTACGTCATAGTTACAAAGGCAGTAGTCATAATTCCAGCTGTGTAATTTTGTAAAAATTTCGACAACAATCACCGAAGAACTGCATGATTCTCAGGTGGGTGGATTTTATAGACCCGGTGTTATGGCATTACCTCAGTTTCAATGCCATTAGTGGACATTAAAGACTGTTGTAATTGTAGTAGAGAAATAGAAGAATGTTATCTAATTATATTGCCTATATTGTAAACGACTGAGATTTCATTCCCAATCCTGTAACAATAATAGAGCCTTAAAAGGTCGTCAGGAATCATCAAAGGGAAGTTGTTGACAAGTTTGATGTATGAAATTATAGGTAGGTATGAAACTTGGTGCTTTGCGTCACGACACGACCTCTTGAAAGGCGTTCCAAGTTTTACCGCTTCGAGGCCAATTTGGACAGACGGCGTCTCATTCGAGAAAGAAAGAGTCACGTTAAAGGAATATTATTTTTATTACCCTGCCTCATCTTCATTGTTAGCATAATAAGTGCTTTCCAATAAAAAAGTGCCTGTCTTTGTTTACAGTGTTTCTAGAATATGAGTACATACATCATTTTTGCATTTTAATTGTGAATAATGAATTTGTAACAAGCATTTTTGTTTTCTTTTTCCTCAGTTTTGCCGGTAATATTTTGACACATCCAAACATCTCTGCATAATAATAAGAATATTATAAAATAAATTTATTAATAAGTTGAAGATAAAGTAAATCTCCCCAGTATTTTGAAGTAGTGTGAATCGATACAAACGGTAGACCCAATAAAGCGAGTAATTGGAGTGGAAATCTTACACATCTATTGAACTTGAAAGCATATTAAATACCCATTTAGTGATGGCGGAAATTACTTACTAGAAATAGAGACTACAAATTCGAAATATCGAAGTTAATTTTGTTTCTCGTATTCTTAATAGTTTGTGTAATTTTACACATGGCTGTTGCTTGCATAGAACTGGCCTGACGTTTTAAACGTGGTTTTAAAATTTTGATGTAAAATTCTGTGCTTCTAGAAAGTGTTGGAGCGTTGGTGGCGAGGTGGCTCGGGCCGCTGAGTTCCATTCGGAAGTTTGCGGGTTCATGCCTCGGTACGTACCACGGCACACCACGGATGTCATTTTTGTTGTTGTTTGATTGAAAAAATTTCTTCAGCCATTTAAAGATTATCACCTGTCTTCTAGTGTTGAAAGGATCAAGTAACGAATAAACGTGTATATTCGTATAGTATGAAATAAAAAAGTCGGTAAAATCTACCAATGTATTTTCGACTATCGAATTCATATACCTACATAATGTTCATTCGACGCTCTTACGATGAAGGAAACATCGTAAAGAAGCCTGCAGGCTGCAGTGCATGCACACATCATCATAAAGTTGTGTCACAGAAGAAAATAATAGTACTAACCCGTACAGAAAGGACACTAACCCCCCGCACTAAAATTAGTTCCCCGCTCGAGCTCCCCACGCTCCACATCCCGCAGGCGCCGCGGGATCTGACAGGGTGTTCGGGGGTGTTTTATATAGCGTTTCAGTGTTTGACTTGTAATTGATTTAAAAAAGCAGTAGGTTGTCAAAACGCGTTTGCTGTATGTAGTGTCCGATCTGTGGTTGTATGTGAAGTTAACCAACCCACACTGGGCCAGCGTACGTGGTCGACCAAAGCCTATTTACCCTGATTTCAGTGTTGGCTCGAGCCCCTAGGTTACGTACGACTAAAGAGTACGATACCTACTCGACGCACATTGCAATAATTTTCTGTATAATTTGACTATATTGCGATATACTTAATGAAATGGATCTTATTTAGTACTTGTTTAGTTTTTTTGACACAAAAATAGATCTTATACATTTTCTAAAACAGTATAGGTAGTTAAGTCAGTAAAGTAGGACGGAAGGATGAAGACATTTACGCCTGCATTTATATGAATGGCTTATCACTGTGGCCTAGATATTTGTAGTGCATTGCTGGATCTACCTTCTAGGAATTCCTCCTTTGTGTCTTGTAAATCAAAATAATGCCGCTGGAATAGTAAATTCCAGTAAATCAAGAATACAAGTTGAAAAGGTCCTATGTTCACATCACGTATACTTATGTTTCTTCTTATATTTGACGTACTCTAAAAATGTGTACAGTTGACGTCAAACAACTTGAGCTAGTGAGGAGGGGCGAGGAATGAGCGCGGAGGGATATTAATTCATTTACTATAAAATATTCGTGCGCAGTCTTCTTCTCATCGAGTGGGTTGCGAGATTAACCTACCTCACAAACCCTGGTGTCGAAATTGTTGAGCCGCCCTACATATTCTGTAGATAGTAGCCGGGACCAACGGGTTTACGTGCCTTCCGAAGCGCGAAATCATCTTTCTTCTCGGACAATCAGGTGATTCAGCCTGCAATGTCCTAACCTAACCTAACCAAACTGTGGAAAGTATCACAAAGTGATATTTGTTCGACGGATCCCCACCGGGATTCGAACCCGGAACCTTCGTAACGTCAGACGAGCTTTTTGACCACGCGACCACGAAGGTTGTTGCAGTTGTATTGTAACACGTAACATCTTTTTCAAGTTGTTTGCTAATTGGCCCCTCGCGTCGTCTCCTTTACGATGTTTTTCCGTATCAAGGCGCTAGGCCTAGGTTCGAGGCTCCCTTGAGCCGCCCCTAGACGCGTTGGTACATGACTTTTTTGGGGTAGAGTCTTCCACTCCCCCGCAAGTCCGGTGAAGCTTGATTTGTCGTACATTTTTGACACAAGCATAGGTCAATTAAAAAAAAAAAAAAAAAAAAGACTACTTTGAGGTAGAGCCGGATGGCCCCCCGCAAATCCGGTGAAGCTTGATTCATCGCACTTTTTCGACACGGTCAATTAAATTATACTTTATTGAACAATTAAAATATTTTAAGAGAATGATATTTTGTTATTCTATTTACTGTCGTTTATCCAAATAGTTATTTAAAGAACATTATTTTATCAGATTTCAATAAATATTTGTAATTCTTATATCGACCGCAAACGGACCCGCCCTTTGCGTATACGAGTAAAGCTGCTAACTTCTCTTTGTAGGCCCTAAGGGACACGAAAAGGTGTGTTGTGTGAATTTTTGCACTTCATTAGTTGAACAGAAACTTTTATTGATATAAAGTGATCGTATAAAATGTGTAAAAATATATCGGAAACGTTTTATATTTTTGTACGATTCATAAACAGTTACAACAAGTGCTTCCCAAAAATATGTCCAACAGCTATCATATTTTTTTCTGAAAATTGTTGTCATTATGTATTTTAAGATTCAAAAAGTGCATTTAAAGATTTGCTATATGAAAAATACCGTGTATTTAAGAACAAAATCTCTTGCAGTAGAATTTACTATGTCAAATACTTTACTTATTTTCCCCCGTTCGTGGCATATCTGTAGACACCCTGCAGGTATTTCTAAACTGTATTTCAGTTGTTTTTCTTTAGTCTGAGCTTTTATTACATAATAGTGGTTTGAAAAGCAATTGCGTTGACCTTTTTTGTAATAGGGCTATTTATTGTATAAAAGACAAAGAAAATGAAAAACTCGTGCTTAAACGATTGTAGGCAGAGTTTGAAAGGTTTCTAAGGGTTTTAGTGCCTGTCAAATTTGATGGCAAATGACGTCTTTTGTAATAACAAATACTTTCAAAGCACTTTATTCCAAAGCAAATAAATAAGCTTTTGTTATTACAACACAGACATAAATATATAAGAATGTATTTCTAGACACGATATCAAAATATAATTTTTATTATACAATAAGTAAACTGCCTTATCATGTTTAAATATCATAGAATCATTTAAAATGCCCTTATGAAGTATAAGCCCTTAGTTTTTTATAAATATTAAGGTTGCCTGGTAGAAATTGCTACTCAGCAATAAGGCCGCCTACATGTACACTTTCGTTCTTTTTTTTGTGAATTTACTGATGCTATTGTTACTAGTGTGCAATAAAGTATATTCTATTCTAAATATTCACACATCCAACAAAAAAAAATACATATATTATAACATCCTAAAATAATACACCTAATAACAGTTGAATTTTTGTTCGTAATAATAAGAGAGGTAGGAAAACCGCGTACCGCTCTTCGGTAATAATAATAAAATATACCTATATTGCTTGTTTATTAATTATCCTACTAATCAAATTTGAAAGTATGTAAGGCTGGATGGATGGATGTATGTTACTCTTTCAAGGAAAAACTAAGGAATGGATTTTAATGAAACTTTACAATAATGTAGCTTATACATCAGAATAACACATGGGCTACCGCAGGTAAATCCCTCATTCTCACGGGAAATACTGTTAGCGCGGGCGGTACGGGTGGGGTTAGGTTAGGTTAGGTAGGTTTTGTTTCAAGTAAAAATTTCCATTATAAAATTAGTTCCATTGAAATTCCGCAATATGTCGAGGATTTTTATTTTTCCGGTCGGGCTGTAAAATACTTTGTAAACCCTTTGCTTAATTCAAAACGCTTTATCTTGAAACAGGCAACTTCTCTTGTAGTTATTTAAATACGTACATACAGCAGTTTCTTTGTAGCACAAGAACAAGGTGTGAGTAGGTACCATATTCCCCGCTGACTACAATTACTATCTCGACACGTATTCAGGCGATATCCGGGATATCGTAAGCGAATTTCCCTACGTGCTTTGAAACCGAAGCACCTCCGAACGTCTTGTAAGTTCTACTGCGTATGTTTTTATCTGAACACTATGAAAGTACTATATGATATTTTTGTTAGGTACTTTATACAAGTAATAAAAAAAATATTTGCATTTAATATTTTTTATTTTTAAAATTATATATTTGTAAATTAATAAATAAGTAGTAATAATCAAATACATAATTTTGTTATTATTACTCTTTCACAAAGTTGTTTTCATTTTCATAAATCATAAATATACAACGCATCTAATCACGGAATTGTAAAAAAATTTTAGAAAAATTTTCACATAAAAGTTTAATCAAATTTTTTGGTCATAAAATTATAGAATAAGAGTTGCGCATTAATATGTTTTAAATTTAAACTACGTAGGTAGATAGTTGTATTATAAAAAGTAGATTAAATTATACCTTAGTTTTTTGAGAAGATTGGAAAGGAAATGACGTAATTCCTAAGCATTTTTGCAAAATAAATTGAAAGGCTTTAGTTAGCCGCTTGACGAGTAATAATAACAAAATTATGTCGGAGAGTTCAAAAGA
The DNA here is from genome assembly GCA_948473455.1 of Teleiodes luculella. Taxonomy (NCBI): domain Eukaryota; kingdom Metazoa; phylum Arthropoda; class Insecta; order Lepidoptera; family Gelechiidae; genus Teleiodes; species Teleiodes luculella. Next base: position 5,832,244 of record OX419586.1, on the reverse strand, counting down.
AACCACGCCCCGGGGGATATTAAATTTAAAAAGATTTGGAGCTTTTTTCAAATACCTTCAAACAAATTTCTATTTTCACCATCGGGTGAATTGAAAGGCTTTTTTGTGCTCTCACTGAAACGTAGTGAACAATGGGTGAGAATTAAATCTCTATTTTTCAGTAGGTGAGATTTTGTAAGGGACAAATTTACTTTTACAGGAATAGTTCACCGTTTATTATTAAAATACAAAACGACACCTACATATTAGAATACAATATTAAGGACATGAAAAAAAAACAGTTGTATAAAACATGTGTACATACGATGTTTTTTGGTCAATTTTGCCGAAAAATACGTGGTAAATACAAGACCTAGACACAAAAGGATTTTTGCTATAAAAGTTCTCTATTTTCATCGGACGTATGAATTCTAAAAAAGGATATTTGTTACTTTTAGTAGTATTTTTTCAGAAGTTATCCATTCGTTGTTTAGCCATAAATTATTATTATCTACACTCTGAAAGTTAGTAAATTTTTATTGTAATATTTATCGGTACTTACCTACACTTTACTTTGAATGGAAGCTAATAAAATGTGTATTGTATGGTGTACGAGTATCTGTCTATACTTAGATAGAATTGAATATAAAAATGTTACATAATTTTCAGAGATACGTTTTTCTGTTCTCGCTTTATTGTTAGCAGTTTTATTGTTTACAATAAAATATGTCATACAGCTTTATCATCTCGTAAAGCGAAATGAAATAATATAAAAAAAAATGTTCGCTGAGGGGGTATTTTTTGGAACTCACACTCCTAAAGCTCCTGCCAGTAACATGTGCGTGCGGAGTTCGACATTCATTACGTAGTCAGTTCACGAGCGGGTTGCCGGCTCAGTACCCACACGTCCATCCATCGGCCCTTATCTGCTGGCTGACAGTGATTAAACTCACACACGCCAATTTTAGGAAATGTTTTATTTATCAAGTGTCGTCTGTGCCACAGAATCATAAGACACAGGCTCGCGGAAGTACCGTGGCGTACCGGATTTAGATTTTCTATGCAGGGTGTTGATAGATGTTCAAAAGAAAAATTTTGATGCCTTATGTTTAGGTGTTTCTGAATCACCCCCTTGAATGTTCCACGATTATTGATAGTTTAGGAGATACGAAGTTTCAAAGCTGTTTTTCGAAATTTTCACATTTCCTTGATTTTTTAAATCTTTTGATTGATTTAACCGTTATGGGTGATGTGTGAAACAAAATCGTGCGATATGAGTTATTTCCGTTAAAAAAAAGTTTAACTAAAAATTTTAACATATTTTGACAAAAAAAAATCAAACTTGCAGCTTGTAGTATAGGGATCTACTTCTGCATCATCATGTTTGAAAAAACTTTTATTTCTAATTTATAGAAACTTTTCATTTTTTTAATAGTATCAAGTCGTAAGATCGCATATCACAATTACCTACTTAGCTTTCTATACATCGACATAATAAAAAACCAGGCTAAAATCAAGTTATAACAAAATGAAATACTGTAGGTATACCTGTGTTGATAAAACTAGTGCAGCTCTCGAAGCATTTTTCTATATCTAAATCAAATCAATCTCTGGTTTCTTTCAGTGGAAACGAAGAAAAACACACAAACTTTGATATCTAAAATATTAGTTTTCATGTGTACGTTCTTGTGTTAAGATAGAATTTGATCGAAACCGCTATTGATTTGTGCGTAGCAGCGCGTACGACGCTTAATTAATCCACAAATTAGTTCCCCAACTCCTACAAGTTTGGTAAACGTTGTAGTTCGTTCTTAGAAACTGTCTTCTCATATTACTAAAGGTGAACTTTCACAACAGCCTAAGTATTTACTTGATTTCATAGATTTTTCAAAATAATTTTTAAAATGTTGTTTTTGTATTGTAATTTGTACTGTTCATGCTTTGATTCTATAGTAATAGAAAGTACAGAAACACGAACGCCGTTCAAAAAACGGCACCGTCAAAACTGTGCGAGAATAAAGCATAGGCAGGTATTTCACGTAGAACGCGTGCGCGTAGAACCGACGGCCGTTGGGGCAAAAAGGTTCTTGAATTGCGACCGCGCGCCGGAAGACGTAGCGTGGGCAGGCCCGCACAAGGTGGACCGACGGGTCGCTACGTCTTCTGTTGAGGGTCACGGGAAGCCGCTGGATGCGGGCAGCGCAGGACCGATAGTCGTGGAGATCTTTGGGGGAGGCGCCTTTGTCCAGCAGTGGACGTCTTTCGGCTGAAATAATGATGATGATGATGATGATGAGGTATTTCACTGGCGACAGCGACAAAAAACGAAAGGGACACAGTTATGCGTAAGAGTGAGCGCGGTGTATTTGTATCTCATTCTAACGTATAACTGCGTCCCTTTCGTCTTTTGTCTTCGTCGCCAGTGAAATAGGTGCCAGCGCAGTTTCTATCTCAGTCGCTAATCGCCTGCGCAGATTGTCTGACGTTGATTTGATCTTGGAGTGAGAGTAAATAAATTAAAGTGAGAAAGTAAATGATTTGACATAATTTGCACATAGTTTAAACGGTTCAATATCGGTATAGGCATATATAATTGAATAAGTTGATAGTTGACGCGGTGTCGTGTTTTGCGTTTGATTTTGTATATGAGTGTGGATCTACCTTTATATTTGATCGAAGTCTCCACGCAGCTTTATATTAGTAAGCAAAGTGGTTGCTTCTATGCTTAGTAATTAAAAACCATTAGTTTTAAATAACAGGTTACTAAGAGCTATTTTCTGCTGAAGGATTCAGAACAGTATTTTGAACTATGTAGTAATAATTAATTTGAACAGGTAAATGATTTATGTCAGGTTTCATTCTCTATTATGTTAATAACATATTATACCAGTTATTATGATAATCTAAAAATCACGTTTTACAAATATATGGAATCTTATGTTATCTTGTGAACGTTATAATAATATTTTCAATGTTATTAAGATATGTGTATTGTGTAGGCTCAAGCCAGTTTAGTTACGGTGGGGGCTTATCAGGAAGAACTTATAACAATATAAATAATAATTATATGATCTATATCATTGGTTTTTGTATTGTATATCATAAATATATTATTTTGTTAACTTTGCGTCCTCCACGGGTTATTCTTTCGTTCATCCCTTTGTTCGTGCAGCTTCTCTAAACACAACAGTAAAATATTGCTGGGTTGGAATAAATAAATCGGCCCTTTTTGTCACTTTACAATCTTTGTCTTGTGGCTCTTTTTACAGAAACACAATGTTTAAAAAAAACATCACAAAAGGTGTGGAGTTTTATATACTGAACTAGGCTCTTTTCCATTTAGTAAACACTTCTTAATACGGTTTTGTTATTATACAATATTTTAGTTGAAAAAGATGTGAAAGTGGCTACGACGTAGCAGCGCGTATGGTCGTAGCGTAGTAAAAAGATCGTAGCTAATTGTGCTTAATGTAAATAGTGTTTAAAATGTATAATTTTTCTAACATATAAATTATTCAAGAAAACTTTTCAGTAAGTGACATTAAAGCCTCTAAGTGTCTTGTGTTTTGTGACAGAATTATGTTTATATTTACTATTTTATTACGAATCTTTAGCTAGCTACTTCGATAGTTTTAATGCTGAACTAGTATTATGGACCTCCGAAAGGTGATGCTTGTACCAATTTCTGTTGCTTATATGTATTTATATGTTTAAGGCAAATCACAGCACATATTCTTAAATAAATTAAATAGGTTTTTTCCTCTATGCTTACCTAACCCACAGAGAGTTACACAAATGTGAAACAGCTTTCTCAGAGTCTCGAAGGCGCTGCTTTTCTTGTGAAAATATTACGTTATCCAATGAAAAAGAAAAAAGGAAATTTTCTTTCAACTATAAATAATTCGAAGGCTTATATAAGACTACTGTCAGACAATCCGATATCTTTCCTCAACATTCTCCTTTCCAGGAACCGAAAATATTCTTTTCTTATTGTATTGGAAAACGGTATCTTAGGGTAAGCCATTACTATTTTTCTAAGAAATTTAATGCTGACTGCCGAAGATCGTGATATGGTTCGCATATCATGTATGAAATTGACTGCATATAAAATAGCACCTAATAATATTGTCGGCAAAACGTGTACTTAATTTAGGGGATGGTCAATACAAACTACCATAATGTTTTCCTACCGACAACAAAAGTGATCTCCAGATACACCGCTAAGTGTAGGAACTATATGAACACCCCTCTTTTAAAGCAGTGGACTTTTGTTCTTATAATAAATCCATTGACTGAGAAAAATACTTGAAAATTTGACTACGATTTCATCCGTCTATTCAAACAAGGGAAAACAAAAACTATCCTACTAAATCAATATAAAGACTTGGTTTTGTCACATATAAAAAGTAGATAATCTGGGTACTACATATTTATTTTAAATATGACAAAAAAAATGATTCAAAATTATTCAAAGAAGTAGTAGATTTACACAATTCAGTTCAAGAAAAAAAAAACAATAATTCTGGGCCAAAAGAGTTGGGTGTCGTGGTCGGCCCCGCAAGAGGTGGCGGGATGAGCTGGATGCTTATTGTAGGGAGTGGGAGAGCTTTGGTAAAGATCGAGAAAAGTGGAAAGAGGCGAGAGAGGCCTTTGCCCTGCTGTGGGACACAACAGGCTAAGAAAAAAAAAATCTTGTAAAAGTTTTTACTGCATACGGTACAGGCACAGAATAAATGGGGCGGGTACGGGCTAGGTACGGGTTTCTTCTGACGACGGCCCCGTAGCCTAGTTGGTAGTACGTCTGCCTTCAAAGCACAGGGTTGCGGGTTCAAATCCCACCCGGAGTAAACATTCGTGTAATGAGCTTGTAAAAAACTTGTGTTTGCTTTGTCTAGATATTGTAAACAAAAATAAAAATAAATTAAAAAGTTTATTTCGAACAGACAGTTACAAACAAGTAGAATCTGCGAAACTGCATGGCAGTATGAAGGTAGAATATTATGTTATGTGTATATCAGTTGTATGACACCCATAGTACAGGCCGCTTAGTTTGGGGCCAGATGGCCGTGTGTGAGATGTCCACATATTTATTCCTGCCAGTACAAGCCCCACTAGGTAGGTAAGAAACCAGTGGAAATTGCCAGCATAGATTCTCGCGAACAACCACGCCATTTCTCAGCGTGTGCTTCCGCCGGCTGATGTATGAAGCTTGTTAACATCCTGCGTGAAAACATTATAGTGCCATGATACAGCCTTCATGTATTTTCGTGGACTGCGTATTTTGCACCGTGGCGTATAACGTTATTTGGGAAGGTAATGCTTGTTCTGAAAATTAATCAGACCGTAACTGTGATGGTCTCTAAATATTATCTGAGATATCATTTGACTATTTTAAAGGTCAGCTGGCTGCTAGATGCTTTAGTTGTCTGCTTCATCTTAATTCTTGTAGGTAATAAAATAGATAGCGTAAAAATATTTTTTTTTGTGATTTTGAATTTTGTTTCGTTTCGCCATTAAACCAAACTGAAGTACCTACTTAGATTTCAATGGCGAAATTAGTGAGCAAACAGAAACAAAGTTCTTCAGAAATGAGATCCTTTTCCTGCCAAAAATCACAGAATAAACTTTAATTTAAATCTCTTATGGAACCATTTTCGAGAAATAGGCGATTAAATCAATATTATAACGGAGAGATAAATAAAATATCACATAGCAATATATGCAAATATGCTCTTTTTATATATGACTGGACATAAGTTATGTTTGCAGGTCGATAAAAAAATAAAACCCGATGGATCCTTTTTAAATTGAAGCAATTAAAATGGACGCTGCGTTATTCATAAAATCGCTCTCTTGAACCTTTCATATTGGACGTGACAAAAATTTCAGCATATTATTAAAAAAGTACTGTACTCAGGTTGAGTGAATATATTCTGGAAACCTGCTTTATATTCTGAAACTGGGCGACAGCAAACTACAATTTACGGCTAGTAACCTCGTTAAGGCGTAACACATGGCTGGATTTTCACTTTAAAATTTTATTTTATACCTATATTTTCTGAGCAATATTTCAGGTTATAAAAGTTGATGACGTTTTAAGTGGACTGGCGCAGAGATAATGTTTGCGAAAAAAAAACTGACAACCAAATATACAGGGCGTCCCACGGCTATGCCACATGGAGGGAAAGTACCTTAAATATTGTAGTTAGAACATTTTACTGAAAGAAGACATTATTTTATTTCTAAAAACTATTAAAACTGCATTCATACATTCTTAAATAATTACATGGTTGAACCGGGAATCGAACCCGCTACACGAGAAAAAAAAATCACCCTGTAGTTTTATCATACCAATCGAAAGGCTTCATCATAAGAATTATTTTTTGCTAAATAACATAGTATTAGATATAAAAGGAAGACTATGAATTTTAACATTTGAGGGGGCCGGCCTAGTTCGCCAGATCTAGCCCCGTTAGATTTTTTTTATGGGATTATGTTAAAAAATTTAGTTCACAAGAACCGGTACGAAAGTGTCCACGAGCTACAAACAGACCTTAGACGTATTATTCTAAATATCCACCACAACAAGTTAAAAAATCGACAAGGAGTGAAATAAAGAGTGTGATTTGTAAGTATTCAACAGCATGGGGGTCATTTTGCGCATTTGATAAAATTGATAAATTTTGTGTTAAAAATGTTAAAATACATAGTCTTCCTTTTATTTCTGACACTATGTTATTTAGCAAAAAATAACCCTTATGATGAAGCCTTTCGATCGGTATGATAAAACTATAGGATATATTTTTTTCTCGTATAGCGGGTTCGATTCCCGGTTCAACCATGTAATTATTAAAAAATGTATGAATGCAGTTTTAATAGTTTTTAGAAATAAAATAATGTTTCCTTTCAGTAAAATGTTCTATCTACAATATTTAAGGTACTTTCCCTCCATGTGGCATAGCCGTGGGACGCCCTGTATGTCCGTGGTACAATTATTAGATCTTCAAACTTTAATTTAGTTTTATGGTTTTCTAAGTCAATCTCATATTTAGGTAGTCTTCAATGAACTGAAGATTGGGACCTGTCTTATTTATTCCGCCTCAGAAATTTGAATTTTTAAATTCGATTGTGAAAACCTATGAAAAAAATATTACGATTGTGAAAAGTTTTCTTTATCTGATGCCTTTTTTTTTGAGTGATTGCTTCAGAAGTAATTTCAAAATCAGAAGAAATACTTTAAACCACGAATTAGTGACACGTAAAACGATAAAAAAAACTTCAAGAATAAACACTAAAAAGATCTAACAAACTTTATAAAGCATAACTAAAACTCAAAAAAACACCTAAAATTAATCCCGTAGAATACTTGCACAAACATTAATTTTCTGTAACGAACCGTATTACTCACGTAGACATTGATGAATTAGATGTCTGCAAAATTGTGTTAACTTTTTTAATTAACAAGTTAAAACCTTTTTTTAATAAAAATCTGGACACTTAGGCCTTATTTTCTTTTAATTTGTGCTAGATTCTTAAACAGTAAAGTAGATGAAACACAGCTTCCCTTGCAACGAACAACAACTTTAACACGTTCAATTTGTTCTTTCGAGAACTCTCTTAGGAACTTACTTAAAAATTGAAAACCTTACTGTCGAGGTTCTGGTCTGGTCACCTCAACCACTCTCAACTAACAACATAAGGTTAAGAGACCTAGGTCAGAGAGATTATGTTGCTCAGAATAAAGATATTACCTAAAGCGCGATTTTCCCTGCTCTTAGTTATGTTGTTTATTCAAACTCTAAATTTCAAACATAGACAGCAGTTTGGACTTTTTATCTTTTATTACTTAGACCTTTGTCTAGCAGTGGACGTCTTTCGGCTGAGATGATGATTTAACTTTACGATACCTTTTACAAAAAGTAAAAGAATTGACTGGAACGCGTAAACCGAAAACCTGTGCCATTGAAGATAAAGACGGGCGCCTACGCAGAAGCTTGAATTTATTTGTATATTTCAAACGATACACGAACGAATATATTAAAGATTGATAATATTTTTAATTTCAAAGTTTATTTTTAATGAAGATTTGTATTGTCCTTGCTCACAAATCGGCAAAATATAATAATGAAAACATAGCAATGTCTTACTTAACAACAACTTACAACAACAATGAACAAGTCATTGACCGCGAAAGCTTAAAATTAAATGACTAAAAATAACAGATCATTTTATGCCTAATAATTATGTATTTTAATTGTATGGATAAACTTAAAATACTATAAGATACTATATGTATATAACCACTGCTTTAATCGTAAGTTTAAATCACACGTAGTAGATGAGTCTTCCATTAAACGCAGGAAGAGATGGCATTAAATCAGCAATGTGACTTCGAAAAGACTTTTTAAATCTTCATCACAAGTCACACAGAGTTATTTAACCTATAATTTGCAAAAAATAATATAATCGAGTAGTGACCTTACCGTTGAGCTTTTTCATGTAGTTATTTTCCTCGTAATATATATGTTTTAGACATGAACGTGTAATTTGCTAGGAAGTATGCCGCTAGTTTAAACAGTTCCGGCTATTACTGCGCCCTAGCCCGCAATCCGGCCAAAGTCACGCTGAAGTGAACGATCTGGGTCATACAATATTCATCAGTATGATACGAGTGATAACTTTACTTACTAGGGTGATATGTTCAAATAATATTTTTCTACTCGAATAATTACTCTGGTTTACTTTTGACCAGGAATATTTTGGCTTCATTGTTTTTACATTATAGTTTAGTTATTTATTATTCTTGCGTATTGTACAATTTTTCCGTAATTGAGTGCAATAAATTTAATTTTATTCTAGAAGTCCGTGGCTTTTATTAAGTTTAAATAATTCTTGTTTTATGAATATATTATGCAATTGCAAACACAGCAATAAAAATCACATCGTGGCAACAGAAAGGTATTACGAAACGACTATTTACGAATAACAATATTTGCAAGTAGGTATGTATCGTTTACTGACGTAAATCTCTAATTACAATTTAATTTTAATTTTGTTCCGACATTTTTGAATTTCGGATAATCTTATAAACGATTAATGAGATAATACCTACGTCCATCAGTCGCTCTAATTAACGTTTTTATTATGTAATGAATAATTTATGTTATGTTAATAGAGATCTTATTTTTTGGCTGGGAAAATATTTAAATTGGAATTGAAATTTGCGTCGCTTCTGCCGTTAATTAAACAAGGTGAACTGATGAATATTGGCAGCCAGTCCGGAGGATGGAATCTATTTATACAGCAGTGCCTTCTATTCCGATCCAATCATACGAGCTTTATGTAGAGCGGAGTAGTGTTGCCAAAGTAGTTATCGATAGTACAATATCCTACTAATATTATAAACGCTAAAGTGTGTGAGGATGGATGGATGTTTGATACTTTTTCACGCAATATCTACTGAATGGATTTTAATTAATCTTTACAATAATAATATAGGTTATACACCAGAAAAACACATAAGTTACCTTTTATCGCAGGAAAATACGTTATTCTCACGGGAAAAGCTGTTAGTGCAAGCGGAGTTATAGATTTTCGGCACAATTAAACCGACGACGTAAGAAGTTTCACGGGACTTGCGGAACTTTTGATAATACTATTGACTACGTAAATACCATGATCATGGTGCATGCGGCTGCATCAAAATATCTGGTACTCACATAAATCAAATACCATTTAACATTTTAAATATTTAATAGTAATTATTATTATCGACGCTGCTCTTCAAATTCTGAAATTAGCTATAAATTTTTTCTGCATTACTAACAATAGTATTGTTTATGAACATCTATTGCCGTAAATCGGCTATCAAATAGTCCTAAAAATACTTTGGGCAGTTGACTTTATTTGATAGTTTATTATATTTGAACAGATACCGTCTGTCAACTGTAGCATTTTTTTTTCTATTCATAATCTATCGATATAGGCTGTCGATCAGCAACATTAAGAGGAGTGATCCCTAACGAAGCGTCCTATTCAGAAATAACGTCCGCACAATTTATTTTGAACTTGGTAATTTATTTTCAAGACAGTTTCAGTTCGCTCAAGGTCTGAGCATTATTAGAACTTGGCCTATAACAGTCGTAATTTAATAAATATTCAAAACAGAGGACCGACTCAAGACTTTATTGCGAATATTTATCATTATTTTTAGTCAGTTAATATTATATTCTACTGAAAGGCATTTCAGGGAGCTTTGTTGAAGATTTTATTGAAGCAGACTAAAAATGTATATAGTAAGTATGGAATTTTCTACCAGTTTTTAACTTTCTTAAATTTTTTCCGCGCAAAAATTTTATTGCTTTAGAACAACTCCATCATCATATAGCTTATAGGTACTAATAATTTTATAAAACACGACTAAAGTATCTTTGAAGGCCCCGTTGCCTGGTTGGTAGTACGTCTGCTTTCGAAGCACAGGGTCACGGGTTCGAATCCCACCCAGGGAAAACATTCGTGTGATCTTGTGTCTGGATATTGTATATATGTATGTATATCAGCTGTCTGACACCCATAGTACAGGCTCAGCCTAGTTTGGGGTCAGATGGCCATGTGTGAGATAAGATAAGATAAGATAAAATTTATTTCAATACAAAACTTAGCCTATGTAGGTACATAATTCTTAAATCAAAACAAACATGAAGTCGCAATATAAAAAATGGACATCAGCAATTTTATAAAGCTATACAGGGTGTAAACGAAAAGTGTGTATAATTTATTCTATGCTAAGTGTAAAAAAACCCATATCCCTACATAATAATTATTATTATCATCTTAAAATTTCTCCATTTTTGTTTATGAAAGCAATAAACCACCTAGAGGGTATTGAACGTTTATAATTAAAACAACTAGAAAATAATTAATTATTTGTATTTGACAACTTGACATCTCTAATTAAAATTATTCTCTCTCGAAAAACTACTGAAGTAGAAGTAACTTAGAGTTTAATTAAATGTAGTTCTATTTTTTTATATCGTTTCTTCAATTATTTCAGGCATGCTCTTTATTAAAGCGATCTAAACATTATCTTTAAAATATGTTCTTAGATAAATTGTTTTGTTGAAATACTTTCAGCGCCTTGATAATTGCATAATACCTACTATGTAATGTAGCACTAAAAGCTTTTTTTAAAGGCCTTATATCCTACTAATAAAGATGGATGTATGTATGTATGAATGATTGTTTGTTACTCTTTCACGCAAAAACTACTGAATGGACTTTAATGAAACTTTACAGCGATGATGTAGCTTATCCGAATATACCTTATTCCCTCGGGAACAACCGTTAGCACCGGAAAGGTAGTTATTTATAAATAAGACACAATACAATTGTACAGTAGCCAACATATGCGGCTGGACATGTTGACCTTGAGAGCGCCCGTATTCCGAAGCGGTAGGGGTGAATTTCGTAGTGCGAATGTCCAACCGCATGTGCTGGCTTCTGTACATGAACTAGGTTTGACCTTAGTAGACAAGGGTGTCGTGCCTTTAGCTACCTCCCGGTTTATTAGGGATCTTCCCTACTTTACGGTTGTAATCCAAGTGTCCAGGCTCCGTGACGCGAATGTCGATCCCAGGCCGCTAAGGAATTGCGTCGCCATAAAACCGGGACAACCGCAAAAACAGGATACAGAGAAGTGATTTTTTTTATTCCCGAGATGTCGATAAACTACTGTACTACTACTTTATGTATTTTATATCTAATTTAGTTAGTTAGTCAATTTACATAGGTGTAGGTACTCTGTTTAGACCACCAACCCGCATCACTTTTATCTACACTTTTCCATAACTAAAGGTTGCCTGGTAGAAATTGCTACCTTAGCAATAAGGACGCCTTTTCACTCTTCTGTTTTGTTCTGTATTGTTTTCTGTATGCTGTGTCTTTTGTCAATAAAGTATATTGTATTGTAAACTGTTAATAAGGTATACGTAAAATATATCTAGTTAAAATAACTGTGCTTCAAATCTTCTTCAATATATTAAATTCATGATACAGAAGTCAACAGGCGGCCTTCTTGCTAAGGTAGCAATCTACCCCAGGCAACCTGAGGGTGAAAAAAAATACTATGCGTGTCGGTGGCAAGATACATGTATAATAAACTAAATACAAAAAGAACATACTTAGAATACATAAAGTACTACATAAAAATAAGTAAATAATTATGTTAATAAAATAATATTGATTAGGAAGAGGACATTATAAGGAAATACGGTTTAATGTGCGCTAAGTGCGGAAGCCACAAAGAACGAAAGTGTTTAACGTAGGTATTGTATCTGATAATTTTGATATTTTTCTATAAGATAAGTATTTTTCCTGGAATTGAATTGTTAGCAAGTTGGACACTACATTTTTTTTGCCTGTGTAACGTCATGTAGATCTCAATGCGTATCAGATATTTTAAACGAATAAAAAAGACTGTGTTTTAAAAAATTATCTTTGTTTATTTATTTAGGAAAAGCCTGCCGTTTATCAAGGAACTGCGATCCTTCAGTATCAACTAATTATACTAAAAGTTTTAAAAAATACAATATAATTGTCACAGAAGAAAATAATAGTACTAACCCGTACTGTTGTTTAGAATTATACAAGTGACGTATACTAAATAATTTAAGCCCAAGGATGTTAAGGGTGTTAAAGGGTCTTAAGGATGTTGTTTAAGCTATTTAAAAGAGTGATGTGATGTGTCACAAATCACGTGTGTTGCGTTAGTGCGTGTGTGTGTGTCTGTGTGTGTGACGTGTGTATATGTATGTATGTGTGTATGCGTGTGTGTAATTGATTATGTTTCTATATTAACAATAACAATGATGTTGTTAATTCTGTAAACACAAACTAGTCACATTTACAGTACACAAAGCACAAAATAAAGTAACAAACAGTACAGCGGAAGTTTTGGCAAAAGTCCTTGAGTTGTAAAACTAAGTAGGTAATGTCCCTGGGACGCTAGACTCACTCCTAATTAGCTGCGGCAACTTAAAACCCACGCAGACCGACTGCGTCTTGACTGCAAAATATGGAATTCATATTGTTAAAAATGGAATTAAAAAAATATACCTTTTATTCATATTATATTTATTTCTTTTTATCAAGCTATAATAATCCAGCGGGTGACGATGTCACGGGCAACAGCTAGTAAACGTTGTGGAAAAATTATACTTTCTGTAAAATAAAATTGATTAAACCGTGATGTTCAAAAGTGAAATACTACTAAAATATAATAATCAAAGAAATGAAATCAAATGTTCACCATTTCAAGTGATACCGGTAATGCTATCATTTGTAAATGTGATTTAAACGAGCAGCAGCTTTTTGCCATTATTAAAACTAACATTTTGTTGCTAGTCAAAACGCAGTCAGTCTGTACAAACCCTTGAGTAACTTATGCCCAAGTAATACAGGCCTAATCCCCGAACGTGACTGTTTTAAACGCAAGAAAAGTTAATAGAGGAAATTATAAGGGAGTAACAAGAAAAATAAGGGAAGCAAAGTTGGGTTCGCTAATCTGATTTTCATTCTTTGCCGTGGGCGCTCTGAGATGACTGATTAAATTACAATAATAAAGATTTTTTTTGCTTCGGTTCGTGAATACGAACGGGAGCCTAATTTTAAGATGAAAATTTTTATAAGATTTCGAATAGAATAGAATAGAATATACACTACACTATGTTAGTCGAGTAACTAAGACAGTTTCATAGAGAAGAAATTAAAACAAAGAACAGTTTGTTGCTGAGATCAATACATAACTAACTTTAAGCACTATAATATTTTGTTGTTTGACTAGGTCTAGTCTAAGAATGCTTTTCCACCAGAGCTGTGCTACGGAGCTATGCTGCAAGGATGTGATATCTTAGCTGTGACACTATCACGTGACCGTTTCCACCAATGCTATGCTATGTAGCTGTGCGAGTGAGATGAGCTATGAAGATGCGCCGCCAAGTAGCTGAACGAGGAAGATGCGCAGCTCGAGCTACACATATGCTATATGTAGGGAAGCGACGACGTAGCATGCATCCATAGCACGTATCCTTTCATATAAAAAACATAGTTTTGCAAGAACCGCTGTCCTATGTGCACCAATGAATATGGTTGGTGGATATCAAAAGCATCCCTAGCAACCAAGCATAACAGTTTTGTGCTATGTGCACCAATGAATATGATTGGTGGATACTAACCGCATCCGCAACGTTGCATAGCGCATCTCTAGTGGAAAAGCAGCCTAAAGGCCTCTCCCTTGAAGGTGTTGCCATAATTCCTACACTTAGCAAGCGAGTTTGGGATCGCAGTTATTGTCACTAAACGCTGTTGTCCGTTATCTGAGTCATGTCATGTCTCGTCATGTGCCTTTATTTACTTAGTACGACACTCACACAACTTGGTCTAATCCTAAGCCAGGGATAAATGTGCATGAAACATGGCCTGAAATATCATGTGTTTGTTTTTTTCCAGGTGTGGTGAGGATGTAGAAGCGATGTGTGCGCCGGCCGCCGCGGCGCTGTTGCTTGCCGCGCTTGCCGCTATACCTTGCAGAGGTGAGGATTCACTATACTCATCATTAATTTTAAATTTATGCGAAAATTAAAGACATTTGTGTTACTACTCATTGTGCCACCGAGTCATTTGTATGAGTCAAAACCGATTCGTTTACCAATTCGTTTGTGTATGTTCCTTAGGGCGCGATACTCTACCCGAGCTCTTTTTTTAATTTTTATTTTATTTTTTAATTTTATTTTGTAGTATAAGTTTTAAGTTTTGATGCTATATAAATAAAAGTTTAATACGTTAGCTGACGTTATAAGTTAAGAAAGTGAGAAATTAGATAATTATCTTTATAATTTTAGCCGAAAGGCGTCGACTGCAAGACAATATTCTCCCTTAAAAATTCGAATTGTCACCACTTGAAATAATTTGCCATTTGTAAAGTCAAATGCGTAATATATAATATATAATAAAATAAATAATCTCACTTGAAGTAAAACATAATGGTTTATTGTAACATAAACATAATTGTATCTAGAAGATAATCAATCATTTTAGGAACATGTTTTCCTTTTCAGAAGTAATGGTTTAGAAGAGGCATAAAGATTGTTTCAGTCAGTTTCAACCGCTCGTCCCTAATTTGGTCAAAGGCCCAATTTGAAACATCTTTTACAATTAAATTAATTACGGACGTCTTAACTGTTGCTTCGAGTTCGGTTCGGAAAGGCCTTTGTAAACAAAAGTAGGCCATTTGAAGACACAAAAATTACAACTCAGATGATTAATTCAAAGAGTTTCTTTCGGAAATTATGCAAACAATAATCCAATTTTGCGATCAAAATTCTGAAACTTGCGAAAATGGTCATGTTCTTTAGCAAAATTTACTAAAACGAGATTGTTTTGGATTAAAATAATTACACGAGTAATATCTGTTTATTTAAGTTTAGTTCTGTTTCAGCAACCAATTTCAGTAATGGAACTGCAAACAATTGCAAAACATATTGAGTATTTACCCAAATTCGTGGACTAAATAATAGCTATTGTTGAAACACGAACAAAGCCATGTAAATAGAAAGTTGTATCAAATCGAAACAAGAGTGAAGTAATCAACAGCTTAATGTATGAAGTGCAATTATTTTAATAATGCGTTTGATGCCGTGTGATTCAAGGCACAAAATTTGAACAAGTAATCTCCTACTGTGGGTATCTTTTAAGACAGCTAAATGTACCGTCAAGCTGGACGCTTGTGTCCAATCAGCCAAAACAGCAGCAGCTTTTGGCTTTTGTTTTAGCAGTAGGGGCGAATTTCGTAATACGAATGTCAAGCCGCATATGCTGGCTATTGTACATAACCAAATACAAGCAACATCTGCAATCCACATTATCTTTTAACGCTCTTTTAACTAGGAAATCTTTACCCAGAAGTACGCTACTCAAGTTATTGTATTTGTATATTGTAAGGTTACCAGATAGAAATTGCTACTCAGCAAGAAGGCTACCTACACCATATAAAAATTAAAAAATATTAATTTAATTTAAATAAAAAAATCTAGTATTTATAAAAGGATATCGTATTGTAGTTTAATCTCTTGTATTAGTATAATGTATTTAATTTTCTAGGTACTGATGCTGACACTTCTTCAAGAAACTTCTTCAATGAAACCCAAAATCAAGAAAATGGCACACACCCAACCATCAACAAATATTATCAAATGCTACATACGACTATACATAATCATACGAAACTCGACGACTTCAATTCTAGCGTAAATTTCAATAGTTTAAAATTATACAACAGTTTATTCACATCAGTAGATAAAAAATATGAGTGTTGTGGCGTAACCGATGATACCGACCAAAAGGGTGAACTAAGTTTGTCCAAAGGTGCTCAAGTAGTTGTAGAGAAAGTGAACGTAGATGTAAAGAAGAACAGGAAGAGACGATTGGTAAATATAGTGAGGACAGAAGGGAATGTGACGACGAGTGATTCTGTGAAGAAGTTGGAGACGAGCACTCCTAATTGGTCGTCCAGTCAAAGGCCGGTGGTGCCCGTAGTGATGGAGAGGAAACGCAAGCCAGGGGAAACGGGATCCAGCGCGCCTCTACTCAACTATATCTTCGATTCTTACTCTACTACACATCAACATAGAAATGGGTAAGTGCAGTATACGATATTCTATCAACTTTGACACGTATCTATCGACAATAGGCTCGAGCCTACTCTAAATGAGGGTGATCAGACATCAGTCTTCAAAGCTTGTCAAGTGCAGACTGATATCTCCATCTTCTTCTTCTTTTCGTGTCGATTCGGCGACTAGATATAATTCGATGGCGAAGATATTTATTTATTATTTATTTATTTAATATTTATTGTACACAAGAAAATACAAAAATACAGGCACAAAGAAGAAGAGAAGAGATATCTCCGTAATACTAGTGTACGTTGTCGATGTGATATTAGTTACTTTTCATATGGATGGGTTAAATCGACTCGAGATTTCTAATATTCTTGCCTACTTATCGTTTAACTATCGAGGTTAACATACCACCCGAAGCCAGGTGACTGGTTTCTGACATGGATCATATAACTACTACAGCCGTAGATAATAGCCGAGACCAAAGGCACGAAATGTAAAACACTATAAGATATTTTTTCACTTTAATTTTAATCTGTAAAAGACACAAAAATTACAATCACCCTAATTTATTAACCTTTAGGACAAAAACATTGAGTTCACGTAATCATTCTCGGTCTAATGTACTGTTTAAGTGGAGTTAGTTTTGTTAAACAAACGCTTGTGGATTTATGGCAAGAAAAACTGGATAAACCTTAATAAAGTAGACAGTTTATGTGCCATGTATGCCTGAGGCTGCCGTTTCTCTGGATAGTAGGATTCTAGCCCTATGGCCTATAATATAGGGTCTATACCCTTGCGGCAACGCGGTGATAAATATGCCTGGGGTTACTAAGTAGGTACGATAAAGCCAGCCGACCTCAGAGATGAGTTGGCGTACAATTCAGGATTTCAAATGGAAGAATTTTTACTCATTTTATACAGTTAGTTAGACCCTTTTTTCGTCGTGTGGTTCCTGGCTTATAATTGAACCAATTCAACTTTTTACAAATAGCGTAATATAGCATTCATCTTTTTATCCAAACAGAAGGCAAACAATCCATCATTTATATATCATCCACATGAGTACACATGAAAATTCCTGATAATGAAACTAAAAAATAAAATGGATTTATTTAACAATTTGCACACAATATCGTTTATCAACGATCCCCGCACTAGGATAACTGTATCGCGGAAAATCTTAATTTGCTTAAACAGATATTATTGTCAATTATGTGCTCTATTTTAAGAAAAAAATAACAATACAGGGTTGGAAACTACAAAATAAGAAATTAAATCTAATTACCGACGAGTCATTTACAATACATGACATATTAATTACCAATATAATTGATAAAATCTTTAGACTTTCTTAATAATTCTGGCTGAATATTAGTTCTTGAAATCAATTCATTTTACGCTACAAAACCTTGTGCAAAATCTAATAATTATAAATAAATATTCGTAGTGCTTTTGTAAACTGGCTTTAAAAGTGATTAGTTGAGCAAGACTCTACAGTGATTTAAATTTATTTTAATCAGAATTATATATTTTTTTTGCTTTTAAGTATATGTGAAGGTCCTTGGAAATAATAACACGCTGGTGTTGGTCACAGTAAATAATTTTATTTATTTATTGAGGAGCACAAATTAATAGGTACACCTTTATAATGGCGGGAGAAAATCGAACTAACTTTTTTATTACATTTGTTGGTGTTGCCAACAGTATATATTTTCAAATGTTTTACGTTATGTTTTCAAACCTGTCGCCCAGGGCCAATGGGAACAGTATCTACGCGGCAGCCGCCCCCGAAATAGAAGCCCTAGTGGGGACCACGGCACAGCTCGACTGCAAGGTGGACGCTCTGCATGATAAACTGGTAATAAGTATGTTATTGCATTTTAACGTTGTCCGATTTTTGCAGTATTTTCCAACACTAACGAGAGACACTGGCATAAAATATGATAACAGTGGTCTGGTGTAGTCATCGGGTGTAGTGGTTTGGTTTTTTTTTTGTCAGTGGGACTAAAGTTTTCCTTTGTAGCTTCATAGCGAAAGCAGAATAAAGGATTCCAGAAAATGTGCATTTATAACATTTGTGAGATGACAATGTGCAAAATAAAAAAATTCTTCCTATCCATCTATCCATAGGTATGAACCAATAGTAGTCCTCCCCAATTATACGCCACAACAAACGATCCTCCGCTGCTCTAATCCAGCCACCGCTAGCCACCTTTTTTTAGGTCGTCGGTCCATCTTGTAGGGCGGCGTCCCACGCTACGCTTGCCAAGACGCGGTCTCCATTCGCGCAAATTGTGACCTGTGAAATAAATATGGGGGATGTGATTTCATACAAAAAAAAGATAGACATCTGAAAAATTGTAGGGAGAGGCGCGAGCGAAAAAGCGTACGTGCAAACTAAGCGCATAGGTATTTAATAGGAGAGAATAGTCGAGTAGTAGGAATTGTTAAATATAGTGACAATTAGTCATCAGTGAGAATAGGAAATATATGAAACCAGTTACATTTTAGTAGATCCGTGTAAGATACCTTTGCACAGATTTAGCTTTCCTATTCATTTGTTAATTTTATTTTTTCTTGCTATCCATTCTTGCACCTTTCCCCACTTTGACGTATCTGCGTTTCGCCATGATTCCTAATTCTTAGTATATCTCTATTAGATAAACAACCTTAATGTAATGGGTGACACGATATTTTGGAAGGCCCGGCTTGGTAATCATTTTCCCAGAACTGTATTGGCTTTTAGCTAACGATATTACAAACAGGAAAATATATTGATACTCACATTCAGCTATAAGTAAAAACAAAGATTGTAATTCGATAATATCTCTGGGGTTTTGTATACAATAACCTACACTAAGAAGCTTTTATATTACGACTTTTGCGGATATATTCGCTAAAATATTTTTTTCTGTCAAAGGTCTCGTGGGTCCGCCGGAAAAATGATGAAGATCCTATGACCCTTCTTACTACAGGGTCGCAGTTATACACGGCCGACGACAGGTGAGCAAACATCATAAATTCAGTGCGTGTTTTTATACATAAACGTGCAGAAGCAAACGAATCGATACGTACTGATGGATTTAAAATCCACTTGTTTACATACTCGTAAATCCGTTTACATAAACTCTGAAGAGATATAAAAAATAAAGCCTGTTTCATTCAACAACACACAGAGAGCGTGCATTTCAGGGTAAGTATTTATTTGGTAAAGGATTCACAAACAGACTCCGCTGCGTAAAAGCGTTGTGGGCGTAACATAAGAGGCGTCAGAGATAGTTAGATATATGTTCTTTTTTTTAAAAGTGTTCTTCCATACAAACATTGCCCATCATCTCAAGACTATCTCAATTTCATTAGGTAGCCATTTTTAAAATAATTTAACCGACTAAAGATCCACACGCTAATAAATGATAACCTCTTAATCGTGCCCCTAAATGCTAGGCTATACGAAAACCTTAAGCTTTATGTGCCGTTTTTGGTATGATTTTCCTATACATTATTATAACTTGCTAACAATACGCTTTTTGTGTGTCCAAGTCACGTCCGAGTTCGGTATAACTATACAGCTGCCAGATGTAAAGAAAGATCAAAGGAATGTAGTATTTTTTATGCTCTATTGATTGCCACCAACCCTTCAGGTATTGGAGGCCTCGTACAATATAGTTATAGAGGCAAAACGACGGCTCGATATTTTCCGAATCAGCGCGCTAGGCCGTGGTCCGACGCTCTCTTGAAGCGCCTCTAGGCGCGTTGGTACTGGATACGACTACTTTAGCGAGTACTTTACGAGGGTACAGCCCTCCCCTCTCCCAAATGTCCGGTAAAGATCAATCTTATGTCAATATGTCATTTGCGTATGTAAATTTAAAAAAGGACCACCAGTCGCTGTCCGGTGGATTGTTCTAAACTTCGGCTCATCAAGCTTTACCAGACTTGAGGGGGAGCGCAAGGCTCTAGAGTAGAGTAGTCATATACAAAAAAAAAATTGCTTTTAATCGAAATTAGATTACACAAATTGCTTTTCGACCTCAAAATTTTAATTAAATTACTAAATATTGCTCAAAACAAGGCTAGCTCTCGTCTCACACTAATGAAGAATAAACTTTTAAAATTTAAAGAGGCGAGGGTGGTTCAAGAAAACCTTGAGAAAACATCATGAAGGAGTTAGGTATCGCTTGTGTCAATTATTATTTTGAATTGGGGTAGGTATAGAAGTATCGGCCAATCAGAAGAAAGTACGTCTAATCGCAGTGTTTTCGTTGCTGGGCTAGTAGGCGCATGATTGCGCGGTGACAACAGAATACGTTTATTCTAGTTGATACAGGTTTTTGTGAAAGGACGTGAATTACCCTTCTCAGTGGTTGAGTCTTAGAAAAACATTGGCATGTTTTTGTTTCAGATACTCGGCGAAGTTCATCCCTCCAGACATATGGCGGTTGGAAGTACGGAATGTGAGGCCCTCCGACGCTGCTAATTACGACTGCCAGCTCTCTGCGCACCCGCCGCGGACCGCAAGAGTCACCCTCAGGGTTCCCGGTATGCTGGTCGCCTTCATACCGCTTGTCATTATTCTAAATGATGATTGCATTAGCTGAATTCTTGTCGTCAAAGTTTATAACAAACATTTGACCTCTCATTAGGAGCCAGATATAAATTTTTAATACATTGGTTACGTTGAGTTTTACTTAATTATGACTTTAGCACTATGCTAGGGTAGAAACTAAACAAATATACAAATCTGTTTAAAATTTTATCGGAAAAATGTGTTACATAAACCCATTTTTCAATATAAAACTAGCTATCCGTCACGGCTCCGCCCGCGTTAACAGTTTTTCCCGTGGGAATGAAGTATTTTCCCGCAGTAAAGTTAGTCTATATTCTTCCACAAGGTCTATTCTATCTTTGTGCCAACTTCGCCCGCTTTAACATTTTTCCCATGGGAATGAGAAATTTTCCCGCGGTAAATCGTAGCCTATGTTCTTTCCCGAGGTCTATTCTATCTTTGTGCCAAGTTTTACTTAAATCGGTTCAGTAGTTTCGGAGCCCATTCAATTATTAGGAATATTTTAGGTATCTTTTTTACACCTTGTGTCCAAAGTGTTTCTCTTAGCGTGCACTTGATGAAAACAGAGTTTTCATTACGACATCGGATAACACAAAAATAAAAATATATTAAAAACTCCTGTGAATACAAATCGATAGGTAACTAACAATTTTTGTACGTTGTGGTTACCTATTTACGCACAATGGACACATTGCTATTATTACAATGATTCATCATTTGTATAATATAAACTAATACCATTTATTGTTACAGAAGTGTCAGTGCGCATCGTGGACGGCGCGGGCGCAGAGGTCGCGGAGCAAGTTTGTGAAGTTAGCAGCACTGTGGCGCTGCGGTGTGAGGTTCGAGGTCTGCGCATGGAAGGAGGGCCGTCCCTGCTTTGGTACCGACGGGAGTCGCTACTCAATGACGACACCACCCGAGGGGGGATCAGGTTAGTACGCTCATCAGATCAGAATTCACACAAAAGAATGATCTGACAGGTTTGTGAAGATTTCCCCTGAGGTTTTCGTCACAGTAGTTTATTACATTTTTAACAGACGACAATCTGTATTTATATTCCCATTGGTATATGGCGGAACTCGAGTCCTTTACCGAATGGAAAGTAACAAACAACCCTAACTAATAAGTAAGTGCCCTATGAAGTTTTTTGAATATTTGCCTTCATAATTTACGTGGAGAATAAGACCAAGTATGATTAAAATCAAAGGCAGCTTTACTCATTCAAACTTTTAAATAAGTCATGCATTCCAGTCAGGCTATCTTACATAATATCAAGATCTAGAATCAGGCATACTATTATAATTTTAAGTTGTTCATCTGTAATTATGATAATAAAGAATATAGAATTTCCTTCTGTGAAACTAACCCCAGAGAGTGTGCCGGCAAGCAGCCAAGTCTAGAATTAATTACCTAAGTAATTTTAGGTGGAAAGATTTATTACCTAGACCTTCTAGTAAGTTTATTATAGTAGATTCAACTTATAGGAAATTCATTATCTCATCGTAACGCTGGCATTAACAGGTATCTAATATATATATATAACAGCTATTAGATTTCACAAGAACTTAATTCAAGTAACAATCTTATGATAGTATAGATCATCGACGGTATAGATAGATTGGTTTGGCTTTCAAAATTACTACTAGACAAGGAATTTTTTCAGACGGAAATATTTAGAGTACGCGGTTAATACTGGCAGAAATGTTTCTAGGTCTTCTTTTTTACGATTCCGGAACGGCTTAGCTTTCTTTTCGGTTTATATTCTTTTTATGTGCGAACCTTCCTGTTTGCCTAAGAGCGCGAAGCAGAACGAGGT
This sequence comes from Teleiodes luculella, assembly GCA_948473455.1. Taxonomy (NCBI): domain Eukaryota; kingdom Metazoa; phylum Arthropoda; class Insecta; order Lepidoptera; family Gelechiidae; genus Teleiodes; species Teleiodes luculella. Next base: position 5,809,206 of record OX419586.1, on the reverse strand, counting down.
GTTACTGCCATGTTTTTATTAGCGGAACGGTAATTTTGTAGCTGTGTGTGTAAGTATAAGTAGAGGACTATTCTACTTATGAGAGGAGAAAAAAATGCTGTCAGGAGAGAGAAAGTAATACTCGCATCCTTTCTGTATACATACATCATATTGAGAGCAGCGCAGGACCAAACGTATAAAGGCTGTGAAAATGATTTTCGACAAACACTTTTTCTTTTTGCCAAGATTTTATTTTGATAGTATGAAACTCCGACATACTTTTATTTCGCCAATATATTAGTCCAACATAAGTTATTAGACGTTAGTAAACTCTTTCTAATGATAGTGCTAATTCGATGCTGAATAATTAGTCGCAAGATTCTTGGGAAAACTGCGTCGGTGACTGATTTGTTTTTTATGGTTTTTTTATTCCCTCGTGTTTTTTTTTATCAAATTACAATATATTTAGGTCCCGAAGTGAACCGAGGCAGGCGAAACTCGTTACGATTCGAAACGTTAAACGCGATTTACTCTAAATCAATTATTTTTCCTTGGCAAAAAGGGTTCCCTAGCTACTCCTGCGATGCGAAATACTTCCTAAAGGCAAAATGCTGCCTAAAACTCTTGCAAAAGACAAATAAAAACGAACGTATTTATGTTTTGGCAGTGTCCGCACAGAGTTCGGCGCAAACGGCGCGAATTCCGTGCTGCGCGTGGCTCGCGTGCGCGCAGACGACGCAGGCAGATACACGTGCACCGTCGCCCGCGCCCCGCCCCCCGAGCCGGCGCCCGCGCATGTCATGCTGCACATCATCAAAGGTATACAAATCATCATCTATTACATGGTCCAAAAAAACAAGGTCTTGCAATTAGACCACGTGACTGACACGAGCCTACGTCATTTTGCGATGTTCATCCTTGTCTATTACGCGCATTCGACAGGGATGAATACGCAAAATGACGTAGAAATGACGTAGGCTCGTATCAGTCACGTGATCTTATTGCAAGACCTTGTTTTCTTGGACCATGATCTATTACAACTGTAGAGTGACCCTACATTGCGTAGGAGCGGGAACATACCGATTCGGGGGCCGAGGTCAATCCAAGGTAACCCTTGTCAATATCACAAATGCAGTTAAACTAGTAAAAGCACAAGTCACACTTGATAAGATGCCATTCTGGTAGTAAATATACCCTCTGGTAATAATTACCCTTCCAGTAAAAAATGCCCTCACGTCTTTTGGATGAGGCTTAATATTCCACTGCTGGACTAAGGTCTCTCCCTTGAACAGAAAATGTTAAGCAATTGTTTGGTTACATAAATGAACGCTGTTGCCCATTCATTGGGTTACGTGCCTTCAGGCGCCTCCCTGAGGTATCTCATTTACACAGCATTTGTGAGGTCTTTTGAGGAACAGTAGAACATGAGATACCTAATGAGACTCGGAAACAAAAACATATAAAAAAAGTATTGCTTAAAAACTCTCACATATTGCTATCTTTGACATAATTCGAACACCCAAACACAATATCTATAACTTTTTTCATTGAGCAAAATTTTTATCAATAAATCCGAATTTTGTATACCGATCTCCTTCGGTTGATATTTCGAGGTAAATAATTAAAAGGGCTTAATAATGTTTGATGTAGCAAACATAAAAGCCAAAATCATAACGAGTTTAATTTAAAAAGCGTCGAGAATGACTTTACAACCACTTGCTTAACGATAGCTTCAGGGATGGTGAATACACATTGAAACGTTTTAAAAAACATGATATCGGCTTGAGTATTGAAACATTGTCTTGTAATTAAAATAGTATACCAATTTTAATATTTAATTTGTAAATGGCTAGGGATATTTGATTTTTCTTTTTTAACTACCGAAATGTTAACTGTACTGTGTGTGTGTGTGTGTGTGTGTGTACTGTATAACTGTATGATAAAATAAACATAATCTATTTAGTAATATTGAATGCGGTTAACCGTTAAACATTTCTTTAATTCGCCTTTGTCAACCCTAAAAATCTTCATAACTTTGGAATCCGTATAAAAAAGACCGTAACCAATGCACGGGCATTTCGTCCGTGTAATTGACAGCTGTAAAAATGAAACAGCCTATAAACAGGGCCCTTTGTAATGGTTTATTTGCCTGCCTTAGATAATTACAAAATGCAGGATACAGATACTTGTCACAGAGTATTAGGATGATAATTTGCAAACCGTAAAGTAATAGCTTTTTTTAATGGTTTCTAATCTTTGGTTGTCATGTTTTTTTACATTAAAATGTTATCAAACCCTTAAGTCTGATTAAGCATGCGTTGATTTTGCGACATAATGAAAAAAACGTCTCAGTCATTTTTTTTACCAGAGGTTTAAATAAAACTAGCTCAAAGTACAAAAAATATATATTTTGTAATATAGGTACTAGTATATTTGCTTCTAAATAAAAAGAGATTTGCTTAGGCTAATGTACCTACTCCTACAAAAACATCGTCTCAGTTTTCTTTTTACTGCGAAATCATTTAAAAATACCCAGTTTATTTGCTTTATTAGAAACACAAATTGACTTTTTGTAATGTTTTCACTCTAGTTGCTCGCAACGTTTGGTCCCTTAGGATTCGGAATCGATGCGCGCCGCACCGCTCCATCCATTCCAGTCAGACTTTCAATAGAACGTATTTAGTTTCTTCAAAAGGATTGCTGGAGTGAAATACGTGCATACTTCTAAAGCGAACCTACAGAGGAAAGGATTAAACACACACTTTGGAGATAGATTACAAAAGAAATGATGAATCAGCGAAAATTAGATTTTATCGACTCTTTTTATTTCTGTGTAAGCAGCAAGATTTATTAGTTGATCTGCAGAAATAATCAAGTAATAAAAAGCCTATTGTTAGTATAATTATCTTGACAATTCTTGGTGTAAAATTGAGCCAACGTGCTGAACATTGTTTTTTAAACTAGCTTAGCACCAATGCATCAGCTACATGTTTCATGTAAAATTGGTAACAATTGCATTTTCAGTTACTGTTAACATTATATTTATAATATCATCATGTTTTCGTAGTATACATAAAATGTTAGCAAAGGTAATTAATATTTTCTACGACTGAAAATATTTTTAAAGGTCAGCCTTATTGGAGGTTGACAGAACCCCTCGTCTCGGTGCGATTTTAAAAATATATTTATTCCATTATCAAGCGTTCCCCTTTTTATTTCGAGCTGACGGTTAAGCCCCTTGTCAATACTAATGCGATTTCCCTCCACCGTGTAAAGTTTTAATTCAATTTTATTGTGACAAAACGAAACCTTTTATTACAGGTGAGAGCCTTGCGGAGTTACACCAAGGGGGAGGAGGGGGGTTATCCCCAAGTTACACTATTATCACCATCATATTGGTGCTGAGCGCCACTTTATACGCGTAGTTTAAGGTTTATCAAATAAACTGTTCATATTTGAATAACCCAATGTTTCATTTTTATTGTTTCAACCTCCAGACGTCCCTTCAAAAGTGCTGTTAGGTGATATAAAAGTGTTCTTTGCTTACTTGTTATGCTAATGTTAAAAGGCTGCGAAAGGTTTTTATTTTTTCAGTCCTAATAGATACCTTAAAGAATAAATAAAGATTGAACTACTTCAAAAACTAGGTATTTTTACCTTTTACCAAGAATCTTTTTGATGTGTTGAAATAAATTCTTAAAAATAAGCAAAGAATAAAAACATATTTTCTAAACTGTTTGAAGTTTTAATTGTATGCATAATCGAATGCTTCTTAACACGAGCCGAGCTTCAAGCAATGAAAATTATTCATGCAACGACAAACTATTAAAAAATCAAAAACAACAAAAAGTTAAAACCCCGAAAAGACTTAAAAGCATAAGGACTCTTTCTGTCTGTCTGACTGAACTGATTTTGATGAAATTTGGCACATAGATAAAATAGGACGATAGGAAGGACATGCTACCTTTTACAGCGGGAAAATACTTAGTTCCTACGGGAAAATCTACATTCAGTCATCCCCTGTTTTCCTACCCTTAGGTTCGGATTTATTTTTTCAAATGTATATTGTACCAAAATTCGGAGTATACACTTTCCAACAAAAAGATAATCATCAAAATCAGAATTCTCTATAAAGTTATAAGTGGTTATACATAAAAAAATATAAACGCGTCGACTGAAGAACCACCTCCGTTTTTCGTCGGTTAAAAAATAATGATGAATATTGTAAAAAAATCTTATTTCATAAACAGCAGAAAAGATCGTTGAAAAAACGGTAAGTATGTTATTCAATTTCAATTTCAATTCAAAAACAATTTCAGTTATGTTTCTATGACAAGTAATCTGTTCTCGAGAACATAGGTCAAATACCCAACATCAATATCGTTATTTTATAACACACTCCATCAGAATATTTTCTTTTGAATCCTTAAGAGGCTTGATTGGATAAAGAAAATAAAATGAGATACTTAGGAGGGCCGACCCTCCGAATTGGCTGTAAAGTACATAGATCAGATGATTACGATAATACGGTTAATATTGATAATTTACTTACGCTATGAAAATCCAAATCAGACTTATTAGTTTTAAAAAAAGACAGCATTTCCCACTATGTTTATTAAATTATTTATTTCGGGCTTTGATCAGAATTATACGTACCTACATAAAATTACCGTATGCCGTGATAAGAGCTTCCCCAGCAAGACTAACAGGATTTTGGCTGAAACAACAATAAAATTGTTAATCACGAATGAGCTGAATTTTAGTCAGGGTGATCCCTGACTGAAATTCGCCACTCTTTATATATTTGTAATCTGCCAAAATTGACTTTAAAGAAGTTGAAGTTTGTATAGTTGAGTTATGATTGTTATTTCTGGTCGGCGAGCAGAGAAATAGAAGACCTCGCAATATTGCGGTATTTAAATTCAACTATTTTATAAGGGAAATTGTTGCCATAGCCAAAAATTTACACGTGGCGCCCCCAAAGCAGAATTTATATCTTTGGTCAGGCTTTACCAAGGATGTTAAGTACTACCCGTACAACGGGTACACATAAAATAACGGGTGTACGGTTAGTAAACATCCTTGAGCTTTACAAGTGTTATAATTAATACAGGGTGTCAGTGGAGTTTAACAAAAACTACAAAGACTTGCTCAATCAATGGAACTTATCAACTTTCTTAAATAATCTTTTACCAAATAAATTAAATTGAAAATTAAGAACGAGGGTGCTATGTCTTTATCCTTTCCAAGAAAAGTTTATATGGAGAAGTTGGTCAAAACAGTTGACTGAGCATGCTCCTTAATTTTTGCCAGCCGCCTTACACCCTGTATATAAACAAACACTACTACGAACAACAACAGTCGGATAGACTCAGAACTTAGTACTGAGACATATTAGATAACGTTGAACTTAGCAAACATGCGGTTAAATTATTTCGGTTAGCATTTGTACAGAAGTCAGCACATGCGCTTAGACATTCAAACTACGAAATTCATTCCTGCCTCTACGGAATACGGGCGCTCTCAAGGTCAACATTTCCAGCCGCATGTTCTGCCTACTGTACACATGTGCCACACTAGACATACATATGTGCGACACTTCTTCAGAACGTTTTACGCTGTCGTAATTAGGTTTGCTCGAAATCGATTTGAGTAATGACCGTGTTGCAAAGACAAACATAAGTTATAGAACACTATAGAGTGTTATTTGATGGGAAAACTCATAGACGTAGACGTAGTATGTAATTTAACAAATTATTATGTGGGAGAATGACATATGCTCAACAATAAATTTAAATACCGTGGAACAAATAGACGAAGTTAAGGTAAGATAAGAATATACTAGAGATATAAAGTTGTGTGAATATTGTATTGCAGAAATTTCTTCCAGGCATTATACAGATTTGAATGACATGAGTGGTAAAACAAAAAAGAGGATTGTGACCAGCAGTGGGGTAAGCTCGTTCTACAATGGAAAAAGATGGGAGAGAGAGGTATATACGACGGATACAGAAGTGAAAACGAGAGCGACAATCTGACATGTTTCGAAAATCCCAGAGTGCGTAATACGCCGCCTGAAAAAAATTTACAGATAAGTAAGTTAAGTCGTAAGCAGAGGAATCTTTAGGGAAAAACCTTTAGTTTTATGTGCAATTTAGTATTTGTACATTCATAAGCTTTTAAAGTCTCTATTATACCTAACTATCTCTGTTTAATACCTAACTGTTTGCAATTATTATCTCGACACGTACTTGCGCAATATTCTCACGATCCTGAGCGAATTTCCTTACGTGCCTAGAACACACAACACAACACCACCGAACACCTTGCGAGATGTTTTCTGAGCTTGAATATGATATCGCTCTCAATATTATTATACTAGTGTATGATAAATACTGACAATTCTAAGAAAATAATAAGTCGAGCTTTTATTTTACAATGTTTAATATAAAGTTGTATTTCGTTTTTACATACGTAACGATGTCGTCAAGGTGTTGTAGATAATCTACGAACTTAGGATTATTAACCTGTTCAAGATCTTATTACGTTGATGTAATATTAGCTATTTAGCTATTACTTTACATACATGCGTCTACACTACAAACAACTCATATAGGTCCCCACCGAGGGGCAAAGGCCTACCCTGTAATCAGGGTGAACAGGCCTCAGTCGACCAAGTTGGTCTAGTGCGGGCGGGTTGGTCAACTTCACACACAATATTTGAATTACATCGCAGGTAAAGGCCGAAAGAGCGTCGAATAAACGTACGTATAAATTCGAAAATCGAAAACACATTGTACGTGGCCACAGGCGTCTGAAATTTATATGATAAGCTGAAATTTAATCACCTATGAGATTTCAACCTATGTTTCTTCAAAAATCCCTTCTGTAGTCCCTTCCATAGACCTATCGAGTCTATCTACCTACCTAGCATTGTTTCGTCTATAAAACTTTAAAAAAAATCAACCATTTGTATTACGAGCGAGTATAGGTAAATAAATCGCCTACGTGTACTGAAAGCGGCTCATAAAATATACATTGTCATCATAACGCTTGAATAAAGCTATATGGCTGTATGCGAGTTGAATAGAGGCGTAATAGGAAAATAGCTCAACGGTTAGCGAACAGGTTACAAACACATAAAACATTTCACATTTTTTGTATACAATGGCTTATTCATGCAAATTTTTCGTAGCAATCAGACGAAATAATTACCTAGTTATACAGGAATATGAAATTGGCATGAATGTGAAATGTACGAAACGATTTGACAGTTATTTATTAGTAAGTAGATAAATAAATCTGACACTACATAGGTACCTATTAAAATAATCCTACCTATTATAATAATATTTGTACAGCTTTCACATCAAAACCGTTGGATGACATAACGAGACAGAAAAAGGCTAGGGACTTATTACAAGTATTGCGAGAAAATATGTCGCTTCCATGAGAAAAATACTTAAATAAAAACCGTGGACTTGAGGACTAAGCTGAAACTATCACAATCACTAGTACATAAAGTCGCTTCCCGTCTGTCTTTCTCTATGTATGCTTAGATCTGTAAAGTTACGCAACAGATTTTGAAGCGATTTTTTTAACAGATGGAGATTCAAGAGGAAGCTTTATATGTATAACACATGCATAATATACTTAGGAGTTAGGGATAATCTATAATAATTATTTTCCCGTGCGAAGTCGTCGCTAGTCATACTTCGTACTATTATCATATTATTACTATTATTATATTACTATTACGTACTATATTAATTAATTAATTAATAATATTATAAAGAGGTAAGATTTATATTTTTATGTGTGTGTGTGTCTAAGTTTGTAATGAATAAACTCAAAAACTACTGAACCGATTTCAAAAATTCTTTCACCATTAGAAAGCTATATATACCCTGAGTAATATAGGCTACCTTTTACCGCGGGAAAATGCCTCATTCTCACGGAAAAAACTGTTATCGCGAGCGGAGCCGCGGCGGAAAGCTCATCATCCTCATCTTAGCCGAAAGACGTCCACTGCTGGACAAAGGCCTCCCCCAAGGATCTCCACAATGATCGGCCCTGCGCTGCCCGCATCCAGCGGCTTCCCGCGACCCCCACCAGATCGTCGGTCCACCTCGTGGGGGGCCTGCCCACACTACGTCTTCCGGCGCGCGGTCGCCATTCGAGAACCTTTTTGCCCCAACGGCCGTCGGTTCTACGCGCAATGTGCCCAGCCCACTGCCACTTAAGTTTGGCGGAAAGCTAGTATTTTATAATTCTGAATACGGCTGATATATTTGAATGGTCAATCTACAGCTTAATTTCAGTGTAAACGAAGGACAAACAACCACACTCGTATTTACAATATTAGTGTGAAGGATTAAAGGGAAATTGAACGAGTATATAAATAGGCCTATGTAATTCGGTTACGCCATCTTCAAATTTTGTCCCCGATGACCTTATTATGCTTACGCGTGCCTGAATTTATTTCCCTCATTATTCCTATTTGCTCTACCAGATGAGGGTGTTTGAACACATGTTTTAAGAGAATTTCATATTTACTCAAATTTATTTGGCGGGACTTGCCGAATTCTAATTACATAGCGATTCGATTTAATTAATTATGTCATTTATTATATTTGGAAAACAGGTATAATATAGAATACAATAAAAAGTATTTCATTTAAATTTTCTGGATTTTTCTTAAAATCACTCATGCTTATTTTCAAAGATTTTTCTGAAATAATTTAATGCATATTTTAAGGTCCCTTGAAAGGGAGATGATAATACGCACCTTGTTATACTAGTTGGGGATCGCAGTTGTAGTTAAACAGGGAAACACAAGGTTGAATAATATACTATCTTTCCGCCCGCGGAAAACTTGTGGGAATGTGGTAAGTATTTTCTGCGGTAAAAAGTAGCCTATATTCTCGTGTCCTTCCCAAGATCTATTCTATCTATATCAAGTTTCATCAAAATCGGCTCAGTGATTTTTCGTGAAAGCATAACTAACTGACAAACTTACTTACTTCCGCATTTATAAATATTAGGGATAGGGATTGCGTCTTTTATAGTAACTCATATCTTTACTATTCCGTTCACAGTTACGGCCTAAGTATAACTCGAGTCGTCAAACGTTATCTGCGCTAGATAAGTGAGTCGGAACGGTTATTCTGACGACAACAGTAACACCCCTTTTATACGGCCGGATGTGGTTATAGCTTCGTAACAGCTGGATCTTCCACCGCTGTTATACTGCTAAAATAGGCGAGGTTTATTCTGGGATTAGAAGTCAGACCGTTCTTACTCGTAAATGGGTCAGCTATTTATGGGAATGTAGATCGCCACTCGACGCAAGCGGCTCTGATCTTATAATTAATTTTCTGATGGGGTATATTTCAAAGATAAAATTGTTTATGATTTTTATTATTACTTCTTAGCTTGATATTTTCGAATTGTAAACTTACTAGATTTTTACCCAGTAGAGATGAGACTTATCTCACTTTATAAAATAGTTTATATCACTTACAAGCAGGAAAATATTATAACATGAAAGATGACCAAACAGATTAAAACACTTTGGCGTTTATTATATTGATATTATGTTTATTACCTCAATTTTACTCGTAATCCGTTCAACTATAAAATGAGACACCTTTAACTAAGAAATATCCACCTCAGTTTCGCATTTTAAGCCATTAGATTCTGAATAGTTTTTTTGTTTAGTGAGAAAGATAATAAATTAAATTACCTCAATCTCAGAGTCCAGGAAATATACGTTATTCACGTTTCGATGCTAACCGGACTACCAACATAACGGTAATTCTTTTTTACATTGCGGCAAACTACCGAAAATCGCTCCCCTGGCATCACGGCACCGGTTTTTCTGTTGCAAAGTCAATCCGTTCCCGATTTCATTTAGTGAGCGCTTTCCGAACTAGTGCTGGATTTTAAGCGTGCTTTTACCGGTGCGCGGGCTCATGTTAACCAAATGCAATGTAAAGCCGCTACGGCGTAGCAGCGCGCTACGTGCGTAGCTTTGTAAAGGATTGTAGCAGGCTACGGCATTGTTTTCATGAATTCTACGACGTATATGCATGCAAGACAGTCTCCTTCAGTGGAACGAAATGCTTGTTATGTTTTGTTTGGTAGTAATGATTTAAGAGTTGGCGTTCAAGTTTACAAAATGTAATCAGTATCACAAATAACTGTGGTTATAACAATTTGTTTTGTCTGTGATCATTTTCATCTGTTTGTTTTTATGCTATTTTCATCACAATCCATTCAACGGTTCAGTTGTGATTACGTAACAAATAAATTAATTCCGAATACATAACACTATATTTTAAAGGAATTAAATATCTTTCTTGAATAAAAAGTATAGACGGCCGTAGGAAAAAAATAAAAAGTGTAATCTTGTAGAAAATTCGTCAAATATGGGTACATAAAAAATCTTTTGCCTAGAAAAGAAAAGCTCAATCTTACTTAGTATTCAATAGGTCAGAAAATTAGCAAATGCCTTTTAGCTTAGGGTCGTACCATTTTTCAAAGCATCATTCTTTTCTGCAGGGCTGAATCAAAATTGTATATGTAAAAACAAAGAAAACGGTTATAGTTTATTAGAAGCGAAGAAATTTCTGTTTAAAATAGGCTTTCTGTTTCTTAAGCCTAATGCAGCTTTTTGGCAGAGTTGGGGCAGAAAGGTTTTGGAATGGCGGCCGCACACCAGAAGATGTAGTGTGGGCAGGTCCCCCACAAGGTGGACCGACGATCTGGTGAGGGTTGCGGGAAGCCACTGGATGCGGGCAGCAGCGCAAGACCCATCATTGTTGAGATCCTTGGGGGACTCCTCTGTCCAGCAGTGGACATCTTTCGGCTGAGATGATGATGAGGTATCATTATGTGACCATTCATTGTTCTCGAGTGAACAATAAAGAATATTTTATATAATACACAATAAACATTAAATAAAACTCTTAATATTTAAACTTTGTAAGATGCCTTTGAGTCACGTATTCTTGAATTCGTGTGTTATTTAAACTTGTAGTATTTCTCAAAGTTTAATGAAGCATTTGCCAAGTTTTTGATTGTCTGTAAAGTTCAAATTTAACTCCATTTTAAATAATAATGTTGGGTTTTCACAATGTATCATGTCGTATTTCAGAAACACATCATCTTTGAATATTCATTTGACGGATACTTTATTTGGAACGTATATTCAAATGGTAATCATTAAAGTTTCAGCTGAAAGGCAGTTTTCAGGGAACTAACATTATACTTTGCTTAATGGATACAATCTAGTAAAAATTCTGTTTATAGCTTCATAACCTAAACTGTCTGTAGGAAGTTCGTATCTCGCCCAGAATAAATATTCGTGTAATGAGCATTGTGCTCAAGTCCGGTATGCAATGTGTACGAATATTGTTTACACTATACATACATACATAGATCCAGACATACTTTTATCGTTTCATCCACATTCTTCAATCTCATCATTCATTCCCGTCGGTTTAGTTAGAGTACTTGACCTTTAGCCAGAATATTCTTTGTTCCCCCTTTCCTTTTTTGTACAGAAATATAATTTATATTAAATTTTCCTAATTTATTAAATACCCCGACATTTTATTAAATAAAAAGTTTCAAGTGTAGTAGACCAATCCGCACTGGTCGACTTTTTCACGTCCTTAATTCAGTGTGCAAGCCGAATCTTTTATTTGCACCGATATTAACAAACTCCATATCATTAGCAAGTTCTCCATAGGTGTAAGTTGTTATGAACAAACATTTACATGGAGGCCGCAAGGTTTAATCGAATTACTTCGAGCTCGGCTTTCTAACACAAAGAGAAGGTATATACACAAAGCTTGAAGGCTTAGGGAGTCTATAGACGCCTTATAAAGTGTATAAAGCATTAAATTTAATTTGTTTTAGAAACAGAGTCCAGGTACAAAATTGAACTTCAGTTGAATTGAACAGAATAGTCAGCCTTTTAAAGAAACCGGGTTCAAATTGCCGGCTTTATTCCAATAGGAATATGTTCCGAAGAAAAGATAGGAATGGGTGCAAAGTGCGTCGTAAAACTTCATAGGATTGCGGCATAGTCGAGGGTTTTTGTAACGTTGTGACTAAAACTTTAAAAAATATACGTCTTACTAGGACTTGGCTCTACCGACTGATTAAATCTATTGATATTTAATTGTTTTTGTCTTTTTTTCAACTCCTAAATTGTAACTCATGAGACACACCTTTTAAACCAATTTCAATGTTTAGATTTATGGCTTGTCAGTTAAATTGATAAAATAAGTAAAGGTTGACTGAAAGAGGTAATTCAACTAAGTAATTTTATTTTTATCTATCTTCCTAAATTTATACTTACATACCCATATTCTAAAAAAACACACACACAGACCCAACCGCAAACGGAACATAAAAAGTTAGTCTTATTGCTTTAAATTATTGTAACGTCCGACTGTTTTTTTTTTAATTAACAAACCACAAAAATGAAATAAAAAAGAAAAGGTCTTCATTGGCTGAATGTATTTTAGGAGCACCTCAAGTTTCTAAGCCTCGACGAAAATTGTACTGAAGAGGTTAATTTTTAAATCCAACGAAGGAACTGCGGTGCTATTACTGAATTACCTCGTCCAACTTCGGCTTCTTTGTGAATTGGAGGACGTGACGGAGAATACAAATGATGAAAGTGGCCCAGCGAATTGCTCTAGTTTGGGAACACTGTATTTTTTTTTACTATTGCTCTTTTTTTTTTCCATTTGCAACGGTGCGACTGGAGACTTACTCCTAAGTTCCGATGTACGTTCGTTTATTTGTTTTTTATTTTTTTAGTTTTTTTTTTCTTTAAAGATTACAAGATAAGATTGTAATACTAGACGTATTCATTGAATGTGAGAGATGCGTCGGTGGCGCAATAGCTAAACCCGTTGTCTTCCAATAGAAAGCCGCGAGTTCAAGCTTTGGCTGCCAATATTTTTCCGATTTTTGAATAAAATTCATATGAAAACATCATGAAACCAGCACCTGTGAAGTAATTCAAATGTGGAAAAGATATTCAATTATTTTAATGTATAGTTTATAATTCATCTGATATTACTTCATAACATAAACAACAATGTAAAACGTAAAACTTAAATTCATCTTTATCACCCAAGTACAGTCAGCTACAGAGATTGCTGCCCAGCTGCGTCACAATGTTTTTAACGACGTACATGATTTTTCGACACACGTATATTATGTACGTTTGACGTTCACTCTGTAACTAATTCATTGCGAAGTTAGTTAGTGGCTCAGTTGCAGAGTATTACACAGATTTTTTCCGGAGCTTATTCTGTATCAGGCTGCACAAGACATTAAAATATCTACAGCAGTGGTAATTCATTAAAGAGAATATTTCACTCGTAAAGAAGCACATACTCTTATAAGTCGTTAAGAACAATGAGAGTAATAAATCAGCCATTGCCAAACAGATTTAGAACACTCTAACAAGTGTTCGATAATTGTAGTATCAAAAATGCAGTAGGCAGAATCCGTGCTCTGTTAAGTTTTGCCAGGCCAGAGGTGTTTTGTTTTTATCAATTTTATTTGACCAGCGATTGGGTTAGTTTCGCTATGTATGGTTTCGATATGGCACCCTTTCAAAATACCTATCAAAAAGTCTCGCTTTGGCACTCTTCAGTTTATGGGACTGTTAAAAAGAAAAGTTTTATGGTGTAATTAAAAAATGATACTCGACATGCTCATTTAAAACAGTAAATTTAGAAAACCAAGACTATTTAATATTTTATCCTAATTACTAATATTTTTAGAAATTTTTAATATTTTTGTAACTTTTTTCAATCTTTCATTACTTATGTTTTTAATTAATATTATTTTAATACCATTCGAACTGTTGATTATTTGATTGTTGATTTTTATTAATAGGACCAAATCTAATAAATACAAGACTGGTTTAGTATTGAAAACCGACTTTTTATTTACACTTCTAAAATGTAAGTCAAAGAGGCTGGCGGGATGCACTTTTCTTTTCAATTGTACCTGCTATTATTTGACGTAGAACCGAAAAATGCGTACCATACCGATACTTTTTGGTAGATATTTTGAAAGGGTGCCATAGCGAAACTAACCCCGGGTAAATCGAATCTGCAAAATCATAGTTTTAGGATAATACTTAAGCATTTATTGTTCTATTTCAGACTCCTGCAATATTTGACAAAACTTTTAAATAAAAATTTAAAAAAAATCTAAACGAAATTGCATCTCAAAGTTACTTATTTTCTTTCAGTCGTCAACAAAACCGCAGATACGCAACCAGTTTCATACACAGACTTTTTAAAGTAGGTACTATATATTATCGTCGTTATTTCTTTTAAAACAAAGTTTTTAATTATGTCAGAATTTTAAGCTTTGCTATGAGTAGTTCTTCCGTGCCACGTAAGTTGTGGAGTGTTGAATAAAGGGTTTCAATATCACGAGCTGTGAAGCAGCACAAAACTGCTTCATTACTCGCCAGGGACGGACTCAGGGGACGCGCTAAATGACGATGCGGCAAAATTTTACACCGCCCGGACCGATTTAATGAAACACTTGCCAACTTGAGCTCGGGATCAAAACTTTGCTTTATAAAACTAGAATTATGACATCTCACGAAATTTTATGAATAACCTCAAAATACATTTACAAGTCTGATCAGTTTATTAAGGTTGTCCACCCTGGCTATGTCCACGTTGTTTTTTTACTTTTCCCGTGGGAAAGTAGCCTATGTCACTCTCTATCTCACACTCCATATCAGTGCAAAAAAAATTGGACAATCCATTGCTACGTTTCAGTGTGAAAGAAAGAGAAACATACACATTCGCATTTATAATATTAATGTGTATGAATCAAATTTGATTAGGTTCAACACATATTTAAATAGCTTATCGTTTTAAAGGGATAAGTGTTATTCTTTTGCGATGTTAAAAGTTTTTATGTACATTACCACAACAAAAGTTATTCACGTCGGGGCTACTGCCAGCGAGAGGATTCACGTTATTTATATTTACTTAATTTTCAGACACGAATACAAATAAAACCCAAAATAAACGAACCCAAAGCTTACTTTACTGTAAAGAGCTATGTGAACACAAAACCATGAAAAACAAACCTTGAACGTTTTCACCGTAAAAGTACATTCACCCCATTAGCTTTGATACCCGACGCTCTCAATATTACAAAGAAACAAAATATTTTCTTTGCGGTATCCATTTTCAGACTATTCACCTAAATTATCTTTTGTCTTTACTAATTTCATCCCTCACTTGTATTGAAGTGACGGTTCGTTGACAGTAGCATTATAGGTTTTGCAATTTACCTTCACTGCATAATATAACCAGTGCTATTTAATTAAGAATATAACATTATCTTAGAATACTAAATTTATTAGCTTCTTTTTTGTTCATAATCGTCCAAATGAAAAAAGCAAAGGAACAGATTATATGTAAAGCCTAACCCACTTGACAAGCGTAGAAATTATGTCGATAACAAGAAAAACTAGTATACAACATTGAACAATTTTTCAATAACTCTCTTTTCCTCTTCCAGGGAAAGGCGGATTATATGCATTATATGCATAAACTTTAGTAATAGTGGTGGTAAAGCTATGATTGAATATGAGCTATATAAAGATACACCTGTTACCGTTGTTTTCATAAAAGATGTATGTGTTTTCCAGTGCATTTTATATCCAGTCTATTTATTCTTTTAGTAGTTTAAATTTATTACGCTTTAGAATACGTTTCACAAACTTTTATACTTCGGCCATATATTTAATGGTATTAATAAAAACTAGCTTTATAACCCACGGTCCTCGGATTTATTCCATACTAAAGTTAGTACCTATTTAGATTTAGATAAATTAATGCGAGTGAATATTTTTATTTGAGAATTTCTGCTGTGGAAACCATATTACCAATAAAGGGTGATATGGATTTTGGGGGAGGCTGAAGATGCATAATATAATTTTATATAAATAAATACATAACTAAAATCAATTTAAAACAGATAATAAATTAATTTATATCGACTGTTATTTCTATTGGTACTAAAACAGCCAAAACTTTATTTTTTACTTGAACACGTACTTTTATTTCCATTGTTTTTAAACTAAGTGTAAGAAACTACAATTAATACCAATTTTCACAAGATTCTCACTTTAATTAAGGAAATGAAAAATAACATTTAAATACACACTTGTAAATTTAATAAATTAAATACACCATATAGTTCATCTAGGCATCTAAGCACGTCCCCGACTTTAGCGAGTGGGATGATTTTACGTTCATCCCTAATTTACTTCATTCGTTGCCGCCCTCGAAAAGTGAACTCCCCCCCCCTTGTTTCACCGCAAGAAGTAAATATTTATTCTAAATGCTAAAACCTTATACTAAATAACATTTTCCCATTTCTTTGTTTCTCTGCAAATGAATTAAACTCTGCGGCGTGTGCGCCGCCCGCTGTTTTTAATTTTCTGCAAACCGGTTTTATTTTCAACCATTTTTTATTCCTATCAATTTAAACAGCTACAAGTTCTAGTACTGTTGCTTTAGTGTTAGGTACGAAAATCTATTTCGACCCATATCCTATAGATAGATTCTCAATTCTACAGATTTTGGATTCAATAGAATCCCGTTTTTATGAGTCCCATACTTACACTACAGATTACCAATACCACAGAAAATAGCTGTCTTTACAACTGTGAGTGTGATGGTGTATTATTCTTAAAAGAATAGAGGTTATCTACTCATAATTCCGACTGTACTCGTACTTTTCTCCATTGTTATCGCTAATAAAAAAGATAAGAGTCTCATTTGAATATTTCGTCATGCGAACTCCTGTAAAAACCTCCGTATGTAAAATAAGTACCTACTTTATTACTATACAGAAAGCTTTGCTGGGACTTGCAAAATCCATTACATTCGTTACTCGAGCTTAGCGAGACTGATGGCCGCCGCAATATAAAACTTCCTTCACTTATTTACTCTGCTATAAACTGTCGTAATTTAATGCCACCGCCATCTTCTCTTATAATTCGAGTTTAAAAGTACTAATGGACTTTTAAAGAGTTTACTAACAACATAATAAACGGGAGTAGTCTCATAAAACAGGTATTAGGTGTATAAAAGTTTTTCTAATAAAAGAAGGTTTTTTTTGCCGAGTCGGAAAAGGGAAGTTATAATAAAGTTTTCCTAGTCTAGCCAACGATGCCTTGGGGCGTGCTAACATGCATTTACCTACGCTACCTCGGTAAACCACCTTTTATTTTCATTTTCTGCAATAGATCTTACCTACTTACTTACCTTGTGTTTATATCAAAAGTTGATGAGAACGATATACATATATGTATGTACCAAACTTATATGATCTATCTCATACTGATTTTGTTGAAATTAATTAGTAAATTTGTGATCCTGCATGATGTATCGGTAATTAATATAGAAAAAGAAGTAAATAATTCTCAAAATAATTATTATTTCCATTATTTTATACTTTTCTTTATATTTTTACTTTGCTCAAAACATTTTTTTTTTTATTTTATTTTATTATTTATTGCACACAAAAACATTTTACAAGTACAGGTATTTAAATAGCAGACACAACAGGCACAGCTTATCTCTCACGAAATGTCTTCCAGCTGGCCTAGGCAAAGAGAACATTAAACAAAGACCGGGTAAAGACCGGACCGGAGATTCCCAGAAAAAAAACTTATTTATTAACTTAATAAAATAACAATAAACTTAATTATTCTAGCTGTTTTATCTGTGTGTGTTTTTTATGAAAGATACATTTTATAACTAACTGCTTGCCCGCGGCTACGCCCGCGTTGTTTTTCGACTTTTCCTTAGTAATTTATAGAACTATCCCACGGGAACTCTTTATTTTTCCGCTATTAAAAGTATCCAAGATGTTGACCGAGAATATAAGGTACCACCACCATGCAAAATTTAATTCAAATTGGTCTAAAAGTTTCGGAGATAATCCCGTACAAACAGAAAAACAAATGAAAAAATCTGGATATGTTCTGTATCACTTTCTACACCCCCCTGAATAGGTTTTTAGTTTTTTTTCTATGTACAGGTTGTCGACCTCTACATTTTTATTATATAAAAGAACCACAATATTCTAGAAGTATTTTGATAGTTTATTTTTTTTGTCTGTTTAAATATCGAAGTCCGTACGCACTGTTTGTTTACCCTCGCAAATTGTAGCAATTTTATTCAACGTCTGATTTTCTCTCCATCCGACTTTCACTTTGCCGGCAAACTTGTTTTCTCTTTTGTTTTTTCATTGTATGCATTTCATCCTTATTGCTTTAGCGCTCGCAATTTCCTTACTATAAAATGCAATTAAAACGAGAAATAATGAACTTTGAAATAAATTAAATTGTAATGAATTTCTTTGAAACGTAAATGAAAAATAAATAAATATAAAGATATTTTTTGTAATGATTTAATTATCATCGTCACAGATATTTTGAAATTGAACAAAAATGTCGTCAATCTTATTAACCTGTGCTTGTGAAGGTTATCTACAATAATAAATAATTCCTGTTCGTAGTATGTATTGTCTGTATTCTACTATTATTTCTAGGCAAAACCTTTCTTTTTGTTTGCATATTCTTCTTTTTACTAGGTAAGCTCCATCAGAATAGGGTAAGCTCCCACGAGTCCAATCTGTAGGTATTTCAGTCGTAAAAAAATATGTGCGAATGTCCCGTCCTTTGTGTTATTGACAGGCCAAAGTCGGAACATACAAAAAAAAAACCGGCCAAGTGCGAGTCGGACTCGCGCACCGAGGGTTCCGTACAAACCTGCAAGGTTTACAAAGTTCTTTCATTACGACAATCGAGTCATAACTATGGTAATCTTATTGCAAAATGAAATTCATAACATTACAATTAAATGGGGAAAGATGGAGGAGCATAAATTTAAGACAAAGATCTCTTTATCGTTTAAGTAACTAAGTACTAAGTAAGTATTTCAACTTGATAGCTCTACGCGTTCATGAGGAAAAAAGTAATAAGTATATATTTATTAAAAAATATATATTTTGTAATGTAACTAAAAATTTAAGGTTTTCGGAATTTTTCCTTTATGTGTGCTATAAAACGTTGCTTCATGCCAAATTTCAAGATTCTAGGTCGACTGGAAGTACCCTTTAGGTTTTGATTCCCTTGCGAGTACTTGCGAGTTTCAAAATATGCAGCTTAAATTGCTGTTTCTTTTGATTGCGTTGACATAGAAGTTTGATTTTGTTACAGCTTAAAGGTATTATAGACCTGAGTATTTGGTATGAATTTCAATTTAATACCTCTACGCGTTTATGAGGAAATGGGTAGTAAGGTTAAAATTATTAAAAAAATATATATTATGTGATGTAACTAAAAATTTATGGATTTCGTAATTTTTCCTTTATCTATGCTATAAGACGTTGCTTCGTACCAAATTTCAAGATTCTGAGTTCACGGGAAGCACCCTGTAGGTTTTGATTCCCTTGCAAGTGTCGAAAATTTGCGGCATAAACGGCTGTATCTTTTGATTGCGTTGGCTTAGAAGTTTGATTTTTTCACAGCTTCAAGGGACAGTAGACCTGAGTAATTGATATAAATTTCAGCTTCATACCTCCACGCGTTCCTGAGAAAAAGGGTCTTGACAGACGGACAGACGGACAACAAAGTGATCCTATAAGGGTTCCGTTTTTTCCTTTTGAGGTACGGAACCCTAAAAATCTACGAAATGTGTTAGTCTACATATCAATGTAACGATTATATAAATTTGCTAGAATTTTTTGGATATTTTTAGTTACCTACTTGCTGTAGAACTGTCAGAAGTTTCGAAAAATCTAATACCAAGGTTGGTTTGGTAGATTAACCTCGAAACCTACACAAAGAGAGCATTTTACAGTTTCTTTCAAATTACAATAATTGTCACACTAAATTATTAGCGATTTAAATAAAATTTTATATGGAGTTAGCTGACACCCTGGTTTGACACATAGGCTACGTTTTACTGTGGGAAAATAAAATACCTCATTCCGCGTTAACATGGGCGGGGCTGCGGAGTGGAAAACTAGTTTAAGATAATGCCTACTGTCTAGGGCAGTAATTCCCAAAGTGTGGGTCGCGACCCACTGGTGGGTCGCGGGTAGATTTTGGGTGGGCCCTGAAACTATAGGACAGGGGTCAGCAATTATTTTCGCTCGGGATACTGAACGAAGGATTCATCCTCAAACTCACATACTTGGCGGACATTTTCTGAAAATTAAACGAACTCAATTTGTATCTGCAGGGATCAGACGGATCCGATATTTTTGCAGTGCACGATAAAATTCGAACCTTCATGAAAAAACTTATCATTGTGACAGAGATGTATCAAAGAAGGCAAGTACGATTAATTGTTTCGAAACATTTGAAACTTTTATTATAGAAACGATAAGAATTAACGGGTAAATGCTGCGGCAGCAACATACCGCTGCTTTTTTGTCTTCATGACACAAGGTGGGCCGCGAACTTTAAACTTTCTTGTAGATGGGTCGCGGTCCCGAAAAGTTTGGGAAACACAGGTCTAGGGTATCTATCTACTAACATTATCATGAGCTGTGAAATTATTAGCAAGAAGCAGGTGGCGCGTCTGATGAGTTTATCGGAAATTCGGTACGTATTGGAAACTATCGGAATTATTGATCTTCGTAGAACATTATTATAAAGGCAAATTAATACTAAATTATAACTTTATATACGTGTCTTAACTTGAAATTTACAATATTAAGATACCAGATAACCAGTACGTATAAAAAGCGGGTACACCATCGACACACCTGCACATAAGTATTAAAAGTTAGTCTGTTTTTTATTTGTTGCGCTTTAAAATTTTTAAATGTATATTTTTTCATTTAGATATAAATGGGGGTTTTTTATTGCGTAAGTATAACGTTATAATATCGAAGGAATGAGGTTTTCCCGCGTTAAAAAGGGAATATTATTATTATTATTATATCCCGTTATTTGAATTTGAATTTGAAAGCTCAAGCTTAAAACCTAATTTCTTAGTTTTGCCGTGAAAACAGATAAACATACCAACAGACTAGAATTGAACAAGGTCATTATTTAAGTGATAAACGTTTACACTTGTTTACTTTGTTCTTGTTTCGTATTTATTTTAGAAATTTTGGTCTAGAAGCATTTTAGAGATATTTACTTCGTGTTTATTATGATAGTGAGTAGAAGTAATTGATAAAATGAGGTATTCTTTGTAAAACAGCTCACAAAGACCGGCTTCAACCAGAGGAGCAAATTTATTAGGTCAACGCAGCTCTGAAGCTAATGATTAATGAACTATTACTGCCTCACTGGCTTTCACTTTGTAAGGGTTCATGGAATTCTAATAACTTAATTATTATAGACCTGTCATCAATGGTACATTTCGATACCAAAAACCGTTTTCATACTTGCCAAAATTTAATTTTCCTTTTTTTTTATATGGATAGGTTAAGTTAATACCTACCTACTTACATAATCACCATGAATAAATTGTACTTTTCGCTCTTTTTACCCACTCGAAAAATTGCTTCTTTAATTTCTTGCAGTGTTACAGATCAATGATATTTTGATCTGTAACACTTAAAATGATAATTTGAATCTAAAATCAACGAGATTTTTAATACTGGCTAAACTTATTTAAAAACCTTAGAAAGTTTATATAAATATAATTAAAATTAGGGTACCTAAACATTTTGCTTTACAATACTCTAAACTAAAAACTAAAAACAACTAAAAACCTTTGAAATTGTATGTAAATATAATTAAAATTAGGGTAAACATTTTGCTATACAATACTCTACCTACAGTAATTTCGCATTCTGTACTTCTAATTGTATTTTCAGTGCGTTTAGGTATTTATACAAACAAAATATCCACAGAGCTGCAAGTCTAATTAGTACAGATAGAGAATGTTCAGTTTTTGATGTAAATATTCTCTCATTATTATTAACTAGACGTATATTTCAAAATGTCTCACTCGAGTGGCTTCTCATACTAATAACATTTGTTCATGTGATACGCTCGGCTTTTCTCATCTGTTAGTTTAGCCTGATTAAACCATCTTGTACACTTTAAGGCAATTCGCTTTTGCTGATGTTACAAGCGGAATATTAAATTTGTGTGTAAAAAGCTTGTGTGTGTTGGTTTTGAACCCAGTTCACTTCTATTTAAAAACACAGGACGGTATTTGCAAATTATAGCCAGAAGGGAAGAGAGCGATGAATTCTTATTTAAGGGGCCTACAGGTACTAAGTGGCGCCCCCACATTTAAAAAAAAATAACTCGAAAAATAATCAAAATTTCAAAAATCTGAAACGGCGAATATCTAGACGGTGTTTTGTAGGATATATTAACTTTATTTATTATATCTCGCTAGTAGTTATTGATGGAACTATTGCGGAAAACGGCCACTTTTAGCAATAGTTCCATCAATAACTACTAGCGAGATATAATAAATAAAGTTAATAGTTTCAATATGTCCTACAAAACACCGTCTAGATATTCGCCTTTTTGGATTTTTGAAATTTTGATTATTTTTCGAGTTATTTTTTTTTTTAAATGTGGGGGCGCCACTTAGCACTTGTAGTCGCTTTAAGAAGCTTGCACTAAAAATATAGCGTCGACCCTAGTCCTTGATAAGTAAGGGTAGACTATGACTATGTTTAGCGTTCTTTAGTCGACGCTTTTACTACTCCGACTGTGCGGTTTTCTGATAAAAAATAAAAGACAACTTTCGAATAAAAGGTAAATAACTTTTATTGCAAACATCAACACTTATTTAATAAATTTATTAAAGTTAATAAAGTTTATACCGCTACTAATCAAATATTTGGTAATTATAATACTTTAAAATTCTATCTGGCAATATACATACATACACCTCTGAGAAGGCACCATTATAACAAGGTTATTTTTAGCTTGAACTATTTTGGCACCGCCGCTTGTCAACTTGCAAAGAAATTCCTCGCCCTCGCTGAAATAATATAGTATCAGATATGGATGCCCATTCGCAACACGTATTTTGTGCTTCAAGCTTCGGGCGGACCAATCAGTACGCGCAAATATTCTGCGCTTTTCACGCAATCAGAATGAGATGGGCGATGCGTAGCTTGGCTATATTTTCCTTGCGAGCATTCTTACCCTTCTCATTAGGCAGAGCGTAAAAACACACAATCTTAGAGTATAAATAAAAAAATGTGCACAAACAATTTTTTAAAAATATTCCCTGTCTGGCCCAACCTAATAAAATATTTTTTTACTTGTCTACCTCTTATTATCTATATAATGTGTATTGGATTTTATAAAGTTATATTATTCTTATCGTGAAAAAATATATTTAACGGAAACTTTCTCACAAAGTTATATTTTTCGATTAATGCTTACCTCGACCATCACAGGTTATTAATTTCACAATTAATTTAAGAAACAAACCGCTTAATTTTGAATATCGAACTCTGAACGTGGTTGCGTAGCTATCTTCACGTCGCACATTTATTATCACATAATGGTTCGCGTGATAAACGTGGCCGACGCCATCCAACTTTGTAATAGGGTCAGATTACACATGCCAGCATTACACTGATTGCTTGCGAACTTCACCTACCTTCAGTATAAAGTATACATACAGAGTCTCTCAAAATGTATACCAACGCTTCCTTATATCATACTAGCTTACCAACCCGCAGCAGTTTTTCCCACGGGAATGAGGAATTTTCCCGTGGTAAATGGTAGCCTGCGTCTTTTCTTAAGGTCTACTGTATCTTTGTACCAAGTTTCATCAAAATCGGTTCAGTAGTTTCCGAGCCTATTCAATGCAAACAAACAAACAATGTAGTCTTGTCCCCTTATAATACTACATAGTAGAGAAGTATAGATTCGCCCATGATTCGCCATACATTAACTAATATTCTATCTATGCACTCTCCTATAAAGTGAAGTGGGAAGAAATCGCAATGAGTGGAGAAGGATAAAGGATATGGTAGCAAAACTCATGACGATGCCTGGTTTGAAGACCTAGCTCAAAAACGTACGAAAAGACACGCAAAGACGTCCCTATTGACCATTTATTCACATGCCGCATGTGCGTGCGCATGAACGTGCTGATCTAGGATCGGTTTATACAACCACGAGCGTCTTTTTTTTTAATCAAGCTTCACCGGACTTGCGGGGGAGTGGAAGACTGTGCCCCAAAAAGACTCTACCCCAAACCACGAGCGTCGTTGCCTCGCTGCTAAAACCATTTGACAAGAAGATATTGACGGCCTTATGTTTTCTATGGAAAAGTTGATCAGGTCTATTGACTGAGCAGTGAGCATGTCCATTCAGTATTTGCTAAGCCGTCAGTCACATCTTTATATACTTATATGTATAGGTATCTATAAAAAATAATCGCCGAAATATTATGTTCACGCGTCGCTTCACAATGGCTCTACAGAATTGGATACTAATTTTTTTGTTGTATTGGTATTTCTCGAGTTATTCACCTTTGTAGCAGATATACCTGATTTTCAGGGTGAACATAATTTTCGCCGGTAAAATACATCGCGTTAATTAAATAACGCAAATCCTCTCGGGTGATAACTCTATGAAACTAAATAAATTTTGTTCTGGAAGTTTTCTGAATTGATCAGCCGGCCAAGTCAATTTGGATGAAAAGTAAAATAATAATAATTGCGATTTCAGAAAACAACGCGAGTTGAATGCAGTCGGTGTTTCACTTAATTTTGAGTTAATAGCTATAAGTAAGTTTTTTAAATAAAACTAATTTAATTAGTTAGTATAATATACTTTCTGTTACAAGAGCATCATACTCGTAAATAAAAAGGTGTTGCAATTAATATAAGATATATTGTGAAAAAAGTAAGTAAACAAATGCATTGAACTCGCACGCGTACTTTAACATAAAATAGTCTTTAAGCATATCTTACCTAACGATACCTGGACGGAATATTTAAATGAAATTTTTAAGGTATGGAAGTATATGAAGACGCTAACTTAAGCATGCAATGAAAATTCTAGCATAAAAGATGAGAAATAGAGACACGCTGTTCGTTGTCATGTCGTTGTCATAGCACCCTGTATAAAAATATTCTAAGATTAATAATGCGACGAAGTTTCACCTTTTGTTTCCAACGGACGTCTTTTTGTCAACTTTCATAACTTTTTAGCCGTCGTTGGACTTATTCTGAATTGTTAGTCATACTTACTAGTAGAGAAGTCTTTCGGCTGAGATGATGATGATGATGATGAGTCATACTTACGTAAGATTTGAAATTAAATCCAGTCTGAATCTGTGTTTGTGCTATTCCCGTAGCAGCCAAATAAATAAGTTATTTCACAAAACAATTTGATTCCTAATTTTCTCTTGTTGGAAGTACTTCAAACTTGTATGATAATATTTAAAAAAGAGATTTTACTCAATACTATATAATTTCCTATATCGCTTATTACACTTAGGTAAACAACGAGTGTTAAATGCCAATCATTGCTCTTAGAGTTACAATTTACAAGTGCGATACAAACAAGGAAAGTTAACCTGACCACAAAAATAAATATAATTTCCGTAACATGGTGAGGCATGTTTCTTTCTGGTCAGGATTTAGAAAAAAGGAGGTGTAGGTCTTAAAGTACAGATAATATAGTCGTAGTCCCATATTTTATGGTCGTGCAATACGAGGCAATGCAATTTAGATTTAAAAAAAAATCTTTATGACATACCTTCTCTATTCGAAACTATTTTCCTAGGAAAATAAAAAACTTGGCTTACCTATCCAAAAAGCATTCTATTCGGTTCTTAGGAGTTCTTGGATGTAGATGATAATATTTTATAATAATTTTATTTAAATTTATATATATTTGTATTAATTAATTAACGATTCCGTTTGACATTATTAATAGCTTAAATAATAATAATAATGTAAGACTTGCTATAACTAATTAATGTAATCTACTGTTAAAATGTTATATACCTATACATACATTGATATTGTATATTTAATACAAAATAAATAATATGAATATGAATAACAACTGTAGGAATTCTTCTCCACAGAAGACAGCCAAATTGTGAACCCGCCTCGACGTCGAAAAGTGATTTGTAAAATCTTACTTCGAATAAAACATTTTTCATTTTCATTTTCATTTTCAATCATGTCAATACCTCCCTTTTAAGGGAGTGACTTCAGCTCAGTTCTAGTCTATTATAGAATGCTGCGGTAGTAATAGCAAAACCTGTCAACATGTCTCCGCGATGTCCCACGTCGTATTGCAACCCACGGAAGTTGATGTTTATCCACAACTTATGAATATTGCATGTCCTAGTGGTTTGGTGTTGTAATTTGGTGACGTGTATAATTTTCTCGGCGTTCCCCTGGCGAGTGCTGCTTGTAATTGGCTTAGCTGGCAACTTAATAAAACGGTTCATGAACTGACTTGTTTCATTATGTTCGGGTAATTAAGGCCGATATAATTAGAACAAAATAAGTAACGAACGATGGTTGGGAACATTTATTTATTTTTTTGTCAAATCAATCAATAAATAAACAACGTAGGAACTTATAACATTTCACTCGATACACCGTAAAATATTGGTTATCGACCATAAAATAAAGAAAAAAACCATCACAGCACGTTCGTGTGTTTGTGGTTCTAAAATAAGACTGATTATAGCCCATATTTTCTATAGTAACGGTATTTTTTAATACACATGTTATATTAAAATGTAAACAATAGGAGCAACCAATAACGTCTGCAATCTAAAACCTGCCATTCAAATTGTCTATCGTAGAATTGAAGCATCCTTCATGATGTTCCCCGTATCAAATATAAACTAGGCCTTGGTCTGAGGTGCTTCCGAGCCGTTCCTAGACGCGCTGGTACGATGCGGTGGTACTTTGGGCTAGATCCCCTCGCTCCTCCGCAAGTCCAGTAAAGCTTATAAGCATGAAGGAAGAAAAAAATTTATGTCAATTATAATAGAATGTCTCTATCTTTTTCTAACGTACCGTATTCAAAGATGTGTGATAGAGACTGATAGAGTTAAAACACTAACCCCGTCTCCCACTTCCACCTACCCTCCCACCCCTCTGAGCGGCCGCATTGGTTTCGATACAAAATAGGCATGATTACTACTCCATATGGGCGTGGATTTTTTTTTTCCTTCATGCTTATAAGGCTTACTAACTTTCCGCCCGCGGCATCGCCCGCGTTTTTCCCGTGGGAATGAGGTATTTTCCCGCTGCCTTAAAATATATTTATTCTAATGAAAAGCCTCCATGTGTTAGTCACAAAAGCTTTGAGTAGAAAGAAGTTTTCAGACTGCTATTGACATTCGCGGAACTTTATGCATTTTAAATATAAATTAAATAAGAATCCTAACAAACATTTTGAATCTGAATCGTGAACACTAAAAGCAATTTAAAGTTTCCCAATCGGAGTTGTAAATATCTTTTAGTTTCGACACGTTTTATTGTCATTTTTAATGAGGAGAGTTCATCCCAAACCCAAGAAAACATCTAGAGAAAGATTCAATTATACTCAATGTTTTTTTAGACTGTAGACACCTTTGGAATATTTTATAAAGTTATTATTTTGTCCGCCCGTAACTTTGCCCGTGTTTTTTTTTACCGCCGAAAGAAGGCGGACTTTATCGGGGGAAAATGTAACCTATTGTTACGCCAAGTAATATTTTACATAGTAAGTAAATTTTCAGTTTTTAACTATTGTTGCTTGATTGAGTATCAAACATTCTAAGTCACAAACATTTATTTTCACATTTATATAGATAGGTAAATTATTGACAAGGACAAAAGCTCTGATGGTTTTATTACTCCTTATCAGAAATAAATTAGTAAAGCAAATATTATAAGAGTAATTAATAATTAATGAATTAGGTAAGATATCTCCATTTAAAGAACCTAAAAAGAACGTTTGACCTTACGCTTCTTAAAATAAGTAAGTAAAAACAATTTATTCCACACAAAATGGGATTTATGTTTAAATAGAAGTTACTCCTTACTTCCGGCCCATAGAGTTCCAGCCTCTTTCTATTGTCAGAAAAAGAACAAGAAATGGTTAATAAAACTAGATTTGCGCCCCGTCTTGTGCGTCGCTCACCTGGGAGCCTCGAGCGCTCATGGAATGAAGGTTTATTGAAGCAAATATCTTTCCAATACATACATACTGTATGAGATAGGAAATTCACCAACCCTCAAGGGAATGCCCACTGATATTGCAAATATCTGTTTTCGCCACGCCGCGCCCGCGCCGCCTGGTATAAACAATCCGTTGAATTTTGCTAATGCTGGATTATTTTCCATGACGGTTTCATCAAGGCAGGTAATGCTGTTTCCTTAAAATTTTAAAAGACTGTGGTATTTTAAAAACAATTTCTGTGTTTTGATAAGCACTTTAATTAGTGGATACAAACAATATCTATTCCAAATCACCTAATCATATAGGTAAAATTTATGAACATTATTTAGTATTGTAAACTGTTAAGTAATACCTTCTGCTATCCAACACTGATAGAGCGTCGGTGGCCAAATGGCTAGGGCCGTTGACTTCCATTCGGAAGTTCGCGGGTTCGAACCTCGGCACGTACCAGTGTTTTTTCGATTTTAGAATTCATATTATGTGCGTATATTCGACGCTCTTACGATGAAAGAAAACATCGTGCAGGTGCACACACTTGCGAAGCAATTCAAGGGTTGTATGTGAATTTGACCAACCCGCGCTGGGTCAGCGTGGTCGATTAAGGCCTATTCACTCTGATTTCAGGGTAGCTCGAGCCCCTCGGTGAGGAAATATAAGAGCTGTTAATATCCAACATTGTGCCGCGCAAATTCAGATGTAGTTTGGAAAGCCTTAATAGACTTACAAATTAAAACCCTTACAAAAACAAATTTAAACTGATTTCAACAAAAGATTCAGATCTCGCGATTGGGCATAAATAAATTAAGGCAGATATTTATCTTTGTAAAACAAAAGCCAATTTAAGCGAAGGTACAACTCACCTTTTCAAAGGAATAGATTAGATTGAAGTCAATTAATTAGTTCGAAGGCTTTGTACAGTGCTTCAATACCAATACAATTCTCTTTACTATTAAGAGAATTTATAAAGACATGATTTTGAAACCTTGTAGATCACTCCAAGTACGGGTTAGTCAACTTCATATACAACCTTTGTGTTAGTATGAGTAGAATTTCCCACAATGTTTTATTTAAAAGACAAGAGAGAATCAAACTCAAGAAATATGACATCATTACTATTTAGATAGTCATCATTAGTGATGAAATTTAAAAACAAAGTTAAAAATGAACTTCGGTAATTATATTTTGATTAAAGTTTTGCATGTAAAACTAATTTATTACTGGTGTTGACTTGATGACCTTGCAACAAGCAGTCAATTGATGAATAAAATTTTAATTTTCTCAAAAAAGAAATAACTATCAATTTAATATAGAAACCCGACACCATGGTTCATTTTAGAATTTTACGTTTGATCATAATAAATTGTCATATACCCACCCACATATATTAGGAAACTATAAATTTGAAACCACACTCGCTTGATAGGTTTTGTATAAAACAATTTTTTAACACAAATAAAACTTGGTAGGTACCTATCTAAAATTCGCCATATAGGTTTTTAATATTTTTTACATAAAATATACATACCCAGTGTCACTCTCACAGTAAGTCTTAGGCTCTCACTATTAAAGCAAATCTATCGATTACCTCTTAAGTTACATCCATCAAGAGCGTATACCTACCAAAGAACAATCCGACAATTTAATCGCACTGCAATCTAGACCAACCACCGACCGACCCATACGTAACGGGTGTAAACTCGAAAAACATAACCATCCTTATGCAGTCGAGTGAATACCATTAATTTGGAACACCCAATTGCGCGATTCGTCTCGTCTACGTCTCGACTCGGAATTGGCAGCGAATCGAATAACATTTAATACCTCGGTTAGCCAAGGCCCCTCATAAATATGCAGATCCACGATACCCCGTCTATTATTCTAACATCGCTCTAGTGTGAAATTCCCAAAATTTCTCTTTCGAGTAAGTTTTGTGAATAGATTAATGAGTATTTCAGTAGCGGAATAATGAGGTGGCATTATGAGGGACTTATTGTTAGTTTAGACATAAAAGTTATGGGACAATAAAAATTACAATAAAATTACTTTTTTTTATTTGCCTAACACCTCAGATTCATTTTATTTATGAAGATCTTTACCTTCATTTTTCAGCTAAAAGACGATCACAAGTGCACAAACTCCTCTCACGATCTCTTCTACGATCAGCCAGCCAAGCCATGCGCTATCCATTCCACGGGTCATGGTCGGTCTACCTTGTTTATATTATTATTTATGAAACTTTAAGTAACTTGTTAATGAATGTTTACTTCATGAAAGCCGATGAATAAGAGTTTGTCAATTATATTTCTTAGTTAGATTTATGCCTACCGATTGTATTTATCAGACACAGAGTAAGGAAGAATTTATTTTTTGGTAGTGTTATCAGAGTAATAATATTGAATAATTAATATATAAGTTGTTTTGTAGAACAGAAAATGTACCTGCCCTCAACACACTACGAGCGGATAGTTAATTATATTTACTAATAACATAGTCAGTCATGTTACAATGATGAAACCCAATTAATAATTAATTGCCCATACAAAATTAAAAAGTAAGTACCTACTGTTCGCCTACTACAACTACGCCTTTGTACTAACAATCGTATTGAGATTGATATTCACGGATCAATCCGTCAAGTTAATGATCTATATAAAGCGTAGATTTTATATAAATAATAAATTTATTTATTTTATTTATTATACTAAAACTTATAAACTAATACATAGGTTTAAGACGGTGTAACAAAAACCAATGTAGGTTTGTCCGTACTAAGTGAAACAGCGTGACGTAAATAAATATGTGGGACATCTCACACACGGCCATCTGACCCCAAACTAGGCAGACCCTGTACTATGGGTGTCAGACAGCTGATATACATACTTATATAAATATACAACATCCAGACACAAGGCAAACACAAGTACTCATCACACCAATGTTTGCCCTGGGCGGCATTCGAACCCGCATCCTTGTGCTTCGTAGGCAGACGTACTACCAACTAGGCTACAAGGCCGTCAAATATACCTAGTACTCGTACTTTACCTCAACTATGAATTCTAGTAACATAAATACAAATATAATAATTAGACTAGATAACTTTTATCTAGGCCATCCTAGATAAATAACTAACTTTTCACCTAAGCTTGAATAATAATCTGCTGCTAAAGTTCATTATTATTCTATTAAATTATTAACGAGGTCGTCTAGAGGTCATAACCATAACTGCTGAAGCTGATTGGTGCGTCGCTTACTCCAGAATATCTTTTTATGTCTT
This sequence comes from Teleiodes luculella, assembly GCA_948473455.1. NCBI lineage: Eukaryota > Metazoa > Arthropoda > Insecta > Lepidoptera > Gelechiidae > Teleiodes > Teleiodes luculella. Next base: position 5,777,719 of record OX419586.1, on the reverse strand, counting down.
AGCCCCTGGGAAATGATTCCAATCTCTACAGCTATATAAGAATTATTCTAAGCAAGAGACACTTTTTTCTTCATTTACTGAAATGTGAAAAATAAAGATGAGAGCTGGTTTATACATATTATAAGAGTATACTTTGGTACGAGTATGTGAGTAAGATAGGTCCGTAAAACTTTTTAAATGTCATTTAGCCTCTTAGAGCAACGCCGGCCTTCCGTATTAGCCTGGAAGTAACACAGTATTTTTGGTTTTATTTAGCTTATCGCCCCACAGCTCCGCCCGCGTTAACCGTTTTTCCCGTGGGAATGAGGAGTTTTCCCGCGGTAAAAAGTAGATTATCTGTTGTTCTGATGTACGAGTCTATGCTAGATTATTGTAAAGTTTCATTAAAATCTATTCTGTAGTTTTTGCGTGAAAGAGTGACTAACATCCATCCATCCATACATACATACAATACATCCATCCATATCCATACATACATACATTCATCCATCTTCAGAAACTTTCGCGTTTATAATATTAGGGGGATATAAGATTTATTTTTTTATTATTTCTTTCCGATTTTACCTCGACGACCCAAACTCTGTTTGACTGAGAAAGTTTTGATAACATTAATTACAAACGTGATTTAACTAGCTGTCGCATAATGTTTCTGTTTTTAATTATCCTCTTTTTTCGTCTTATGTAACTTGTTATTTTTGTTTCTTAGATTATTTTTCGGCACATGAAAGATGGCAGGTAGGTAATACGCACAATGATATTTACGTACAGGGCCTCTTTGGAAAGTTGCAGTTTTAAGTGAGTATTTTAGTACTAAAGTAGAGGTTAGAATAGTTCTTAAGAGGCCTATACAGTCCACTAGCGCTCTTATTTACTGAAAATAGAAAAATAAAAAAATAGAAATTAATCAAAAATGGGTGGCCGCTATCAACTGTGTTTTATAATGAAGTACGTTTAGACTGCATTAGACTATGGATGATGAAGAGCGTCGGTGGCCAAGTGTCTAGGGCCGTTGACTTGCATTTGGAAGTTCGAACCTTCGCACGTACCAATGTGTTTTCGATTTTCGAATTCATATGTACGTTTATTCGACGCTCTTATGGTGAAGGAAAACATCGTGAGGAAACCTGCACACAGCTGAGAAGTAATTCAAGAGTTGTGTGTGAAGTTGACCAACCCGCAATGGGCCAGCGTGATCGACTAAGGCCTATTTACCCTGATATTAGGGTAGGCTGGAGCCCCCGGTGGGGACATATGAGCTGTTAATGATGAATGAGAGTATGGATGATGTCTTTGCAGTTGACACACTGTACATTTTAATTAAAAAGGCCGTTTTTAGCAAAAGTGCATAGTGTGACTATTCAAGCTATGCACATCATAATCTGACATTATCTAAATGTAAAGCATAGTTGATAGCGGCCCCCAGTTTTTGATTAATTTCCATTTTTAATCAGTAAATAAGGAATATCAATTGAAGTCTACTAGCGACTGTAAAAAGCCTCTTTGCGTTTGCATGTTTCTACTAAATCACTCTTCTAACGCTCCTGGCTGGTGGCTTCTACTAGTAAAATTATTTGATAACTAATAAGATTTAAAACGGGATATACGTGGTATTTCTTAAAAATCGTTAGAATCGTTTACCGTTTTTAGTCTTAATAGCTATGAAAACAACCGTGAAAGTTTAAAAAAAAAAGTAAAATTATTTGAGTTTATCTATGTTTATTAACGCAGTATTTTCTGCAAGATATTGGATTTGTAATACTGGCCACTACTTTTCCTAGACCATCTATCAGACAGAACTGTACAAATATTGGTTCTTTTTGTTTGAGTCTGATAAATGAAGGAACTATTCCATCCAGGGAATCGTCTAAATACAGTCTTCAACAGAAACAGATCCACATTCCAATAAACAAAACAATTGGTTAGATTTTATACGTACTGGGAAATAGTAGCGAAAGACAACAAAATGTGTTGCTTACTACTTTTGTAGTTGTGCCACGTGACATTTCCTTCAAGTTGTTTACCGCTAACCAAACATACAGGGTGTTAGAAAAATGTCTATTTATCCTCTAGACCTGGTTGGTGATAGTGACGTAAAAAAGTAATAAACAGTAAAATAAATGGCATTTTACTTATTAGTATTTTAAAAATATGTTTTCTATTTACCCTGATTCAGTGTAGGCTCGAGCCCCCGGTGGAGAAATATATTAGGCTGTTAATTATAAAACTGTAGTTGTAAGTATTTAGTTGGTTAGTTAGTTCATCGGGCTGTTATCCGCAACTCGACGTCAAACGAAACGCGCCTATTTTGAGTATTGGGTAGGATAACCTCACTACTGGAGCCACCCGATCTCCTCAAAGAAGCCCAGCAACCTTCCCAGGTTTCCGAGCGTCTCCGGGATCGACCCCGGTGAACCGAGGTATTTAGCCCTGTACGATGACAAGCCCCGACACTCCATCAGGACGTGGGCCGTCGTCTCCTCCGCCTCCATACAACCTCTGCACAGAGGGCTGTCCGTGACACCTAGAGTAAATAAGTGTTTATTAAAAGCACCGTGACCTGTCATAACACTGGTTGTGGTGCTATCATAAGTATTAATAAGCGCTACACGGTGATTCCGGAAAGGCAGAAAACTCAATTTCGACAATAAAGAGTGCGTTTACACCAGCTAATCTCTGCAAAGCTTTTCACGGCGCAACTAATCTGGCAAATCCCTAAATTGTTCGCTAGCTCATCTGCGAGTTAGTGGGACCACTCGCAGTAATCCCCCAGCCAATTTATCACGTGCGGAGGTCTATGGCCGCGTGACCGGACCACGCCGGAACAGAATATTTTATTATTTGGTACTCGTATATCCCACACATGGCTATCTGACCCTAAACTAGGCAGAGCCTGTACCTATGGGTGTCAGAAAGCTGAATACATACGTATATAAATACAAAACATCCAAACACAAGGCAAACACAAGTGCTCATCACACGAATGTTTGTCGTAGGCGGAATTCGAACGGAATTGGCCGTCAAAATTATTGTAACCACAAATGCAATCTTATTACGAGTAGGTTTACATAATAAACCCGAAATTTTATAACCGTTGTGGTAAAATATTGAAGAGTTGCTTTTTCGGTTGATCTCATAAATGTAAATTAATGATTTTACAATAAATATTTAATTAATAAGAATAATACGTCATATTATTTTTGTACTGCAAATGAAATTAATCTATCTTCTATTCTATACTATAACATAACTGAAAAATCGGCGTGTCTGTCGTGAAATACTCGTTTCCTACATGGTTATACTTATTACCTATTAAATATTAATAATAACTATTATATTAATAATAACTATTGTATTATGTCGCATCTAGTGATCTTTATTTTATGTTATAGTCGACCAAATTAATAATTCGATTGTTAAAAATATAAAAAAAAACATTAGGTTTGATTCAACTAGCAATAAAATACTATTTTCGAACCGTTTGACAAAGTTCCAGTCCGTATGTTAAAACAAAATTAGAATACTTGTCTATTATGATAGGTATGCCTAGGACAAAGGTACGCATGTTTTACCCGACTATTTACAAAGCAAATAAGTCCGTGAAACCCGAAACCCAGTAGGGACTGTTTTGGGACGGTTTCCAAACATTAGCAAAGTCACACAATGACTCAACCATGCGATTACGAAAACAAGCAAGGTCACTCGTAAATAAATTGTATAATAATAGGTCCTATAGAATTATTTACTAAGAATCTATTTGATTTTTAAAATTTAGTCACTGTTTGACTAAAGAAAAAAAAACGTTTAATATCTTTGAACATTATTTAAAAAACCTGTTTCGTTTATTTTATAAACCAATTGAGTTTTGTAAAATAGAAATGTTTTTTTTTAACTAACTATGCAATCTTTAAACCAATTTTTGGACACCCACTTGCTTAAGGACTTTTCCATGTTTACTTTTTTGCCATATAAACATAAAAACTAGAAACCAGCTAGCCAGTAAATAATTTATAACTCTCTTATTTTACATTAAAGTAGTATAACTTTTAATTTAAAAACATTTTGAGTTTATATTTTGGTTATACATACTCGTAGATACAAAGGTCGCATGTTACGGCGACGTATGTAATAAAAAAAAATACCACTAGGTGCAAAAGTCTTCATTTAGGCATAAATGCCTGTGCCACACTGGTAAGTTTGCTCAAAAGATGTATACTTTTATAAAATCCCTTAACTAAGATAACAAGATTAATAAGTGAACTCCTCTGCCAGCCTTGGTATAAAACAAAAAGAGGGTAAAAGGAAAACTGGTTTCGTTCACAAAAACTTTTTAATTACAATTTGACTCAGGAGTCTTAAATGCAGATTTAAGTTACCAGAGTTAAATATTAATCTGATCTGCAGCTTCTTCCTTTTTTCCTGTACAGTATTTTACTCAATTAATTAAGTTACAAAAGGAACATTTTTTAATACGCTTTTTCTTATTTCTCTCCATATCTAGTATATATAATTGCGTGTCGGTTCTGTTAATGAACCAATTTATGTGATACTCGTACTAGCTTTTCGCTGCGGCTCCCCCCGCGTTAGAAGTTTTTTCCGTGGGAATGAGGCATTTTCCCGCGGTAAAAGATATATCTGTGTGTATACTGGATTGTTTTAACATATAAATTTATCACTTCTAAGCACAGTTTACTAATATACGTAAGTTTACCGCAGCTAATTAGCAAGGAAGTCTAAGAGCGTCGCAGGGACATTACTTTGTTTTACAACGCAAGGACGTTCGCGTAAAGTTTAGCGAGCACTATACAGTATACACTGCTCAGCTTTCCAGGAAGATTTATACCAGCAGTTTGTACTAGTCTCAGCAGCTATATTAGACGTTATTCTGTTATTATAATTGGTCGTCGCACATGATGCTTTGCGATGTCTTCTGCAGTTTTCTTACAATAGCGTACTTACTATATTAATGGCCATTGAAACCCTTTCAGGTAACAATTACCCTTCAGATAACAATGCTCATACCCGCTGGCGGAGGCGCAGCCAAACTCAAAATAAAACTAATAATCAAAGACGTAGCCCCCTCATTCACGATGGTTTTTCATATCAACGCGCTAGGCCTAGGTTCGAGGCTCCCTCAAGCCGCCTTAGACGCGTTGGTACATGACTACTCTGGGGTAGAGCCTTCTGGTCCCCCGCAAGTACTAGAAGCTTGATTGGTCGTACCCTTTCGACAAAACCTTAGGTCTATTTAAAAAAAATCCCTTTGAATCATCTGGGCCAATGTGTCTAGTCTAACATGAGTCTACTCTATTATGGCTTATCTTTAAATCGTAATTTTAACTAAATATCTAAGGAAGACTGTGCACAATACGTGTATGTATGTGCGTGATATACTACTGAAATCTTTATTGAACCCTGTAGAGAATATTTCTTATGTATTTGATGTACTTTTTTTCTATAATTTTATAAATAACTCTGTATTCGATTACATTTTGTGTACAAATGTACTTCATTCATGAAGCGTAAAATTGAGAAGTACTTAAGAATATTTCGTAAAATGTGTTTGTACTTAAAATTGTATCTATGACACAAAATTGTGTCTTTAGATGCTAGAGGTTATTTTGCAGATTATATTTTAAAATTGGTTTAAGGCTTCAATCTAAGGCACATAAAGATACGTACACAATGGCGTACATCAACCCTGTGGCCTAATCTCCTGTTGGCAAGTATTTTTGCAAAATTTCAGAGAAAATAATCTTAAATCTACCCTATAATTTAGTTGTCTCTGAAGGTGTCTTCAGTTAGGTAAAAATGGGTAAAAAATACAGAAGAATATGAATTTTCTTCAAAAAAGAAATCACGTAATTTTGAAATGAAGTAGGTAAACGAGGAGCTTCTACGGAATTTACGAATGTTCGGCCACATTTTAAGGGCGCATAACAGATTCAAAGCTCACCGTGACTGCTAAGGACTGAGTCACGACGAGCGGTTTAGGCCTGTTCTACATTCCTGGTACTTTAAGAAAAGCTGGCACGAGAAAGAAAGCGATCGATAAGGAAATAAGAGCGAGAGCGACAATCATCAATCATATTTGGCGGATACATAAAAATACTTTATAGTTACCTCGACTTAAACTTCATCTTCACCGCGTCCTTTAATCTTGGTACATAGGGCTCACACCATTCTCCTCCATCTGGACCAACCTTACGCCACACCTTGAGAAAACCTCGCCTTAATCTTTGGTGTGAAAAAAAAATACAGTCTAATGTGATCTCAATTATTTTTAAGGTGTATATTCTATGGACAAAATTTCTAAGACTTTTTATTGAAGTGTTTCACAAAATCCGTTATCAGACATACTCAAGCTTGCATCTCCTATTTGTCTGTGTGTCTGAAAACTTTTTATTTTATTTTGCGTCTTAGAACAAATATTCGAACCAGACTATATGCTTAAAATAAAAATTAAGAGATTCTTTCAAAGTTATCTAAAACAAAACAAAAGATTATTCTTTCTTTGCCGCTTGTCATGTTTCCAGCTTTATATGGCTTTATCGGTTTGGTATTCGGATCACGGAATCCCGGACATTCTACTGGATTACAACCATAAAGAAGAGGGATTCTTAATAAAAACGTAGGTCGAGCATTCCGCGCCGGGGGTTCGAATACCACGACGTTTTCAAAGACATTTGAGGTGAATTTCTATCTAGCATAGTAACACTTAATTGGGTAGGTACTTGATTGTCGCAGATAGATATTCGAAGGCATTCGTATCGCGGAAGTCTTTTGTAGATCTTTCTGACTGAATTCAAAATAAATTATTATCCGTAAAGAATATATTTTCGGATATTTCATAAAAAGAAGCTTATTTGACTACATGGTCCTAGTAATTTTTTATTTTATTTTATTATGGCAACAAACAGTCTTATGCTAATACATTATTGTGTTATATTACACAAAAAATCTAGACCTTGAGTGCCGACTATAGTTAATTTAAAAGAAATAATATTCGGAACAATTTCGGAGGTTGACTTACATTTCTGAAGAAAACACTAATATATCTAAGTGTATCTGTAAAAAGCTAAATCTAAGAAGAAAGATAGATTTAACATTATTGTCTACATACATCTTCTAAAAACAAAGTAGTAAAAACTAAACTAAAGTTGATAAATAGTCGATAACAACTTTTTTAAACTTAAACATCTTATTTCTAAAAGGATCTGCACAAGACAGCTGCTTATTATATAAAGTGAGACAGCGGTTGAAAAATGCACTCGAGTTATAATTACACCTGGAAGTTGGAATAAAAAATAGGTTATTGGTTCTGCGAACACTTTTAAGGGGTATTCTAAATTTAATTTTTTCAAGTAGTGTAGGGGAGTCAATGAGATTGTTTAAGATTTTGAATAGGAACATCAAGTCAAACTGTTGATTTTGAATAGGAACATCAAGTCAAACTGTAGTAATATTACAATAGCCTAGTATGACCGGTCCACCGGTGGTCGAAAGCTTAATTTCATGATCTCCACGCTTGCTGGGCGATAAGGGGATTGTAGTTGTTGGTAGTTTTGTTACACAATACAAAGAGTAGTAGAAGTAGGTACCTAGTAGTAAAGCAAAGTAGGGTATTTTTGATCATAAAATACTTACGGGCATGTATTTTTTTCACAAGTGGACGTTGCTGTATTCCATAGGTTATATTTCTTATAAACCTCTAATTTTAGAATGAATATAGTCAAGAGGACATTATTTATTATTTACCAACGATAAGGTTTATGAGAAATTGTTTATGCCACCGAACTTCAATAGCCCTCCATTTGCTACTTCAGCAAAAACGCACTTTTTTTCAAATTCACAACTATTATTATTTCTTTGTTTTATAATTATTATTAAAGTTTTAGTGTGATTATAGATTATTTGTATTGTAGGTAGATTTCACGTACAGTAATATTTTTTACCATTATGTAAATTTATGCTGTCTTTCTTATAAATTAACGCGACGTGTTATTCCAAAAGGGTTATAATACCAATAATAAAAGAATATAAAACAGTTTGAAATACACTGTTCACGTTGAGAAATTACCCTGTAATAGGTCAATTAAAAAGGCAATAAAGCCGGCCGAATTTGCAAAAAAAAATTGTATTGTATGTCGGTAGGGTATTTTTGATCATACAATACTTACGGGCAAGTATTTTTAACCGACTTCAAAAAAGGAGGAGGTTCTCAATTCGACGCGTAAGTTTTTTTTTTTTTGTGTGTTTGTTATAAGATATCTCCGCCAATTGTGAACCGATTTTCAAAATTCTTTTTTTTATCGACCAGGTTTACTTGCAGGATGGTTCCATAAAAATTTCGCTAAGATCGGATGATTAAATTTGAAGATATGAGGAAATAACTCCTCAATTGACGATGCCGTTATACCCGATCGGTAAATTGTTTTGGCAATATCTCGGCTTCTTATCAATCGATTTCAATATTTTTTTGTTTTATAGATAGAACTTGTACTCAAAATGGTTTCATATAAATTTGGATTATATCTGATGGCGGAGTAGAAGGCTAAAACGAAAACTCTTCAAAAAACAACAGCACACTCATTGCGTTGCTTTTGTTATAATTGAAACAACAAGAAATATGCGGTTTTGGTTCATATATTTTCTGTAAATTAGTCATAGATTAAAGATTTAAAAACCCCAAGTGAAGATAACAACTTAAGAATTTTTCCGTGGACTAAACGGGCGAGCGTGTCGTCGGTATCATAGTGGTTTAGTCAGTTGTTCGCTATTCGGAAAACTTAGGTTACAGTCCAATCAAGTATAGCAATGTTTTAGAATTTAAAATTCAAACGTAAGACTGCAAAGAAAATATAGTGAGAAAATCTGCATATAATTATGTACTAAACAAAACAAATTAAAGTTTTGTGTAAGTAACTTTTCATGGTAAATCTTCACTAAAAAGGGTAAAATAAAAAGATAATTTAAAAAATATATAAAACCGCCTTCAAGGTCCTAACCTACACTAAAAAGTTAAAAATAATATATAAATCTAGCTGAAAGCATAGAAATTTAATATGGCTATTAATATTCCTTATTTTCATAAATTGTAACATCATATAAACATGTGTAGATATTGTTATACACTTCATCTTGGAGTCGGTGCCAGCTAATATCATCACCATCATTTCGACCAAAAGACTTCTACTGCTAGCAGTCATCTATAGTGGGCTCAGTACCTAGTACTCTGACCGCGTCCTTTAATATTTTATATTCAATGATCTGAGAAAGCTCCAAAGGATCTGAGCTTTTGAGATCAGATGTGGTTCCGATTAAATAGCTAGCCTCAACTGGCACCGACTACAAGGTGAAGAGTATAATAATGTCTGCAGCTGCACATGTTTATATGATGTTACAATTTATGTAAATAAGGAATATTAATAGCCATATTAAATTTCTATGCTTTCAGCTAGGTTTATATATTATTTTTAACTTTTTAGTGTAGGTTAGGACCTTAAAGGCGGTTTTATATTTTTTTTAAATTATCTTTTTATATTTTTTAAATACCTGGTAATTGGCATTATGAATATATGATTTTGCCTGAAACGTAAATATTTCCATGATAAAAAACACGGAAAATGAGAAATCAACTTTATTTTTGTTTAAGTGAATTGAAACACTTTATGTAAAGTGATAGTCTTGAAAACAAACATCAAAATATATCTCGTCGAACGAACTCTATCAAAATGTAGACAACTTGAGAAACTTTCATTGTTAACGGGTCTAGTTAAAATTATTACAAACTGTAATTTCGTACACTAAAATCCATTTTTAGTATAATAACATGTAAACATTGTGTTGTTTGCTCAGATACATTCAATGTTATCTAATCAACTTAAAAAAATATATTTTCGGATACATAAAAAATATTGGATTTTACCATTCAAACTGTTTGATTACATTAAAATTACTGTTTGTAGTTTCTTTAGGGGAAGTTGCTTAAAGCCTTTGACTGAGCTGAGCATGCTTTTTCAGTTTTTCTTTGCTAAGATGTCACTTACACCACTCGTATTGTAGACTGAATTTGTTCATTATTAATTCGTAATTATTCTTGTTGGGTCGGTGGCCAAGTGGCTAGGCCCGTTGACTTCCGTTTCGAAGTTCGATGGTTCAAACCTCGGCACGTACCAATGTGTTTTCGATTTTCGAATTCATATGTACGTTTATTCGACGCTCTTACGGTGAAGGAAAACATCGTGAGGAAACCTGCACACACCTGCGAAGAAATTCAAAGGTTGTGTGTGAAGTTGACCAACCCGCACTGGGCCAGCGTGGTCGACTAAGGCCTATTCACCCTGGTATCAGGGTAGGCTCGAGCCCCTCGGTGGGGACGTATATGAGCTGTTAACGAATTATTCTTGTACGACTGAAGTAGAATAGAGGGCGTTGCTGAATACATTTCAGATTCGATTCTTTCTGACATGAGCGTCAATACTCATCAATTCACCTTGTTTAACATCCGACGGATCGACGTGAATTTCAATTAAATCATTTACATAGTCAAAAAATTGGTTATGCATATTTAACATAATTCATAAATTATTTACGACAGCAATTTTCATGCTCAACTTAGCAGATGAAAAAGCAGGGTAATTGTGTATTCTGTTTTATGAATTTAGGAATTATCACTCGGGTTCGCTTGCCTGTTAATCTTGGAGATTATGGCTTCTAAGTGAATCCAGCAGTGGACTGTTACAGGCTATATTCATCATCCATTATTCCAGAGATCCACAAAGAGCTTCCAAGAATACCCTTCAAACATCCTTGCTCTATATTATATCAATGTATAAAAGGGGGGTCAAGTAGGTAAATAAAAGTTGGAGTCATACTTTATACCATTATTATAATGAGGAAAGATTTGTATTTTGTGTGTGTGTGTGTATGTTTGTAATGAATAAATTCAAAAACTACTGAACCGATTTCAAAAATTCTTTCACCATTAGAAATCTACGTTCACCCTGAGTAAAATAGGCTACCTTTTACCGCGGGAAAATGCCTCATTTCCGCGGGAAAAACTGTTAACGCGGGCGGAGCCGCGGCGGAAAGCTAGTTCTAAATAAAAACAAACATACAAAATTTACAAATCAACGTAAATGCTAGCACGAACATGGGGAAGAAAGGTTAGCTCATAACCTTTAAACAGCCAAGTCACATAAAAGTTGTTTAAAAAACATTGCAATTTCGCCGCTACCTAACTTGAAAGCTTCTTAACCTTTCCAAGCCGCGCAACATCTGCGTACCGCCGCCGTACCGCACACGCGGCGACAAACTCCCCAATATTTTATTCAAATCGCAATTCACGGCCATAAAAGTCGTTTGTGTGCCACTTAGTGGTGTGCTAACCCCGCAAGACGCATTGTACGTACTTAATCCCATTTCTTCCTGCGCATAATGAGGCCTTATCTGCCTCGCGAGCCGCGCAAGGGCTTAAAGTGTAAAGATACTGGTTTTTAAGCTGAATTTTTGGAGGTTGATGGTAAGCCGTCGTTAGATAACAACTGTTTCACAAAACAATGACACATTACTTTTAACTGTATCTAACTAAGCTTCTTATGAAGGATACCGAAGGAGGAGGTCGTTATATAAATTGCCAATTTTTCAGGAAATGTTGTTATTTAATATTTCTTAGATTAGACGAAAATGTATTTTAAAATAAAATGATTATATCTATGCATGGCGGTATTCATGTTTAGTAGATAAGTTTACATTTAAGTTTACAAAGCAATTAAATAAAAAAGAGATCAAATCAGTCGATTTCGTCAAAAAAATAACGTGAACATATTATCAGCTTATCGCGGAATACAAAGTTAATTAAAATTTAACAAGGTACTTCAATTAAAATAATAATTTTTGTTACTGTATTTTGATGCATATTGTAATGTTTTGCAGCATGTTGTTTAGATAAATACCGATAAACACTTATTGTGATATTTACAGAATTATATAATTATGCTTCTATTGGTTTGAGAGAACAGTTTTATTTAAAACTACCGCTTGTTTATTTCTACGGAACATTTTCACTCTCGCCGCTGTAACTTCGCGTAACTTTTACGTTATTTGTCGGGGTGACCAGGGCACAATCTCAACAATAAGTTGTTGAATTTTTAAGCGAGTTCCTGGGAGAGTTAGCCAGCCACGGAAGTACAAATTGAGCGCGTAAAGTCGCGCTGTTGCGGACCAGTTCCTTTTTACTACCTCACGAAGTCGTGTCTGTTACTTACTTGGTTTTATGTTACAAGCCGCTGGAAATAAAGGAGATGGAAAAATCTTTAAAATTAATCATATAACTGTAGGTAAACATGGATACATCTTTCCCACTTTCACAAATCAGTCTTATTGCACACACAGATAACAACATACACCTACCTATATGACAAAATTTGCTTTTAAAAGTGAATAAAGAATTTAAGTTTGCATTTTGCATTCAAAATAAAATTCAGTCGTTATTAAGTGTAAGTGGATATTCACGTGCTAACTGCACTTGATTACCTTAAATTGTTTACAGCCATGACTTATGACTGCGTTCAAAAAATGAGCCTCTTTACAGCGAACTACATTAAGAAGCAAGCAATTTCAGGAACACTCGGGAAATGTGCAGGGCTAAAGTCAAATTCACGTTGATTCTTCTCTCCAAACAGGAATTTCAGGCTCCCCTGTACACAAATTACGAAGTCAAATACTGCACATTAACAGAGTTGAAAGTGCACGGCTTGCTTTTCAAACATGTCATGTATAAACGCTTAAGTAGCGTAGACAGTATGTGTGTGCGTTTGTATTTAAGAGTTAATTTTTATTTAAAGTTGTTGCTTTTTAGGTACCTACTTGATAAAGATAAGCGTGTTTAAATTATTTCGGATGCGATAACGTAGTACGGTAAAGAACAAGGTCAGCTGAAGGACAAGTTCCTATTATTATAAGGACAAAAAAAAACGGTGTAATCAATGTTACACTGTAACCTCAAGTCAAGTGTTCAAGTTAGTGTTCTCTAAAATGTGCACGACGGAGTTCTAAATTATGCAACAGTATTTTTTAACGTTTGTTAACTATAACCCTCAACCCCTTTTTTTAATAAGATGTTTTTGTTTAAATTAGAGGAGAGAAGATATGAGTGTTGGGGAATTCACGTATATTTGCCATGTTTGTTTGAAGAGAAGAGAATTTAGATTTAGAGGACATTTTGTAATTAATTGATTTTTGTCTCAGATTTTGCTTGCCCTACTAATTAATAAAAGACTGTGATATACATAATAAAGATACCAGCATATATTTTGAGAGCATTTCTTTAGCAGAAGTCGTGCCTAGATCTTTGCATACCGGTAGCAAACGAAGGGGTTGCGAAAAACAATACAGACCAAAAGAATCATGCAAAAGGTTCAAAACACTGTGCTATATGATGACTCCGAGGATGCAAAGATGCTTATAGCTCTTTATAGGTGCTAGAGCTTCATAGCACGTAGTCAAATTCGCTTACGATCACGAAGATATCGCCAGGGAACGTATTGAAATAATAGTCGGAGACGGTATGAAATATTCACATTTGCTCACGATAGTAGATACTTGAGAAAGTTCCAGATTACCAAGTTTTCTATCAAAGATTTGCAAGGAAAATAAACGTTCGAGTTTTTGACATGAATAGCTCCTACCAACAACATAACAAACCGATTTAACATACCTTTATTTGATTACTATGAATGAACCATTTACTCATTGATTGAATCCCAATTTTATATTTATTCCGGTTTAGGTAGGTTTTTTATATAAGAAGGTTAATAATATCTTACTTATCGAAGCAAATAAAAAGCAATCGTTTTGTTGATAAAATTAGTATGCCTCTTTTGCTTTCTATGGGCGGTGACCCGTCGACTGTTAAATATTAATCACATCACTTATGTAAAAGTGACCTATTTTAAGAAAGGGTTTAGACGAGGGTTATCGCAAGTCAATAAAATATGTAACTGAAAATTAAAAAATAAATTTACAATCTACCATATGTTTGCATTTACAATCCAAAGCACAAACTTTATTGAAATATTGAATTACCAACAAATATTATTGATGTGAGAGAGATGATTTAACAGACAATATTAATTTAATATAATTAAACATTCGAATTGTTTCGCTCTAAACCGAGATCCTTTGAGGATTACAATATAGAACAACCGCAAATAAATGTGCGTAATTCTGTAACAGGCAGTAGTCTATAGTGTAAACATAAACTGTTCCAAAACATTTGGAGTTAATAAATAATGTACTTCACACATCAGGGGTAGCAAATCGCCTGTGGGTGTATATTGTCAATCATTTCGCGGGATATACGCCGCAGATAGTGGCATAAACTGTTTACAACCTCGTAAAATACATTGTGTCGAGTTGTGACAATATTGCTTCTACGTAGATGATGATTTAACTATGTTATACGAGCGATTTACAACACAAAGGCAAAGTGCATTCAACACTACGAAGCTACTAAACGAAGTTCAAATAGAATTGCTTCGTGCTTCAAAATGCACGTGCAAAAAATAATGGAGCAAATAATAGTGATTAATGATGATACTCGACCAGTAATAGTTTTATGTTTAAAGATCTTATAAGGATCTTGAATCTGTGTTACTATAGACTGTCCAAAGTGACATACTACTTATGTTTAATCCATAGATAGTGTCACAAATAGTTCATATATCATGTCCCCCCAAGGGACTCGAACCTACCTTGAAATAAGGGTAGTAGGTAAGACCTAGACCACACTGGCCCCTTGTGGCAACTTTACACACAATCTTTAAATTACTTCGCAGGTGTTTGATAGTTTCCTCACGATGTTTTCCTGCACCATAAAAGCAATAAAAGTGTCGAATAAACATTATGAATACGAAAATCTAAAACACATTGTTACGTGCCGAGGCTCGAACCCGCAAACATCCGGATGGAAGTCAACGGCCAGGGTGAAACAGTCTCATCTGGGAAGTGTACAAATTAAAAAACAGAGGCCGAGTGTGCTTATATATTTTGAAATCTCTGGTTAATTGGTCATGTAACTTTTTTATTTTTCTTTTAAACTTGTTGTTGCTTGTTGTTGGTGTTACAACACAGTCCGTAATAGCAAAAAGGGGAAGACCACGGAGGAAAAATAAAGAACTATTCTGTTATCCGTGGGGAAGACACTGAAGCTTGTAGTAAGTACAGTAACAAGCTTCAGCGCGTTCAAGAAAAATGTACTTTTTGTGATTACAGATAAAGATTGTTATTATTATTATTAGTAAAAAAACCATAAGTGCCAAGAATCTATTACTCTTATTACACTTTAGCCCGCGTTTCTCTTCTAAGGTTTCAACAGTAGCCGTACAGATAATACTCATTAAGCATAGAGACGTATAACGTTGATAGAGCTCCTTGGTTGGTGCAGTAACTCGCTCCGTGTAATATGCAAAGTGGGCTTGCACGCTGGGCCTTGGCGTAGACCCACCAGCCTCGGGCTGTGTCACTATGATAAGCCTGCACGTGAATACAACTACTATAGCACTGCTGGTAGCCTGGTACTACCAGCATAAGTGTGTCCATCCTTCCGGTCCACAGACCTCAGCGATGCTACGCAGTTTAATAGATCCGCTGTTTTTGATTGATAAAAACAAGTGAGAGCGAATGGACGAACGAGCGAGCGTGCGAACATGTGAATTATCAAACTCATTCATACGGAGCATCACAGGCATCGAAGTAAACTAATATACGTGGAACACAACAATAGTTCCGTGCAAGTTTTATAATAATATGCTTCCAAAAAAGAATTATTAAAATACCAAAAATCTAGCGAATTTACTGATTCAAATTTTTCTACTAATTTTCTTTACCTATACTCTGAATACACATACATACGTACGTACATGACAAAGAGTGGTACATAAAGATATTCAGTACGCATTTGAAATTAAATACACCGATCTTTGCGTTTCGTAGTGCATCTAGTGACAGGATCATTCGCCTATAAAGCAATATACCCAAAGCCCTTAATCAACTTCTACGACGACACCCAATGGGAAGATATATAGGATACCTAATCATATTGCAATGCCGGGACCACGCGGCAGTTTTCCAGTATATTTTTTCTCATTAACTTTATAGTTTATACAAACAAAAAAGGAAGGAAAATTATAGTTCATAAAGATAAGCAATTCAATTTATAAGTTATCTGCCAGCTAACCTGGTAAGATATGTTATTTATATATTTTTGGTAATAAAAATAATAAATAAAAATATAAAATATTTTTATTTGGGAAGAGTACAAAAACATTATACATCAGACCTGCCAAACTGTGCAAATGCAATTAGAATTAGATATTACAAGAAATATATATTGATGGTATTGTAGTCCAATCCAGTGCAATGTGAAATCATGTCAATGTTCCGTCGCTCCGCATTGCCTGCTTTTACGTTGTGCATTCGGTACATTGCAGCAAAGGTGAATATGAATACGAACTTATGTGGGCTGTTTGCCGCTTAGCACAAAAGGCTTTACAAAGGGGACGCTCTAAGCTTTTGTTCACAGATAAGAATGCTTGCCACATCTAGATGTCCAGCAGGGCGATTGTGCTAAATCAAAACGTTCTCATCCAATTCCAATCCGGTTAAAACTGTGATCCAATTGCAATTCGTCTCTGCGCAAATCGGTATTGTGCTAAAGTTTTAACTCCAATCGAAGTAGAACCATAACAGCATAAAAACCGTACGACAAACGTTAGAGATGTACCCTAGTATTTCAGTCAATCGAGCATCGATTACTAGTTTTATAATCTGTGGTGAGTTTTTTACTGTCAAAAACGTCAAGAAATGTTTAATTATTTTTTCGCTTTGTTTAAACCTATGTGAACGCCCGTAATTCCAATCCAAGAAAATTGAAGAATTTTAAGTGTTTAGAATGTTTTTAGTGTAATAAAACAACGAAACGATAACGTATAAGCATAATGTTGAAATAAGAAATTATATATTTTACATGTTCCAAAGCCAAAAGGTGTTTTATGGATCTAGAAAGAGCTTGATCGATATAATATGATGGTAAGTATTTGATTTTCAAGTAATAATACACAAATAAAGTCTATTTTTTTTTCACAAACGGGTTTGACGAACTTTAATCGGCTCATAAGGAGTCGTCAGAGAGTACAAACATAAACTAGATTTGGAAAAATACTAATTTAATTCCATTAATTTTACCTACTAATCTCACTCTACTTTGTTATGTAGGTATCTTACTTGTATGATTGGAATAAACTAAACAGTCTTGAACTGACCAAAACATATTTTATTGTTTATAGAGAGATCCAGAAGGATATGGATGCAGCGGAGAGCTGAAATACCACCCACAAATCAACCTATTACAGAGACGGGACAAACAAAAGTTGATTTAATACCTGGAGGATTTAATATACAGAGCATGTACCTATTGCTATAGCCAAATGGTATGTTTATTAAGTTATGTATTAAAAATCTACATTTGTATGGCCAAGGGCAAGATAAACAAACATGGGAATTGTGATTCAGTTCCTTAATTACCATACAAAACTCAAAGCTAAGCATGCTCTTGGCTACACAACTATAATATTTTGTCCCCATATTATTATTAGGTATTGTTAATCACCTAATTCAGCCCACATTATATAAACAAATGAAATTATCTGATTATACTTGCAATGTAGCATGTTTTTGTGTGCCGAAGTAGTCGTCACTTACAATGTTAGGGAAAATTGATTTTATTTTGTTATTTACTGATTTTTCTCTTTGCTATTCCCATTATATTATGACCTCTACTGCTGGACAAACACCTCCCTGAATTATTTATCATTACATTATTATTCTTTTTCTTTCCAGATTAGTCAACGGCAAGAAATTGGAAGGTGAAGAAATGAGATAAAATGAAAAAATATGTATCTGAATATAATTATGCACATCTTTATTATAAATAAAAGAAGTGTTAGTAGTTATACAATAAAAATTAAGATAAAATATTCATTTTTCTCTATATACCTACCTATTTTATAAATTAAGATAAATTAAACTTAAAACGAGGTGGTATTGCCTCCAAAGATTTTCTAAACTTTCTTCTATCTTTCTGCATACAAACAGTTTCTGGTAGCTTGCCTAGAGCGGCACAGCGTAGCTGCACTTTGGAGTAGGCTAAGGTTTCTTGCCGGGTTGTCAGCGCATTCCCTATCAAATGAGTATTTATTTATACTGGGTGGCGCAAAAGTAAAGACCCTATTTGGTTCAGCTATAACATTTTTTCTAAATTAGAAAACTAGATTTAGGTTTTTTTAAATGTATATTTGTGCCATTAAATTTCGTACCATTAGGATTTAAAGATGATGTCTTTTAAATGGTGACCTCCAGAGTTGATACACATTTGAGCCCTATTTATGACATTTTGCATAACTTGCCGTAACACTTCCTGCGATATGTTCGTTATTTCTTGACGAATGTTTTCTTTTAGAGCTGCGAGAGTCTGTGGCTTGTTCACATACACCCGAGATTTCAAAAAACCCCAAAGAAAGAAGTCTGGACTGGTCAGATCGGGTGATCTTGCAGGCCAAGGCAAATCGCCAAAACGAGAGATAACTCGGCTTGGAAAAGCGTAGCTAAGTCCAAAGTTTTATTCCACGTTCTTGGGGAGTAAAACGGTCCATGTTTATTTTCAGTGTATTTTACATTTGTTCACTACACAATTTTCAACAACAGAATGACAGAAAATGTCATATAAAAAAAATAAAAGTATTTTCTTTAGTGCCAGTACTTTTGCGCCACCCAGTACTATCATTTACCTCATGTGCCATGCGGTATACATAATGCAACTTCTTGTCTACTAAATAGGCATCTGTGGACAATAATTAAAGAGTAAGTATCTATACTAAAAGGTAGATGTTAAATTAATATACATGGTGTTGAAATACATACCTAAAGAAAGCTTTAAAACTCTAATACAGCGCTAAACTGCACATCTACTAGTTAACTGCAGTTTTTTGTAATACTAATGTTCTTCTGGAGTGTGTGCTGGGTCGGAAACTGGTGTCTGGATCTACAGGTACTTAGTATGTTGAAATACATCTGAAAATAAGGTCAGAGAAAATATAAAGGATGTTATTTTTAGGGTCAAAAATAAAATAATGATAGGACAACATAATTGAATAACAAGGGTTCAAAGAAATACTATTTACTGTCTGTACCTATTTTAAAGCAAAATAAGTAGGTAAGTATAGTTTATATAGCAAGAAAACGGTATTAGAATCTAAGTATGGAACCCTATAAACGGATGTAGAATGTATTAGGTACAAAGTGTTATAGGTTAGTTAGGGAATGCTTACCTACCTTGGTTTCCACATCCAAAGCATCCGCCGAAGAGTCGCGGAAGCATGTGGGCTGATGTGGGGAATCATTTTTGCTACTAATTCAGCATCAAATTCCTTGGATAGTGTATTTTATTACGAACTTCCGATCGGTCATGTTAAAGGTGGAAATCTTGCGTCTGACCACAAAATTCACATATTTTGCTTATGTACGAGCTTCTGCTACATCAAATTCATAATTCACTTCTAGTAAATTAAAAGATAATAACATTTTAGGTCACTTTTTGACAAAAACACACCATAACGATTGACTAACAATCAACAAAAAGTTCCTTCCGTGGAACTTTGTAAATGAGAAAGGCTACGGTTCGATTGCAATTCAGTTACGTTCCATCTAGCTGTCAAACCACTTAGCGCGGTACCGATTTCTGTCAAATGACGCACTACGCTTGTGGTTCAATTCCAATCCAGCTGAGATAGTTTAGCACAATCGGGCTGCAGATAGACGACAATAGCCTTTAAAAAAACATGACAAATAAAAGTACAAGTAAATACAAAATATTTTTAAGATAATGTAAAAAAAAAGAAATAATAAATTGTTGATTACTGCAGCATTAATCACATCACATAACACTAATATTATAAAGGCTACAAACTTTAGCCTTTATAATATTAGTGTTATGAGTGTGTAAATGTGTGTATGTTTGTTACTTTTTCACGTCTAAACGGGTGGAGCGATTTTAATAAAATTTAGTATGGAGTTTGCTGACACCCCGAGTTAACACATAGGCTACTTTTTACCGCGGAAAACCTGATAATGCGGGCGGAGCCGCAGAGCGGAATACTAGTGTGTATATAAATGCTACAAGAATCACAAAAGATGGGTCCGGAAGATTTACTCCTGAAATACAATAAAATGAATACTCCACATAATGAAAATTACGTGAAAATTGTCTTTCTCCCAATATACCTATCGGGTTTTACATAACACTTCGCAGAACGTGCAGTCAGGCAGTTACGGTGGATGTGAATATAAGTGGGAAATTTTTACTTCAAAATGGTGAGTGGGAGTTAGAATGCAAACGGTTTACTTATGCTAAAAGACGGTAGTCTTACTATACGTCTCGGCAGTGATAAATGGGGCAGTTATTTAAAATAACAGTTAACAGGAGAATATTTTTACTTATCAATGGAATAAAATAAAAATAAAATACTGATAAATACTAAATACAAAATAAACAACAGAACAATATTTTAGATATGAAAGTATTGGCAGCTTTATTGTTGATTGTATATGGTAAAATTTTATTTTGTAATTATAAGTCAATTTTGTATACGTACGAGTACTAACATAAATTTTAAGTCTTTACTAACAGACCAATTTTTTGTAGTCTGAAAAATAAATAAATTATTATTATTATTATTTATTGCTTAAAAACCTTTCAAGTACCTACCTAAGCAGGAAATCACGAAAAACTTTAAATAGTATTGGCCACCAACTAATATTTAGTTATGGTTACATATAAGCAAGCAAATGTATAATTATGTTCATACGCCTGACGCAATACTTATTTATAGGTAATTAATTATATACTTTAAAAGTGACATATATAGACGTATACATAAATATTTGTATACAATACATAGTATACGTAAAATACATTAATAACTACCTATGAGTATTATTTATAACTATAATTACTATTTAGACACACACTTAGATATAAGGCAAAACCAATAAAGGCTATTCAATTGGCTATGAAAAGCTTATTTCTAAAATAAACTTTAACTGTTTCAGAGTTGTTTTAATGATAATAAAAACTATTTCTGTTGTAATCCCAGGGGATTGTTAGCTGTCCCCCATACTTCTTCTTCTAACTCAGAAATAAATAAACCATTATTTACAATCAACAATTGTTAGCTACAATAATAATATCAATACTATTTTCCATGAAAAAAACAGCGTCAGTGGCCATGTAGCTAAGGCCGTTGTCTTCCATTATAGAGGCACGGATTCAAATAATTTATACTCTGAAAGTAAATATCTCCAATATTTTGTTAAAGATCTTTATCTACCTATATTATTAAAGGTTTCGGTAATTTGATAGGGGTTATTTTCAGACAGTTAAATAAGAGCTTCTCTACAAATTACAGGTCAGAAACGGCCGGTTTTGTAATAGCGCGCAGAATCGTAGCCTAGATTCGGACGTGGGTAGATTTCGAAACGAGTCTAGCAAAGAAAAATTGATTCAACTGCGACAAAATATCTACTTTGTTACCATTCCTCGTACGGAATAAGCCTTTGCAGGCACAATAATGTAAATACCTTTGCGATCTGTGGAGGAGATATTGCGCTATTGCTTTGGTACTTTATCATCGGTATACGAGCAACTTTGGCTTAGTAATGTAGGAATATTTTTTTACTATAAATATAATTTCTGTAGAACTAATGTTACCCTTTTTGTATGATGATGAATAAAACCGAGTGTGGTTTTCACTATTTCCTTTAGGAACAATACCTTATTTCCATGGTAAAAAGTTATTTGAAATTGTCACTACGCTCATAAATCTTACATGATCTTATAGTAGGTAATATAATTTGAGTCTTGACGATTAATACTCGTACTGATTAAATCCATGGTTTTGACTCGTATCGTGATGTATGTTTAATCGTTTTCAGTTATGATTTTATTATTATAATAATATGTCGTGTGTATGTTGTATTTTGCATTTTACAAAGAGAAGTTCTAAAGGTAAATCGGATGCTATTGATACGGACGAGTTCAAATTGAACATTGATACACTAGCTTATGATCTTAACAGAGGGAAATGTGTTTAAAAAAAAGGTAAAAAATTGTGTAAAATGTTTAATTCAAAAACTTAAGCAAATATTTGCATATAAAAAGACAAACATGGGGAGAGATTGTTTTATACTCGTACAGACGATAATAGTTGAATCGTATGTATCATAATATTATGTAGTTAATATAGGTATTCAAGTTTTCTTTTTATGTAAATAACAAAACAAATCTAAGTTCTACACAAATACTTCTCAATGTACTACTCAAGAAAAAATATGATTTATATTTGTATCCTATCAACTAGCCTATGGATTCTAATAAAGTAAAGGGTGTTTTTTTTAGAGGTATAGAACTTTAAGTTGGCATTACTGTTCAAGATGGCGACCGATTTAACAGCTGTCAAGTGATTTATTTTCAGTTTGGTTTGGCAATTCATCATGAATAGACTCACGCCTGAACAACGCTTGCAAGTAGTGCAATTTTATTTCGAAAATAATGGTTCTGTGCGGAATACGTATCGCGCACTACGTCCATTTTATCGTCGACAAAATCGTCCATCAGAGCAGTTAATTCGATTAACCATGGAACGTTTTCGCACCACGTTTACTCTTATTGATAACTCGCATCCCCAGAGACGCTGTACGGTACGTACAGAAAACGCTATTGCTGCTGTAAAGCGTAGCATTGAGGAAGACCCGAATGAGTCTATCCGCCATCGAGCACAGGAATTGGATCTGTGTCCATCCACTTTATGGAAGATTTTGCGGAAGGATCTTGGTTTGCGTGCTTACAAAATCCAACTCGTGCAAGAAATTAAGCCAAACGATCATCAATTAAGGCGTATATTCGTCGAATGGGCCCAAAACGAGATTGCCGTTGTTCCCGATTTTCATAAGCGAATTTTTTTGGCCTCCAAAATCTTGTGATTTAACACCGCTAGACTACTTTCTGCGGGGCTATGTAAAGTCATTAGTCTATGCGAATAAGCCACAAACGCTTGACCATTTGGAAGATAACATTCGCCGTGTTATTGCCGATATACGGCCACAAATGTTGCAAAATCATCGAAAATTGGACCTCCAGATTGGACTACATCCGAGCCAGACGTGGCGGTCATATGCCAGAAATAATATTTAAAATGTAATGCCACAAGATTATCTTTCGGATATATAAAATTCATGTCAATCGAATAATCCATCGTTGTTTTATTGCAATTTAAAGTTCTATACCTCTAAAAAAAACACCCGTTAGAAAAACGTTTTTTCAATTCTGAAAAAAACAATAACAAAGTCCCTTATTAATTGTGTAACTCAGTAGCCGCGGGTTTTTATTAGACGTTCCGCTGAAATGTACCTAACGCTACTTCAAAGAGGGCCTGGAACATGATAACAAAGTGATCGGCTCCTTTCTTCTTTTAACTTTGGTTCCCACGAAACCCTAAAACAAAAAGCAATTTTTTAATTTTCGCGTCAAAGAAAACTTCCTTCTTATAACAAACAAAGCATCGTTTTATTAGTATTTTACATAGAAACCTTAATAATAAGCAGTGAATAGAATAGGTAAAGAAAAACATTGTTTTAACATAATAAACCAGACATTTTCGATAAAGTTACTTTGGTACTTTATTAATTATCAAACTTTCAAACTACCGAGAAATTTTCACAAAAATCTGGCTTTTTATGATGTCTGACTAGCTAGGCTATAATTACTTGTTACAATTTATTTGTTATACTAACTTTTTCCCGTGGGAATCAGGTATCTTCTCGTGTTAAAAGGTAGCCTATGTCCTTCTTTAAGGTCTATTCTATCTCTGTACCAAGTTTAATCAAAATCGGTTTTAAAAATTAGACATCGACTAGATGCCAAGCGAAAAGAACTCAAATCCAGATCAGCAGTGGCTGTGAATAACTGTTACCGGAATGGCATTCTTACCCGGGCGGGCCTCACATTTTTTGTTAAGATTGGTTATGCCAGCCATCAGCGGGCGTATGAGAGAGCTGGTCAATAGAGGCAGGAGTACTTTAAAAGGGGTCATAATGGCCGAAATCAGCCAAGATCCGAGATGATGATGATGATGACGAACCACGTGCAATAACTACACAAAAAATAAGTAAGTACGTAGGTAAGAACCTCCAGCGAATTAACTCTACACACGGACTCATCGCAAATTGGCTCGACTTTTGAGCTTTTTCATATATTATAACAGGTGCAAGTTTTCTTGAAACTTTTCTCTTTTTGTGATAACTTTTATCATATAAAATTTGTAATTAGGTCTAAGATTTTAAAAAGTTCGTAGTTCAGTTACACATTAAGAGAACCCCCACACTAGCGTCTTTTGAGCGTCGTAGTCGTGCGTCGCGCATATTATCATAGGCAGCAAGGCGAGTGAAACAAAAGACGGACGCATGATTGTGTGCATGATGCACGACATCGACGCTCTTTTTTTTTTCTTTTTTTTATTGACCATGCTTGTGTCGAAAAGGTACGACCAATCAAGCTTCACCGCACTTGCGGGGGAGTGGAAGACTCTACCCCAAAAAAAATCATATACCAACGCGTCTAGGGGCGGCTCAAGGGAGCCTCGGACCACGGCCTAGCGCGTTGATATTGAAAAACATCGTGAAGGAGACGACGCCTGAGGGGCTCCGTCTCTGACATCGACGCTCGAATTAGGCTAGTGTGGGTTATAGGAAAAAAAATATTCTTGTACTAGAGTTTTTAAACTCATTTAAAATAATAATCCTCATATTTTTCAGATCTATAATAAAATGTCCTCTTTTAACCGAGCGAAAGCATTACAAAGATTTTATCATGCAACCATGCATGCTTTTGGCAAATTGGGTCTCATTATTTGGACCATGAGCCATTAAACCTGAGTTTCAATTAGTTGACAAAACCTAATTATACATATACATGCGTATATGTATAGCAATGTAAATGATATTTTGATTACAATATTAAATTACGCTTCGGTTATTACTTTCAGTTTCTAAGAACAACAACTGACATTATTAATAGGATTAAATAGGTGAACATAGTTTAATTAACTATGTTTCAAATATTGTTTGAAACATGGGCTATTTAAGTAATAGCAACTATTACTACGTCGGTAAGTATTAATAACTGTTGTAAGAGGTTCTTTTCGTGATGACAGAAAAATTGCTAGTATACAAAACTATTCATTTTGCTATTCCTGTTCTGAAAAACCATTTCACATGTATAATGGACTTTATGGTTTAGAAATTGTTATGTTAGTTTAGTTAGTTCGCCCATCGTCACGTTTCAATCTATTTTGATTTTTCGAATTCTTTATGTTCATACTATTTTCTCGCCCCTGTAGTGTCATAAACCTACTCGATTATATTGATTAATACTACTAATCCTAGGCAATTCTTATTTTATTGGCTTGCAGGCTTGAACCTGCGAAGTTGCGAATGGAAGCCAACGGCCCTAGCCACTTGGCCGTCGATGCTCTTGGTTCAGTGAATCATGGAAAACAACAGTTACACACTTCCATAAACAACAACATAGCAATCCAATAATATCGG
Organism: Teleiodes luculella; assembly: GCA_948473455.1. Lineage (NCBI taxonomy): Eukaryota > Metazoa > Arthropoda > Insecta > Lepidoptera > Gelechiidae > Teleiodes > Teleiodes luculella. The sequence goes on along the minus strand of OX419586.1, from coordinate 5,752,003 downwards.
ATCGTAACACCGAGATAGCTGCGGTCGAACACAAAACGTCTTATCAGCTGATGGATCTCAAGACGATCGTTTGTTTTGCTCCGTGACATTCAATGTACCACAAACACTTATAACATTTACTTTTATTATGAATAAAAAACATAATTTATTAAAAAAGTAAATATATATTAAGCTCGGGTTACATCTGAAGGTATTAATAAAAAGGAATCGCCAAAATGTAGAGGTAGGTATGTACTAAAACGACTGCAACAAATTGGATAATTTCTTTTTGCTGTATTCTGCACGTACATGCTCTGCCACGTACTAGCTTCGTAATAACCATATTTTTAAACTTATACATAACAGAAGTGTGTGTTTAAATAAGCATCGCATTTACGCACTGAAAAATAGAACTCATACATAAGACCACTTTTCAAAAAATAAACTAGTATATACAACTACCTATCTTTCCTCAAAGGTCATATAATCTGTCCGGTCAGTGCGAAATAAACCTTGTCGGTTTAATATTATAGTACATTTTTCAACGTGTATTGATGGCAGTTGCTATACAAATCGGCTACGGGTTGTGGCTGTGACATGAAATAGTGTAGCGCAACAACGTTATTTGTCTGCAGCCGTCTCTCTCTGACTGCTTTGACAAATGTCACTTCTCTATCTCTAGCACTGGGACTAACGTATGTATTGCTGTAATTAGACAATTTGTTTTTGAATAAATAAATGAAAATGAAATGAAAAAATATGTGGGGCCATCTCACACACGACCATTTGAACCCGAACGAGCCTGTACTATGGGTGTAAGACAACTGATAAGATAAGATATACATTAAATAGTTACTCGTAACATCCAGACACAGGGCAAATACAAGTGCTCATCTCATCACACGAATGTTTACCCTGGGCGGGTTTTTAACCCGTGATCCTGTGCTTCGAAGGCAGACGTACTGCCAATTAGCCCACGGGGCAGACAGAGTAAATGAAGGCCTCCATCACAGATTTCGCAAATTAATAAATGAGTCTAACGAAATTCATGATGATCAATGTTTTGAAATACCTACTCGTAGTAAAGAGCTTAGGGCCTTCTGGGAAAATTTTGGTTTCCATTAAGATGTAAATGAATGTTAATATTGCGTTTGAACTGTCAACCTACCTTTCAAGTTTTGTACAAATAAAACGAATCATACAGACCAACAAGCATTAATACGGAATACCTACTTAATAATTCCCACATAAAAAGAAACAGTAAGTAGTTATTTTCCTTTACTGTAATTGTTGCTAGAAATGGCTGAATTCTGAAATAAAAATGAAGATTTAAAAAATATACGATCTAACATGCTGTCGACTGCACAGTGTAATTTTTGCCAGCCAAGGTTGGTGGTGACAGGGAAGTCATGTTTTTGTAAGCACCTGTCGCGCCGTAATGGGCTGATTTGATGGATTATGTGCCGAATTTCGATGTACGTACATTAGCACGGTCTTCCGAACCTGAAATATTAACCTACTAATCCAATCTATTTATTTATCATTTTATTAATGAACATAATGTACAATTTTAAAGAATTTATAATATAAATTAAAAGGTTTTTATTTAAAGTAACCCATACTGGGCCAGCGTGGTCAGCTAAGGCCTATTCACCCTGATTTCAGGGCAGGTTCGAGCCCCTCGGTGGAGACATCATATGTTAAGCTGTCGAAGTAAGATTCAACATTAAAAGTAAAAAAATCCCCGGGACAGTCTGGTCCATGATTAGTTTAAAGAAAGTAAAAATATTATCTGCTCACATTTCCCAGTCTATAGAATACAGCTATATATTCTGTAGAATACAGATTATTTCGATATTTATCATAATACATTTTTGGTTTACCTCGCCACAAACTCTCGTGCTTCGGTGCAGCGCTAAAATTTCAACCTCATTATTATTCAAATAATTTGCTGTGAAATTTCAAGCTGGAAATACCCGTTAACTTATTCAAAATTTCATTATAAAAAGAAATTTTATCTCAAAAACAATCATGAAATTTATCTAATATGTATACACAGCTTTAGTTACCTACCATACTCCTACGGCTTGACCGACTTTGATCAAATTAACTGTTAAGGGTAGTTCACACAGTAAAACAACGATGCCTGGTCAGCTAGTTACAGGTATGAAAAACGTTGGCTACCTACTGAATTTTTCATTTGACCATCAATCAAAACCACAATTTCGCAGTGTAACAAAAATAAAAGTAAGTTTCAGGAAAACAAAAGAGAACAAAGCATTGACCTATGAAAAAATGCAGCGTTCAACTAGCGGGTACTCGCCAGTTATTCCCCTATTGGAGCTGCACCTGCCTTTTCCACCGGAGAAATACTGCAGGAAACAGAAGTAGAACGAAGCAAAAAGGTACCGTTCCATTCAAAATGCGGAGCACAGAACACACATTCTAAGCAAGTCCCATGTTAGCTGGACTGAGTCAGTCTGAACATTGGTGGCAATTCTCACAAAACACATTCTTAATTTAAAAGGTCGCTCATCTTTTTCGTTTATGTAGAAACCAAAAAGGACAGGAGATGAACGGATCAAGTTTTGAATGAAATCCTATAATAGATCGTAGCTGTCAAATTAAGCGTAAGTTTAAACCACTATCCCCGAGTTCACCAATAAACATAAATATAAATTTTGTATAAAAATAAATGTCAAATGGCCGTTTATACATCATGTCTTGGTTATGTTTGTTGGTAAACTCAGCACTTAGTATGGTTTCGCGCGTAACAGTTTTATTATTGTATACTCTTATCCTATTGATGGATATTTCAATATGGCGGGTTTCTCGCAAATTTTTGACGGATAATGTGACAAAATTGCTTGTCACATAATCACAGTGCTTCATGCTAAGCTTATAAATGTTTTCGCATGCACCTTAAGCTTGTGTGATCAACGCGTTAAATCAATCGATAGAGACATTATCATAGAACTAAATTGACATCTCCTGTCCCATTTTGTCCTTAAAAGCATGAAAAGGACGTATAGACTTTAAATTTAGGATAAGAATGTGATAGAGAGAATTAGCCCCATTGGCGAACTAATCTAACTTTTGTTTGCGGAGTGCCTGCTCTGCCTTCCTGATGTGGGTTTTATAACGCGAATTCAATTAAACAATCGCAGCACATTTTGTCCCAGTTGTTAATTTTAAACTATTGAAAATTGCTGCTTTTAAGCCATTGAAAAGTTTCGCGCGAATATGGTTGAGCGTAGTGGTTTTGAACAATAGTGCAAATTATGCGAACCGCAAGTACCTTTAACAAAATGAACAAACCATTTGATGATCAAAACAATTTATTAGCATAATGGAATTTTATAAAAAAACATACAGTAAATAAAATGTTTTACAATAAAAAGGAAAACATTTTATTTAATGTATTAAAACAATTACATCGGGAGCGCCCATATTCTGTAGCATTAGGGGTGAATTTCGTAGTGCGAATGTCCAACCGCATGTGCTGGCTTCTGTACATTCAAAACTTATATTAGTAGTCGAAATGATAGAAACTTAATGCTTCTAAGAGCTATATTGCGTATGAACATAAAATTTGTAGTATCAAAGGAGCCTCAGTAGACACATTGGTGACAGCCCAGACTCGAGGTAAACACTTCGACGTGGAACAATGTGAAAATGGGTGCTTTTATCACTGCGTGCGTAAGAGTAGATAATAATGTATTATTATAAATACATTCAACATAACTGAGTGAAGGAAAGAGAAAATATATATCAGTTTATTACTTTTTGAACAGACGACGACGTCTGACACACTGTTCCAGGAAGCCCAGATTTTAAGGTAGCTTTACATTAGCAAAGCATGTCTGTCTTAGTGTGCACAGGCATACGTTGAATCACGTTGACTATCCTCTACTTTTAAAAAAGCGTTTATTCAAAATCCCTACTCCTCAAGTTAGAACTTTGTTTGCCGTTAGATTCCCTAGTGTTGCTTTCCCTAAAATATACAACCGAGTACGTGAATCTTGTGACATTATCTTTCAAACGTATTTAACTATTTCTGTCTAACTTGTCCTTCTACTTCAATTTTCATTTCTTCGATAAATCACGACGTTTGTTCTAGTTATTATTATTATGTGTTTATTCTAATGCTATATATTCTAGTATTGGAATAAACACATCATAAACATATATATGTATATGTTTTTCAGCGATAAATTACAATATAATGAAACAGTTAAATTGTATTTCATACTAAAACAGATACTACTTGTGTTTATGGTTTCCCAATATACATGCTTTGCCTAGTTTGGGGTGTTAATTGGTATTATGATTAACATTTTTTGTAAAATAGTTTAAGTTTTTCTTTTACAATAATTAGTTTGTTCTGTAGTACAGCAAAATATATCACAGTAAAGTAAATAAAAAAAAATTGTCCTTAAATAAGGTTTTCGAAAGACGCTAGTGTGGGGTCCAATGAGTGTATATGTGTCTATGTATTTACTCTGTGGCTATACTTGTGTGTGCCATCGCCAAAGATAGGTATTTCTTGTCAATCTTCAACTATTGACACAAGAAGAGCGCTCCGTTTCCATTTGTTCGTTTACGCTGTCAACTTCAAAGGCGAGTCACAGCCGCATTTACATTTCAGTAAACGCTGTCGGCGGCTGTTTTAATAGGAAATAAGATTATTTACGTTTTATACTGGTGCTAGTAATTACGCCAGTGCCGAGGCAATTACACGTCACGATATAATTACACGCCGATCCACATACATTATTTATAAGATATGCTTCAAAGCACCTCATTCGTTATTTATGTATTGCTTGATATTATACTTTCATAAATATGACCTACAAAATTAACTATTTTACTTTGCTTGCTTATAGTGAGGGCTTTTGAGGTTGACTTTCTTCCCAAACCCTGGTATTAGAATTATTGAGCCGCCTAAGGGGCAACGCAAACAGAAGACGGCGAGGCGAGGGTACGGTGCAGGCGCGGCGATGTATCAATCAAAACCAAACCTTAAATATATTGACATACGGCGGCGCGGCGGTCTCGCGCCGGCTCTCGTGGCAGCTTCGACGCGCCGCGCGCTACTCGATTTTGGCATGCCGTTTTCAACCGTATGTCAAACCAGTTTCAGTCGATACACCGCCGCGCCTGTGCCGTATCCTCGCCTCGCCGTCTTCTGTTTGCGTTGCCCCTAAGGCTTCTCACGGGGCTTGTATTTATAAGATAATAGTTTTACTTGCCTTCCGAAGCACGGAGTCATCTTACTTTTCGGACAATCAGGTGATTCAACTGCTATATCCCAAGCAAACTGGAGAAAGTCTCTCCGGGATTAGAACTCGGAACCACAGCCGTAATGAGAAGCAAGCGTATTACCACTGGACCATGAAGGCTGCTAACTAACTGAAAGCCTGCCGTGTTATGAAAGGCATTAGGTAACTCGGTTTGAGTTAGCCCTTAATCCACTTTCTTGTTTTCAGGAGTCTACAGCTGGAGCTTACTTCAGTTGTTTAAATATCACCGCGAACAATAAAACCAGATTACTGGGCTGAAAAAATGTGAAAAGTTGTCAACAATATAAAAAAGGTCAAGGTGTTACTCGCAAAGAACCCTTTAGGCGATGTTGGTCAATTTCTCAGATAGTCAATTTAGAGGCACGTCATATTCTTTGTACGTCATTTTCTAGGTTAGTCATATTCTAGGTAGGTCAACTAACTGTCTCATTTATATGAAAGTTTATAATTTATCTACTTGGATTGTTTTAATTATATTTTTTCTAAATATTTTTGGTGTTATATTTCCTCAGATTGTAACAACATAATAAATAATGTAACGTAACGTCAAGTTACGTGGTATAATATCGTTAAAACAATAATAAGTTCGAACTGTTTCAGATAACATTAGACACTACTCGTAAAATATAAAATAGTTACTATTTTATATTATAAAATTTACAACTACCTACCAATACACCGTGAAATTCAACTGGTTTTTAGTTTAGCAACCTAGTGGTAAAACTCTTGAAACTAAATAAATTTCCCTAAGGAACATAGGTTGAAATATAAAAATTAAAATTCAACTTGTCATACAAAGTGGCCGATCTGACTGAAATTTATATGAAAAGTTGAATATAATATTTTTTGAGATTTCAACCCATGTTCCTTAGGGAAATTTATTTAGATCCATGAGTACTGCTCGTTAAAAAACCAGTTTAAAATGATGGCCAAAAAAACCCAGAATCGACGGGTATAAATGTGTATCAATGGATTAACAATGAAATGCAGTTAATATAATCAAATAGGGCAATCCTGAAATCTGTATTGTACATATAAGAGTCAAGAGCCAACAAAATATGAGTACGAAATTAGAATCTTTGTTACGTTTCTTAAAAAATATTTATTTATTTATTTATTTATTTATTCAATTCTCGATACAGTAAAAGTTCTATCATGTCTAAACAATCGTTTATCGCGACACCATTCAAACAGCTTGCTACTAAACCGGTCTAATTAATTAGTAACTATGCAGGAATGAAGTGACGTGTTTTGTGCAGAAACATTATCGCTGCAAGTTAATGATGTCGTTTATTATATTATTTAAAAGTATGTTAATAATAATATTACCTACATATTTTTCATTTTTGTTATCAACTTATTTTTGAACCTGTGTGATACTGATAATTATTTCAACTAACCAAAATTTATCGTCGTTAATCAATTTTGCAAATACAATTACCTATAACATACATAACTTTCTCGTAAAATGTTTAGAGTACCTACGGCATGTAAATAGATTAAAATATAATAATTATAATATTATTTTAAAAAATAGGTAATTGCTAAATGTAAAAACATTCTGAAAATAAATTATTTCTTGATAGGCGCGATCCTCAAACCTTGATAATATGTTAAGTGGCTATATCTTCGCTCGCTTCGCTCCGCAGGCCCAATCGTTCGGAAACTTTCGGATAATGTTGTTTCACCAACAAACAAAGCCTTTGAATAAAGGCTCTTTATAACTTTTATCTTTGAGTAAGCCTTCCTTCTTCATTTACCAGTCGACAAAATAAAATGTAATGTTTGCCAAACACAAAAAATCTCAGATGGCCAAAAAAACGAGAAAATATAGTCGACTTTTTAAAATAACAGCAACGATATTTTATCGCTTTATCTTTAGACTATGAGGTCTGAAAACTTAAAAACAGTGTGGGCAGATAAGGCGGACCGTTAGAGTCTGTTATTAACTGACTTTTGTTACATTGTCATGATAGTGAGTGATAGAACCTTCTATTTAGGTTACATTAACTTTTAAATAGTAGAATAGTAGATCATTTTTTAAATAATTATATACGCTAACAATTGGTTTCGTTAGCGTATTCTACTGTTTAAATTAAATCGAAGCGAAAAATTAAAATCTTACAAGGAGATGCGGCTTCGAGTCCCTGCCTAAACTCAATAATTCTCATTTTTCGCTTCGAATTAAAAACAACTTCACAATATTTGATAACCAGCGTAATGAAATAAACCAAAGAAATCGTATTAACTTGCAATGAAATAAAGAAATAGAAAAGTGTAATTTGGAACAAAGTTTTTAGACGTATACATTTATTTCTCACAGTAAAACAAGAAAAGTTTCCTCCCGCGGGCGGCATTCGATTGAACAAATTATGCAAAAAGTTGTAAGTAGGTATACAACCCAGGTGTAGTGCAGCCACTAAAACTACGCTTCTCACTCAAGACAACCAGACCTACAAAGATCTAAATGAACATAGTGTGTGGCTAGAAAAGGAACTAAACGGAATGTCATTTCTGACCAACCATCTATCTAAAATCGTTATAATCTCTTGTATATCGATCAGCGCCCTTGGCCACACTCTTATAAGCTTTGTTGCTGTTGGACATATGCGGTTACAGCTCCATTTTTATTAGATGTAAATTGTAGTCGCTAAAAAGCAGCCTTATTCGATAAATAAAATCAAATTTTCATGTAAATTCTTGTTTCATTTAATCGGAACTCTTTTTCCCTATCTATCTTTTTTATTGCAAAGTAATTTGAACTCTATTCCATACTCATAGTCGTGTTTTCATAATAAGCACCCACAAATGTTTAAAAGCAGATTTTAACTGAAGGTTTTCCATTTTGAACATTTGAATTTAGAACACATTGTACATAAACCTACACTATTTTGTTCCCGCTAAAACTACGGACTAAAAGCCCGTGAGTACGGACTCACCTAAATGGAACGTCAGTCGATTAAGCGTTCGCGCGCAAACGCTTCCATATAAAAGCGTCGTTTTATAGCACCGAACTTATTTATCTGGCGGTTTGGAAGCAATACCGCTACAAAGGAATATTTGTGGCCGCGCCCCTGTTGGAGGCATCAAGTATCAAAACATAATGCTATGAAATGTACGCCGTTATGGTAACATTATTTTAGGTTTGTTTTACGCCCGTGTTCATGCCTCCCGCGGGTAAACGAGCCCACAAACCAAGCCCTTTGAATTCCATTTTTGTTGTTGGGTATTGATATAGAAAATATTATTTTGCTCAATCCTATTTACTTTAAGCTTTAAAATATAAACAGAATAATGTTTCTAACATAAGTACGTTTTGTTCTTTGTTGAATCATTGTAAATATTATTATACTTTCTTGGCCGGTTTATTTATTATCGCAGAAATTAACTTAGTACTTAACATGGGAAAATCATTAAAACTGTAAGATGTTAATTATTATTTTACAATGCATGTGCTCGAAAAGGAGCGTTTTCTAGGCACCCAAACAGTGCGGAAAGTAGTACTTTTCCGCACTAGTGCTTTTTACTTTTCAGTTTTTTTTTAATTTTTGCTCAAGCTGTCATTCAGCCAGTCAACCTAACATTTCAGTAAGTATTTGAGATATTTTTATTACCAATTGTTACTAATATAAAGGGAACAATAAAAATAACAATTCAATAAACGCGTTTATAATTAGTATAATTACTTTAGAAATTGATTTTTAATGATAAATTACGTTCAAATATTAATTAAAAATTTGCGTGGCTGAATAAATTTTACTCATTGCCTTATTGCGATTCGACAGCTTTGCACATGCGCAGTAGATGTTTTTTTCAGCGCGAATGTGTTTTGTTTATAAAGCCCGTCATTTTATACGCCTTTTTAATATAACTGTTTTTTTTCTTGCACAATGCATTGTAAAATCTTGTATGATACACGTGCGAAAGATGATTTCCGACTCGTGTCGGCTTATACACACGCTCGCTTTGCTCGCTCGTGAATAAAATGACACTCATCGGAAATCACATACTTTCCGCACTAGTATCATAAATAACTACTAGCGACCCGCCCCGGCTCCGCACGGGAAAATGGTTATTGTGGCTTATCCTTAAGTATATTACGCATGTATTATACATATAAACCTTCCTCTTGAATCACTCTATCTATTAAAAAAAACCGCATCAAAATCCGTTGCGTAGTTTTAAAGATTTAAGCGCACAAAGGGACATAGGGACATAGGGACATAGGGACATAGGGACATAGGGACGGAGAAAGCGACTTTGTTTTATAATATGTAGTGATTACTAAACTATCCTATCTTTTACCACAAAAATACAAAAAGATACGATAGTTTCTTTATATGCAGAGACCACATTATTGTAACCTAAAATTTAAAATTAGCAAGATCGTAGATTCTTAACATATTTATTGGAATTATAAATTTTCAGATCATAACGTTTATTGCGAGACAAAATTTTAACCCTAGGCACGAATCGGCAAGTGTTTTATTAAATCGGTCCGGGGCGCGCTGTAAAATTTTGTCGCATCGTAATTTAGCGCGGCCGATCCCAGGCGACGAATAAAGTCGTTGAGAAACTGCTCCTGTTGTAAAACTCGTGATGTCTTCTACCATCCCTACACTGACTGCGCCTATGTTGTATCACTTTTAGAAAAAATGATTTTTTTTTTAATTGACCTATGCTTGAGTCGAAAAAGAACGAATATATAGTAGTACAAATGCACTACACTGTGACTAGATCGCAAAATGGCTAGTTATAATTTTATCCAAGTATTTGAATTTTAATTGACTACAATACATTATAGCCATGGTCTTGATTTATCAATAGGTACCATGTTTTGAACTTACAGTTCGGTCCGTTCCTTCATTTTAATTATTTTGTCATGTGTATGCAATAAAAAGTAACTCGTACGTATATTACTGGCTAATTAACTGACAGTAGTGATAGGGCTAGCCTTATGGAAATATACAGCACCTATCTATACGTAATTAATTACTTAGGTACGTGTAAAAAAAATTAACTGTCATTAGCAAACAATTAATTATCAATATGCACTTTTATCCGCTCACGTGCCCAAGGCCGCCATCCCAATACCCAGTTGAACGGCCGCGCTCGCCGCCTCAACCTACCGTAACTCGCCCGCGATCCATTTGTTTATTTTAAACCGAGCGCGCGCCGCGTCAAGTGGCACAAAAACGCTCATTGTGCCTTGGTTTCTTACAAAAACACTATCAAGTGTTGATTTATGGGTTGCTGAATGAATGAGTCATGCTACTATGGCTTATTTTATTTGAAAAGCGATCCAGTTTTTGATATATAGAGTCGTGAAAATGGAGATTATGAATTTTTAGCGCGACTTTTACAAAATTGTTCAAAACTCAAAAACAAACCTCAATACCTGTGACAACTTGTAATAAAATAGATTTAAGTGTGTACTTACCGAAAAACAAGTGTATTTCCGTCAGATTATTATTAAAAAACCCACAAAACTTTTCAATAACACGCGACGTGACGTACTCCGTGCGGTCAACTGACAGACTGCACTTTGACATTGTTTTTTTTTTTAATTTTGCTAGTGGTGGGCTTGTGTTGCCGGTTTTTTAGACGTCAAATTTAATAGAGAATACGAAGCAAGTACGATAACAATATTAGACTTAGTTATTTAGAAGAAAAGGATCATTTTTCAACAGCTGTGAGCAAAAATGGCCTTGTTAACCAGGAGTTTGCAAGGTCAATCAACGAGTGTTTTATATTGTTAATCGTTAGTTTACATTGTCGATTAACGGATGATTTCATTTGTTAATCCCTGGTTAACTGGGTCACGTGAGCGGTTATACGAGTATAATCACTTTTTATTTTTCATTTTGTGGAGGTCGTAACACACACGATAAGCCAATCAGCAACACGGTGTACTTTTGTCATTCATTTAAATTATTTTATCAACATGATTATGAACTTTCCTCTTCGAGGTCAACTTTTTTTTTTCTTCTGTGCCAAAATTGTAATGATTTTAGGTAATAGAAACTTCAGATATTATAAACTTTTCAAATTGTTCTGTGTCCATTAATTCCTTAGATTTAATTCCTAGAAATAAAACACGGTTTAGTCAAGTTCGAACGTTCGGTATACGTATTTTCCTATTCAGAGCCTGTCCAAAGCAAGACGAAACTAACCCAGTTAATTCATAATAGACACATCGCAAGTAGTGGGCGTGGGCGTCTACTGCGGTAACCGCTCGAACCATTTGTATTCTCCGACACGTCCCCCAATTCGCAAAGGCGCAACTTGGCCGAGGTAATTCCGTAATGGCACCACAGTTTCCACGACCTTCACAATTCTGTCCATCCACTTACTTAAAAGAAACTTCAAATGTAATTATTTAAATCAAAATCAAAATATTTTTCGTCGAAGTAAGATTTAATAAATCATTTATGAACGTTAATTGAAGTTAATAAGCTTTGCTTCAACCAAGACTGGCTCTCGTCTCACGCTAATGAAGAATAAACTTTAGAGAGGCGTTGCGATAATTGTTTGGACAGAACTGGCAGGTACGCGCAATGTGTGCGCTGCTGTGGAGAAGAACCCGCCGAAGAAACTCCACAGGACCGCATCTTTTGTTCCTTCCTTCCTTTTTTAAAATTGTTTTCTTTACAATATTATTTACTTATTCTCTTTATTTTATTATCCTATTATTTTCTTGGGCCACGGTAGGGTTGCCATTTCTAAAACTTGCCCCCCAGGACCGAAAGCGTAAGTTCCCCGGATTTTGGAGCTGTCACCCCGGACACTGTAATACTTTTTTTTCACTTACATCTAAATAAAAAAAAACATTTTACACCGTACTTGTTAAAAGAAAACATAAATTTTAAGTATTTTTTGCATGAAATACTGCGCAGTTTATTAGATAATCTGTGCACGTGTGATAATACATAACTTTTATTTAGATTGATGGGGTCGGGCTTTGATGGAAAACTCAGAATTTTATTGCCGGACTATGATTTCAACCCCACCCGGACGCTCCCCGGACGCCCTCCAAACTAGGACAAATCCGGGGAAACCCGGACGGATGGCAACCCTAGGCCACGGTTATGGCCTCCAAACTGTGTTGTTACAAAAGAATTACATATTTCATCGCTACTGTAGTCATCATGGCGTTCAAGTAGGTACTTTAATACAGTTGAGCCACAACAGTAATGTTATAAGTGGTCGATTCTAAAATTTGAAAATGCAGTTTAGTCTAAAATTACAGTTCCTTTTTGAATATATTACGTTAGATCACCATAATTACATTTGTAATAACTTTTTATGAAAAAGAAAGTAGATTTATAATAACTTTTTATGAAAATAGCGACATCGACTCGTCCAATAATTTATTATTTATAACCTAGCATTTGTTCAATGCAACATTCAGGGTCTTGCAGATAAGTAATCAGTCAAGTTCTTAATCATTGATATAAATTAGAATCGCAGAATATGCGTGTACATAAAAACAATATGATCACTTTTTCATGTAATACAAAGTGTAACTACGTAAATTTCTTTGCGATTGTAAAATATTTATAACTAGCTTATTTCTTTAACATATATATTTAAAGTGATTATATTTTACGACAGGAATGAGATTTTTCACGCAGTTAAAAGTAACCGTTGTCCTTCCTATGATAACAAGAAATTTTGTAAAATGAACGAAAAATTCACTTTGTATGGAAATTAACTAATAGATAACTCAATACTTTCATAACATACGAGTAGTTGTGTTAAAATACCACAAGAAACATAAATTTTACAAATGATCAACATTCATTTGATAGTGATAACGTTGCTAGAGGTAGGTATAAAATATAAAATCAAGTTTAACCATAATATAATCAATAGGTTCTTTCAGTACTTGATTGGTTTTTCAGTAGTTATGCTAACTTTACTAAAATGTATCTCTATATTTTTAATTTTATATTCAACTTCCTTCGCAGATCCTGTTGAATTCAAATCGTATAAAAATTATAAAATATTCTCCGTACAAAATGGAGACGGCCTAGCTAATTTTATAAAAAGTCTACAAGAGATTGATGTAAGTACTGCATAAATATTTGCACATAAATAAACTAATACAAGCTCAAATTTGTTTATAATTTCGACGGTCACGTAGTTACGCCTGCCTTCAAAGCTGAGAATGAAAATGTCACTTTCCTAAATTGTGACTTGATTAGGTTTAACGGAATAGTATCTAAGGGTCGCAAACGCAACTGTATGGTTTTTTTTTTTTGGATGATATGATTGTTTTTCAACTTTGGGTATTTTTTCAGAGTTCGATTCCGACCGAGAGGGATTCAACTAGTACAAGGGTCCTAATAGCTCCAGATCTTGTAGAGCAGTTTGAAGAAATTGCTCGTGAGAATCAACTGGGGACTGAACTGCTCATAGATGACTTTGCACAGTAAGTGTTACAGCTTCTTTGACAGTTTCAATTCCAAAATTAAATTAATAAACTGTAAGTTTAATAAGGTTTTTGAATTACGAAAAACTGTGCGAACTCTATTAGGTTTAGCAAATTTTATACGTACAAGCGCCAGTAAATTATAAGTACTACAACGAAATCGCGTAACGTAAATCACCAGTATAAATCAATACTCAACAAACTTATGCCCTTCATAGTTCTTGAAATTATGCTGATGTACAGTGAACGAACAGGCCTCAAATCGAGTGTATAAAAAATACTTTTATTTTACTATCCTAATTGTCCGCCCTGCAGCGCCAATGACCATATTGCGCCAATAACCTCATTGCGACTTAGTGAGATTAACAGTATTCTAGGTATATTCCTTGTTTAAATTTGAAGACTATTAAAATTGTTGGTATTAAAAAGTTTGATATTTTTGGTTAAAGAGCAATTAAAGGTTTGGAAACATGTAACAATAAAGGGGAGTTTTCCTGGACGGCGTATCATGACATCACTATTGTAAGTTTTTAGATCTAACGTCATCGGTAGAAAATTAAATTGCTACTGTTCTTTTTTGTTTTATACCGAACTGAAGTTGAAAAGTTTAGAAGTGATTTAAATTTATAATTGTCGTAAATAATATTTTCTAGATGCAAGAGTATCTTCGCAAAATGAGTCGCAAATATTCTAACTGGACAGAACTGGTAGTAGGTGGCAAAAGTTATGAAAATAGAGAAATTCTAGGCTTGCGAATAAAAACCCCTGGTCGTGCAGACAAACCAGCTGTGTTCATAGAATCCGGTAAGGTTTTCAATAAAGGAGGCAATGATATACAGGATGTAAGTGGTGGCAAAGCAAATACTGAAAAGACGCATGCTCAATCAACAGTTTTGAGCCACATACCAAAATAAACTTTGGATAGATTCGCCACTCTCAGACAAAATTAGATACTTTAAACAGAAAAATCATAGAAAGAAGCCTTTTTTTTCTCGCTTCCGGTAAATATTTCCTTTGGGAGGTTTATTTAGAATCTAAATCTATTCAGTTTTTGCTCAGCCGTCACCTACACCATGTATTAATGCTGCTAAGAACTTCGGGTGTTTACCGTTTTTTTTATTGTCAAATGCATTATGTTTACACCACCAACAATATAAAAATTACATTAATATGTACTTTTAAGTATTCATCCATAAGAACGTAGTGATTTATAAAACTCTTAAATTCTAATTACCTATGTCAATTCTTTTGGTTGGATTCAATAACTTTTTGATGTATTGTTGTCTGACTTCATAATGTACAATTTACGAGGATAGTCCATAAAATTGTTTCTTACCAGGAATCCACGCCAGAGAATGGATAGCTCCAGCTACTACAACATACTTTATCAACCAGTTGTTGACCAGTGAGGACCCTGAAATCCAAGCCTTACGGGAGCTTATTGACTGGCACATCTTCCCATCGTGCAACCCTGACGGATACCAGTACAGTTGCACAGTGGTCAGTTTTTTTACGGCGGCGGTCGAAAAGTATGGAATGGAAAACACAACGTGATCAGGCAGGATGCCGCTGGATGCGTGCAGAGCTTAATTATTATCTTCATTCCAGCTGAAAAACAGCCAGTTCTGGAAAAAGGCTGCCTTGACTTAACTTGAACACT
Source organism: Teleiodes luculella (assembly GCA_948473455.1). Taxonomy (NCBI): domain Eukaryota; kingdom Metazoa; phylum Arthropoda; class Insecta; order Lepidoptera; family Gelechiidae; genus Teleiodes; species Teleiodes luculella. The sequence goes on along the minus strand of OX419586.1, from coordinate 5,736,627 downwards.
TTTTACTTACTTTGTGATTTTGAGCCATGTCAGAAGCCAAGGGCGGCTCAATAAATCTGACACCAGGGTTTGTGAGGTAGTTTAGCCTCGAAACCGGCACGATAGGCCAGCCACTCTTTTTTTAATTTATTGTAAGTTTATTAAATCAATCGCTGTTAATTTAATTTTGTCTGTCATAGGACCGCTTCTGGAGGAAGACCCGTTCAAAATTACCTGACGGCAACTATGGTGTTGACCCTAACCGGAACTGGGATTACAAATGGGGACGTAAGTATACTATACAAAACATTGATATTTACTGACCGAGCGAGCACAAAGTGCGAGCGAAGTTACTCTATTTCAGCTTGGGAAATAATGCTTTTTTGTTTACTGTCCTCCTCTACAGATCGCATTTTTCAAACCGATTCTCATGAAATTTTGTGAACAGTTTCATTAGTTATAATTTTACAATATGTTAGTACCTATTTCTCAAATATGCATCTGTCGGAAAATAATAGCAAACAGGGGTAGGTTCAATTCTTTGACTTACTTGCGTGATCTACAGCACACCGAGCCTTTTGATGATCTCTTACTTAGCTACGACGGAAACTATTTGTTCATATCTGACTTTAGCTACTTTAAATGATATTGTGAATGTCATGATCTGCCGAATCTAGTTTCTGCCGAACCGCGTGTGAGGGATAGATACGGTTAATTTTAAAATTATTCATAATATATTTTTAACGTAATAGGAGAATAATCAAATCATCATCATCATTTTAACCGAAAGACCTCCTCTATAATATAATAAAAAAATATGTAATTATTATGTAGTTAAAACTAGCTTTCCGCCTCGGTTCCGTACGCGTTAACAGTTTTTCCCGTGAGAATGAGGCATTTTCCCGCGGTAAAAGGTAACTTATGTTACTCAGGGTGAATGTAGCTTCTAATAATGAAAGAATTTTTGAAATCGATTTAGTAGTTTTTGAGTTTATTCATTTATCATACACACACAAACAAAAATATAAATCTTTCCTCTTTATAATATCAGTAGACTAGTATGATATTAACCGCTCTCATGTTAGTTGTAACGAACTTAAGACAAACAAACAATTACGTGTTATTTTTAAAATATTGTGACGAACTTGCCAGAAAGCTCGAGAGGACTCGAACTTGGTATAAATATCTATAGGGGAATTCGAATTACGTCATTAGAAGAATCGCGGTGCAAACGAAGATGGACTTTATAACAACGTTGTGAAGCACAAAATCATCTAACAGCCACTTATTTACTCGATCTTAGTGACATTGTGTACCTATTGTCTATTGATTGACGATTGACGAGCATTGTTCACTTACAATGAGAATGCTCTAGAAATTGAGTGATCAGATCACAATGGGAATAGTCTAGAAATTAAGTATTGCGTAAACAACCCATATTGTATCGAGGGGGTATAAAACGCTCGAGACGACGGCCAATGCCAGTACATTTCTGAGCTACCGAAGCGAGTTCAACAAGCGAACCGAAGGAAGGAACCTGCGACTAGAATGATACCTACGGACTACGAGCGATTAAATTCAATTCAATCACAGGATTTGACTACAACGTGACCAGTTGAAGACACCTGCGAACTCAGCGTGACCGACGGACTCGGAGTGACACTGCGATTTGGTTACAGCTGTGTTAGACCTGCGACTTGTTTGTCGTCGAATAAATTCATAAATCAAGTTATTCGGCTTTTCTTACAAATACCGAACCCCACGTCCGTAACAATCGTATTATGTATACTTATATCATTTTGTGAAATTTATATTTCAGAAGGAGGCTCTTCGCCCGAACCAAGTGATGAAGATTACGCTGGACCCAAAGTATTTTCAGAAATAGAAACTAAATCTTTGTCTCAATATATTGCCAAGATAAAACATTTGACTGCCTATATAGCCTTCCATTCATATGCGCAGTGCTTGCTTATTCCATATTCAGATACAACGGACCACAATTTAATCGATAACTATAAAGAATTGGTATGTACGATTTTTATTTTATTTTAATATTATTTATTTTTAAATTTAGATACAAATTACATTTATATGTTTTAGAAGTAGGTAATTTTTAATTAAGAATAAATAAAAATATTTTATTTTTGCCTATTCACTATTAACATAATTATATGTGGACGGAAAAACCTACAAAATATTTATGCAAACACTTTATAGTTGATCGTAAGTCTGCCTTCGAAGCATAGGGTCGCGGGTTCACATCCCGCCCAGGGCAAAGGCAAACATTCGTGTGATGAACATTTGTGTTTGTCTTGTGTCTGGATTTTGTACATACATACATACATAAGGACACACTCTGGATGTTGTATATTTGTATAAATATATTATTTATCTCTATACATATATGTATGTATTTCAGCTGTCTGATACCCGTAGTACAGGCACTGCCTAGTTTGGGGTCAGATGACCGTGTGTGAGATGTCCCCACACATATTGTTTTTTTTTTTACAGATTCAAGTCGGCAAAACTTCTCTAGACTACGGTTACAAAGTAAACGGAACAAAGTATAGTGGACCGGCTTCTGCTGCGGAACTTTTATGTAAGGTTTAGTTTCCGTTAGAATCTAGGTTACAGTATACCAGTTACACAATTTTAATATATTCAATCGTTCGAAGCGTTCGATCTCGTCAACTCAGAGCTCCATCCATTTCATTTCCTGATGAGTTATAAATTGAAGACACAGTGGTGATTATTTCGAAACTATGTTCAATGTAACTTAATCGCTATATTTTCTTCATCCTAACATTATTTTACCATTAAGAATGGTTGTCAGATGGAAATCGCCTGAAAGGTATTTTTGGCCATAGCTCCAAAGATTTTAGGAGGATCGAGATGGAAATATTACTAAGAGTGGAAAATTTTGTAGACATGTGAGAGTTTGATTTCTGAATATTAGCTGCTAACTTATTTGAAATTTGTTGAAAGAACCACAACGGGCGGTTTTTATTTATTTATTTACAAATGCCGGTTTATTAATTTTTTTAAAAGACGATTTAAGAAAAAAACCTTGGACACATACATTGTTTTTCATTTCCTGAAATGTTGGATACATACATTGTTTTCACATTCCGTGAAGCTGAATGAAATCCAAAATAATTCAATTAAATAAAACTTTTATATTTTATACCCTTAGATAAAGTGACAGGTGGTAGCATGGATTGGGCAAGGGATAATCTACACACGCCTCTCGTTTTCACATACGAGTTAAGAGGAGAAAATTTCAGCTGGCCTCCAGAGAGGATCGCCCAACACGGAGACGAGGTCACACAAATGATACTTGGACTTGTTAAAGAAGGACAGCAGTTGGGCTACTTCAAATAAATGGAACTGCTTAAATAATATACGCAAATTATCAAACAATTCCAGAGTATTATTTCTTTTCTTTTTTTCCTTTTTACATCACTTGGTAAGGCCGTTGACTTCTATTTAAAAGGCTCGGGTTCAAACCCCGCCAAATACAAAAAAATATATATTTTTAAATGCATCTCGTACTTAAAAAAAGAGCATCGATGGCCAAGTGGCTAGGCCCGTTGACTTCCATTCAGAATTTCGCGGGTTCAAACCTCGGCACGTACCAATGTGTTTTCGATTTTCGAATTCATATGAACGTTTATTCGACGCTCTTACCTACGGTGAAGAAAAACATCGTGAGGAAACTTGCACACACCTGCGAAGTAATTCAAAGGTTGTGTGTGAAGTTGATCAACCGGCACTGGGCCAGCGTGGTCGACTAAGGCCTATTCACCCTGATATCAGGGTAGGCTCGAGCCCCTCGGTGGGGACGTATATGAGCTGTTAACAAGTACGTAAAAGAGTCTCCTAACGACTGTACATAGTACTCTTTCACGTTTGAGGAAAACATCATCGAGGGAAAACCTATAAACAGCTGCGAGCGAATTAATTCAAAGATTGTGAGTGAAGTTGATTATCCAGAGTGCCACTTTTACTCACGAAACGCGCTCGATAACGACGACGTAAACGTGCATTTAGTATGGAGAAATTTTAGTTCAGCTAACTGTCTACAGATGGCGTAGTTTCAATTCCATACAAAATCGCGTTTACGCTCTCGATTTCGAGCGCGTTTACTTTGGTTGCAAAACTCGCACTCGGCACTCTGCACTAGGCCAGCGTAACGTATTTTATAAGGCAAAATTATTATCAGATTTAACTCGCCTGAGAGGTATTTTTGGCCATAGTTTCGAGAATATTGGTAGGAAAGTTGAGAAATTTATCGAGACACGAACACGAGTGAGCGTTTGAATTTTGCAAATCGGCTAGTTACTTTTTTGGGATTTTGATAAACGTAAAACTCTTGAATGTACTCCGTGCTCAAGGATCATCGAATCAAAAAACACTTAATCCGAAACAAAATTTTCAAGGTGTCACCTATGAATTTGTTCTATTTAAAAATTTTAACGGTTAGAAATTCCTTACACAGAATAACCATTTGAAAAAAAAAATATCTTGTTCATAGATGGTTATCTATGTTAGTTCTTTTTAACGATTGAAATTCAAAGAACTCCATACCATGCATAATGATATTTAAATACCCTAGAAACATAAGACAGATACCTCAAATAATTTACATTAATAGTGATAACGGGCTGCTGAAAGTGGGTATAAAATATAAAATCAAGTTTTACCATAATAAAAATCAGTAAACTGTTTAAATACTTCATATGTTAGTCTTTTAACAGTTATGCTAACTTTACGAAAATGTATCTTTATATTTGTAATTTTATTTACACCTTCCTTCGCAGATCCTGTTGAATTCAAATCGTACAAAAATTATAAAATATTCTCTGTACAAAATGGAGACGGCTTCGCTAATTTTATAAAAAGTCTACAAGAGATTGATGTAAGTACTGGATAAATAATATAATTGCACATAAATAAACCAATACACGCTCTGATTGCTTATAATTTCGACGGCCACGTAGCGTAATTAGCTGTACGCCTGCCTTCGAAACTCAGAGTCGGGTTCAATCAAACCCAGGCCATGGCAAACTCCAGTGTGATAAGTTTTTGTGTTTGTCGGTCTGGATGCTGTTTCGGATAAATGTTAATAATAATATGAGTAATATAAAAGACCCCTTTGAACGATATTCAACTTTAGATCCTTAAAAAAATAAGGTATTTTTTCAGAGTTCGATTCCGACCGAGAGGGATTCAACTAGTACAAGGGTCCTAATAGCTTCAGATCTTGTAGAGCAGTTTGAAGAAATTGCTCGTAAGAATCAACTGGAGACTAAACTGCTCGTAGACGACTTTGTACAGTAAGTGTAACTGCTTTCGATCTTCTCTTCTCTTCTTCAGCAGCATTCTTTCGCCCACCATTGGGCATATGCCTCTCCAGAGCACCTCCATGCGGCGCGATCCTCCGTATTTCTGGGCCACAGACTGCCCGCGTGGCTTCTCAGGTCGTCTGACCATCTGGCTGGTGGTCTGCCCACACTTCTTTTGCCCAAACGTGGCCTCCACTCCAGCACGCACTTGCTCCATCTCTTATCCTGTCGGCGACAAAGGGGTCCAGCCCATGCCCATTTGAGTTTTGCTGCACGATAGCCAACTGCTTTCGATATCAGTTTCAATTTATAAGTTCCAATTATAATGTAAGTTTAATTTATTGAAGGTGTTTTAATTAGAAAAAAAGTATGCGAACTCGATTATGTAAGCAAATTATATGGAAGCGCAAGTTCTTCTTTATTATTATTATTATTAAAACAATTATCAGCTCAAATGCCCTTCATACCTCTTGAAACTGTCCTAATTTTATAGAATAAAGTTAATAGCGACTAACTAATATTTATCAAATATTTTAGTATCTGAACCCTGATAAAATTGTTGTTATTAATAAGATTGTCATTTTTGGTTAAAGGGTAATTAAAGATTCGGAAACATGTAACAATAAAGGGGAGTTTTCCTGGACGGCGTACCATGACATCAATATTGTAAGTTTCTAGATCTTGCGTCATCGGTAGAAACTTATATCGCTACTGTTATTTTATGATTTGTAGTGAACTTAAGTTGAAAATTTTGGAAGTTATATACTATATATATAGGTAATTAACGTGAATAATATTTTCTAGTTCATTGCTTTTTCAACAGAAGGCGCCTGTTAGACGCCTGCCGATTATAATTAATCATATTTTCTAGATGCACGAGTATCTTCGCAAAATGAGTCGCAAATATTTTAACTGGACAGAACTAGTAGTAGGTGGCAAAACCTATGAAAAAAGAGAAATTCTAGGCTTGCGTATAAAAACCCCTGGTCGTGCAGACAAACCAGCAGTGTTCATAGAATCCGGTAAGGTTTTCAATAAAAGCAAGATAGTGCAGAGTAATACATAACAGTTGTTTAATTAAACGTATAATTCGTATGGTGAAGCAATTTTTTTCAATTCTGAATAACATTTCCTTGGGAAGTTGATCTACAATCTAGATCTAGTCTTAAATAACACGCTCAGTTTCAGTAAATATTTCAGTTTACATTTAAGCTATGTAGTGTTTTTTTTAATAAGATTGATTCTTTTGGTTGAATTCAATCATTTTTCGATGTCTTGTTGTCTGACTTCATAATTCATATCATACTTAACATTTAAAATGATAGTCCATAAAATTGCTTTTTACCAGGAATCCACGCCAGAGAATGGATAGCTCCAGCTACTACAACGTACTTTATCAACCAGTTGTTGACCAGTGAGGACCCTGAAATCCAAGCCTTACGGGAGCTTATTGACTGGCACATTTTCCCATCGTGCAACCCTGACGGATACCAGTACAGTTGCACAGTGGTAAGTTCCTAACGGTGGTCCTCGAATGGTTTGAGGTGGAAAGCACAACTTCGATAGGCGGAATGCTGGATGCGTGCAGTCTAACCTAAATTTGAACTCTTTACACTAACTCTGTTATCTCGAAACCCACAGTCATACGATAAGCAAGCAACAAAAGGAAAAATACAGGTTTTTTACTCAATCAGTCACCGTATAATTTTAAATTTTTGTTTTTAATATATTTTTGTCTATCATAGGACCGCATGTGGAGGAAAACTCGTTCAAAATCACCTAATGGCTGTTATGGTTCCGATCCTAACCGCAACTGGGATTACAAATGGGGACGTAAGTATACTATACAAACATTGGTATTTGTTATTGGGCACCGAGCTAGCGCGAAGCGTCTTCGTTTTATATCAGTAAAAATTGCTTTTATATGTGATTCATGCCTTCTGTCCATCTATTTTCCTCTGCAGGTCATTTTTCAATCGATTGTCGTGAAATTGTGTAAGCAGGTTCATGAGTTATTCTTTCTATTTTTTATGTCATTTCTTTAAAAAGCAATTAAATACGGAGTGGAATGGAAGCGGATGGAAGCTTTATTTTTGTTATACGCGGCTATATTTGATTTGAGGCACACACAAGAACAGCTGATAGTGATTTTCGGATTTAGTGATCTAGTTTGTTACACGATATGATGATAATTTTTTAAGAGTTCATACTTTGTTTCTGCCTACCTTTATAAACCCAATGAGACTGCTAGTGAAAACCAATTATTTTTTTATCCTTTAGTTTAGCTTAGGGTCTTTCTTAGCTACGAAAAGCCTAAGACAAGGTTATTAGTGAAAACGGGTGTGAGTCTGTAGTGAGGCGTCCAAAATAAAACGAATCTATTTCATCACTAGTCTCGAGGCAAATAAAAAACAGACAAACAGAACACATAAATATAACAGTTATGTGTTCGTTTATATAATGTGTTTTTGTGCAATTTATATTGCAGAAGTAGGCTCTTCGTCCAACCCATGTTCTGATAGTTACGCTGGATCCAAAGTATTTTCAGAAATAGAAACTAAATCTTTATCTCAATATATTGCCAAGATAAAGCATCTGACTGCCTATTTGGACTTCCATTCATTTGGACAGTACTTGTTGATTCCATATTCAGATTCTAAGGATACAAGTTTAATCGATAACTATAAAGACCTGGTATGTAGATATTTCTTTATTTTAGTATTTTATATTTAAATTAAGGTACCAATATTTGACATAGGTAGGTATAGGTACTTTATAATGGTTTTGAGTACGATCAAGTAAAAATATTTTATTTAAAGATTGTTCCAAAGGGTTTCGCAGCCCTACGTGTGGGGTTTCAATGGATAGGTCTTCAAAAATGATATTGAGGTTTTTGATACCATTTTTTTCTAAACTGAATAGTTTGGGCGAGAGACACTTCCAAAGTGGTAAAATGTGTGTGTGTCCCTATAACTTCTAAAATAAGATAATTTACCATGCAAACTTCCACGGAAAATTTATTTGAACGAGATCTAATAAGTTTTTTTTAATGCGTCATAAATTTAATCAAGTCAAATTATAAAAAAAAATGAAAATTACACTATTATTAAAACATCGATCAAAGTTACAACGAACTACAAGAACTTTGATTAAATGTTACTTGCTGCTTCGGAACCCTTCGTGGGCGAGTCCAACTGGCACTTGGCCGCTTTTTTATTATAAATTTTGTCATATCTAAGCGTTATTACAGATTCAAATCGGCAATACTTCTCTAGCCTATGGTTATAAGGTTAACGGAACAACATATGAAGGACCGGCTTCTGCTGCGAAAATTTTATGTAAGGATACATAATTTTAATATTTTCTTTTTCTCTTGAAGATCATAAGATCCTTATTTGCTAGAACATAGTAATAGGTACAGTTCTTACAATGAAACATAAATGAAAGACACAGTGGTGATGAATCCAACAAAATTATGTTTTACATTGTTTTAAAGTTTGAATTCATCACTATCTTTCAGCATAACATTTTTTTAATTAGTACTTTACTTTTTTTTTTTACTGGTGAAACTTAAAATCTTAGTAAAACTGTTATATTCATTCCCCGTAGATCCAGTGACAGGTGATAGCATGGACTGGGTAAGGCATACCCTAAATACGCATCTCCTTTTCACATACGAGTTAAGAGGAAACGGTTTCAGCTGGCCTCCAGAGAGGATCGCCCAACACGGAGACGAGGTCACACAAATGATACTTGGACTTGTTAAAGAAGCACAGCAGTTGGGCTACTTCAAATAAACGTGATTGTTTAAACAATAAATATCGAACGTTGTCAGTTTTTTTTTTCTCTTTTCATCACTCTTTTAATATAGTTGCGTGTGAAGTTGACAAACTCTCTATGAAGACAGTGGTTGTCGACTAAGACCTATTTATTCACCATGATTCAGGGTAGGGGATGGTTTCCAGACGTAAGAGATGATATTATCTACTTGATGGTTTATTTTTCCCATAGGTCTTAAACCATGTGACAGACTTGTCCGAGACAATCCCATTTAAGTTTAGCAGCATCCTGAGTGGCGTTAGCAAACCGAGCCCTGGATCGCAACATGCTATGCTAGAACATTCCAAAACAAAATGTTACTTAATTAAAACGTTTTTCATTGGGCAGATTTATTATAATCAACATATTAAATTTACTTTTTAATGTATTACAAAGCAGAAATGAGCAAAGTTATTGATAACGTTCCATATAAATAAACGCTCATTAGCTAGAATTTTCATTCAATAATCTAATCTCGGTTGTCTCGTTCATAATCCGGTTTTTTGTTAACTAACAATGTTATTTTTGTTAAAATTCCTCGTTTTGTTTTTAATGTTATTTGGTTCTTCCTTGTCTCATAAATCTTATAAAAACTATAAAATATTCGCCGTAAAAAATGATGCAGGCTTGCCGAAATTATTAGAAAGTTTAAAACAAATGGATGTGAGTACCTAATTACCTATTACAAAAACGATTATTTAACTATGAATATTTAAATGCATACATAAGTGCGTACTAAATTATTGCTTAAACTTAGTTTTACTGAGTTTGTGTTATGTTGATACTTTTCTTTCGTTAATCTTTTGTATTACATGCTGTGGCACCTACCTACAGGTGTATCCTTGAATAGTTACAAGTTTGGTTGTACCACTACAGGTTGTCCTGTATAATAAAACTGTAGAGGTCGAAAATCTGTACATGGAAAAAAAGCTAAAAATTGAGTCAAGGGGATGTAAGAAGTGATATTAAAACATATTATTTCATGATTTTTTTCAAATTTTGGTTTCTCTGTTTGCTGTTTGTACGGGCTAATCTCCGAAACTGTAAGACCGATATGGACGAAATTTTGCATAGTGGTACCTTAATCCTCGGTCAACATCTTAGATAGTTTTTACTACGGGAAAATATCTCATTCCTACGGGAAAATACAACGCGGGAGTAGCCGCGGGCGGACCGCTAATAAATAAATCAATGATTGTATTGTGATTTCAGTATTCAGTTACCACCAAAATGAATCTGACAACTACACAGATATTACTAGCTCCAGGCCTTGCAGATAAGTTTAAAGAAATTGCTCATGAAGTCAAAATGGAATACGATCTCCTTGTAGACGATTTCGAAGAGTGAGTATTATTATATTTGAAATAAAGTTTTTAATACTTAAAACCTTTTAAATCGCGTGTCCCATTAAAATTTCTTTATATATTTTGTTATTTGTTTGCTTATCATGTAGGGTTCGAGGATTACCAACCTCATAAACCCTGGTGCCAGGATTAATAACCCGCGGCGTTGTCCTAATAGAACGCGAATGCGCGATGCGAGCGATGCGACCATCGCGTGTTCGCGCGACCAAACATATTGAAGTCAATTTATAAATTAAACTTGAGAAATTAGCCTAACTGGAAAAAAAGTGAAGTATTAATGAACGAAAATGACATATGAATGACGAATGAATTCCAAAATTAAATAGGTGTTTAAATATAGACGAAAAAGAAATGATAAATGCGATGAGAATGAAGGGGCAACGAGGCAATAACAGACACCAACGGTTTTTTCGTGAATTCCGGTGCACGAAATCATCTTTTTTTTCGGACAAACAGGTGATTCAGATAATTAGTGTCAATAAATTTATTTATTTCGCTTATAGGGTGTTTGAAGGTTCAGAAACATGCAATGGTCGAGGCGAGTTTTCTTGGACAGCTTATTATGATATCGACGGCGTAAGTTTTTAACATTCTTGTTATTAATTTTATTAACCGACCTTAGCTTGGAAAATTTTTTGACTTTGTGACACTAACACTGTGTCTGTCTATTTTACTCTGCAGGTAGCATTTCTCAGCCAATTCTCTTTAGTAGGTTTAGTAGGTTCGATACCTAAATCAAAATGTTATTTTGTTTCAACTTTAGGTTATTTTTTAAAATTTTTAGTTTTAGAATCTTTTATGGTTGGCAGACTCGCGAGGTCTTAATCTCGCAAGCATGTAGGTAAAAAAATGTAATGCATGATAAAACTTACAAAGTTTTTAACAATTCCGTATTTTTCAGATATATGACTATCTTCGCAGCATGAAACGCTCATATTCAAATTGGACAGAACTAGTAGTTGGTGGCCAGACGTACGAGGGCAGACAAATTCTCGGTTTGCGTATCAATACACCTGGAGATGAGGAGAAACCAGCGGTGTTCATAGAGTCCGGTAAGACTTTCGTTGAAGCTATAATTGCGGACCTCTTCAGGGTCTGGCCACAACTTCTGGAGTCGCGCTGTGCGAATAGCTGTTAAATACAATAAATTCATGATACAGAAGTCAACAGGCGGCCTTATTTCTAAGGTAGCAATCTCTTCCTTAGGGTAAGGAGAGTGAAAAAGAAAAAGATCTATGCGGGTCGGTGGCAAGATAGCATGTATACGTATAATAAACTAAGTACAAATAGAACATACTTGGAACACTTAAAGTACTACACAAAATAAGTAGAAACTAATATCTTAAATACTATACACTATAAACTAATTTCAATACATACGTATCACAAAGTAAAATAATTGATTAGGAAGAGGACAGGATGGGTGGTAAGGTACCAAACTACTCGCAAATTCTTGTAGTTTAGGTTTTCGTATCCATACAACGAGAGACGATCCTCGGCGCAAGGTATTCCGAAGCCATGACGCGACCTCTCATGTCATGGCTTCAGTAAATTGAATATCATTTTCTTCAGGAATCCATGGTCGCGAATGGATAGCTCCAGCCACAACGACTTTCTTCATTAACGAATTGCTGACCAGCGAAGACCCTGACATCGAAGAATTGAGGGAACTGATTGACTGGTACATCTTCCCGTCAGTCAACCCAGACGGATATCAGTACAGCTGCACGGAAGTAAGTACAAGTCATACTTACAAGTCATTTATAGTCTATGGTGTGAACTGCATTACTCAGGTGCTGGTTGAAATCAGTGTCGTGAATATTCGATCTGGAGTACTCACAACAAATGTTGAGCCCAGCAACCTTTTTATCACACGTAAGTTTGCCTGTATTTTATTCCAGTTTATGTTTTATGTGTTGCAATGTGTGGTAAATAAACCTTTTTCTTTCTCACTTTCTTTTTTAGAAAACCTTCGTTTCTTTTCGCTTACAATAGATTTTTCCATGCCAGAAGGTAGGTAAGCGTTGTCAAAGTCAAAGTTAAAATCATTTATTCATCAAAGGTTTTAAAAAACACTTAATGACGTCAAATTTTAAAAATAAGGTGAAATGCCTTGCTGTAAAATAAGCTAACTCCTTCCTAGCCCTTCGGGCGGGTGTAGAGCGACTGCTTCGCGATACGCCTAGTCCTAAGAACCTGCAATTTTACATTACCCAAATCAAATCCATTACCTACTTTGCTTTTGCTACTCCAGCGTCCAATTTTAAAAACAAAAAAACTTATATGGCAAATTATTGCAAAAGTATTGAATAATATTATATATACCTATATTTTATTTATTACTTCTATTTTTTAAACCTATTATGATTCTATTTAATAGATTAGAACATAACCTCGAAACCCATTCGATAAGAAGAAGAAGAAAAACATATTTAAATCCGTCTATCATCTATCTTCTTCTTCTTCTTCTATCTATCTATACTATAATAAAACTGAAGAATTGGCGTGTCTGTACATTGATTAGTTTTTCAAAAAACTGATTGTAGGTGATAAAGGGAGTGTAGAGTGTAGCTAAACACAAAAATACAAGTTTTGAAAAGAAATTCTGTCTGTCTGTCTGTTTGACCCAAGGTCTATTCTATCTTTGTGCCAAGTTTTACCAAAATCGGTTCAGTAGTTTCAGAGCCCATTCAATTATTAGGAATATTTTAGGTTTTTTTTACACCTTGGGTTACATTATTGAAGTTTTAGTAAGGATCCCTAATTTTTTTGTTAATAAAATATAGCTTATGTTACTCAGGGTGAATGGAGCCTTTAATTTCACACCATTAGGTGAAATAATTTTTGAAATCGGTACAGTAGTTTTTGAGGTTATTCGTTACAAACATACACACACACACACACACGAAAACAAAAATACAGAAACTTTACTCTTTATAATATTAGTAATAGAATAATCATATTGATTTATATTTCCTTATAGGATCGCATGTGGAGAAAAACACGTTCAAAGTCTGCTAATGGCTGCTACGGTGCTGACGCGAATCGCAACTGGGACTACGACTGGCTCAGTAAGAAGTTTGCACAAATAACTATCAACACTATGAAATGTCCTGAAAACATTACACACCTTTTCTTCAGTCGTGTAAAAAATACATACAACGCTATGTCCAGCATCGGTCGTCTTTCGGCTGATGATGGTAGTATGGAAACCGAAACATTTTAATACATTATTTGAATTAATTTCAGAATACCGTTCTTCAAACGACTCATGTGACTACCAACGTTACGCCGGTTCAAAACCATTTTCAGAGATAGAGACCAAAACTTTGTCAGAATATATAAGAAATATAAAAAATCTTACTGCGTATATAAGTTTCCATGCAAATGCACAGGCCCTTCTGATTCCGTATTCAGACTCGGAGAGTCATCATTTGGTGCCGAATTATGCGGACCTGGTATGTATTCAGTACAATTATTTATAAGAATAAGAAACATTTATTTGCGGGACATTACAACACAACAGAAAATACAAAAGTTAACAAGTAAGAAAAAAATAATTACATGGTACGAAAACAATGTTTACAGTACATATATGAATTATTGGTAACATAATCCGTATGTGCTGCGACACCACACAAAAAGGGCCTCCCTCAGCGAAAGCCGCAGCCTCGTTAGGCTCCAGCGCTGGTCTTCCGGGAGTCCTTTCGAATTACGTCACGGACGGCTACAGTGATATTGATGTAATTAAATCAAAATAGAACTAAGCATATTAATAAGTACTAAGAAAATAAATAAATAGACAAAATAAATAAACAACTACTTACTCGAATATGTCAATAAATAATAATAGAAACATAAATCACACAAGAGAAAAAAATATTTACTATTATCCTACCAATATTCAGTTCCCAAGTTACTCTTTCACACAAAAACTATTGAATGGATTATAATGAAACGTTACAATAATCTAGCTTATACATCAAAATAACACATAGGCTACTTTCGCCGCGAGAAAATTCCTCATTCCCACGGGAACAACGGTTAACGCGGGCAGAGCCACGGGGCGGGAAGCTAGTAGTAAAGTACATTACTCTCTTTAAGTGTCAAGTGAATAAATAATACGAATGTGCTTTAATAACAGGTACAAATTGGAAACACTGCAGTAACGTATGGATTCAAAGAGAATCAAGAAAGATATATAGGGCCAGCGGCAGCAGGCGAATTAATGTGTAAGTAAGGCCGTCATTCGAAAAAAAACAAAATTGTTTTATTCGTTATAGGCTCTCTTAGAACACTTTATGTCGTCATCTTAGTCAACAACGATGGCCCAGGGCGAATGTAGGGTTCCTCACAGTGTTTTCCTTCACCGTAAGTAAGAGCGGCGAGAAAACGTACATTATGAATTCTAATATCGAGAAAACATGGGTACACATTGTATCGGTGCTCGTTTTTCGCCAGATATATACATATAAAAGTGAACAGGGTTTAACCTTCTCGTGTAAGAATAATAGACTTGCGTAACTTTTATATTCACTTTTTAATAATGGGCACATACACACACTTCTAATATAACTTAACTTTGAAATTAACAATGAAGATAATAGAGGGAAGAGGGCTTTCCCTCAGCTCCTCACTATAACAAACTAGTCCACTCAGACAAGAGTTAGGAAAGGAAAATATTAAAATCAATCTAAGACAATCCACGAGAATAAATAAATTGTCTCGAATAGGATTTAAATTTATAATATAAGTACTTGCAGCCAGGCCGACAAGCAAAAGAGATGGCATGACCAATGCCACAATACCATCATCGTCTTTGTCGTCACATTGAATCAAGTGAGACTATAAAAGCAAGCCCATTTCCTATGCAAAAATAATGAACTTCTATCATTTTTTATTCAGATAGAGCGTCAGGAGTCAGTATGGACTGGGTGAAGTCAGCTTTAGGTGTCCCTCTCGTGTACACATTCGAGTTGCGAGGAGACCACTTCCATTGGCCTGCTTATAGGATTGATGAGCAAGGGAAGGAGGTGACGGAGATGATGCTTGGCCTCGTTAAGGAAGCTCAAGACTTGGGCTACTTTTAATAAATTTTATTGTTTTAATCATATTGTAACATGCGGTTTTTAAGTAGGCCATGCTTGGGGTACTTTGCATATATATTTTATTATTTTAATACAGTAATAATGTAACAAATATGCAGTTTTATTACTTATCCAAATCCTGTGGTAGTCTTTTTCTATAAATTAAGATTTATACTTCTCTACGAGGATCTGAAATACCGGGTCGGCTTTACGCGGCTTTAATCACATTAATTTTAGGACAATTAGGTGATTCAGCCTAAATCTCGTAAACGAACTGTAAAAACTCTGAGAAGGTGATATTTTGATAAAGTGGGTTCCGTAACCTCCATAATATGAAGTAGTAAATAACTAGCGTAGAGGCCAAAAGATGTTCCCAAAAATTATGATTGTTTAATCGTTCATTACTCTAGTATAGCTTTCATCCGCCATAAGAGCGTCGCAGTAATGGTACGCACGCACGTTAGTAGGTACATATTAATAGCCCAAATATGTCCCAACCGATGGACTCGAGCCTACCCTGCAATCAGGGTGAATAGGTCTTAGTCGACCACGCTGGCCCAATGCGGGTTGGTCAACTTCACACACAACCTTTAAATTTCTTCGCAGGTTGTATACCAACAGGTTTTCTCACAATGTTTTCCTTCACCGTAAAAGCGTCGAATTTACGTACATATAAATTTGAATCAAATGCATACCGGTAGGTGCCGAGGCTTGAACCTACGAACTTCTGAATGGAAGTCAACGGCCCTAGCCACTTAGCCACCGACGCTCAAATACAATACAATTACGTACGTACTGTACGAACCGGCCTTAATGGTGGAGGCAAAGAAAACTAGGAAAGAATTTAAATAGTGCATAATATATTAGCAACTTAATAACGAATATCACATTAGAAATTTGGGAATAGAAAAATAAGTCTTCCGGCTCGCAGCGAGGGTTGCGGCCGTCCGTCTGGCAACCACCAAATTCAAAAGATATTTATTACTTTTCTTATTTAAATAGCCAAAAACGCGTAAAGAGGTTGCCAGCACAAAACCGGCGAGCATGTAGGACGCATACACGCCACAGCTCATAGTGCGGAGCGAATATTACATTGCAGGATTTCCAGGTGTAAACAATTTAGCTCTAACCATTACACCACCGTTGATCATGAAACAATTATAACAATTTTAAATTATCTAACACAATTCATAACATAACAGGTAAAGCGTTATCAATTTCTGCGTATCTTTAGTACACGGTGAGTATAAGTAGCCCTGTGCGGGTTTAACACCTCATTTAGTAGCTGAATATTTCAGGAGCTCTAACGCGCTGAGCGCAAACATGGATTCTGTGCTCAAGTTCACCCTCATCTTGTATATAATACAGATTCAAATCGGCAATACTTCTCTAGCCTATGGTTATAAGGTTAACGGAACAACATATGAAGGACCGGCTTCTGCTGCGAAAATTTTATGTAAGGATACATAATTTTAATATTTTATTTTTCTCTTGAAGATAATAAGCTCCTTATTTGCTTATTTGCTAGAACATAGTAATAGGTACAGTTCTTACAATGAAACATAAATAAAAGACACAGGTGTGATTAATCCAACAAAATTATGTTTTACATTGTTTAAAGTTTGACTTCATCACTATCTTTCATAGCATATCATAACAATTTTTTTTAATGAGTACTTTACTTTTTTTCAAACTGGTGAAACTAAAAATCTTAATAAAACTATTATATTCGTTCCCCGTAGATCCAGTGACAGGTGATAGCATGGACTGGGTAAGGCATACCCTAAATACGCCTCTCCTTTTCACATACGAGTTAAGAGGAAATGGTTTCAGCTGGCCTCTAGAGAGGATCGCCCAACAAGGAGACGAGGTCACACAAATGATGCTTGGACTTGTTAAAGAAGGACAGCAGTTAGGCTACTTCAAATAAACGTATTTGTTTAAACAATAAATATCGAACGTTGTCAGTTTTAATTTCTCCTTTCATCACTCTTTTATATGAATCAAACAACATAGTTAAAAAATGTAATGGTTGCGTGTGAAGTTGACCAACTCTCTATGAAGGCAGTGGTTGTCGACTAAGACCTATTCACCATAATTCAGGGTAGGTTTGTTGCGCCCTCGGCTTACCACGGTCCTTGGCGAGCCAGCAGGGCGCGCGCCCTGCTACTATCTTCAATGTCCCGCCGATTGAAGAACAACGCACTTGTG
The DNA here is from genome assembly GCA_948473455.1 of Teleiodes luculella. NCBI lineage: Eukaryota > Metazoa > Arthropoda > Insecta > Lepidoptera > Gelechiidae > Teleiodes > Teleiodes luculella. The sequence goes on along the minus strand of OX419586.1, from coordinate 5,718,822 downwards.
GTAAAATAAGAACACAGAACTTACACAGGGTAATTTATATTTATTTTCTTGGAAACGGAGCAGAAGTTTATAAATATATATAGTTAAAAATAAATCTGTGAAAATGTCGTTCTGATTGTTTGACTATTTTCACAAATGTTAAGCTACAGGGCCAACCCTTATTGTTTTAGGCTTCGATTGTACCCAGAGGCGTGTTTGTAAATTTTTGATTACAAAATATCTAGAGCCAAAAACAACAATCGGATTGAGAATTTTTATTTCGTTACTTCAGCATAAACTTTTTAGTTTTTGACTTTCACAATAAATTATTTTTGCACCTTCGTGAATACGCATCTTTTGAACCTTTTTGAATACCATTTCTTCACAACTCTCCGAGATATAAGGAGATCGCGCTTTTTCGTATAACGGGGCCTATAGTAGAGCGAACAATTCCAATAGCAAAACGGTAATTTTTTAATATCCAGCTATTACTAAATCCTCCAGTTTCATTTTTACCGCCGTCACCGATTAGTATGCTCTGAAAATCTGAAATGCATGCCCAATTAAGGCGAAGAAAACAATAATGATTGATTACATATCTAACCAACCAATAATAATATGTTTTTAATATAGCTTCTAACAGAAAATTTGTACATAGAGAGACCAAGATAATATGGCATTAATTCATGTCATGTGAACCAACTCAATTTAATTACCGTGTCACATAGTCATGAAATCAGTATCTCAAGTCACTTGGGTAACCACGGCTTGACGTGATATTTACAGTTATTTCCCTATCTCCACAAAACAAGAGAAAGTGGTGATTTTCGTTTGACAGACCCATCTACTGGAAGTCCATTTAGACTTCTCTGAAATAAAAGACAAACATTCCGTATCTTTATATATATAAATTTATCTTATCTTAGCCTAGACTATCCTATTCTTCCACTGCTAAATATCTTGAACTACTTCTGGCCAGTATTTCAAGTAGACAATAGGGTAGGGGATGGGTTCCAGAAGTAAGAGATGATATTATCTACTTGGTGGTTTCCTTTTCCCATAGGTCTTAAACCAGGTGACAGACTTGTCCGAGACAATCTCATTTAAGTTTAGCAGCAACCTGAGTGGCGTTAGCAAACTGATTAGGATCAGGGATCGCAACATGCTATGCTAGAACATTCCAAAACAAAATGTTAATTAAAAAGTTTTTCATTGGGCAGATTTGTTATAATGAACATTTTAAATTTACTTTTTAATTTATTACAAAGCAGAAATGAGCAAAGTTATTGATAACGTTCCATATAAATAAAAGCTCATTAGCTAGAATTTTCATTCAATAATCTAATCTCGGTTGTCTCGTTCATAATCCGGTTTTTTGTTAACTAACAATGCTATTTTTGTTAAAATTCCTCGTTTTGTTTTTAATGTTATTTGGTTCTTCCTTGTCTCATAAATCTTATAAAAACTATAAAATATTCGCCGTAAAAAATGATGCAGGCTTGCCGAAATTATTAGAAAGTTTAAAACAAATGGATGTGAGTACCTAATTACCTATTACAAAAACGATTATTTAATTATGAATATTTAAATGCATACAGAAGTTCGTACTAAAATATTGCTTAAACTTAGTTTGTGTTATGTTGATACTTTTCTTTCGTTAATCTTTTGTATTACATGCTACAAGTAGTAGTTACAAGTTTGGTTGTACCACTACAGGTTTATAATAAAACTGTAGAGGTCGAAAATCTGTACCTGGAAAAAAAGCTATAAATTGAGTCAAGGGGATGTAAGAAGTGATATTAAACATATCCAGATTTTTTTAAATTTTTGGTTTCTCTGTTTGTCTGTTTGTACGGGCTAATTTCCGAAACTGTAAGACCGATATGGATGAAATTTTGCACATTGGTACCTTAAATCCCCGGTCAACATCTTAGATAGTTTTTACCACGGGAAAATATCTCATTCCTACGGGAAAATACAACGCGGGCGTAGCCGCGGGCGGACCGCTAATAAATAAATCAATTATTGTATTGTGATTTCAGTATTCAGTTACCACCAAAATGAATCTGACAACTACACAGATATTACTAGCTCCAGGCCTTGCAGATAAGTTTAAAGAAATTGCTCATGAAGTGAAAATGGAATACGATCTCCTTGTAGACGATTTCGAAGAGTGAGTATTATTATATTTGAAATAAAGTTTTTAATACTTAAAACCTTTTAAATCGCGTGTCCCATTAAAATTTCTTTATATTTTTTTTTATTTGTTTGCTTATCATGTAGGGTTCGAGGATTACCAACCTCATAAACCCTGGTGCCAGGATTAATAACCCGCGGCGTTGTCCTAATAGAACGCGAATGCGCGATGCGAGCGATGCGACCATCGCGTGTTCGCGCGACCAAACATATTGAAGTCAATTTATAAATTAAACTTGAGAAATTAGCCTAACTGGAAAAAAAGTGAAGTATTAATGAACGAAAATGACATATGAATGACGAATGAATTCCAAAATTAAATAGGTGTTTAAATATAGACGAAAAAGAAATGATAAATGCGATGAGAATGAAGGGGCAACGAGGCAATAACAGACACCAACGGTTTTTTCGTGAATTCCGGTGCACGAAATCATCTTTTTTTTTCGGACAAACAGGTGATTCAGATAATTTGTGTCAATAATTATTTATTTCGCTTATAGGGTGTTTGAAGGTTCAGAAACATGCAATGGTCGAGGCGAGTTTTCTTGGACAGCTTATTATGATATCGACGGCGTAAGTTTTTAACATTCTTGTTATTAATTTTACTAACCGACCTTAGCTTGGAAATTTTTTTGACTTTGTCTAACACTGTGTCTGTCTATTTTACTCTGCAGGCAGCATTTCTCAGCCAATTCTCTTTAGTAGGTTTAGTAGGTTCGATACCTAAATCAAAATGTTATTTTGTTTCAACTTTAGGTTATTTTTTACAATTTTTACACGCTTTATATTAGCTTCACTTGTAAGTAACTATGTATGTAAGAAAATCTTGGAATCTTAATTTGACCCACTTCCCGGTCTTCGATTAGGATGAAATTTTGCACACGCTCTGAGTTCTGATGACAATACATGACTAGCTAAGAAACGTCATTACGAATCCAATATGGCGGCCTCCCCATTATATGTATGAAAAAAATCTTGGAATCTTAATTTGACCCACTTCCCGGTCTTCGATTAGGATGAAATTTTGCACACGCTCTGAGTTTTGATGACAATACATGACTAGCTAAGAAACGTCATTACGAATCCAGTATGGCGGCCTCCCCATTATATGTATGAAAAAAATCTTGGAATGTTAATTTGACCCACTTCCCGGTCTTCGATTAGAATGAAATTTTACACACGCTCTGAGTTTTGATGACAATACATGGCTAGCTAAGAAACGTCATTACAAATCCAATATGGCGGCCTCCCTAAGATGGCGAACTGGCTTTGTGAAATCCACCCCCATCATGATATAGGTATCAAATGAAAGGGTTTGCTGTCAGGAATACGAAAAAAAAGTCACGTGACTTAAATCCAATATGGCGGACGTCCAAGATGGCGGACAGGAAGCGTGATTTTTTAGTTTTTTAAACTATGTATTATAATTATTAGTTTTAGAATATTTTATGGTTGGCAGACTCGCGAGGTCTTAATCTCGCAAGCATGTAGGTAAAAAAATGTAATGCATGATAAAACTTACAAAGTTTTTAACAATTCCGTATTTTTCAGATATATGACTATCTTCGCAGCATGAAACGCTCATATTCAAATTGGACAGAACTAGTAGTTGGTGGCCAGACGTACGAGGGCAGACAAATTCTCGGTTTGCGTATCAATACACCTGGAGATGAGGAGAAACCAGCGGTGTTCATAGAGTCCGGTAAGACTTTCGTTGAAGCTATAATTGCGGACCTCTTCAGGGTCTGGCCACAACTTCTGGAGTCGCGCTGTGCGAATAGCTGTTAAATACAATAAATTCATGATACAGAAGTCAACAGGCGGCCTTATTTCTAAGGTAGCAATCTCTTCCTTAGGGTAAGGAGAGTGAAAAAGAAAAAGATCTATGCGGGTCGGTGGCAAGATAGCATGTATCATCACTACATAGTATAAAACAAAGTCGCTTTCTCTGTCCCTATGTCCCTCCCTATGTCCCTCCCTATGTCCCTTTGTACGCTTAAATCTTTAAAACTACGCAACAGATTTTGATGCGGTTTTTTTTAATAGATAGAGGGATTCAAGAGGAAGGTTTATATGTACAATACATGCATAATATACTAAAGAATAACCCACAATAACCATTTTCCCGTGCGGAGCCGGGGCGGGTCGCTAGTACGTATAATAAACTAAGTACAAATAGAACATACTTCGAACACTTAAAAGTACTACACAAAATAAGTAGAAACTAATATCTTAATAAAATACTATACACAACAAACTAATACTAATACATACGTATCACAAAGTAGAATATTGTTTAGGAAGAGGACAGGATGGGTGGTAAGGTACCAAACTCTCGCAAATTCTTGTAGTTTAGGTTTTCGTATCCATACAACGAGAGACGATCCTCGGCGCAAGGTATTCCGAAGCCATGACGCGACCTCTCATGTCATGGCTTCAGTAAATTGAATGTCATTTTCTTCAGGAATCCATGGTCGCGAATGGATAGCTCCAGCCACAACGACTTTCTTCATTGACGAATTGCTGACCAGCGAAGACCCTGACATCGAAGAATTGAGGGAACTGATTGACTGGTACATCTTCCCGTCAGTCAACCCAGACGGATATCAGTACAGCTGCACGGAAGTAAGTACAAGTCATTTATAGTCTATGGTGTAAACTGCATTACTCAGGTGCTGGTGGAAATCAGTGTCGTGAATATTCTCACGACAAATACTGAGCCCAGCCACCTTTTTATCACACGTAAGTTTGCCTGTATTTTATTCCAGTTTATGTTTCATGTGTTGCAATGTGTGGTAAATAAATATTTTTCTTTCTATCCTTCTTTCTTACAAAGCCATCGTTTCTTTTCGCTTACAAATATAGATTTTTCCATGCCAGAAGGTAAGCGTTGTCAAATTCAAAGTTAAAATCATTTTATTCATCAAAGGTTTTAAAAAACACTTTATGACGTCAAATTTTAAAAATAAGGTTATATGCCTTGCTGTAAAATAAGCCAACTCCTTTCTAGCCCTTCGGGCGGGTGTACCTGAATCGTAGAGCGACTACTTCGCGTTACGCCTATATAGTCCTAAGAACCTGCAATTTACATTACCCAAATCAAATCCATTAGCTACTTTGCTTTTGCTACTCCAGCGTCCAATTTTAAAAACAAAAAAACTTATATAGCAAATTATTGCAAAAGTATTGAATAATATTGTATATAACTATATTTTATTTATTACTTCTATTTTTTAAAACTATGATGATTCTATTTAATAGATTAGAACATAACCTCGAAACCCATTCGATAAGAAGAAGAAAAACATATTTAAATCCGTCTATCATCTATCTTCTTCTATCTATCTATACTATAATAAAACTGAAGAATTGGCGTGTCTGTACATTGATTAGTTTTTCAAAAAACTGATTGTAGGTGATAAAGGGAGTGTAGCTAAACACAAAAATACAAGTTTTGAAAAGAAATTCTGTCTGTCTGTTTGTACACGATAATCTCTGGAGCTACTGAATGGATTTTAATGAATTTTTTCACGGTCGGACAGCTAGTCGTAATATACTCGTAGAAAGAAGCAAACAATAATAAGATTTTGATCAAAATTGAGACGTTATACTAAGGTGTAGTTTTGTTTGTCGCTTGGTTAGTCTTACTCCGGCTCCGCCCGCGTTAATAGTTTTTCCCGTGGGAATGAGGTATTTTCCCGCGGTAAAAGTTGGCCTATATTCTTCCGCAAGGTCTATTCTTTCTTTGTGCCAACTCCGCCCGCTTTAACATTTTTTCCCATGGGAATGAGAGATTATCCCGCGGTGAATCGTAGCCTATGTTCTTTCCCAAGGTCTATTCTATCTTTGTGCCAAGTTTTACCAAAATCGGTTGAGTAGTTTCGGAGCCCATTCATTATTAGGAATATTTTAAGTTTTTTTTTATACCATGGGTTACATTATTGAAGTTTTAGTAAGGATCCCTATTTTTTTATATAATAAAATATAGCTTAATTTACTCAGGGTAAATGTAGCTTACTAATGGTGAAAGAATTTTTGAAATCGGTACAGTAGTTTTTGAGGTTATTCGTTACAAACATACACACACACACAAAAATACAAATACAAAACTTTCCTCTTTATAATATTAGTAATTAGATTAATCATATTGATTTATATTTCCTTATAGGATCGCATGTGGAGAAAGACACGTTCAAAGTCTGATAATGGCTGCTACGGTGCTGACGCGAATCGCAACTGGGACTACGACTGGCTCAGTAAGAAGTTTGCACAAATAACTATCAACACTATGAAATGTCCTGAAAACATTACACACCTTTCCTTCAGTCGCTATGTCCAGCATCGGTCGTCTTCCGGCTGATGATGGTAGTATGGAAACCGAAACATTTTAATACATTATTTGAATTAATTTCAGAATACAGTTCTTCAAACGACTCATGTGACTACCAACTCTACGCCGGTTCAAAACCATTTTCAGAGATAGAGACCAAAACTTTGTCAGAATATATAAGAAATATAAAAAATCTTACTGCGTACATAAGTTTCCATGCAGATGCACAGGCCCTTCTGATTCCGTATTCAGACTCGGAGAGTCATCATTTGGTCCCGAACTATGCGGACCTGGTATGTATTCAGTACAATTATTTACTATTAACCTACCAATACTCAGTTCCCAAGTTACTCTTTCACGCAAAAACTATTGAATGGATTAAAATAAAACGTTACAATAATCTAGCTTATACATCAGAATGACACATAGGCTACTTTTTGCCGCGAAAAAATACCTCGTTCCCACGGGAAAAACGGTTAACGCGGGCAGGGCCGGGGGTGGGAAGCTAGTAGTAAAGTATATTACTCTCTTTAAGTGTCAAGTGAATAAATAATACGAATGTGCTTTAATAACAGGTACAAATTGGAAACACTGCAGTAACGTATGGATTCAAAGAAAATCAAGAAAGATATATAGGGCCAGCGGCAGCAGGCGAATTAATATGTAAGTAAGGCCTTTAGTAAAATATTTTAAAATTTAGTCTTCGTCATTCGAAAAAAAATCAAAATTCAAAATTGTTTTATTAATTATAAGCTCTCTTAGAACACTTTATGTCGTCATCTTTATCAGCCTATAAATATATCCCTGCTGAAGGGCTTGGACCTACCCAGAATCAGGATGTATAGGCCTTAGTCAACAACGATGGGCCAGGGTGAGTGTAGTGTTCCTTACAGTGTTTTCCTTCACCGTAAGAGCGGCGAAAAAAGGTACTTTAGGAATTCTAATATCGAAAACACATAGGTAAACATTGTATCGGTGCTCGTTTTTCGCCAGATATATACATATAAAAGTGAACAAGGTGATCTTCAACCTTCTCTTGTAAGAATAATAGACTTGCATAACTTTTATATTCACTTTTTAATAATGGGCACATACTCACACTTCTACTATAACTTAACTTTGAAATTAACAATTAAGATAAAAGAGGGAAGAGGGCTAGTCCACTCAGACAAGAGTTGGGAAAGGATAATATTAAAATCAAACTAAGACAATCCACGAGAATAAATAAATTGTTTCGGATTTAAATTTATAATATATTTGCAACCAGGCCGACAAGGAAAACAGATGGCATGACCAATGCCACAGTACCATCATCGTCTTTGTCATCACATTGAATCAAGTGAGACTATAAAAGCAAGCCCATTTCCTATGCAAAAATAATGAACTTCTATCATTTTTTATTCAGATAGAGCGTCAGGAGTCAGTATGGACTGGGTGAAGTCAGCTTTAGGTGTCCCTCTCGTGTACACATTCGAGTTGCGAGGAGACTACTTCCATTGGCCTGCTTATAGGATTGATGAGCAAGGCAAGGAGGTGACGGAGATGATGCTTGGCCTAGTCAAGGAGGCTCAAGACTTGGGCTACTTTTAATAAATTTTATTGTTTTAATAATATTGTAACATGCGGTTTTTAAGAAGACTTCATGCTTGGGGTACTTTGCATATACCTATATTTTATTATTTTAATACAGTAATAATGTAACAAATATGCAGTTTTATTACTATCCAAATCCTGTGGTAGTCTTTTTCTATAAATTAAGATTTATACTTCTCTACGAGGATCTGAAATACCGGGTCGGCTTTACGCGGCTTTAATCACATTAATTTTAGGACAATTAGGTGATTCAGCCTAAATCTCGTAAACGAACTGTAAAAACTCTGAGAAGGTGATATTTTGATAAAGTGGGTTCCACACTGAAAAAAAAAATTGATTACATTAATCAAAAAAATGATTGCGTCTAACAAGAAACTTGTTAACATACGAGCGTATAAAGTAATATGATTATGGCGATAAAGCTATGTTGATTAAATAACAATCAAGTTGTCTTTATGAGATAAAACAAGTAAATTGTTGAACCTAATATGATCAAATAAATATAACCAATCAAGTTTGGTTATTATAACAATGATTTCTGCTCATTGAAGTTATAATGAACTTGATTAAGGTTATCAAGTATTTTAAGTAGTTTCAGATAAAATTGCTTTATGCTAGCTATCAAAGGACCTGATTATTGTGAATATGAAAACTTGATACATTTGATTATGTTCGACATTAGAATCATATATTTAGATGTTTACTTCTGTTATATAACTTGTTTCGCTTTATGAAGCTGTCTTTATTATTTGAATGAAGATAAGTATTATTAATATTTAATAAGATTTTTTTTTCAATGTAATCAACACAATTGATTGAATGTAAAAATTAATAATTGTTAAGTTATTCAAATAACTTGTTTAAAGCTATAAAGTACTCTTATTAGGACTATCAAGAAACGTGTTTATTTTTTTTATTATATAGGGTCTAAATTTACGTTTAGATGCAGAATGTCCAAGTTGCAAAATGTCCAGCGGGTGCAAAATGTCCAGGTCGCAAAAGGTCCAGGTTGCAAAATGTCCAGGTTGCAAAAGGTCCAGCTTGTAAAATGGTAATAATAAGACATTCTGCTGCATCTAAAGGAAATATAACTTATGCTACTATTATGAAACAAAAAAATTAATAGCATAAGTTATATTTCCTTTAGATGCAGGTCTTATTATTACCATTTTACAAGCTGGACATTTTGCATCCTGGACCTTTTGCGATCTGGAACTTTTGCGACCTGGACATTTTGCACCCGCTGGACATTTTGCAACTTGGACATTCTGCACCTAAACGTAAATTCGTTTTAATAGTTACGTTTCTTATAACTAGTGATGGTGCTGCTCTACAGGTGTTTGGGTACGTACTGCGCTCACGCTTTAAAAGGAACGCAGTACTTTTCCTAAAATCCTGTGTCAGCAGATCACTTGTCAAAAGAAACATATTTATCAATTTTTTATATAAAATGATAATGTCAGAAATGTTATTAAAAAGTTTTATTCATGGTTATTAATAACTGTTTAGAGATCAACATTTTTCCTTATGCTAATTTATGAAATATATAGGTATGTTTAGAAATCAACAGTTGTGTATAATATATCTAAATTGAACAATAGTCTCATAGAGAGGAGGTATCCCACGATCATTAAAGGAAGAAGGTGAGCGTCAGAATGGCTGGTTGTCTGTGGCGTGGGTCTATGAGAGTTGATACAATAATTGCTTATATTTGCTTCATAGAATAAAAAATTGCTACATATGATATATATTTAGAAATAAGACTTTTTTTGACCAGCGATCCTGATGTTTGGTTGGCTGGTCACCTCCTAGTTTGAAGCCCAGCATGCAGTATTTCCCGAAATTTATTGCGTCAATAATTGCTTCATATTTACTTCATTTATCTATTTTAGTTGTAACTTCAAACACTTTTTCTTGTAGACACTTTTCCTTGGGATAATTATTTAAATGATTGCTACATCTTTTATTTAACGTACGATTGAAGTTACACTTCAAATAGACAAATGAAGTAAATATGAAGCAATTATTGACGCAATAAATTTTAGGAAATACTGCACGCTTGGCTTTAAACTAGGAGGTGACCAGCCAACCAAACATCAGGATCGCTGGTCAAAAAAAGTCTTATTTCTAAATATATATCATATGTAGCAATCGCTCACGGAAGAAGTACTTTTATATTGAAAATAACCTTTAGTTGTACCTTGTAAATTTTAAATCAATAAGAATCATAATATATTTGCATCTTGTAAATGGCATGATCGTGGGATACCTTCTTGTAGAGAATACAATCCCGGGATCCCGAACATGATATCACTCATAACATAACATAATATTTGTGTTCATAATAAACAATCTTATACTAATTAACACAACACTTTTTGATGATTTTGGTGTTTTTTATCTATAACTAGTTTCAAGTAACTATCGTCCTGTACGTGGGTCACAAACGCGTCACGGCTTTCGGCTTTCGACGGTTTCCATTTTTTTTCTTTATTTACCTTCCTTTTTTTCAATGGGGGAGAAGATCTTTTTGAGCTCGTGGTAGTAGCGATGGGTAAGGTGATTATGCTTGGGTTAATCAGCTCTGGCAAACTCAATATTGCTGCAAGGTTGTTTTTCTCTTCATCGCTCGAATCTGAAAGAATAAGAATTTTACATTAAAAACAGGCATCACCAGACACAATTATCAGATAGACTATCTATACTCCATATTATACTATACTATAATAATTATAATCTAGGCCGCGGGTAAAACCGCGGGGCGGAAAGCTAGTTTATAATGAATTTCCTTCCTTGACCGGTACATTCAAATTGACATGCAACACAGCATGAGACACCAAAACACAGTTTAGTTTCATGGTCAGGTTCAACCCTTGAAAGGGATGCAATATTTTCGTTTAGGTGCAGAATGTCCAAGTTGCAAAATGTCCAGCGGGTGCAAAATGTCTAGCGGGTGCAAAATGACCAGGTCGCAAAATGTCCAGGACGCAAAAGGTCCAGATCGCAAAAGGTCCAGGTTGCAAATGGTCCAGGTTGCAAAATGTCCAGGTTGCAAAAGGTCCAGCTTGTAAAATGGTAATAATAAGACCTGCATCTAAACGAAATATAATTTATGCTACTAAAACGAAACAAAATTTATGATAACAACAATTATTTAATAAAGTGTCAAAAATAATTATCGATATTATTATTATTACCATTTTACAAGCTGGACCTTTTGCAACCTGGATATTTTGCAACTTGGACCTTTTGCAACCTGGACCTTTTGCGACCTGGACATTTTGCGACCTGGACATTTTGCGACCTGGACATTTTGCACCCGCTGGACATTTTGCAACTTGGACATTCTGCACCTAAACGAATATTTTACATAGCATACTGAAGTTTTGGTCTGGGGCATTTAGGAATAACCGCTAACTAAACACTTACCATCTGCCAATTGGATAAGTTCTTTGCAACTAGCATCTTTAGACTTCTTTTCTTTCAAAAGTTTTATTAATGTTTTTTTCACTCCGGGAAAGTTCAAATAGAAGTTGTTTTGTTCTTCAGGGTAACAGGCATTGAAGTCTTCTTCGAGCTGTAACAAAAGGTAAAACATTTTTTTTTTTTTCATTTTTGTCGAGTAGAGGGCGTCAAAAAAGCCCTTGTTGTCCCATACAATTTGGGGCTTGGTTAGACTCTCAGCCTAAGTCCAAGCCCAAAATTGATAATGTCAAAAAGTGCGCGTTCTACACCTCGTAAATAAAACAAAAAAAAATAAAACATCAAGTCCCAAATCCGTCGGTCTTATGATGGGAGATAGCTAAGCGAATGAAATCAAAATTAAGTATCTTATTTACACCAGATACCTACTAATGTATATCCTTGAGGTTTTTGTAGAGCAGGATAATCTTTAAAATATTGTTCAATTGAATATTTAGATTCTCTTAAATCTTTGCCACGTTTTTGTAAAGTCCCTTTCCATTTGGCTAGGACTAATGTCCAAGGATCTGAGCTGCTTTTGAGCCACGTTATATCATCATCTTCGCTGTTGGAGTTTCTAGTATTAACACTCAGAGCAGTCAGTGGAATAGGTCGTGGTAATGCTTTGACAGGTTTATGAGGAGTTGGTGATTTCTTTAGTTTGTCTAGTACTCCATGTTTTTGATACTTCCTTCTCAAGTTAAGTAATTGACTGATTAGTTTTCCTCTGGCTTGGTATGTCACACCTTGCGCAGTGATGCATGCTGGAATGTAATAAGTTGTAATCCGCTCATTTGGGAAAATTTCTTTTATTTGTTTACTCCAATTATGATAAATTTCTTTGGTGATCTTATCATTTTTATGGCTCTTCAGTATTTGCTTGCAAATAACGCTAGCTAAAAGATTTCTGGTTTGTTCATTATCTAATGATTTTCCGACAAATTTTAGGAGACCTGACGCTTCGAAATCTTCCTTGAGTAACTTCAGTAAGCTCTGTAAAAAAAACAAAATAAAACCATTAGGTATTCAATAAAATTAAATAAACAGTAGGTATAGAAAATGGGTCAAAGAGTCAAGGTCAGGGCGGGTTGTGGTGGGAGTTGTGGCCATGAGACTTCAAGAAAATAATATAAATGGATTTTATTTCCTTTATTCCCGTACCTTTAATCACCACTTGTGTGTAAAAAAAGTCCCATATGACTTTAGAGGCGATGCACAATTTTTTTTGTCGAGCTATAAACTTGGTCCCATACAACAATTTCATGGACCTAAACGCTAGACTTCAGGAACAAAACCATCATACATAATTACAGGGTGTAGACTTTGTACTGTTTTTATGTCACATGCAGTAAAATTTTGTGTTAGTTTTATATACAATACCACTTTAAATGTTCTGTGTACAAATACAACAAAACTAATTTTACAAGATATTTTTTATGCCTTACAAAATATTGTGCAATATTAACCTAAATAAAACTTATGTTTATGTATGTGTGTTGTTTTTATGGGCTAAATGATTATCTATCTATGTAGGTATTTAAGAGTTACAATGGATCTTTGCGTGTTTAACCAAACAGCCAACTGTACCTACAAATACAATACAATACAATATACTTTATTGACAAAAGACACAGCATACAGAAAACAACACAGAACAAAACAAATGAGTCAAAAGGCGGCCTTACCTACCACTTATCATCAACTCACAAAAAAGAAGTATGAAATAATTAATACTTACATTATTTTCAATGACATAGAAACTTGTTGTAGTTTTTGTTGAAGCTAAATCAAGGTTGGGGGATGTTTTTGATTGCTCTGCCACTAACACATGCACATCAGCTGTTTCTGTTTTATCTTCAGCATTAAAGTCTTGAACTGTAATGTCCTGAAATAGATTAAATTAAAACCAATTACTTACAAATTTTCTACTACGCAGTCAAAGTTACAGACCTCATGGTTATCATGGCATTTGTAAGCACTAACTAGCCTGTAATACCATAACTTGTCGGTGTTGTGCTGACTAGTAGGTAGGTATTACCTAATATTATTATTTAGTGAACAGAGACTGGTATCAAATGGACAGCCCAGAAGACATTGCAACCTAGAACCCTTTATTCAAATAGGTACATAATTTATTTATAGATTTATTGACTATATTGCACTGCATACTAAGTTCTAAGCTGACCTACATAAGTATAGGTACTTTCCAAACCAAACCAAGGCACTGTAACTAGGGTTAACTTTATTCAATAGTACCTACATTATCTACTTACTAGGTACCTAATTCCTGTACAGGTAATACCTTTACATATAGTACTTACACTCAGACTTATAATATCTAAATTACTGAAGTCTCCTCCAGGTAGACTCATATTACTGTCTATAGTGGTGTTGATGTTGGGATTCCATTCTTTCCAGTTCCGTATAAATAAGGTTCTAGGTCCTAATGGTGGAATCAGCTCTTTAATATCTTCCGGGGTAAGCGCAGAAAGCGCCTGCAGATTTATTTCATTTTCTGCAAAATAATTGTTGAATCAACTGACAGCAACAACAGCAGCTGCCGGCACACTACCGCAGAACAGGAGCAGTAGCGGTCCAGCCTTACCGCCTCGTGTGGCAGGATTCATATTATACCTATACAAACTCCTAAGATACAACTTTTCCTGCTACCGCTCCTCTACTGCACCGTATGCGTACCGCCTACAGTGTGCTGGCACCAGTCTTTGTACTTAGATGAGTAGGTAGGTAGGTCTCACACCTAAAGTAAGTAGATAAATAGCTAGTAATGAATAGGTAATGGTCGCATGAGACAGGTAAGTAGGTACTTACTGATAAAATTTTCTTGTAAATCTGGGAGGCCCCATGCGACCAGCAGGTCTGTAACTTCTTCCATGGTACACAGTCACAGTTGTCACAAAATCACATATTTATTTTCGAGACGTACCCGACGGACATACTTTTTACGTGGCGCTCTCGCCGGCCGATTCAAACAAAATGACAAGTTTCGACATGCAATGCAACGGTTCGCGACGCTTCGAGTATGTTTACATTAATCAACTAGTAGTATACAATCAAACTAGACAATGTTTGTATTAAAAAACCGACAACATTCAATTTTAATAAAAGGGTAATTATTTATTTATTTATTTATTTATTCATTGAAAAAACATGCATGTTACAGAGAAAATATAACAGGTAGTAGATATACATACATAGCTTAAAACAAACATGTTTATGAGGACTCAAAGACTTACTTTAAACATGGTCACCACACTAGGCAAGCCTGTATCGTGGTTACCAAAATATTATTCGAAATTAAAGGTCCTGTGTAGCCTCAATCATAACATAACAAAACCCAGAAAACAATAATATTTATAAGGATTACTTAATTTAAGGAAAAAGCTGATTTCTATAATTACTTATCTACTCAGGTATATACATATAATAAATAAATAAACACATAGATATACCTATATAATTAAATATACATACATAAAAACTATTTCTATGCTAAACTATATAATATATAAAAAAATACAGTGTATATAATGATAGTATGAAATAAGTACATAATACAGAAATATATAATACACTTTTAAATATCGGTCTACTAATAATCTAGGTACCTTGAGGAGTTAAACAATTTTAATTTTTAACAAAAGTATTTAACAGCAGTTCAGTTTTTTCATAAGATGCACCAGAGAGCCATTTACGGATGACAGCTTTAGCTTCCTTAATAGATAGGTCCTTTATGTTGCATAGTCTCACCATGTTGTTATAGATATACTTAGATATGTAAGGTACGAAGCGTTTGACGAAAACTGAGTGCGCAGATGGAAGAGTGACTTTAAATATTCGTTTGTTTAACATAGAATCATAATTGGCTGAGTTTCGAACTTCTCCATGTACATCAACGGATGTTTTTAAGATGAACAGCTTACGGACGCTAAGAAGTTCAGCCTCTTCATAAAGTAAAGTGGTGGGATAAAGTCGAGGCTTTTTGAGCATTGTTTTTATAACAGCACGCTGCGCTCTTTCCAGTTGTATAATATTGCTTTTTACAGCACCACCCCAAGACGATATACAGTATGTCAAAATTGACTGACACATTGCAAAGTATGTCATTCGAAGGATAGACTGTTTAGCGATATCTCTGAGTCTTCTCATTATGCCAATTATCTTCCGCACACGGCCGGATAATAAATTAATATGCTGTTGGAATGTTAGTTTTTCGTCCATTAATACCCCCAGATATTTGATAACATTGGTTTTTACAATCTCTTCACATGTGCATAGGTTGTTGTATTGGCACGAGTGTACTTTTATTTTGAGATTGGACGGTGGTGCTGATATTGCAGTTTTATGGAAACCAATGAATTTCGTTTTCTTTGTGTTTAATGTCAGCAGGTTCCGGGACAGCCAGTCTTTAACCTTGCTCAAACCTTTTTCGGCGTTAGCAGTTGCCTCTTCCCAGCTGTTACCTGTAAAAATTATTGCCGTATCATCAGCATAACATATCATTTCAGAATTGCTGAGGGGCACTTGGAGTAGATCATTTAGGTATATAATAAACAAAGTGGGACCCAAAATACTCCCCTGCGGCACTCCAAAATTAATATTATTAGAGTCACTGATCAAGCCCCCAACTCTCACGCACTGTCTCCGTCCCACAATGTAGCTCTTGAACCAGTTCAGAGCCACACCTCTGATACCTATGTTTTCTAGTTTTTTAAGTAGGATTGGTGCGGAGACAGTGTCGAATGCCTTAGCAAGGTCTAAGAACACTCCAATGCAGTTTCTTCCTCTATCCAGGTGATTTGCAATCGACGATGTGAGAAGTGATACAGCATCATCTGTTGATTTTCCTGGTCTAAAACCAAATTGCTTTTCAGATATGATGCTGTTCATCTCCAAGTATTTTACAAGTCTAGCATTTACAACTTTTTCCAAGAGCTTGGAGAATGTTCCTAAGAGAGATATAGGGCGGTAATTATCAGGTAAGTCTTTTGGGCCCTGTTTATGAATTGGACATACTACAGCTAACTTCCAGCATTCAGGGAATATCCCATTAGATAGACTCATGTTGAGGATTGAGGTCAACGGTTCTACTAGCTGGTTTTTAAGACATTTAATTAGATTGTTGTTTAGTCCATCGATACCAGGAGCTTTTCCGGCTTTAAGTTGCAATATCAACTTTTCCACCTCTCCAGTGTCTGTGGGTTGCATGAAAAAAGAAGTTACAGGTGACTTCTTTGAAACAGTAGCAGAAGCTAAACCTTCTTCTGTCCAACCCTTCGTGACCAGAATGTCATCAGCTAGTCTTTGGCCTACGTTTGTGAAATGAGAATTACAGTTATTTAATGCTGTTTTAGCATTTCCGGCTCCAGAGAGCAATTCCATCGGTTCTTTGCTTTTTTTTGACAGGTCGCATAGATTAGTGATTGTTTTCCAAAGTCTTTTTGGATCATCTTTACACTCACAGATACGATTGCTATCATACTCTGTCTTTAACTTTCGAAGCAAGTCAGTGAAAAAATTTCTATATCTTTTATATATAGTTAGGGCTAGCTCATCATTGGGATTTTGTCTGACTAATAGATGTAAGCGATCGCGGTGTTTCATGCATCTCATTAAACCTGGAGTAATCCAAGGTTTAAGATTGTACTTAGCTCTGCTGACTTTCACAGAATACGTGTGATTTTCTACTATTTTTGTTACTTCACTGGTCAAAGCGAGAGCGGATTCAGACACGGTATTTTTGTTTAAGATTTCACTCCAGTTTGCCTCCGACAATTCCTTTTGTATGGATTTCAAATCTCTTTTTTCCCTAAAGCGATCCAGACGCTTCGGTTGTAAGTTGTTTAAATTAAGTCCAAGCAAAATCACATCATGGTCAGTTAGATCTGTCTTACACACAATACCTATTGCGGATTTCTTAGTCTTGATAAAAAAGTGATCTAAGCAAGAAGTACCTCTTGTTGGTTGGGTTATTGCTGGAAATAAGCCAAATTCAGAGGTCAAACAAAGATATTTCGTGCATTTGTCTGAACCAGTTTTATCAAGTATGTCGATATTAATGTCACCAGTAATCAATATATCTCTTTTTCCAGTGATTGCCTCCAAATGAATTTCCAAGGATGCCATAAATGAGTCAGTATTCAAGAAGGAGGGTGACCGATATATTGCGAAAATTGTAATTATGTCGGCGATCTCAACCTTAAGACAGTCAGCTTCATCAAAAATGGGCTCGCTTACCAAAGCAGACCAAATATCTTTAACAAAAACCACGACACCACTGTTTTGGTTAATTGCCTTACAGGTTTTGTACGAGGTGTAACCGGGTAACTGTGGAATTATCGTAGTTTCATTTATTCTGCATTCCGTTAAGCAAATAATGTCAATAGTTATATTTAATCTTTTTAATAGTATACAAAAATTATCAAAGTTCTTATTTATGCTTCTAATGTTCAAGGAAATTACCTTTAATCTATGTTTATTGGTTATTATGGATTTGCATTGTTCTAATTCAGGTATGGTGTGGCATTCTATATTGAAAGAATCTAATACATATCCCATTTGGTTTCTATCCATTATAATAATTAATTATGTAATAAATTGTATATAATTTCCTGTGAGCTATATGTCCGAGTTTAGAATGCCACCATAGGGACCAAACATTGCCATGAATTAATAAAAACTTATTAAGATAATAAACACAGAGGAGAAATGAACGTACGGGTACGTGCAGTGAGCATAATATAGAACATAAAGCAGGGAAGGAAATAAGAATCATGATGTAATAAGATATGTGTATAAAATAGGTACATAGAATTGTAGGATATATACTATATTGATAAATAAATAGTTGAGTAGATTTACACTTATGATAAAATAGTTTATTAAGTACATGCACAGAAAATAGAATATGCAATGCAGTGTCATTATATTCCATAGGGACCTTAAGACTGTGGTTTCTCAGTGGGCATAGCAATACGCTCGAGTTCATCAACACTGCGGACAAGCGTTGCTGGTCCACCGTCACGCTTCCTGACATAAATCGCGCCCTGGCTGCAAAAACACTGAGCGAAATCCCGATTCTTACACCTTGATCTGGCTTCTCGAAATAAGACCCTGTTTTCCTTGGTAAGACGCTCATTAAAAAATACTTTAGAAACGGGAGCCCTAATCTCGAGATCATCGCTTGTAAGATTGCGTCTAGTTCTGGCCGCCTTAAGAATTTGATCGCGCTTTGCTCTACGCAAAAATCGTACCACAATAGGCCGAGGAAACTTCAGCTCATTCTGGGACGATTCAGTTGGCGGTCGACGTGTTCCGACTCTAGAGACCCAATCAACATCAGTATCGGCGAGGTCTACCCCCAGCTTTCCAGCAGCCACCAACAGCACATGGTGTAGGTTCTCATTTGTAGTCTCAGGAACACCAGACCACTCCACCTCATTTCGCAGACTGACTTGCGCATGGTTATTAATCTCACTCTTCAGCAGTGCCACAGTTGTTTTCAGTACCAGGACTTCTTGTTCACGTTCTTCTAATTTGTTAATACGGGTGTCATTGTTGCTCATAGTAGCGGTTATTTCATCCAGACGAGAGTTGCATATTGCCAAGGAGCCCGTAGCGCTATCCAATTTTTCCTTCAGGGAAAAGATCTCTTGGGACAGATTTTTTATCTCGCTTGTTAATGCTTTAAGTTCCATTGCTGCATCTGCATTCAAAACAGAAGGACTCATCGGTGAAGATTTCGTCACCGGAACCAATGGCACAGCAGTAGTAGATTTAGTTACTATCTTCTCATTAGTTCCCTCCGTTTCAAGAAGGTCAGTTCCAGTCGAGGCTGCTACGTCTATAGGGGTAGTTGAATCAGATTTTTGTTTATTGCGGTAAGTTATATTTTGAGGTTCGTATGCAAGTTTTGTAGGTGTCTCGGAGTCAAGTCCTCTTTTAAAACTAGCACGGCAATCTGGACATATCCAGGCTTTTCTCGCTGCAGGCGATAGTGTCTCAGATTTAGCACAGCCTTCACAAAAAATTTTTTCACATGCAGGCATATTGCACTTTATATAATTTTGTTCATGGCTAAAACATCCAAAGCACTTCATCTTGCTATTCAGAATACAGCTACACTGAAACCTCTGAGAGAATTTTATTAAAGTTGCGCGGTGCGACCACTCTGTATTATGCCTGATCTGTGGCGGCTTACTCGATCGACTCACTATACGTCACGCGGCAGCAGCGCCGTGCGATATTGTACCATACGCCACTCACTTAACCGCGTCAATTCCGTGAATCAACCGGACGGGATGACGGTGTCGAAATATTACACTCGCAGTAGGTTTTTAGTCAAAAACATCCAAACACAAAGTAATTCACAAAATTATTTTCACATTCATTCACTTTAACACTAAACTTAAACTTTCTGAATTCTGTAGCTGGTTTTGACCAAACAGTAATTAATAGAAACAGTTATTAGATGAGAGATTAAACAGACAATGTTATACGTTAGACTGAGGCGCGATTGTTTTTAATATTCTTGCGTTATACATGAAACAAAATTTACTTGATCTATTATAATATGATTTCATTATAAAAACATTCAACTGTATTATAAAACTAAACATTTAACTTGATTGACTTTTTCGCTTCGGGTATGTTTACATTAATCAACTAGACAATATTTGTATTAAAAAACCGACAACATTCAATTTAAATAAAAGGGTAATTGTTTTTAATATTCTTGCATTATACCATCAAACAAAATTTACTTGATTTATTATAATATAATTTCATTATAAAAACATTCAACTTTATTATAGAACTAATCATTTAACTTGTTTGAAATTTTGATAATTTCGGCTTTATTGAAACAACAAACAGTTAGTGATCATTTTTTGCAAGTTTATGATTGCTTCATTCATTTTTTTTTCTATCAAGTAAAATGCCATACTTGATTGGCTCGATTTCTCTCAGTGCATAACCTCCATAATGTGAAGTAGTAAATAACTAGCGTAGAGGCCAAAAGATGTTCCCAAAAATTATGATTGTTTAATCGTTCATTACTCTAGTATAGCTTTCATCCGCCATAAGAGCGTCGTCGCAGTAATGATCTATATTTGAATCTGCAAAAGCCCATGGTAGGTACGCACGCACGTTAGTAGGTACATATTAATAGCCCAAATATGTCCCAACCGATGGACTCGAGCCTACCCTGCAATCAGGGTGAATTGGTCTTAGTCGACCACGCTGGCCCAAT
The DNA here is from genome assembly GCA_948473455.1 of Teleiodes luculella. Taxonomy (NCBI): domain Eukaryota; kingdom Metazoa; phylum Arthropoda; class Insecta; order Lepidoptera; family Gelechiidae; genus Teleiodes; species Teleiodes luculella. The sequence goes on along the minus strand of OX419586.1, from coordinate 5,697,994 downwards.
GCGGGTTGGTCAACTTCACACACAACCTTTAAATTTCTTCGCAAGTTGTATACCTACAGGTTTTCTCACGATGTTTTCCTTCACCGTAAAAGCGTCGAATTTACGTACATATAAATTTGAATCAAATGCATACCGGTAGGTGCCGAGGCTTGAACCTGCGAACTTCTGAATGGAAGTCAACGGCCCTAGCCACTTAGCCACCGACGCTCAAATACAATACAATTACGTACGTACTGTACGAACCGGCCTTAATGGTGGAGGCAAAGAAAACTAGGAAGGAATTTAAATAGTGCATAATATATTAGCAACTTAATAACGAATATTACATTAGAACTTTGGGAATAGAAAAATAAGTCTTCCGGCTCGCAGCGAGGGTTGCGGCCGTCCGTCTGGCAACCACCAAATTCAAAAGATATTTATTACTTTTCTTATTTAAATAGCCAAAAACGCGTAAAGAGGTTGCCAGCACAAAACCGGCGAGCATGTAGGACGCATACACGCCACAGCTCATAGTGCGGAGCGAATATTACATTGCAGGATTTCCAGGTGTAAACATTTAAGCTCTAACTAACCATTACACCACCGTTGATCATGAAACAATTATAACAATTTTAAATTATCTAATACAATTCATAACATAACAGGTAAAGCGTTATCAATCTCTGCGTATCTTTAGTACACGGTGAGTATAAGTAGCCCAGTGCGGGTTTAACACCTCATTTAGTAGCTGAATATTTCAGGAGCTCTAACGCGCTGAGCGCAAACATGGATTCTGTGTTCAAGTTCACCCTCATCTTGTATATAATACACGGCAGCCATGCCGCTGTTTTCGACGAATATAAATCTTACGAAAATTACAAAATTTTCGCAGTACAAAACGGAGATGGCCTAAGTACCTTTTTGAAGAAAATGAATGAAATAGATGTGAGTTCTTTCAGTTTTCTTATAAATTGTTTTCATGTTTTCCCTGACTTGGTGCTGGCTTATTTCAATCCGATTATTAGTGAAGATGTCAAACGAGGCGAGCTTCGTCAATTTCTCAGATAGTCAACTTAGAGGCACGTCATCACATGCATCTATAGTTTAAATATATATATTTTTTCAAAATCATTCAGGACGCTACATTTGAAGTAAAATATTAAGTCCCGTACACATAAAAAAGAATAACAAGCCTTTAGGAAGTTATTTCAAAGTAAACATGTGATATGACTTCACTTATGAACTTGTACTGTACGCATCAAACGTGAAGTTATTATACGAAATCCAATCTTATTTGTGCGCAATAAGGCCGCTCTCAATTTACTATGTTACATAATGTTATGCTGTTACCTAACTCTGTATAAACCAAGGAACAGTCAGCATCGTACACAACGTAACCATCAAAATTGATATATCCTACTCTCCAGTCAAACGTGGGGATTATAGTGAACTACAAATCATCCTTTTTCGTAGCCAGTAATTAATTAATCCTTACGTAGTACAGTATGGGTTTGGTTTCATATTACCTATGCATTGCTACTAAAAATGTTTAGTTCCTTACTTGTTAACAGGATTCACTGAACACAATAACTAATAGGACAACAACTCAAATACTCGTGGATCCAGATTTGGTAAGCGTCTTTGAGCGCTTAGCTTCGGAAAATAGTTTGAAGATTCAACTTCTTGTTGATGATTTCTCCAAGTGAGTGTTCCTTCTATACGCAGTTTATTATTGTTTGTCTATGACTAACATATTTACTAAAATTTCAGGATCTTCCAATCAGAAAGATGTTATTTATACAATATTGAAGAGAGAAGGAAGTTCTCTTGGACATCATATTATGATGTAGATGATGTAAGTTCGAAGTTGTTTCCGTGTCATAATTCTAAATAACTTTGTTATTTAATTTAGTGCTATCGTATTTACATAACTAGATTCACAAACCGTTGAAAAGCATTTTCCCAAGAAAGATACATAATTATTGCATTTTCTTTGACAAAGAATAATAAAAAGTAAATATTTTTAGATATATGACTATCTGAAGGACATGAGCCTGACCTATTCAAACTGGACAGAACTGGTTATAGGCGGCAGGAGCTATCAACGACGAAAAATTTTAGGATTACGCATCAACACTCCTGGACCAGAGAACAAGCCAGTCATGTTCATAGAATCAGGTGATCGGTTCATTTAAGACTAAAACAATCCTAGAAATTATGAAGAACGGAACTCAGATATACTGTCCAGTATCAAAAGGTTACTATAATGAAAAACAATTGCAGGTATCCATGCAAGAGAATGGATAACTCCCGCGACGACCACTTACTTCATAAACCAGCTGCTGACGAGCGAGGATCCTGACATCCAAGCGATGAGGAACCAGTTTGACTGGCACATCTTCCCGACCGTCAACCCTGATGGCTATCACTACAGCTTTAGATTTGTTAGTTCTGTTTTCCTTGTCTATTCGACCCTTATATGTATTCTATTGCAAGAATATGACTTCTTGCTTCCATTTATAAGATTGCTCGGAATTGACAGCGAATAGGTTAAGAGACCCCCACACTAGTATCTTTCGAGCGTCGTCGTCATGCCAGCCCAGTAGCGTCCGCGTCCGTCTTTTGTTTCACTCGTCTTGCTGCTTATGATTGTATGCGCGACGGCAAAGCTGGCACGACGAGGACGATGCTCAAAAGGCGCTAGTGTGAGCCTAATAATGTCATGTCAAAATACTCATGATGCGTCAAAATGAAGAGAATAGAATAGATTATACTTTACTGCACACAAGAGAATACAACAAACATAATTAAAGCAACACAGGTGTACAAAAGGCGACCTTATTGCTAAGGTAGCATTTTCTACCAGGAAACCCAAAATGATCAGATCACGTATCATGCAAACTTCACCGGACTTTCGAGTGCATTTCATATATTATCGTGCCGCATTTTTTATATAGTTGGCTTAACACGTTTTTGCCAGTAGTGGTTATATTTAAGGGATATACTCGTATAGGTATAGCAAGAAACACCTACTTACCTACGATTACTTTAACTGCAATAAATAGCAATTTCAGCTATATTTGATGAATGCCTTAATTATTCATTTTTAGGATCGCATGTGGAGAAAGACGCGTTCAAAGTCTCAAAATGGCTGTTACGGAGCTGACCCTAACCGCAATTGGAACTACAATTGGCTTAGTAAGTTCTATTTGTCATTAAATTTATAACAAAATCTAGAATAAGCTAGACCATTATTGTCATTGGTTCTACCCAGAGATGGGAAAAGCGCTTCGGATCTACCCATATACCTAATGTGGTAGTTAACTATCTTTATTTTTTTACGGTTTTACATTATTTATTTCAATGCTACGCTACTTCGCACAATGTTACTACATCGAATAGGTAAGCACCTATTCGAATAGATACCAAAGTAATACGTTTTAAAAGTACCTAAAAAAAATAAATTGGAACATTTATTGCACCTCTATGTTATTTTCCTTTATCTAATTACTGATTATAGATAACGTAGATTTTTCCGAGAATGCGGGTAAGATAAGTGCTCTTATATTGTTATCTATGCGAGACCCGTATCGTAGGCTAATGAACGCAATGAAGTATCGACGCCTTACAATAAATAAATTATAACTGTTTTATGATTCCTAATAATAATTCATTTATTTTTTTCCTACGTTCATTTCAAATTAATTAAAATAAGCTTCATTCCGATACATACCAAGATTGCATTCAATACACTTTACATCATACTTGTGACTGCACAAGATAATTACTATTCTGTTTTGCAATTTACACAGTGAAAATTTCTGATGCATAAATTAGTCTAAAGACGCACTAGCTTTTTATTACTTTCAAAGATGGACATTAATCGTCACAGTCTTTCAATATTGTGATAGTTAAAGTGAATGCTTTAATCTTTTTTTACACGAATTATAATTGTATCTATTGTAAAACCACACATTTTATGTTATGCCATTTTATTTATTTTATTGTATTTAGGATAACAACAGCAGTTTACATAAAAGGTATTTTACAATATCACTTACTAAATAAATAGCCAATTATAGTTATCCACATAAAGATAGTAATTGGTAACAAAGAAAATAGACAGACACTGACATTATGAGACCAATTGTGAAAACAATCACGAAAGTTTTCACATCCCCAATATTCCCCAACATGAAGAAACAATTCCTTAATTTTGATTGATAAACAAGTCTAGGCGCGGCGGCCAAAATACAATGCGAGGTTGTAAGATAATTTAACTCGCCAACACATATTCTCACTGAGAGGCCGAGGCTACCTTGAATCAAGATGATTACGCCTTGGTTGCCCACGCTGGCCTAAGACAATTCCACTGGGTCACCGACGCTCTTCAAGCTTATAAATCCCCTTTCAATTGTTTGTTTATCGTGTTTCCTTTTCGATTAGCACTAATCCATGCTCCTTCATTGTTTTCCTATACTCTAAGGTTGTCTTGAAGAGATCGTTCAAATTCTTTATTGCACAAATTAAAAATAACAATTATTCTTAAAAACTAGTAAACAAAGGCGAGCTTATCTCTATAAGAGATCTCTTCCAGCCAATCTACAAGGTGGTGGGAAAAGATAATGCGGAGTAGGCATAAAAGAAAGTGCTATATACATAAAATACATGCATAAACAATAAGCACATTCTATTACATATACGTACGTACATAAATAAGTATAATAGATATAAATACATACATAAATACATACATATATATACATATATTATATTATACGACAAACATGTTATAGTTAAATACCGATAAGACTTCGCGCACATTTTATTTCTAAGTTATTTGTATTTGTTTGAAAATCTCATTATGTGTAAGCAATAAAGAGTTACTTACCTACTTCAATTGTAGAACATGGCGCTTCGGACAACCCGTGTGACTATCAAACGTACGGAGGAGCTAGCCCGTTCTCGGAGGTGGAAACTCGGACCCTGTCGGAGTACATTGCCAAGTTAGAGAACCTGACAGGCTACATTGCTTTCCACGCCGACGCCCAGATGCTGCTGGTACCCTATTCAGACTCCGTTGAGCATACCGACAACTATGACGACTTGGTATGTTGTAGATTAGTGTACGAGAAAGTAAATATAATCTTTTATTTACTCATGTTTTTCACATAGTTATTTAGATATATATTTTTTAATGGAATGGTTATATTTAGATTTTGGGACACTATGAAATTGGTAAAAAAACGCGACAGGTAAGAACACAGGGGATGACTAAATGTCTTCCCATAAGAATTATTGTACTTTCCCGCTGTGAAAAGTAGCGTATATTCTTTATACATTATATATTCTTTTACAATGTGCATTCTATCTCTTTACCAAGTTTCATCAAAATCTGTTTAGTGGTTTTGGTGTTAAAGCGTAAAAATTGTTGGTCTTCAAATAATTTCGACGGTTAATTTTTTTTTGTTAAAAGGCGAGGAGCGTTAAACTTTCGGTGTAGATCAAATCACAGACATATAAAAGGAAGCAGACTAAACATTTCATACTTAGATCGCGTGGCAACTTTTCACTCGTAGCTTATTTTTGAATTGCCAAATTAATATATTCATAAACAGTTATTGCGGGTGTATGTATACTGAAATACTCTTTCACATTCATAAGTATAGTACTTTACTATTTTTTTGTTCCAAATATTACCAATTATGTTAAAGAAAAAACAACAAAACTTATGTAACTTAAGTGGAAATTCATGACACGCGGCATTTTTGTTTTATACAATAATGTTTAGTCTGCTTCCCTTTATATGTCTGTGGATCAAATACATTATGCTAAAGTTATGAATTATGAATGACTGTAAACCATGTGTACTTAAATTTTCATAGATTCAAATCGGGAAAACCTCCTTGGACTACGGGTATAAAGTGAATGGGGAGAAGTATGATGGACCAGCTACAGCAGCCGAAGTCTTATGTGAGTATTACACCCCCCCACACTAGCGTTTTTATAGCGTCGTCGTCGTGCGTCGCGCAAACAATCATACGCGTCCGTCTTTGTTTCACTCGCCTAGCTGCTTAAGAGTGTAAGTGTGACGCACGACTTTGACGCTTGAAAGACGCTAGTGTAGAGGGGTTTTAAAGTGGTGTCCAATAAGCAATATTTGTCTTGTCTGCTTGGAGTTTCCTTGCGTGATCGAATCAGGAATGATGAGTTCCATAGGCAAACCAAAGTCACTGACTTAAGTTTTTTTTTATTGACCTATCTATGCTTGTGTCGAAAAAGTACGACCAATCAAGCTTCACCGGACTTGCGGGGGAGCGGAAGACTCTACCCCAAAAAAAGTCATAATATACCAACGCGTCTAGGGGCGGCTCGAGGGAGCCTCGGACCACGGTCTAGCGCCTTGATACTGAAAAACATCGTGAAAGAATATAAGAGTCGGTAAACTTAAGTAGCAGTGGGCGTGGCACATTGCGCGAAGTACCAATGGCTGATGGAGCACAAAGGACCTTAAATGACGGCCGCGCGCTAGGTATAGTTTAGACAGGCCTCCCACAAGGTGGACCGAAATTCTAGTGAGGGTTACGAGAAGCCGCTGGACACGGGCAGAGCAGGATCGATCGTTTCAGAAATCTTTGACCAGCAGTGGACATCGTTCTGCTAATGATTATTGTTCTCATTGTAGACAAGGCATCTGGGGGTAGTATGGACTGGGTGAGGAACGCTCTAGGCACCCCGTTGGTGTACACGTATGAGCTGCGGGGCTACTACTTCCACTGGCCGGCGACCAGGATCCACGAGCAAGGAGACGAGGTCACGCAAATGATGCGAGGCCTGGTCGACGGCGCTCGGGACCTGGGATACTTCTAGCAGAGTCACTAGATATAATATCACGTTACATGTACAATTGCCAATTCAATGTTGTCTCTCTTCAATTCAATCAATTTGCCACAAAAATTGTAACCAACTCATGTGGCAAGACACTTGTACTACGACTGTTCAATTAGGTGATTTTAGTTTGGGTTCCTTGTGAGCTTACCGAAACTCTGCTCATTCCTTTGAGGAAAAGAGCGTGTCTTCTTGTATTATAATTAAGTAAGCATTTATGTTGTTGTAATATATACTTTAGTATAAACTCGTAAACATTTTTTATTCACGAAACTCACTTCTACTACTACGGCACAACGGCGCTCTCAAGGTCAACATGTCCAGCCGCATGTGCTGCCTACTGTAGATGCTCTTGACTGTATATATCCATTTCTATTTCTATCTGTTGTTCTGACAGCTAGTTTATTAATAAATCATCTCATTGTGTGTGGGTTGTGCGAATATGTAGGTACTCGCCAAAATACATGTGTTGGTAAAAGTTTTGAAGGCAGTTTTTCTTTCCAAAGTAACTCTGCGGCTAGTTTTGGGTCCGGTGTATCTATGTCCACTGACTTGGTATCCATATTCTATTGCTACTTTTCCAATTCGAACGTGAAAAAAATTTGATAACTGTTGTTTACTAAATAGGTGATCAAGTATTAATAATTAAATGGTTTTAGGTACGATATCCTTTATATGACTAGCGCACATGTGGGATAGAATAAAAATACTGAATACTATATATTGAATTGAACTTTTTTATTGTTCTATAGAAATGTGTTTTTTTTTATTTTCTAGGTATGAATAGAATATAATATACTTTATTGCAAACCAGGAATAACAAAAAAAACAGTCTACAACGGTAAAAGGTGTACAAATAGGCAACCTTATTGCTAAGGTAGCAATTTCTACCAGGCAACCAATGACTTTATACTGTATATTTTCTGTTTTTTTTTTAAATAAAATGTTTAGTTATTTTTTATGGGAGTGTGGAATGTGTGTTTTTCGTTTTCAACAAAAGTTTATTTAACTAAATTGCCTAAATTTGCTGAGCATGTTATCAGTATTGGCTATTAGAGTTAGTTTAAAATTAGGAATTACTAGCTTTTCGTTGAATTAAGTTTTCCCCTTGGGAATGAGGAATTTTCCTGCGGTAAAAGGTTGCCTATATCCTTCGCCGAGATCTATCCTATCTTTGTACCAAATTTAATCAAAATCAGTTCAATAGTTTCAAACAAACAATCAATCTTTCCTCTTTATAATATTAGTATACAGTATAAATAAAATTATATTGTCTCCGCTTGAACTTGTTAATTAGTAAAAACATACAAATACCAAGTCATCATAGTTTCCTGTGTGTTCAATAGAGTCCGAATAAGGAATGAGGATCATCTGAGCGTCTGAGTGGAAGTCCAGGTAGACTGTCAGGTTCTTCAGCTGACATAGGTACTGCGACAGTGTATGACTTTCCACCTCCGAGAATGCACTCGTTTCTATGAACCGATTACTGCAGGGGTCTCGAACGCATTTTTTACAGCTGATAGGTAAAACCAATTTGGTGCGGTAATATGTGATACCATAACCTTCAAATCTAAAAGCGTGGCAACGCTTATAAATTTATTTAATAGAGATATCGGCAATAATATGTAATATGCGGGTAAAAAATACTAGTTCGTTCCTTCACTTTTAACGAACTAATTTTATATTGAAATAGGCTGTTCATTTCAATAACATACACGTAGAGGAATTTCTTTTTCAATTAAACGGTGATAAAGTTTTTTTCTCACCCTTACCTCAACGAAGACTGAAGAGTCGGCACAGTTTCATGGCAGAGGTTCTGTCTTTGGATGGTGAAGCCTCACCAGCTCGGCTGGAAATGTGGAACGAGAGATGCGTCACAGCATCGCTCACCCCGCTAACAGAGAGCCTCCCCGCTGGACGCGACCTGCCCTGGCCGACCTGGAAGTCTCTAAACAGACTCCGGACCCAGGTTGGCCGATGTAAGGAGAATATGTGCAGGTGGGTGGGGATACAGCTGGGATAGCGCATGTCTGTGTGTCTGTGTGGTGTCTCTCCCCAAACCATGAGCCACTTATTATTATGCTGCCAAGCGTGTCCCAACAGCTGCACACGCAAGGAACTGTACTTACAATGCTACGGACAATGCCATAGCCGTGGCGGAGTATTGGTCCTCTTATATCTAGTCGCCGAATCGACACGAAAAGAAGAAGACCTCAACATATAATATTATATTCTAAATTAAAAAAAAACGTGCTATACACCTGCCTGGTCCTACCTATATACACGCATAATTATACATTCCAAGTCGTCTTAGTTATCCGTATGTTCCACAGAGTCTGAATACGAAACAGCAACATTTGCCCATCGGCGTGGAAAGCAATGTAGCGTATGAGATTATTTAGTTTCGCAATATACTCCGACAGGGTCCTAGTCTCCACTTCCGAGAACGGGTAAGTCCCTCCGTAGGTTTGATAATCACAAGGGTTGTTCGACGTCCTGTGCTTTACAATAAGGAAAATTATAAATTTTTAGACCTCGTAACTTGGCAATTCGGCTGCGGTAATTGCGCTGACGACTGTCGTCTAAATGGATCCATTGTTGAACTAATTCATTAGGAATTTAAATGAAAAACAATAATATAATATACGGACCAGTTAGGGTCATACTCATTAATGAATAATGTACGTTTCAAATTGAATTACATCCTAAAACTAAAATAGTTTGTCCATACTTCATTGGGTTCATTAGCCTACTATACGGGTCTACGCATAGATAATATTTAACTTGCCCGCATTCTCTGAAAAATCTACGTTATCTACTTGCATTAATTACCTATTAGGTGGCAAATACCATAAATGTATACTTGATTTTAGACGATCTCAACACATTCTTTAATTATTTTTAAAATTATTTTTGGCTTAAATCCGATCACCTTACTCTTTGGACATGACTGGCTTGTTCTCTGGACCGGGGGGGATGCGAAATCCTAAAATTTTTCGTCGTTGATAGCTCCTGCCGCCTATAACCAGTTCTGTCCAGTAAGAATAGGTAAGACTCATCTCCTTCAGATAGTCTTACTTCTAAAATTTTAACACTGTCTTTGTCTCTAACACTGAACACTGTTTTTAAAGAAAACAATGCTAATAATTTTATAAAAAAAAATAAAACAGTAAAGGAAGAAGTAGATAAGGAATTGGCTTACACCGTCTAAATCATGATATGACGTCCAAGAGTACTTCCTTCTTTCATCTTCCAATCAGAAAGATGATCAATGAACATCTTTCTGATTGGAAGATCCTAAGTTTGAAGTAAAAATATTAGTCGTAAATAAACAACGGTAAGAACATCTTATAGGAGGAACACTTACTGGTAGAAATCATCAACAAGAAGTAGAGAATCTGGCGCCACCAGTATTTGAGTTGTTGTCTTATTCGCTATTGTGTTGATAGGTAAAGCCATAATACATGGGGCACAATAAAAATTTTGCACTTCTTGCTAATCGGAACTATTTGAATTTAGGTTTACAATGTAATTTTTTTTAAACGACTTGCAACCTTCTTAGTAATAAAAAAAAATGGCGGAAAATCATTTGTTTTTTAGCGAGTCATGCCAGAAACCTTATTAGGCGCAGAAGAAAATAATAGTACTAAAATTCTGTTATAATAATCATATGAAGGTACTAAATCAAAAACAAGATAGAATGAGTAATATTTTATGACACAAAAAATAAATAAACAGCGTACCTCAGCGTACAGAATTTAATTTATAACTTAAATAGGTAATACAATAACTATAACTTAAAAAAACATTCCTAAACCATTACTATTTAAAAAGCCAACGCAACTTTTTTCCGCAGCGACCGTAATTTGTGCAGCGACTATATTATCTCTTAAGTACCATGGATGGTTGGATGGTTGTTAAGAAACAAGGGATTTATTTAAATTATAAGAGCGATATGTAAACTAACAAATTATCAACTGCTACATTTTGGTAGTGTTATTCTCGTTGGTAGATCCACCTTTATCTGCCGCTGGTGTCTGGGAGACGGTGGAGGCTTTACGTTTCGTTTCTCCTTTGTCCAGTGCTGACGAAGAACTCTTGGTCCTGGTCTTCGGCTTATCTTCAGTTATAAGAGCGGCTTCATCATCAACATTCAATGGAACAGGTTCGAAACACTCGTCTATCACTTCGATGTCGAATTCGTCCAACTAGAAAATAAATGTCTACTTATATTACTTGTGGCCCGCACATGCAGCTAGACACTTGCATTACGAAATTCGATCCTATTGCTTCGGATTAACTACTGTCTCAAGGTCGAAGTATCTAGCCGCATGTGCAGGCTACTGTACTTGTAGTATACTAAATTAGGCCGTTTACACATATTTGTACAGTCAAGAGCACGCTGATCGCTTTGGATTTTTCACAGTTCCTATGTCTGTTGAATAAGGGAGAGAATCGCAAAGTATGTGTTCAGTTTACTCTCTACCTGACCTTACATACTACGATTATTGGGATGTTTGAGTCGAAAGAACGCGACTCTCACACTATGCCTAAGGGAAATAGTGACATCGATCTTTAGCTATTCCTCATGGTCCAAGAAAACAAGGTTTAACAAGAAGACCACATGACTGACACAAGCCTACGGCATTTCTACGTCATTTTGCCTATTCATCCTAGTCGAATGCGTGAACAAGAATGAACAGCGCAAAATGACGTAGGCTTGTGTCAGTCACGTGGTCTTCTTTTTTTTTCTTAGGTTATGGCATTTGCGTCTCACAATTCCGCCAATGTCATGTGCCAGAGAGGATACAAGATATGTGTTAGACCTTGTTTTCTTAGACCATGCTATTCCTGTAAAAAATATATTGCTTTTAATATAAGAACAAATACTCGTAAAAGGTAAAGAGTAAATAGACAAAATTACTTACACTATCGTCATTAGTTTCTGCTTGCAAGTCTTCGGCTCCTGCCGTAGATGGCATCTAAAACCATATTACTGAAGTTAAATGATGTTAATATGTTTAAATAAAACTTTTATATGGGGCATTTCAGTGACTGAGCGAGCGCGAAGCGTGTCTGTTTTAGCTTGAACAAAAATGCATTCGTATTTTATTCTGTCCATTTGTTCTCCGCTACAGGTCGCTTTTCTACAGTCGATTTTTGTGAAGTTTTGTGAGCTATAAAGAATTTTACTGTCGGTAAGTTTTTGGAAATTGACATACTCGCGAGCTCAGTAACTCGGAGTATGCAAAACTAACAGCGTAAATAACAGCCAACAACTGTAGGTTCATTTCTATGACTAACTCGCGAAATCTACAGCATACTAAACCACTTTATTTATTATATGCATCATCACCATTTCAGCACAAAGGCACGGCCTTAACCAGAGATCTCCACAATGACCGGTCGTGTGTTTTATGGGAAGCCTACTCACGCTACGCTAACCGGAGCGCGGTCGCCATTCAAGAACCTGAGAATTATTGTAACTTCTAAACGGGACATCTACTGTGCATCTACGCAGAAAAGAGCTGGCTGCGGGACGGGAACGGAGTTTATATGCTGTCTGTCCCATAGAAAGTGGTCACAATCTATGTTAAAGGCTGCATATAACCTCGGATTAAGTCGCTTTTCCGCGTCTGTGAGTTCGCTTTTTAAGATCATGGGGACTTACATTATTATCGTCTTGATCTTTTTTACTTTTAACGCTTGCTTTGAAATCGTCCAGACGATCTAACTCTTTTCTTTTGAAGAATCCAATCTGTAAAATTTTTATAAAAAATGTATTTTTGTTTTGTTTTATTCGTTTTATATATTTAACAACAAACTTCATTGTTGTAGCACTTAATTTAGGCCCTATTAAAACCTTTTTTTTATATTATTTAATTCGAATACTAAAAGAGTTTTCGAAGAGTGGGCTTTGTCTTCCATTCGAGAGCCGCAGGTTTAAACCTCGACTCGTAATGTGTTTTCGAATTTCGAATTCATGATTACGTTTATTTGACGCTCTTACTGAAAAGGAAAACATCATCGTGAGGAAACCTGCATATACCTGCGAAGAAATTCAAAGGTTTTCTGTGAAGTCGTCCAACTCGCACTTGGAAAATTAACCAGTGAGTAGATATAGAAGAACATGAAACATGTTATCTGACCTTGTAAAGTATTCCTGCTAGTACTAAAAGAATAACTATAGCTGAAACGATTACTATAATTAGTATTATCGTCTTGTTGTTCCCGATGCTAATTGGGTCTTTTACAAAATTTATTGTAGTTGTTAGGCTGAAACAAAAATAAATAAAAACATCAAAAAATATAGTCGTCGCAATACTTTATATGCTGTCTGTCCCATAAAAAATGGATATTATAAAATCTAGAATAATATTTTGTAATTACTTACAATACAATACAATACAATACAATATACTTTATTGCACACAGAACATTACAGTGAAAAATTTTCAAAAAATTGTTACTTATTTGTAATATTAAACATACTTTTTGTTGAGGTAATTTAACGTATCAGATGAAACCATTCTCAATTCGATGCTGGAGTCTATTGTTAGAGTTTCCGCTGAAACAAAAATAAAATATTTTGATTTTTTTTCATGTTCATATAAGTATCTATATATTAATTATCTATGTACGCAATCTGACACCGAACCCATAATACCTATAGCTATACAGGCTCTGCCTAGTTTGGGGTCTGATGCCGTGTGTGAAATCATCTCACATATTTATTGTATTTCATATTATTAAAATCCATTAGTAATTTATACTTACTGATGTTTACGTACGGAATGGAAGTTCGTAAATATATTGAGATTGGTTTGTCGTACAGTTTCATTCCGGTGCAGAGAAATTCCACCTCTTTTTCAGTATCATGGTCCATACATGTCGAGTCTTCCTGGTTAACTATTATCTGTAATTAAATTAAATATTAGGCAGAATAGGTTGCCTGATACGGATCGGAGTTGGCACTATGGCCGCCTGTTTATTTAACTTTGTTTATGTACCTACCAGTTGTAATATATATATGTATATTCCACTTTTGGTGTCAATAAGTAATATTTGTGTATTGTATTTTTAACCCCCGCCGAAAAAGAGGGGTGTTATAAGTTTGACGTGTGTGTCTGTCTGTCTGTCGGTGGCGTGGCACAGTAGCACCTAAACGGATGCGCCGATTTTGATCTAGTTTTTTTTTTTTTTTGCAATGTGTCAACATCGGGAGTGTTCTTAGCTATGATCCAAGAAAATATCTTCAGCCATTTGAAGATTATCAGCTCTTTTCTAGTTGTCGAAAGGATCAAGTAATGGTTTTGTGACGGGGGTTATTTTTTTTTTAATTTAGTGTTATTATTATACTAACAGCTTTTTCAAGAGCTTTGATATGATAAAAATATAGGTTTCTACCGTACTAGAACCCTTGCGAATATGGTCTATTTGGGACGTAACATTATTTTTTTTAATTTTATAGTCGTCCCAAACAGACCGTAATCTCATGGAAAGGATCGAAAACGACATTGTAATACAATCAATTGAATAATCTTTGCTTACAGAATAACTTTGTATGTATGCCTTCTTTGGTACTTGGATGATAGCGACTACATTCTCCCAACGTAAGCTTCCGTTATTTATAATCTGCAAACAAAAACTTCTTTATTATTTTGTTGTTCAATTACAACTTATTAACTCAGCTGAGTACATCTTAAATTATTTCGATTTAATTTATTTTATTGCACACCTTTTGTAGTTTTTTTTTTTTCCACAAATGTTAAACATTACCAGTTACTGTTTTCATACAGCCACTGTGTATATATATATTTTTTTAACTCTTTACAGTTCTTTTATATAATTTCACGTACTTACCTTATATTCTTGCTTATCTATCAGTGTTGAATTCGTCCCATTTTTTCTCTGCGTTTCGGTGATACTCACACTGTGTGAGCCACTGTAACAAACAAACATAAATACTTGCTCACAAAATATACATAAAATAAATACACTGCGAAATTTCATTATTTTAAGCCTTTGGAGATCAATTCTGTTCTTTTACAGTAAATGAATTCAGTTGTTCTTTACTTTTTGCTCAGGCTCATTCAGACAACATATAACAACAAACGATAGTAAAAACCACAGTCAAAAATTCTGAAATTATAATTTTCAACGTCTTTCAACATCAACATCCAACATCAACATCATTTTTGCAACATCTTTGCAGGGTTCTAGCAAGTTCAAAACATTATATAAGACTCTTAAGAATAATATTTAATTCATTGTATTTATAACAATAGATAAAAAAGTATCACTCACTCGGCAATATACACCTTTTTCACGGCGAATATTAACTTGACATCCAACTTCGTTATCTTATCAGGAACAGGCTTAGAACAGTCCGTGTACAGTTCAGCTGTAATGTGTACTGCATCATTTGCATTTGTAACCTTATTTATATCCACAGTAAAGTTGAAATCATGCTGAAAATTATCAATGATGATAAACATCAGACCATGAAGAAAAAAAAAAATCCACGCCCATATGGAGTAGTAATCATGCCTATTTTGTATCAAAACCAATGCGGCCGCTCAGAGGGGTGGGAGGGTAGGTGGAAGCGGGAGACGGGGTTTGTTTTTTAAATCTATCAGTCTCTATCACACATCTTTGAATACGGTACGTTAGAAAAAGATAGAGACATTCATGTTATGACATGCCCAATTAAAAACAAAATATCAATAAAGTATGACATTTATTTGTCTTATTTGGCATGTAAAAAACATGAAACTTAATGGTTGCTGAATTTGAAAATAGTGATGTGATGTGGTAAGAAGCGTAACGTATATTTATCGATTATTTTCGTACATTTTATCACATGGCTACTGGACTTGTTTATCGAGCCTCTCATAAACAATGGCGATCAACTTGCAACTTGCAATAATATTGGTAACATTTCGTACTTCCGAATTCTTCTTAACCGAAACTTAATTGACCGAAAACGGTTCATAGAATATTTAGTTCCAATATATTTCTTTTGACATAACTTCATTATACCATAAATCTGTTAAACAGGAGTTTAATTTTCCAGAAAAACTACAACAATATTATCGAAATGTTATTTTTGGTTTTACCAACTGTTTTTATTCATATAATTATATTAATTATCCTGGAGGTTTATTAAACATAATTTCCTAGAGCGCAGCGAACTTTACCTAGAGAGGCACAAGGACAGACGGCACCTGATGTTTAGTGGTCACTGTCACAATTTTAAAACAATATTTTTAATTTTCGGATCTTTTGGAAAACTGCGATAAATAAATGAAATAAAAAAATAATAAGCTGACGACTCGATTCTATGTTATTTTTTATCGACTACTTCACATCACTAAAAATCAACAACACAATTTTCTGCTACAAAATTGACCACGAAATTTGTAAAAACCAAGCGGTTTACTACTCACCAGAAAAAAGTGATACCTGGGGCCCGTTTCACGAAGCTACAAGTTACAATTCCTTGTAAAATTAAATAGCAACACTTACCAAAAGCGGCAACATTAGTAGTTACAAGTGTTTCTCAACGTAACTTTTTAACGATTGTAATTTTTTGGCTACAAGTACAAATTTACAATTCATAGACATTTTTTTTGTTTCTATTGTGAAATTTCGATAAATCGAACAAGTGTTTCACAAAAAAACTCAAACTTGTTAACTTTTTATCTGTCAAACTTTCTACAAGTCTACCTAACTCTGGAGCTAGGTAGACTTGTAAAGTTTAATAACATTTAAATTCAAAAGTAGCTGAATCATATTCTGCTTAGTAATATTTTGTGAATTTAAGTTTTATTAAAGTTATTTATGTTTTGTAGGTACAGTCAG
This sequence comes from Teleiodes luculella, assembly GCA_948473455.1. Lineage (NCBI taxonomy): Eukaryota > Metazoa > Arthropoda > Insecta > Lepidoptera > Gelechiidae > Teleiodes > Teleiodes luculella. Next base: position 5,681,263 of record OX419586.1, on the reverse strand, counting down.
CAACATACACTAGGGGAATTGATTCAAATTTATATCGATTTGATTCTGTACTATTACAGATCAAGTTAATTGTTTTTACCTACTAATAGGAAACTATCTAATAAGGAATGTTACTAAGTATGTAAAATCACTTGAAACTTTGTTACAGTAGAGCTTTTATATATACAGATACACTAGTTTTTGTTTCATTAAAAAATATCAAGTAGTTTTGATTTTATATGCATTCAAAGTTCCCATAAATATCGAGTCCCGCTGACAGTCACGTGACCGCGTGTGACGTCACAAAGCAACACTCCGCTCCGCGGTAGTTTACTCGCGCAGTGTTTTGCTTTATTTCATCGCTTCCAGTTGTATGAATTGAATTAATAATAGATGAAGGGTTCGAAAATGGACAATCAAATAATCTACCTAAAATAGAAGGACTTGGTTGCTCATTATTTAGCGACAATAGTGATTTCTTTGCCGTCGAAAGGCGAGGAGTAAAAATGCAAAGGTAAGTTAAGTTCAACTTTTTATAATATAACTCTCGAAAATAGATATTAATATCTGTTCTATAAGTATTCTTTTATTGAAGTACCTAAAATACCCAAGTATTTCATTTCGTAATGCCACTAGCTATAGCTATAAGTAGGTATCAGAGACCTTAGGTTTTAGGTAATGTAATATAGGTCAATATAAAAATAATAAAAACAAAATATACTTTATTGCACAGAACAAAAACAAATACATTAACAATACTCAAAAAGGGAGAAGGCAAGTGGCAGCCTTATCGCTCTAAGCGATTTCTTCCAGGCAACCATTAGGTCTTAAAACCGAAAACTACTAATCCCTACTTAATATTACAAATGCGAAAGTAACTCTGTCTGTCTGTCTGTTACGCAGATAGAATAAACCTTGGAGACGGACATAGGCTACTTTTTATCGCGGGAAAACAACTGATTCCCACGGGAAAGATTCGGGCGGAGTCGTGAGGCGGAAACTTGATGAAACTTGATATCTACGAGCTATCTGACCTTGGGGTTTGATAGAATAGACCTTGGAGATGGATATAGGCTTACCTTTTACCGTGGGAAAATCCCTCACTCCCACGGGAAAAAGGTCACCGCGAGTAGAAAGTTTTGATAAAACCTGGTACTGAGATATAATAGACCCTAGGGATATGTATAGGCTACATTTTACCGCGGGAAAATACTTTAATCCCACGAGAAAAATAGTAGTACAGGTGAAAAGTTTTGATAAAGATTGGTACAGAGATAAAATAGACCTTGGAGTAGGATATAGATTATCTCTTACCGCGGGAAAATACCTTATTCCCACGGGAAAATGGGAGGTCTGGCAGAAACTTTTAGTGAAACTTGGTACAGAGATACAAAATATTTTAGGGGGGATAAAGGCTATTATACCGTGGGAAAATATCTCATTCCCACGGGAAATATACCTAGTAGCGCGGCGGGAATTTTTGATGATACTTGGTACAGATATAGAATAGATCTCGGGGGGATGGATTAAGTCTACCTAATACTAGTAGCGCGCGCGGCTACTTTTTCAGGCTAGAAATCATCTCATTCCTACGGGAAAAGTCGAAATCCAACGCGGGCGTTGCCATGGGCGGGCAGCTAGTAGGTACATAAAAAGGTAATCACTACTTATACTTAAGTCAAAATGATCTTCACAACAATAAACTGTGCTTCGATTTCTAACAGGATCTGATCTCTTCATAGCTTGTAATCATTTACTTCGTATTTTGACATCCATTGGAACGACAAAAAATAACTTTTCCGGCGCATTGATAGCCGTATTTGTACATTTTGGCACAACACATGATTTTATGGTATTTGGATTGTAAATTTTTTTTTAATTCAGAAATCCAAGTACAAAATACCTAATAACGCAAGGCAGCCGTACGGAAGAGCGGGAACGGACTGAGCGAGCGTTGCATTATGACGTCACGCGCTTGAACGCGGAATTTCGTCGCGCGCTCACTTTAAACTTCTCTATCTTGAAAACGAATTGACGTATCGAAATAATTCTTTCACTAGTATTTTTTATTTTGAACGGAGAATTTATAAAGCTAACATTCAAAATTAGTGAACATTCTCTATTACCCAGGATAGTATATTTAAGTAGTAAGGAAATTCAGTTACAATACTATTATCAAAGGTTTCAATAGTAAAACAGAGCAGTTTGGTAGCTATTTACAATTAAAAGTCAAGTTCAACCTTTTATCGGTATGTACACAATAAGATCACGGAAACAATATATATAAATACAGAAAAAAGTATGTACCTGGTTACCATGGAGGACTTTTTCATATTTTGCCAAAAGACGTCTCGGGTATAAGATAAATATTTCCCGGCTGGTACAAGCCCTATTGCTAGGGCAATATTATGAACTTCAGTCGAAGACTTCAGTACATGTGGCATTTTTATCCTGTTTTGTTAATGTTGGAGAAAAAGCCCCGCAAAGCACATCTCTTTTTAAAAAAATCTTTTAATAGAAGAATTTTATGCTCCTTCCTTTCAATCTTGTTCCTTGCAAAGTTCCAAAGTTTTCAAAGTGATTTGTTTTTAATATAAAGACTCATATGGTTGCTTTTAATTTAATTGCTAATAATATGAATTGTTACCAAACAAACCATAGTATGTACCAAAGGCTCGCTAGTTTGGCATTTACATGAGTCAATGGTTTAACGAATATTTTGTGCTATGTTATTTAATTTTTGGGTACTACACTTGTAAAATCGAGAATTCGTTCCTTGTAATCTGACTCTATAGTCATTTGACTATAGTGATTCTCCAAAACGATGTTTGTGAAACACTTGTACTTGTAAATTATTAAATTTTTGGACTTGTACTTGTATTTTTTTTCTATTCTACAAGTACAAGTTCAAAAATTTAATAATTTACAAGTACAAGTGTTTCACAAACATCGTTTTAGAGAATCACTATAGTCAAATGACTATAGAGTCAGATTACAAGGAACGAATTCTCGATTTTACAAGTGTAGTACCCAAAAATTAAATAACATAGCACAAAATATTCGTTAAACCATTGACTCATGTAAATGCCAAACTAGCGAGCCTTTGGTACATACTATGGTTTGTTTGGTAACAATTCATATTATTAGCAATTAAATTAAAAGCAACCATATGAGTCTTTATATTAAAAACAAATCACTTTGAAAACTTTGGAACTTTGCAAGGAACAAGATTGAAAGGAAGGAGCATAAAATTCTTCTACTAAAAGATTTTTTTAAAAAGAGATGTGCTTTGCGGGGCTTTTTCTCCAACATTAACAAAACAGGATAAAAATGCCACATGTACTGAAGTCTTCGACTGAAGTTCATAATATTGCCCTAGCAATAGGGCTTGTACCAGCCGGGAAATATTTATCTTATACCCGAGACGTCTTTTGGCAAAATATTAAAAAGTCCTCCATGGTAACCAGGTACATACTTTTTTCTCTATTTATATATATTGTTTCCATGATCTTATTGTGTACATACCGATAAAAGGTTGAACTTGACTTTTAATTGTAAATAGCTACCAAACTGCTCTGTTTTACTATTGAAACCTTTGATCATAGTATTGTAACTGAATTTCCTTACTACTTAAATATACTATCCTGGGTAATTAGATAGTTTTCTATTAGTGGGTAAAAACAATTAACTTGATCTGTAATAGTACATAATCAAATCCATATAAATTTGAATCAATTCCCCTAGTGTATGTTGCTGACTGTACCTACAAAACATAAATAACTTTAATAAAACTTAAATTCACAATATATTACTAAGCAGAATATGCTTCAGCTACTTTTGAATTTAAATGTTATTAAACTTTACAAGTCTACCTAGCTCCAGAGTTAGGTAGACTTGTAGAAAGTTTGACAGATAAAAAGTTAACAAGTTTGAGTTATTTTGTGAAACACTTGTTCGATTTATCGAAATTTTACAATAGAAACAAAAAAAATGTCTATGAATTGTAAATTTGCACTTGTAGCCAAAAAATTACAATTGTTAAAAAGTTACGTTGAGAAACACTTGTAACTACTAATGTTGCCGCTTTTGGTCAGTGTTGCTATTTAATTTTACAAGGAATTGTAACTTGTAGCTTCGTGAAACGGGCCCCAGCAAGCTTTGTAGTTTTGCTTGCGACATGGTTTCGGCACAATTTCACCGCACAATGAACCTTTTTGTGTTATTTATTTTATTTTTTTGTATTTTATGACAGAACATCACGACATGTCGTGAACGACTATTTGAAAGAAAAGTGTGAATGTGTGTGTGAGTCCAAAATATATGTCTGAGCCGGCACCCATAGTACGTTTTGATTACTACTCCATTTGGGCGCATACAATTTTTTCTTCCTTCATGCATCAGACACACTAAAGTAAACCACTTGCGCCTGGACACTCGCATTGCGAATTTCGCTGTTACTGCTACGGAATAACGTTCTTAAGTTTCCAGCCGGATGTGCTGCCTTCTATACATCATACATATAATAAAGTTTTAGGTAAATACAACATTGATAATTGCAGGGCGTAGAAAGAACGCTCCAAAAAAGGGGAGACGAAGTGGTGATTTAAGCACTACATACCGAAAGTAAATACGACAAGGATAAAAAATAAGGTTGTAGTATGGTTGTAGTTAATGAAAGACGCACTATATGTATTAGGAACACAACTAACTATAGCCTCCTCACAAGGTCAGTTAGATTACTAAAACATAATGTACACTTTTTTTTTTGTCTACAGCCAAACGTATAAACATAATGTAAGTAGGTATTATTTGTTATATTTATTTTTATTATGTACAAAACTAACAAGTAATATTCGAAATATTGGGAATCACACCATGATAGACGACAGTTCTGTAAGATAAGATATAGCTGTCAAGCACACAACTGGCTTGCTTTTTCTATAAGAATAATAGGGCAACACTATTTAAGAGTTGCAAATATTTAAATATTTTTTTACCTTTGAATTTCTAGGCACAGGGCTGGAGAGTTCGCACGTTGTATGACCCCCTTTATCTTCAACCGCATGGCAATTAATATGTTCCTACAAATGGATAGAAAGGTTAGCATTGCTAATATAAGTGCAAATTATCATCATATATTTCGTCCTCTGCTGGACGAAAGCTTCTCGGAGTAAGTACTCCGGAACAATCAGTCCTGCGTAGCATCAAAGTGAATCTGGCAAAAAAGTATTCAGTGTTTCTGACTATAGGTGTTGGATCCGTCAAGGCTATAAAATACAATATATTATTTTATCGACAAATAAACCATTATATTTTTTTTGACCAAATGCCATTTTATGTTTTTTTTTAATTACTGAGAGAAATATCTGTTTATTTAGAAGTTAAGCAAACTATTTTTATAGTTTCTATCGGTTATATCTGTACTTGTCTGTCTGTGTATCGGTGAATGTGGTTAGCTAAAATTCCCACCAAAATATGAAAATAAGCTCACCTCTGCCCCAATGACCAATACTGATACGCATGCGCTATATGCAGTCGCGCCATAGTTTGTTATCGACAACGTGACAGTTTCTTTTGTTTTCTCCTCGACATAGAACTCACTCGTGTTGTTGCTGGAAAATAACATCATGTTGGCGATACTTAGCTAACTGGTTACATGTGGAGGACATGACGTCTTAGATTTATTTTGATTTGAGGAATGGTGGTGGTGATGGTGCATTCCCTTGTAAAACCTTTAACCACTGTAATCCCTAATGTCTACCTAGCGTGGAGATTGTGAGGCTTTCTTTTCAAGAGAGACAGACGAGCGTTGTACTAACAAAAGCATGATTGTTGACAGTTTCATTTACAACTTGCAACTTTTCAAACTTTCTCGAAAACGGTTCTATTAAAATGTTAATTTTCTATTGCAGTTGATTTAGTTTCCTGTTCAAGAAAAGTTTACATGGGGAAGTTTCTCGAAACCCTAGACTGAGCATATTGTCTTAGTATTTGCTTATTTGCTAAGCCGTTATTTATACATACCTACAGTTCAACTAATTATTTTAGAAATGTGAAAGATTCCTTGCCTACCTAAAAAAAGAGTAATTGAGTAAAACAAAAATATTTCTTTATATTAAACTTGATTCTGTTATTTACATACGAGTATTCTGTTCAGTTAGGACGTGTCTATTCGACCTCAAGAAAACCTTTTGGAAAAAAAAGACGTGTGGCACTTGGGGATGCAGTATTTTTTTTCCTGATTACACTTTTAGAGTTGCCAAACCACAATATTTTAATTTTATCATACTCCTAAAAATTTATTAAATTTATTAATTAAATTTATTTGTTTTACAACTCTATGTATGTCTATGTATGTAAAGGGGGTGTTAGGTGTTTTCTTTACGGAATTTCTGGATTCGGTCTCCACGCTCAAGCCCCGCTATAGCATTGACTGTTTTTTTTTTAATAGACCTATGCTTGTGTCGAAAAGGTACGACCAATCAACCTTCACCGGACTTGAAAGATTGACTGGAGCTAAATGCTAAATATATATTAATAGAACAGAGTATACCTGCCAGCCCACAAGATGTCCATATCCAGACTAGGGAAGCAGTCAGCCCCTACAGTACAGGACCGGTTCAGCGAGGTTTTGTCAGACAGAATGCTTCGCTTGCTCAACTTCACCCACGAAGTATCGAATTCTGTTAAAATGATTAAGACCAAAATTACCTACAACCATGGTCCAAGAAAACAAGGTCTAACCGTTAGACCACGTGACTGACACAAGCCTACGTCATTTTGCGCTAGTTCATCCTTGTCTATTACACGCATTCGACAAGGATGAATAGGCAAAATGGCGTAGAAATGACGTAGACTCGTGTCAGTCACGTGGTCTAATGGTTAGACCTTGTTTTCTTGGACCATGACTACAATCGACTTTTTTTTTGTAGATTCAAATTGCAAATAGTTATAAAAACAAGTCTAGACTTGTTAGCGGCAGCGGACCACGGCCACAGAAATATTAATAGTACTACCCGTACAGAAGGGAATTCACCTCCCCGTACCAGAACAAATACTCATCTCACCCGCGCCGCCGGGCTCCTCCGGACTATTTTCCTTTGATTTCCATTTACGTCTGTCAGTCACCATATAAAATTTCAAATTGCGTTAGTTCTCTAGAGTGATAGTAATGTAAATATTTTTAGTTTATGTGCGACTAAATTTACCCGCTTAAACTAAAAATAATCCATAAACCTAAAACTTTAGCGTTCTATGAGATGAAGTATATTTATGTATAAATATATTTATGTATTACATTCCTAGCATTGGCATTTTAACAGATGTCGCCTTTGAAATGTTTGTTCAGCGATGCATAACATTTATTTAAATAAGTTAATGAAAGTATAAAAATGGACAATCTATTTTTTAAAAATCTCGAAAGAAAATAAATATCATTAAATTAAATTGCCCATTTCAAGCATAGATACCATGAAATTATATCTCACGCTATGGTATAGTTGATTTTAATATTACACAACAAAATACAAATATTCCTAACCCCCTTTCTTTATTATACCTGTTTGATCAAAAACGTTTTCATTGAGGTATCCCAGTTCCGACGTAAAATGGTAAACGTCTTCTTCGTCAGGTCGCTAAAAGAAAAAAATAAAAGTATAATATAAAAAAGAGAACTTTTTGGCTAAGTTATAAAAAAGTATGGGTTAATTTGTAGCTTAAAAAAAGGAAAATCGCGCTTCGCTAAGATTTATAGAACCAATACTGTTGTTAGTCAAGAAGTCCAGGGAACTGTAGAATTCCTGTAGAGGATAGACTAGAAATTTAATAAATCACAGTTCTAGTTTTTTTTTTTATCAGGCATATTTTAAATGCGATAGAAGATTCCATTGAAAGATATTTGACAATAGTTTGTAGGTTACTTACCAAAAGAACTGTTACGTTTTCACAGATCAATCCTTTCTTGTCAGTAAGGTTTACTACAAACTTATCTTTTACTAATTTTGCCCCTTTACCATACACTACACTGGTTACTTGAAGTTCTGTGAATCATTGCATATAAATTACTATTATGTATGCGTCGAAAGGGAAAAAATCAAATATGTACAGCTTCCTTTCAATTACATACATACATGATATAAGTGACAACTAAGCAAAAACTGAAAAGCCATGCTCAGTCGACAGTCTTGAGTAACTATCTCAAAGAAATTTCGAAAAAAAGGGAGGAAGTATGGAAGTATCGATATTTTTGTTTCGGTGGGAAATTTATTCAAAATCTTTTTACTGAGCATGTCTTTGCAGTATTTCCTAAGCCTTCACTTACACTGTATTCAAGCCACAAATTAAGGGTACACACACACACATATCCACTCGGAAAGTGATCGGCACCGTATCAACTCGAGTCATTCAGATCAGTTTGTTTGAAACTCCCTACTGCAACGCACACTTATCGGAATCGTAAGGACATCGCCTCGCCTCGGGCCAGCTCATGCGTTGTCGAGCTGCAGTTAGGCCCCTATTTTACGGGATACAAAAGACAGAAGACGAAAGGGACTCAGTTATGCGTTAGAATGAGATACAAATACACCGCATTCACTCTTGCGCATAACTGCCGTCCCCTTTCGTCTTTTGTATTTTGTCTCCTTGAAATACCAGCCTTACATAAATAAATAAGCGCACTTACGTCTGTCTGTTCCGTACACTGGCTTACGTCTCTTCGTCCATGCACTTTACGTTCGTATTCAGAATGATTTAACTGGTGCCGCCGCCTAGCCGTCAACCAGCGGCCGGCGAGCCATAAGCGCAGCGTCCTGGTAACCGTAGCCTAGTCGCCGGCCTAGCCGTAGCCGAGCCTCCGGCTTAGCCTAAGCCGAGTCACCGGCTTAACCGTAGCCGAGTAGCCGGCCTAGCCGTAGCCGAGTCGCCGGCCTAGCCGTAGCCGAGTCGCCGGCCTAGCCGCAGCCGAGTCGCCGGCCTAGCCGTAGCCGAGTCGCCGGCCTAGCCGCAGCCGAGTCGCCGGCCTAGCCGTAGCCGAGTAGCCGGCCTAGCCGTAGCCGAGTCGCCGGCCTAGCCGTAGCCGAGTCGCCGGCCTAGCCGTAGCCGAGTAGCCGGCCTAGCCGTAGCCGAGTCGCCGGCCTAGCCGTAGCCGAGTCGCCGGGCTAGCCGTAGCTAATTCTGTGCTTACGGAAGCCTAACGGCTGGTTGGTGGCGAGGTGGAAGGTGATACGGTTACGATCCGTTTCAGAATTGATATTTATGTGTGCTACCATCCTAAATAACTGTAAATTTAACTCTATCTATATTTATGGGATCAGTGGATCTAAAAGTAGTTTACTTACTCGTAGAAACATTTCTCGACATGGTATGGTAATCCAATTTGACACAAACATCAATTATGAAGCTTGAATCCGATGAATTTACCTTAACAGAAAAAATAAATAAATAACTATTCCATATAAATTGTAATAAAACGGATTTTTTAGTCTTGAAAAACATATTTTAAATCGATAATTTATGTGTGCAAAACAAAGGGCTTTAAATAAGGGTTAAAAATATTGTTTTTAAATGTAATTTAGAACGAGAAATTAAAAAAAAAAACAGTACTTTAACAAAGATTTTCATGGAGTCTTTTTTTGCATTAATATGTTTGTTATGCCATATTTTGTTAAATTCTGCAATAAGAGCTGCGGCGCACTAGGAAACTTGGCTGCGCACCCAGCAAAATTTGTTGCGGCAGTCAGGTTACCAAGTACGCGGGGGCTCTAAATAATAATTATTATTAATTATTATTTATTTATTTATTTTACTATTTACCGTAGTAGGTGGCCGGATCTCAAGAGCTGCATCGACTACTGGCACGCACTGGAATAACACCACACTGCCACTTTGTGGAGTCCCCACAGCCAATCCTGTTCACACAAACCAATAATTATACTTGCGAATAATAAATAAAATAAAAAAGAAACGTTTTTTTTATTAGTAACAAACTCTAGTTTCCGTTTCGAGACCCAAGCAATCAATTAATTTTTGACAGCAATTTATCCACATTATTATAAAAATTGCGATAAACAATATTTGTTTGCTTTTCCACCACAATAAATGTTTGTATTATGTAAGTAGTTTCATAGACGTTGCAACATTTATAAATATGGTGGTAAATGTTAAGAGGGTTTGTTTAGTTAGAGATATGAGTTAGTTTTGCATCGAAACCATAGAGGTAGAAATTTCTTTTGCTGCCTCGAAATGCTCGAAACCCATTATGATAATCTATTTTCTCCCACCCACATGATAGCATATTAAGATTTTGTTCTTTCTTTTCTCTGGGCGTGGTGGAAGACATTTTTTTTAACATAAACAGACCTGTTGTGTCGTGTTTCTTCTATATTTCTTATTTAATTTTTTATAGTGGAACAGAAAGAAAGAAATAAATACATTTCCTACAAATTGACTAAGTGCGTAAGTTCTTACCATCGCAACCATTATCGTTTATGTTAGAAATAACTTGAAGACTAAAACCGAACGATCTGTACTCCGACTTTTGTATCCTTTGTGTCCATTTAAGATCCTTTAGCTTCAGGGTGACTCCAGGTTCTCCTGCTATAGGTTGGTTTTCTACTGATGACTTCAATTCATCACTTGAAAGTATGTAAACAGCACCAATTCCGAAACCTTCACCACTGCCGTCGCCTTCATAGGGCGCACTTACGAATATCTCTAAAAAAAAGTACATTATACTCATCATACTGTAAATAATAAACAGTAAAAAAGCAACATTACATCTGTGTCGATATTTGTTAAATATGATATTATTAAATTAGAACAGTCTGTCGCGCCTGCGGCCCACCAGAACCTTGGTAAACCGTCAGGAGCTGCTGAAGATTGAAGTTCACGCACTAGTAGTGAAATAAGAACGCTGGACTGAGTGACACTGGTTAATTAACATTTATTTACATGGAAAACGAAACAGGTATAAACTCGGCGGTTTAAATTATATTTATAGTTAGACTTTACAAAATTTCACACATTTTGAGAAATACGGCCGTCAAGGCCGGAAGTTAAAGGGAAAACTGAAGAAAAATGGACGAAGATGACGTAAGAATACCGAAGCAATTCCAAAATTGGATGCTTGAATTTAGACAAGAAAGAAATGGAAAATGAGGTTGCAAAGCACCTAATCCCCACCAAGGGGTGCGAGCCTACTCCGAATAGGCCTTAGTCGAGCACGCTGGCCAAGACTAGGTTGTTAAACTGCATAAAGAACCTCTGAATTTCCTCGCATATTATGTGCGCAAGTTTCCTTACAAAATTTTTCTTCACGCATCAACATACATTTTAATTTGAAACTCGTAACACATTGGTAAGTGCCAAGGCTAGAAATCACGCCTTCCGATTTGAAGACAACGGCCCTAGCTACTTGGCCATCGACGACGCTCTGAAGTAAAAGAAGAATTGTCACGCAGCAAAACGTAGCCTTTTTTTTTTTTTTTTTAATTTACCTATGCTTGTGTCGAAAAGGTACGACAAATCAAGCTTCACCGGACTGAAAACGTAGCCTATGTGTTGTTCCTGATGTATAAGCTATATTATTGTAAAGTTTCATTAAAATTCAATCAAGTCGTTTTTGCGTGAAAGAGTAACAAACATACATCTATACTGACAAACTTTCGCGTTTATAATATTAGTAGAACTAGCTGTCCGCCCACGGCTACTACGCCAAAGTTGTTTTTTTACTTTTCCATGCAGAGTTTCCCGTAGGAGATATTTTCCTGTGATAAAAAGTATCTAAGATGTCAAACGAGGATATTAGGTACCACCATGCAAAATTTCATTTAATTCGGTCGAGCAGTTTCGGAGATTAGCCTGTACAGTACAGGAAGGCCCGCTGCTTTAATGCCCGTACAAACAGACAGATAAACAAACAAAAACCGGATTTGTTCTATTTCACTTATACCTCGATTCGGTTATTAGCATTTTTTTCTCTATGTACTTATTTTCGACCTCTGCAGTTTTATTACATAGATAGATAGAAGATAGATACTGTAACAACCGTCTAACCCATCTATTTATTTAACTAAAGTATGAACTGTTCAATAATAATCTTGGCCAAAATTTAAATGTGGTCGTCTAAATATTACACCCAATTACGTTGTGTTATTAGAATGATTTCTGTTTGACCCGTTTTGAATTTTAGAGAGGAAAACACACACAAAATACACAAAATGAAATAAAATAAAATAAAATCAGTTGTAAGAAAATGGATAATAAAGCATGCAACTCACAAAACTATCCAAGGCGATAGATGATCCCAATCCTTTCTTCTGTGTCTTCTTTCTTCCGAGCTCAACTTGAACGCTATACACGTAATTATAATAAAAGATATAAAGAAATGTACCTTGAAGTTATGAACAAATGTTCCTGTCCTGTAATAAATTTAGACTCAGAAAACCGGGGAAGGGTATTTGGATAAGACTATATAAGTCTAGAATTAGGATCCTATCTAAAAATTATGAAACCCGGGTCTCCCTTCCGCCCTACAACCCGGCCAAGCTCACAGAATCCTTGACAGACCTAACCCCGTCCTAGTCTAAATAGCTAAAACCAAACCGTCCCTCGATTATACCGATCATCATATCTCACACTGAACATACATTCATCTCACCTAAAATCGGTCTGCAGACCTCATACACGCGAGTCCCTAAACCCTAAATTCACCTGTGATTGGTGACCTATGTCTCGTCTATAATTTTCTATACAAAGTTCAACGGCAGAAGGTACTTCTCACTCGCCGCACACCGTGAGCCTATGCTCTGGTGGCCATACCAACCAATACCAGGGATACATGGAGGCCCTTGCTCTAAGACCCAGCTACAGCCCTTAACCAGTATCAGCATTGCATAGAAAACTAAGATACTGAGGTGTGTCCCTAGTGCTTGTACCTGCTGCAAGGAGAACTGGCTAGGTCTACCTCCGGAGGCCAGGGCCCGTCGCGTGTGTAGAGAAACAAGTGATTGACATTTGTAAGTGTGTAAGTTGCTTAGGTTTATAGATGAGTTTATATTAAAATGTAATGAAAATTTTGTATAGAGTCCCTATTCACAGCTATAATGTGCCATGCATATTTTAACGTGTAACATTGCACATTATAGTGTATTTCCTAATTTTGAATATAAAGAATTATTTTTACGATAGTCTCGGTCATTCATCACTTCCTATATTTCCCTAATCTATTTGCGCACAACCCTTAATAGTCCCTATTTAATTGATTGTAACAGCTGCCCTCCACTGCACTGAAATTAAAAATAAAAGATATTCTGACGATAAAGATAAATTTGCAGGTATAAAATAAACGAACCTCTGCGAATGAGCTACCCCTCAACGACGCCTTCGCTGCTCGTCGGAAAATCACTGAACTATCACAACACCATATACCACACAACGCACAAAATTATCAAAACACACCGCCCGCCGCACACAATTTTGGCTTTTTTATGTTTTCCGTTAGTTTAACTCTCATTAGACCCTATTACAATGCATTACAAATCATTTCTCACAATATGGTCTTTTCTTATTTGAAACATCAACTTGCCTCTAAAATGCAAAAAAATTTAGGGTCAGCGTTGTAAAAGTTGTGAGTAAATGAAACTATGAGTAGATTTATAGTTACACAATTTGTTCGGCATTCTAACTTACTTAATAAACTATACTTTCCCAAAGAGTGGCGGTAAAGTTCGTTACAATACTTAGAAGAAGAAGATATAAGCACACCTGGTTTTCCATCTCCATCCAAGTCACTAGCAACAATTGCAGACCCAAACCGCGATTGAGGTTTGTCACTCTCAATTCTTAAAAAAATTGATGCCATAGCACGTGTCTCCTGGAAATATAAATTATGTTATATACTAAGGAACATAATGTGATTTTAACTATATAATGCACGTGAGCCACCTATAATTTAAATAAATATATTTGTGGGACGTCACACACACGGCCATCTGACCCCAAACTAGGCAAAGCCACTCGTGGGTGTCAGGGAGCTGAAACACATACATTTATATAAATATACTACATCCAGACAAGTCAAACAGAAATGCTCATCACGCGAATGTTTGCTCTACGCGGGATTCGAACCCGTGACCTTGTGCTTCGTAAGCAGACGTACAACCAACTAGGGCTCCCTGAAGGGTAAACTGGGCTTGTACTGGCAGTACAGCTCTAGCGTCACTCGCTCGATCATGTACCGTAGTATTATACACACTACACCTGGGCCGAGGCCGTCAAATAGCGAACACATTTGAACATCTTTGAGCCATGAAGAAGGTCAACTTTGAAACTATTGTATTTATTGTTAATTTTTTTAACCGTTTTTTTGTTATTATTTTTTGTTTTAATCATAGTAGGAAAAGCGCGTTTCGCTCTCACTAGAAAATCATCATTCTGAGATTTTATTGCAAAATTAATTCGATAGCAGACAAAATATTCTTACGGTTACAATATAATGTTTTTTATCCAAATCCTTACTTTATAATGCATTTATTTTGTATATTATTATCATAAAATATATATCATGTGATGGATGATAATGATGACCTTCCGACCGTTTTCGGTCATGGCGACCACTATATGTCATGTGAAAGTAAGTTGAATAAAAATTTTTTACCACATCCAACAGTGTCGCAGAGTCGTATCTTTATGTAATTTAGGCAATAAACTAAATCAAAATATGCTACATAAATTGTGGCATGCGGCAGCCTATTTTGTGCCGTGGCATGGCCGTGGCTAAATAATTTTCATAGCTGTAATTTTTTTTATCAATTTTCGCTCTTACCTTTTTAACTAGAAGGTGTAATTTTGCGAATATGTAGATCGCGCCAGTCTCGGAACCGCCCGGAATGGAGTGAGCTGGCGCACCGACCAACAGATCCGTCGATCCGTCCGAGTTGACGTCTGTTGAAAACAGGGCCGCTCCGTACATGTCACCAGCCTTGGGACTTGATATGTGACCGCCAAAGTCAAAGCCAACAGGTCTTCCAATTTGAAAAAAGTATATCTAAAAAAGAACATATTATGACGTTAAAATGATTGTTTTGTTTCTTTTGTGTGTTCTTCCACACTGAAACACCAACTTTTTTGCACAGATATAGTTAGATATAGATAGAGAGTGAAATAGGCTACTTTTTACAATGGGAAAAAAATTCATTGTCATGTGGAAGAAAGAAAAGAATTACTTCTCCATATAAACTGTCCAAGAGCGTCGGTGGCCAAGTGGCTAGGCCCGTTGACTTCCGTTCCGAAGTTCGATGGTTCAAACCTCGGCACGTACCAATGTGTTTTCGATTTTCGAATTCATATGTACGTTTATTCGACGCTCTTACGGTGAAGGAAAACATCGTGAGGAAACCTGCATACACCTGCGAAGAAATTCAAAGGTTGTGTGTGTAGTTGACCAATCCGCACTGGGCCAGCGTGGTCGACTAAGGCCTATTCACCCTAGTATCAGGGTAGGCTCGAGCCCCTCGGTGGGGACATATATGAGCTGTTAACGATAAACTGTCCGATTTAAATGTCTATTTTGCGCGGGAGTGTCGTATTTAATTATCGTTTCCGAAAAAAGTTTCTTTAGGAAAGTTGCTCACAACACAACCGTTGACTTGTTCTTTTAGTATTTGCTAAGCCGCCGCTTACACCCATTAAACATCATAATAAAACTTTAGAGGTCGAAATCTGTACATAGAAAAAAATGCTAAAATCTGATTCAGGGGAATTTAAAAAGCGATATAGAACATTATTATCCAATTTTATTTTTCTATTTTGTTTGTCTGTTTGTACGGCCTCTGTAACAGTTAGAGTAGAAATGTTGCATGCTTGCTTTATATATAATATTAATCGCGGAAAATTTAAAAGTTCCCGTGGGATATTTAAAAATTACTACGGAAATGTCGAAAAACAATGCGGGCGTAGCCGCGGGCAGACAGTTAGTGTTTAATAAAAACACTTACACTATTCCGGAACTTCTTTGTGTTTAGCACGCTGACTGCGTACATAGTAATATTATTCAAGTTTACAACGGCCATTGCGTTACCTGGAATGGAACCATAAACAATCGATTATAATTAACTAGCGACCCGCCCCGGCTCCGCACGGGAAAATGGTTATTGTGGATTATCCTTCAGTATATTATGCATGTATTATACATATAAACCTTCCTCTTGAATCACTCTATCTATTAAAAAAAACCGCATTAAAATCCGTTGCGTAGTTTTTAAGATTTAAGCGTACAAAGGGACATAGGGACATAGGGACATAGGGACATAGGGACATAGGGACGGAGAAAGCGACTTTATTTTATACTATGTAGTGATAGTGATGATTGACAGGTTATAAAAACCAGACATGTTCAAGTAAAAGCTGCACTACACTCTCCACAAAACTAGACGAGACATGGCCAATACCAGGGACGCAGTTATGCGCAAGAGTGAGCGCGGTGTATTTGCATCTCATTCTAACGCATAACCGCGTCCCTTTCGGCTCTCGGGTTTTGTCGAGAGTGTAGTGCCGGCTTTAGGGTCAGCGCAGACAGATAGGAGCGCATCGGAGAGAATTTTATTAAGGCACTCGAAAATCAACTTCAAAATTATTGCAATAAAGTGCTAAGGCACGCGAGCGAGAAGCCCTGCTGAACTTTATTCCAATATTTTTAAAACTGATCTTCGAGTGCCTTAAAAATTCTTCTCTCTGTCCGCGCTGACCGATAAGCCGACTTAACATTCTCCACAAAACTAGACGAGACATGCCTAACACGAGGAGGTATTCCATTCTGATCCCACTAAACCGATACCAAAAGAGTTTTTACCTAAAATATTTCCATTCTGATACCATCATACTTTGTCATTCCAGTCTGATACCAGTGTTATTATTTTAAAAAACTATGGTTATCAAAAGAAGTTGTACCGACCCGGCCCTAGCCTAAAAAGACAATGAAATATTTGGAAGGTCTTTCCCTTGATGCAAAAAGCGTAATAATAAAATTTTTCTAAAAATCCTAAAAAAGGGAAAATTAAAGTTACAATACGCTAAAGAATGTTGCAAATAGCTTATAAGAACTTGTTATGGGCGAGACAAGTTCATTATAAGAAATAGAAAACCTTTTGGAAATTTACCTTTTCACTTTATACGTTCTTGTATTGCAAACGGACGATTCTGCCAGCAGCTTTATACGTTCCTGTAATGGAATCAGCCGATTTCTTAATAACTTCAAAACTAAAATAGATAGCACGATTCTGATTGCTGCGTTGGAATTGTGATGTGGAACACTATCTATAATAATGGTTTTTGCCATATGTAAAATTTACTTTTTTACTTTATACGTTCCTGTAATGAAATCAGCCGATTTCTTAATAACTTCAAAACTAAAATAGATAGCACGATTCTGATTGCTGCGTTGGAATTGTGATGTGGAACACTATCTATAATAATGGTTTTTGCCATATGTAAAATTTACATTTTACTTTATACGTTCCTGTATTGCAAACGGACGAATCTGCCAGCAACTTTATACGTTCCTGTAATGAAATCAGCCGAAACCTTAATAACTTCTAAACTAGAAGAGATAGCACAGTTACAATTGGTGCGTTGTAATTGTGATAAGGGACACTATCTATATTATGAGTTTGAGCGATTTCATCTGATTTCACCATTTTCCGCGCACCTCCGTTTCGTGAGAAAAATATATGTATGGGCGAGGAGGACCGACGGGTAGATGGACCGTCGGTCCGATATTATGTGTTGAGTAATAGTAAAAACTATTTATTCTCAAAAAGCATGAATTGTGGTGGATCGAAAAACATAGTTACCATCTATGTGGAAATGTAGTAAATTTGCTATATTTCCTGTCACAGGCACTTTTTCACTCCCCCGTCAATACAGCTCCGCTGTATTGAGCGAAGTGCTTGTCTGAGTTAGTTGGATGGAAAGGTCGAGTTCCGAAACCTCTTGAATGACAGATCCGAGAATACCACATACACGACTCTATTTTCTGGGTTATGTAATTTAATTTGGATGTTGAACGTGGATGATGCCTGATAGGTTGACACGGGAGCAGGGTCTATTGAGATTCATTATCCGCTGTTAGCGCAAGTCTAAGAGTCGTGTTCTATGTCGTTAGACACATAGCCAGACCTCTGCCATGTGATTAAGTTCCGATGGGAACCTCGAATACATGTGAGCTAAGCCCGAGCCACATTAAGAATCTCAGTTCACCGGTACCATATTGGATTATATAGCGAGTCTAACCGACTCACCCATGTCTGACGTTTGAAGATGTGGTTATTTCTTCGAGTTGTTGGAAAGCCTCAATTTCTTGATCCGTACCACTGAGGCGGGGACGGTTGAGGGTGACCAACGAACAACCTCCATTGGTTGGGTAGCAACTTCTAAGGAGAGACATAGAGCATCGCTATATCTGAGCGTCATATGGTATGAATATTGTTCTATGACTTGTGTAGCTTGGGCACAAGTGAAAGTAAATAATTATCTTTGATATCACGGTATCTCTGATTGGTATTTACTAATAACGTCTAGAGAGTGTGGTTGTAAGTATTGGAGGCTTGCCGGGCGCATGCTGAAGAAACTTAGAAACACATGATTTGAGTTATAAATCCCGCGTGGATAGAGAGTGGCTAACAACACGGTGTTAGAACCACTATAAAGATAAAGTTCTATTATAAAAGGTGAAGAGAGCACCTTCGGAACTTAGAACATATATTCATAATAATATTTCTGCACGATATTGAACTTCTTATGGGTTTGTGGCGTGGCTTCTATGGAGGAAGCAATTCCTCAAACACTGTGGTGACACAGATAGGGAATGCGGTTTGTCCTCGTGATGAATAGCGTTCCTGGGGCTGGTCTTTGATTGGCGAAGACTACTGGTCTATAAAGTGATAAGACACCGAGGTCTCTATTATCTACGCGATAAGTAATTCCTCGAGGGCTGATCGTAGAACTTCGTTCTGTGATTAGTGATTTTCAGTGTAAACTGAGATGGGGTGTTCCAGCACAGAAATGTGAAGTCCCCTGGATTGTTCGTGGCTGGGACCTCGGTCTAGGCCTGTTCAATCGCTGCGCCTGGTGTGTGGCTGTGGGGAGTTCTGCTCGTTCTGAGGACAAGTTGGCCGTCACTTGTCCCTAGCGACGAGAACGAGTCCTATTCTGGTAGATGAGGAATCACTTGTCCAGGTGACAGGTGGTAGTCGCTTGTCCTAGATATGGGATAGTCTCCGTGTCGCGGACGATGTCTTAGCTTCCACAAACAGGCTCGACTTCGGTCTTGAGCCTGCAACATAACATATGGATTTGACTTAGGTCTATTCGTATTATCCTCATATCATGGTTTTCCGCCATTACAAGCACCCGCTTCGGTGGGTTAGTTTGTCGACTTCGGTCATATACACCAGGCATTGACTTCGCGTCAGTTATAAGTCCTGAGACAATGGTGTTCCCCGCCATATACGAGTGCCTGCTTAGGTGGGTTAGCTCGTCGACTTCGGTCAACTCGAACGTCAGGCATTAGTCCGCTATGTTAGTCCTGCATCTATGGTTCACTACCATTACAAGCGCCCGCTTCGGTGGGTTAGCTTGTCGACTACGGTCGCAACGAACAGGCTTTGATTACATCATGCAAGTCCTGCAACAATCGGACTCACACTCCGCACCAATCGACTACGGTCGCACCGGGAGATCAGATGGCATTGTCCTATGGGATAGAGATCTTCGTAAGGGCGGGCTACGGCCTGCCCTTTTCTTTCACTCAATTTAGAGAGGCCTAAGGTCGAGGAAAGCGAAATCTCGTGGACGCAGAACGAAATGCTAATTGTCGGTTGTTGTAGGCCAACCGAGCAATAGCATAATATTAGCCAACTGGAGATTGTTGTATGTTCGTTGAATGTTATCCTTTTAGGGATATAGGTTCCATATACCATTTTATAAACTTTCATATATTTTACAACTGACGTTGTCTGTCCTTCTTAGGATCGTAATGTTCAGGAGTGAAATACAGAACTTATCCCGCTGTTATAATAGGGGATTTCCCCACGATGAAATTAACTTTTGCTGACCTTTTCAGGATTGCGGAGCTAATACGAAGAAAGTTTGGTTTGACGATCTTCAAAGAAGAAAGTTTGGTTTGACGATCTTCAACACTCCAAATAACGAGCATGGGGTGGGAAGATAGCTAGGAAATACATGACTTTTGTTCACGCACATTTGTTTTTATTTCGTAGTTAGATTCCAAAGCAACAAAAATATTCACACTGATTTATCTAAAAGAACAAAGGTTACTCGCACAACGCGGAAAGGATACCCCGCTAGATGATCATGGCCAATCAAATTAGATAAAATATAAATAGTGAAGAATCCCTGCAAAGGGATTTTATTTATATTTTTAAGACGAGTAAGGTGCAGTTACAAAGTGATAATGTAAGAAATAATATTTATTTAGTAGGTAAAACATATTTTACAAGTTGTTAGATATGAAATAATTAGAGGGATGTAAGTTTACCATGAAAAATCAACAAAAATTACCTTACATACAATATAAAAAAACAACAAATATACTTTAGCTACATAAAAATCGACTTTAAAATCGCAGATTTGTCAAAAAATGCCACAAAAAAAAATAAAAAAATAAACAAACAACAAATGTACATAAATCTCTACCTACATAAAGACATAAAGATCAACTTTAAAAATCACAGATTGGTCAGTCAATGTAATTAAACGAACATCTTGCACTCACATTTTTACACTTAAATCTTTATTAATTTAACAATGTTTTATTACATATTGTATGATTTTTCTGCTAACAGTACCAAAAATATGTTAAAATATTGAGTGGGATCAGAAGGGAATAAAAAATAAATAAATATTTTAAATAAATTGTGATACTACTGCAGTGGTATCAGACTGGAATAGAAAATAATATTTTATTCAACGGATAGCAGTGGTATCGGTTCAGTGGTATCAGACTGGAATACCTCAACACGAGGAGGTAGAAGGAGGTATTGGCCTATATTCGTGTTTTTGCACATATATTGGCTTCGACAAAAGTATTGCCTATCGGCAAAACTGCAGAGTGTAGAGTGGGCTTTAGGCAGAGAACGTACAATGCACTGTGCAGTGTGACTTGTTGCCGTGACAAACCGCGCTGCAAAGCTAACCTTCACACGTCGACGGCTTATTTATAGTTAATTATTTACGAAAAGGCATAAAATTACAAATTTTTCAACCAGGTACCCCGATCGTTCCTGGCACTACAGCTTGTTTTGCAAATAATTCTTACAACATGTCTGTTAGAGTTTATAATAAGATACCTGACTGCTAAACATAGCGTAAGACAGATAAAAGGGTTTTGTTGTGAACAGTCTCATATTTTTGACAACAGTAATTAGTTCTGTTTGAAACAGCCAACGTCGCTCTTTCATTACTCAGACACTACATATAGTACAGTCGCGTTTCTACTAGGCAACATTTAGTGCACAACATGTTGCTCAGCGTGTCAACGTCAGTCGGCGACATGTCGCGCGCTGTTGTGCAATGTTGCCAATGTTGCCATACATACATTTTGAGCGTCAATTGTTGCCTAGTAGATACGCGGCTTAGACAATCAACTTTTTTAGGCATATTGCTATTTTAATACAATTCAAGGTTAATTTAGTTTTTAAAATAATAACATAATTACCTTACCTTGCCGAAGTCTTACCTATTTGTTGAAGGCCTAACTGAATATAATATTTAGCGTTATTAAAAGTGAATGACTTAGTGGGACGTCTTTCATCTACTTCCTGATATTTGATATACTGAACATCGCCTATGTGGAAGGGTTTTCCTACAAGCAGGATTTCATTCTTTTCATCTGCGAGAGAAGTCCATCCGACGCCACCATACAAAATCGCTGTAAAGTCATCAATATAATCATTAGCATAGGTTATAAAGTAACTATACTTAAAAAAAGAAAACAATGACATCACACTTCCTAGTTTATATTTCATCTCGATACATGCAGAAGTACGAAAATTATGTGTGAAAGGTTCAAAAACATGACTTTTTAAATCTCGTAATTATTGAGCTTTTTTTTCTAAATTGAACCTTAATATGATAGAAGGAGCGATAAAAATCCGCAACGCTTCGCTATCCAACTCTTATGACAGTTTTGTATGCATGCTTGGCTTGCTCATCGTGTGGGTTTCGAGGTTAAAGCTGGTTCTACATTCTCGACAAAACCCGAGAGCCGAAAGGGACGCAGTTATGCGTTAGAATGAGATGCAAATACACCGCGCTCACTCTTGCGCATAACTGCGTCTCTTTTAGGCTCTCGGGTATTGTCGAGAGTGTAGTACCAGCTTAACCTACCTCACAGAACTTGGAGTCGGAATTGTAGAGCCGCCGCTTAAGGTTTCCGACATGGCTCCTATGACGACTACTGTTAAACCAAAAGAGTTTTATAATACATTGCGAACATCCTGGCCACTAAGGCCGTCTTGTTTTTAACGTTAGAGGTTGCTAAGACAACTCTATAATAAAGTTTACAATGCATGTGCTCGAAAAGAGCGTTTTCTAAGCAGCCAAACAGTGCGGAAAGTAGCACTTTTCCGCACTAGTGCTTTTTACTTTTCAGTATTTTTTTAATTTTTGCTCAGCCTGTCATTCAGCCAGTCAACCTAACATTCCAGTATTTGAGATATTTTTATTACCAATTGTTACTAATATAAAGGGAACAATAAAAATAACAATTCAATAAACGCGTTTATAATTAGTATAATTACTTTAGAAATTGATTTTTATTGATAAATTACGTTCAAATATTAATTAAAAATTTGCGTGGCTGAATACATTTTACTCATTGCCTTATTGCGATTCGACAGCTTTGCACATGCGCAGTAGATGTTTTTTTCAGCGCGAATGTGTTTTGTTTATGAAGCCCGCCATTTTATACGCCTTTTTAATAAACTATTTTTTTTTCTTGCACAATGCATTG
Organism: Teleiodes luculella; assembly: GCA_948473455.1. Taxonomy (NCBI): domain Eukaryota; kingdom Metazoa; phylum Arthropoda; class Insecta; order Lepidoptera; family Gelechiidae; genus Teleiodes; species Teleiodes luculella. Next base: position 5,658,258 of record OX419586.1, on the reverse strand, counting down.
TAAAATCTTGTATGATACACGTGCGAAAGATGATTTCCGACTCGTGTCGGCTTATACACTCGCTCGCTTTGCTCGCTCGTGAATAAAATGACACTCATCGGAAATCACATACTTTCCGCACTAGTATCATAAATAACTAAAGTGCAATGCCATACAACCGCAACCGTGCGTCTTTAATTTATTAATTATCTGGAGTAATAAGTACTACATCCGTAGATATATAGTAGTCGGTACAACCGGCTTTAGGTGGCTTCCAAAGCAAGGAATCATCTTTCTTTTCAGATAATCAGGTGATGCCTGCAATATCCTAACCAAACTGGGTTTTCCAGAGGAGGTTTTCCTGGGAGATTCGAACCAGAAACCTCCGTATCGTCAGGCGAACTTTTGACCACTCTACCACGGAGGCTGTTGACATTCATTACTAAAGTAAGTTAGATATGAAAGGTATATTACGGTATTGTTCGTGTGTAATCTTCTCATGTTTTTTCTGTTCTACAAGTCCTTGAATGCGTCGCACTTCGGTTGAGTTGTAGTAAGCAAAACAGGTTCCGTATGAGCCGGAGGAAAAATTACTCACTCCAGTGGTTGTCCATAGCGGAGCACAAGTCTGAAATTATTAGAAGGAAAATTCTATCAAAAAGCTGCGAAACTCTCTTCATTAAATTATAGAGCATAAGAGTATACGTGTCGTCGGCAAATCGTAGAACTCGTCAGTTTACAGAATGATTCGGCGTTTTACAAAGATTTGGCATTCTGTAATATGCCGAAGGCTTTTAGAACGTATTCCTCTTCTCAATGAGCAACGTGGCATAGATAATGGAGTTGAATGATGTATAATTGCTTGAAATACAATAATATTTTTTAACTAAATGTAGTTTTTAAAATCTCTTTATTCACTCACTTCTCCACTAATTTTGCAGAATTGGAATTGTTTTATTTATTTTCTTTTCAAACAGCTGTAGATCACGCCGCTGGCCGTTATTTTGACGTAACAGCGCGAGCGCCGCGCGTGGACAGATTAGGAAACCAGCGGCATTTTACAGAATGCGCTCGACTTCTTTTGGCATTTTACAAGTTTCTTTCGGCATATTGCAAAACACGTTTGTAAAATTTCGATGCATTCTGTAAAATGTCGAGTTCGACAATTTGCCGCCGACATACGCATAACAAAACTATATCTGTCATGCAAGACTGGATAGAATCAGCCCAATTAAAGGGAAATAGTTATTTTAAGATCCAGCCATCGATTCCCTCGAAACCATGGTTTTCAAAAGTAAAGTGTGCAAAAATTGTAACTTCTATTATAAGTAGAATGCGATTAGGCCATGTGTGTACTCCTGCCCATTTGAAGCGACTCCATATAGTTGGCACTGACATTTGTGAATGTGGATTAGATGTTGGTAATTTGGACCACATCTTTTTCTCTTGTACTCGTTTTGACCGCTCATCATTTCTGCAGACTCTTCAATCTCTCCGTGTCCCTTTTCCTACTCGCATATCTTGTCTGGTTATGTATTCTAGTATTTATTACAAAGCTTTGTCATCTTTTATTTTAAGTAACAACATAAAAATTTGATTTATTTATTTATGAGTAGGCGCTAATATGTATGGTATTTTTATACTTAATCTCACTTTTTTCCTTTTCTCTTAAAATACCTATATTCGTATTACCTACTTCTACCTAACTATCCTTATCCTTTTCAAAATTATTCCGTTTTTGTAATTTAATTTGACTTTAGTTTCCCTACCTTTAAACTTGACACTGGCACAAAGCAAGCTATGCTAGTGCCATAAAAAAAAAAAAAAAAAACCCTGGTGTCAGTCACGTTTATTGAAATCAGAAACATTTATTTGTAGAACATCACAATTCAGGAAACTAAACAATACCAACTAGACAATAGTATCTATATAATAAATCCGTAAAGGTCGAAAATCTGTACATAGAAAAAAAATGCTAAAAACCGAGTCAGGGTTTACAATTACAGAATATACAGTTTAACGTTATTTATGAAAATTGACGAAAAATTATCATCCCACCATTCCCGCCCCTTATTTTCAAAACTACTAGGCCGAAACTTCTGAAAAAATACTGAAGATAGGTCTACTTATAGATTACAGATTACAGGAAAACTTTATAAGAAGTTTAATGTAGTTAAAATAATTGGCTAGAGATGTGACAGACATAGTTTTGCTGTGCATAATATACTATTATAGGATGTTTCAATATATGTAGTAGATTTCTCAAAACGAAATGTATAAAATAATGAAAAGTCGGCAAATAGCGAAAGTCGATAAAAAACCTAATCGATTATTTTGCAATACTTACAGCAGCGTACACACTAGTATTGGAAAATTCTCTATTACGTGCTAATATTTTAAATACCATAATAAGTTTCATTATTGAAGTCACAAATCCGTCTGTTTTTTTATGACATCTGCTGACAAAAATGTATGAAAAAAAAAAGTATTTTAATAAATATACGCAGCTTTTAACTTGTTCAATAACTATAAAAAAAACACGAAAAAAATGGACCTAAGTACTTTACGACGTGAATACGGAATAGTGATGTGAATTACTTATCTAACATGTAACTTAAAATTGAAAACTTACCAAAAACTACACAACATGATATGATATAATTTAACCAAGCAAACGGTTACTTGTAAATATTAAAATATAAACTTACCAAAAAAAATTTTGATGTTGTTGCAAATGTAGCTCCCAAACAAAAGTTTTGGTCTGCATCGTTTTCTGAAATTAATTTGTCAATTAGTAAAAATCTTTTTCCGATGTTAAAGCTAATAAATACCTAGGACTCATGAAACTGAAGTTCATCTGTGCAGAAGAATTTTTGAGTGAAAGTATTCATAGAAAAGACATCAACGCATGCACTATTTCATTCTTATACAAAACGGCTCTCAACGTTCCATACAGGCAATCGACCTGGAGACTCCCGAAACGGGGCTCTGTCTGATTGATTAACTTTATTTATCTTACATTCTCATTACGTACAATTTTGATGAATTCAACAAGTGGAAAGATTGCAAAATCCGTTTTATAATTTTCCGCCATACACCAACTTAGTACGAGTACACTACTGCAACGGCATCTACCTACTGTTCGTGGATATTATATATATACTTCTCATCAAAAAAATCGAAACACTTCCGTTTTTTTTTTTATTTATTCCTAAATGTACACATTTTTCTGATAATCCTGACAAAACGTAAACTTGCAAGGTGTTTCGATTTTTTAGATGAGAAGTGTATTTTTAGCGTCAGAAGTGGAAATTATTTAAAAAAAAACAATCACTAATAACCTAAAGTTTATTTTAAAACCAAATACAATTTTTAATTAGTTTAACAATTTTAATACAAAACAACACTGGTAAAATAATCAGAAAAATAACAAAATAACCAAAGAAAAATGGCTCACGTAACTTGGAGACGACCGAAGCTGATACTCCCAGGGCAACCTCCCGATCCGAGCGCACGAACGAAGTGAAAACCTAGCACGCGCACTGCATCGCTTTTATAGACGAGCGCCGGCGGTAGGAAGCATTGTGGGGGTACCAGCTTATACGGCCTCTCCTGACGCCTGGTCGTCCTCGACCTGGACAACTCAAGGATTGCTGCTGGGGCCTGGAGTTGGTTCCACATCCAGAATGGGCATTGATAGACCTCTTTCTGGAGCTGCTGGTCCGGGTTGGTTGGGCTCTGCATTTTCATGATCATTTCCGCATTCCTCATCGTTATCTGTAAACAAAATCAATGTTAAGGCTGCCACACATAGTTCTTAATTTAAAACAAATAAAACCGAACGACAAATCAGTTTGTCATTTAAGCGACTTGGTATAACTATACCAACGCTGGTGCGACTTGACATATCTATGCCAACGCAAGTGCGACTTGGTGGATGAACACCAACGCTAGGACGACTTGACCATATAAGCCAACGTCCATGACAACCATGACGACTTGACAAATTAATGCCAACGTCAACGACGACTTGACAAATGAATGCCAACGTCAACGACGACTTGACATATATATGTGACTATAACCGTGATGACTTGACAAATAAATGCCAACATCGACGACAATTCAACAAACATATGTCAACGTCTATGACCGACTAGTGATCACACACTACGGTCTCCGTGCTTGATTCGTCACTCACACATACCCGCACGCCACAAATAAACCAAAACATGTTGTGAACCAATCTAATTGTATGTGTACCTAGCGTAACCGTGCGTGTTAGTAAAGATTAATGTTAGTATTAATGTTCTCTGTGAATAGGTAGGTAGACAGTATTTATGGCGAACGAATCTGTGGTATTGTGATCGAAATTTAGCATCGACATACATACTTGCGAAAAAGGCAGCGCACGATTCCGGACACCATTCGCCACGCCATAGCACCATATGTTGTGCTGCGGCCTGTGTCGTCTTGCCATAGCTGCCAGCCAAAAGCTTCAGTCCATAGCGTCCACTTGGCAGGATTTTGACCACTTTATACGGGCCACGCATTCCTGGGTCAAGCTTTCCCGTGATCTGCGAAAACTTAACAACAAACACAAGATCATTTAGGCTAAATTCACGAGGCGGTCGACGTTGTCGGTTCGCTCGCTCGTCTTGCTTGGTTTGATTGTCCTTGAGCATCTGACGAACTCTGCCCCTGGATATCTCCCGTAATGCCTCGCGATTGGGTGATGAACTGTCAAGTGCCAAATCCCGAACCAAGTTTCGGATGACGGGGGTGGTTACCTCTGTTCCGATTAAGACATTCAATGGTGAAGTCTGAATGGTCTTCTGCTTGGTAATGTTTAACACGAGTTGTAACTTCCACAAGGTGTCGTGCCACAATGCATTTTTGTGGTTGACCTCAACCCGTAGCATGTTGAGGACCGTACGAACATACCTTTCGACTTGGCCATTTGCATGGTGCATCTCTGGGGTTATATGGTGCAGCTCACAACCAAGGTCGTTGATCCACTTCACGAACACATTTGATTCAAACATCCGTCCCTTATCAGCGATTATTAACTTGGGGACACCGAAGAGAGAGATTGTTTGGGTTAATACTCGCTTGAGCTCTTCGACATCTTGTCTTGCAATAGGTGTTAACAAAGAAAATTTAGAGAACGCGTCAACGATTATGAGGACAAACTTGAAACCCCCCGATTCTGGCAACGGCCCCAAAGCATCTATATGCACCGTGTGGAACGGTACATCTGGTTTCTCCCACGATGTGATATTCTGCAATGGAGCCCGAGGGACGCGTTTTTTAGATATGCACACCAAACAGTGTGCTATATACTTTTTGACGAACTGACTCAGGCCGGGAAACCAAAAATGACGGAGAATGAGATCTGTAGTTTTTTCAGGACCAATATGTTCATGCTCATCGTGGAACACACGAAGTAAACTCAGTCGATGCCCCTTGGGTATGTAGCACAAAAGTCGTGGTTCCTCCCCCACGGGCGTATATTTATAGTAGAGGAGATCATTTCGTGCGACATACCGATTGGCATCCAGACTGCCATCCTGGAGCTTCTGCAGAAGATCCTGCGTCTCGTTGTCAGCCTCTTGAGCAATCTGAGCCCAGTTGCGGGGTCTAGTTATTTGGTTAACACTCACGGTTGGATTGCGGCTCAGGTAGTCGGCATGTGGCATCATTACTCCTTTACGGTACTGGATGGAGAAGTTAAAATCCTGGAGATAGATCCACCAGCGCGCGACTCGAGGTAAAAGATCCTTTTTCCGCTCCGTTGATTTTAAGGCGTTGCAATCGGTTATCACAGTAAACTCAAGACCTACGAGATAATGCCGAAAGTGCTGAAGCGATTTAACCACGGCTAACGTCTCCAGCTCGTAAGAGTGATACTTACTTTCGGCTCCCTGCGTAACTTTGCTGAAGTACGACACCACATGCTTTTTCCCGTCCGAATGTGTTTGAAGGAGAACACCTCCATAGCCTGCACTGCTCGCATCTGTATGAACCTCGGTGGGGAGCGTAGGGTCAAAGATAGTTAGCACAGGCTCGCTAGTTAATTGTTTAATTAAATCTTGCCGTACTGCCTCACACTCAGAACTCCAATTAAACACTACACCTTTACGAGTAAGACGCGCAATTGGGGCGGTTTTAGTTGCGTAATCTTGTATGTAGCGACGGAAGTATCCCGCAAGACCAAGAAATTGACGCACTTGCTTAACGTTTTCAGGTGGGGAAGTGTTTACAAGTGCTTCCACTTTCCGCGGACTCGGCCTAACCTGACCTTGACTTATAACCCTGCCTAGATACTCTATCTCGGTGACGAGGAAAGCGCACTTTTTGAGATTAATAGAAAAACCAGCCTTCGTTAATGTCGATAATACTCTACGTAACAAGCTAATACCCTCACTAACTGTATTGCTCAGAAGCAGTACGTCATCGACGTATACCAGAACCTTTCCTTCGTCAATAAGTTCACGCAAAGTATCGTTAATTATCCTTTGATACACGATAGGGGAGTTAGCAAGTCCGAACGGCATTTTGACGTATTCAAAATGTTCTTCAGGTGTCACAAAGCCGGTTAAGTGAATGCATTCTTCTTTAATTGGAATTTGGTGGAAACCGGTGGCCATATCGAGGCTCGAGAAATACTTATGACTCCCTAACCTATCGATATGGTCATCGATCAGGGGCATCGGGTACCTATCTTTTACCGTATTACGATTAAGGGACCTAAAATCAACGCAGAGCCTATCTGATCCGTCGCGCTTCTTAACTAGAATAATCGGACTCGCGTACTCGGAATTAGAACGTCTGATTACCCCCTTTTCAAGTAGGTCTTTAGTAATTTCGCGTACCTTAAGTTTCTCTTGGTAGGAAAGTTTGTACGGTCGGTAAACTACAGGAGTATTATTCGTGAGTTTGATTTCCATCTCGCCCGTCTTGACGGTAGTTGCCGCTGTACCAGTTATTAAGTATTCAGAAAACTCATTAATTACCGCGATTAAAGACTCACGATTCTCACCCTGAAGAAATGTGTTTATTTCCGGACTATCAATTCGAGCTGCGTTGGGTAGAAACTGCGTTTTGTCTGAGCGCGTAAGATACTGCCTATCCTTAGTTCGTATAAATGTTACCCCCTCCCGATTAAGAACGTCAGTCCCGATAATAATTGGAGCATTCATACATTCAGCTGGCACGACAACTAGATCTGTTTCGATAGATATGTCGCTGAATTCAATGGTGACCGTAACGTAGGTAGTCGAGATTATTTCTTTTTCGCTAATACCTTTTAAGACACAAAGCCTGTGTTTTGGTTGAGTTGTGAGACATTTAAGTACGTCCGACGAAATAAGAGACACGTTTAGAGCACCACTGTCTATCAAAACGTCTACAGGGACCCCATCAACTACAGCAGTTGTTATATCGCTATTTTTTACAGAACTTGTGGATCGATCGGAACACAAGTTAACCTTACGCTGATTGTGATTGCGAGATTCGGAACGCGCTTTTGCAAAACAAGTACTCTCCTCGTGCCCTGGCTTCTTACAAAATGAGCAAGTACTACTTAAGCCCTGTCCCGTGTTGGTAGTAGATTTTGTTGACGAAGTTGAACTCGGCGGGATGCCAGGCTTCGTTGCTTTAGGACAATTACGTCGTGTATGCCCCCTTTGATCACACGCAAAACATTTAATCTCGGATCGGACATTTTGTTTTTGAAAGTGTGGTTTCTTTGTTGCTACTGAAAGACGGTTATTGTTTGGGCGGTTTGGTTTGACATAAATAGATAGAAACGATACAAGATTATCAGCGGACAAGCCTGCATTGGTTGCTGCCGCGCGAATTTGGGGGTTATCAATTCCGCGAATCACAATAAGCGTTCTTAGTTCATCACTAAGTCCTTCTATCATTTTTAGGCGCAATAAAGTGCGACGTGCATACTCTGCATACGTCACATATTTGTCGGAAGTATTATTCATAGCGTCAAAGAGAATATTGGCATAGTCTAATTTGGTAGGACATAATGACTTAAACTCCCGCTTAAAATTCGACCAAGTTCGATCATTCGTGACCCACTCGCTCAGCCACACCTTAGCGTCACCCTTTAAACATAATCCCACACGCGACAAGCACTCTTCGTCACTCCAACTATTGGCAACCCTGGCGCGGTCCACTTCTTCACACCATACTTGTATATTATGTAGTGCTGGATCAAAGTTCGAAATAAAATAATGTTGCGATTTCATTGGCTGTGCCGATTTAATCGCTGCCATTAAAGCTTGAGCGAGAGTGGAAGCCTCAGAACATTGTCCAGCTGATTGAAGCGACGTGTCCCGGTTAGTTGTATTTACACTAGCTCGATTTGATTCACCGGCATTAGTAACATCAGCATCAGAAAAAGTATTGGGCCCCACCCTTGGACTGGGCGTTCTAGGTGTAAACGAACGATTACGTCGTGTACGATCTCTTGATTGGCGGCGCGACGGACTACGCGAACGTCGCGGAGTTGCCCTATGCAAGGTAGCATGACGGCTACGCGATCTACTGCGCGACGGAGTATATGAACGCCGATGGCGACGGTAACGAGTTGAGCGGCGCTCCCTGCTCCGGCTAGAACGACTATAAACGCTACGCGATCGAGAACGTTCACGAGAACAACTACGCGCCTGAACACGCGATCGCCGACGTCTATCACTATCACGTACTTCACTACGCGACCTATGTCTCCGGTTACGCGAGCCATCCCGCAAGCGGTGTCGAGATCTACACCGTGATCTACTTCGCACCATTTTTACACAGAAACAATGAATTTAAACTTGTAAAATGAACACAATAACAAAGAAATTTTTAAATTACCCGTCACTTCAATAAAACGAAACTAACAAAATTTTGCATGGAAATACAAGTACTGTTCTGTTTTACAGTACAAGTGGGCCTTGTCCTTTATCCCACTTCTGATTTTAGCGTCAGAAGTGGAAATTATTTAAAAAAAACAATCACTAATAACCTAAAGTTTATTTTAAAACCAAATACAATTTTTAATTAGTTTAACAATTTTAATACAAAACAACACTGGTAAAATAATCAGAAAAATAACAAAATAACCAAAGAAAAATGGCTCACGTAACTTGGAGACGACCGAAGCTGATACTCCCAGGGCAACCTCCCGATCCGAGCGCACGAACGAAGTGAAAACCTAGCACGCGCACTGCATCGCTTTTATAGACGAGCGCCGGCGGTAGGAAGCATTGTGGGGGTACCAGCTTATAATATGTAATTATATATACCTACCTTTAAAATATATATTATCTTTCAATTATTATTTCTAGAATTTTTATCATATTATTTCATGCCTACACTCAAACACCATCCAGTCGTCCATGACATGTACCTACCTATAAATGTTCACTACCAGGGTTGGGTCCTGGAGACCTGTAATACAGGCTCGTCCTAGCTCAGGCTCCAGTCTCCGACACATACCTAAATGTTAACTTAGCAATAAATACCCTTGTTTTTGTAACATTGTTCTTCTGTGTTTGGAGAAAATAAATATTTTTATTATTATTATTATTTTATTATTATATCTAACAACCCAAGCTGCCTGTTCAGTTGGGGAATATACAACTGCCTTCGAAAGAAGAAGTCTTAATCCAGTTTTGAAATATTTTAGGCTATTATAAACTTAATTTTCCATTAGGATTAATAATGAAAGTTCCACGAAAACGGTTGAAACAAAGAACGAAACCGGACTAGTGCAGCAACTGAAACTTGCGTGGAGAGGGTTTTGTTTATATGAATTTTGAAACACAGGGTCGCAGGTTCAAATCCCATCCAGAGCAAGCAAACATTCGTGTGATAAGTGTTTGCCTTGTTTTTACCTCCCACAGTACAGGCTCTGCCGAGTTTGGGATCAGTTGGCCGTGTGTAAGATGTCCTCGCATATTGAACGTTATTATTATTTGATCTTACTTACTATCGTAATCACCAGCCAGCTCCTTGACATTTATACCAAGCTGTGCGCAGGCGTTGTGTTTAGGCTTTTGATCGACGTGACAACCGTACACTTGTCCCACCTGGTCAGCGTGCGGAGCACCAACAACTAAAATCAAGTAATGAGGATCCTTAGTAATTCCTTATCATCATCATTATGTCCCATTTTATATTTTTAGTCTATTCCGTGTCCTACTGCTGGGCAAAGGCCTCCCTTCGGATACCATGTGTCTCTGTGAAGAGTTTCTGTACACCAATCTTTATTAAACGCGTCGTCGTCACGCCAACGTCTACGAAGCTTGCCTCGTCGTCGACGAACATTTTCCGGTATGAAGTCCGTGACTAGCTTTTCTTTAATCATGTTCTTTACACATTTTTTTTATTGATCTACGCATATTTCGCAACGTATCAGGCTTCACCGGGCTAGCGGAGTAGTGGAAGGCTCTACCCCAAATTAGGCATATACCAACGGGTATTGGACCTCGCCGCGGCCTAGCGCTGGTATGGAAAACATCATGAATTACATGGTCTAAGAAAACAAGGTCTAAACATTAGACCACGTGACTGACACGAGGTTACGTCATTTCTACGTCATTTTACCTATTCATCCTTGTCGAATGCGTGTAATAGACAAGGATGAACAGAGCAAAATGACGTAGGCTTGTGTCAGTCACGTGGTTGTGTTGTGTTATATTGACCAACCCTCACTGAACCAACATGGTCGACTCATAAACGCTGTTGGTGTCAAAGTAATTGAGTCCCCTATCAATAATTCTGGCACTAGAGTTAAAGCGGTACTTCGTAAAACCTAACATCGCAGTAGAGGCGTAGTTTGTCTGCGCGACAAAGTAAACAGACCACAGCACTGATGGCAATGCAGGAAAGTATAGCGCTAAGCAGTGCCGTACATGTGGAACAGAGGAAGATATGTTGTTTGCGCGCTAGAACTAAACAGCGTAAGTGCCAAGTTCGTGTGTAGAAAAACACACACACTGACTTGTCAAACACACTTTATTTAGCACAATCAATACGTCGTATAATGCTACACAACACTTAAACCGATTTTCAAACTAGTCAAAATACATTTTAGCAATGAAAGGACACTTATCTTTTAATCGCGCGTACAACTCGACTGCTCCGTGCCGCAGCTCGTCACAAGAGAGCGAAACCAATATGGCCGATCCTTCAATCTGACAATAATCAATCTACCTTCCCTTATAAAATAATTTCTTAATATTTTTAAAAGTAAATCTCTAAGTACCCGAAATAAAAACCTAACACTCGTCCATCCTGACGGCGCGTATGTCCTCATACGCACGCGCAGCTAGAACGAACCTAACACTCTGCCATATTGATTATGCAAGCTTGCAGATTTGTTCGATAATTTACATGATATACTATAGTAATAATCTAGTTAACAAAATACTCCAAGAAATCATACCAATCACATGGTAGGATGTTTAACTTATCATATCAAATCTCAAACCAATCACATGGTATTCAAACCTTAGCAACCAATCACATGGCTACTATACTATAGCTGGACTTTACCAATCACATGGCAAGTACCTACCCTTCATCATCATTTAATTCACGTAATGAACAAAGCTTATGGTTTTGATCAAATATAGTCAACCAATCACATGCTTTCTTCAACATGGCGCATCAATCACATGATGGCCTTAAAAGTAACAGATACCTTAAACACAATCACATGGTTTAAATTTCAGTCAGTAAACATTATCAACCATAAATTATTCTTAATTAATAAATCAAATAACACGAATTTTCAAAATTTTCTCTAACCGGCCAATCTCATAGACGGTAACTACTATTAACATTTAATCCATATAGTTAAGACATCCTATAACATAGGTAACTAAACATAGATTAATTCTCAGTGAAAACCGGTAACAGTTCTCAATAAATCGTAGCCCAGCTACTTTTCTTTTTATTTATTTAACAATAAGGTTTGTTCTAAAACGAATATAATTATGTAAATAATTTACTTCAATCTGTTGATTTATAGGTTTTGTAAAAGTGTCTATTAAGCCCAAAAGTACACCTAAATAAATATATTAAGATAAATGAGCCAAAACAAATTAATTATGATTCACTACTGTCACTCTCATTGTTACTTAAACTTTCTGAATCGTTGTCGTTTAGATCTAAAGCGGCTACATGCACCCAGGGCCTCATGCGGTCGGCCGCAACTGTAGTTTTGCGCTTATATCTTGAATTGCTGAACCCTGGTATAGCTGCAATTTTATACCTATCGTTTCCGAGCACCGATATTACGCGATAAGGTCCAGTGTACTGAGGCAACAATTTCTTACTTTTCCCATCATTGGCAGGAAATGTGCTAGTAATTTTAACTAGTTCTCCTTCACTATAAACCCGTGAAGGACGCCGACCTTCGTCATAACGTTGTTTCTGTTTAAGTTGTTCTTCGTCTATTCTATCTTTTACTTCTTCCCTTATTTCTGTCACATTATCTTCTTGAAAGTTCTGTGGTCGAACTTCATTCATTCTTGGATCGACCTCACTGTTCATGGACGTTCCAAACATTACCTCGGCAGGTGTTCGGCCTAAGGTCTTTTGGATTGTGTTATTTAGTCCCCATTGGATCCTTCCGATCTTATCGTCCCAGTCTTTCTCATCGTAGTTGAGGTTTTGCGCAGTCAGTGAGGCAAGTATGGTGCGGTTGTACCGCTCAACTTGCCCATTTGAGCGTGGGCTAGCCACAGCGTTCAACACGTGTTTAATCCCTTTGTCTAAACAAAATTTTCTAAACACGTGTGACGTGTAGCATGTTCCGCGGTCACTTATTAATCTATCGGGCATACGAAACGTATAGAAGATATCTTCAAGAACCCTAATAGCCACTAGGGACTTGGTATTGCGTACGGGCCGAATAAATGCAAACTTTGTGAACGCATCAACCGCCACAAGCAAGTACGAGTTTCCTCTCTTTGATCGTACAAAGGGCCCAAGGTGGTCAACATGGACGGTGTGAAATGGAGCCTCGACTTTGGTGATCGGATGTAAGTGACCTTCCTTTTGTGAAGTCTTCTTAGAGTAAGCACACTCGATGCAGGCGCTGCAGTATTTTTTTACGAATTTGGCCATCTTAGGAAACCAATAGGTTTTCCTCAATCTTTCCAAAGTTTTTTCCACACCCAAGTGGCCAATGTCGTCATGATTCATCCGACACAGTTGCCACCTTGCCCCCTTTGGTACGACCCATCTTAGATCAGTATTATTTCCCTCAACGCATCTGTAGAGCTTGTTTTCTTTTATGGTGTAATCATTTTTGATCTGTTTCAGTCCTTCAGCGTCCAAATCAGATGTTAAGATATCTTTTATGCGGCATAATTCACTATCGCCCAATTGAAGGGTGTGCAGCCAATCATCATTAGTTATCGACATAACCGCCGGGTAGTGATCGGCAACATCTTTTGTCTCATTGCCTTCCTCAAGCACAGGATTACGAGACAACGCATCCACGTGTGCCATTTTTGATCCCGGACGGTATTCTATGGTATTTTGGAACTCTTGTAATAGCAGCCACCAGCGTGCGATCCTTGGGATAATGTCCCGTTTTAAAAATGTTGATCGCAATGCGCTGCAATCTGTGACGATTTTAAATTCCAAACCCATTAGGTATATCCTAAACTTCTTCAGTGAGCAAACCACAGCCAACGTTTCCAGCTCGTACGCATGAAAGTTACGTTCTTCTGGAGTAGTCTGTCGGCTGTAGAATGCCACCGGCCTAAAAGTGTCACTTCCGCAGGTTCGCTGAAGCAGAATGCCACCTATGCCCAACTTGCTGGCATCGGTATGCAATTCTGTCTCAGCAGAAGGGTCGTAGATTGCCAAAATCGGTCTGTCTGTTAGACGAGCCTTTAACGCCTGAAACGATTCTTCTTGGTCGTCACTCCAAGTCCAAATGGCATCCTTCTTAAGCAATTTACTTAGGGGTTGCGCTATCCGTGCAAAGTTCATTACGAATTTCCGAAAGTATCCTACTAGGCCTAAAAACTGGCGTACGGTGTGGACATTCGTAGGACGAGGAAAATCTAGTACACTTTGCACCTTCTTAGAGCCCGGTCGGATGCCCGCGGCACTCACCTCGTAACCCAAATAATCGATCTTCTCCTTAAGAAAATCGCACTTCTCCAAATTCAGTGTCAGATTTGCAGCATCTAATAGTTGCAAGACATGTTCTAACCTCCGCAAACACTCATCAACATTGCGGCCATACACGAGCACGTCGTCGATGTACACTGTTGCCTCACTAAATCTGGCAGAACCAAGCACTCTGTTCATCATTCGCTGAAATACCGCGGGAGCGTTTGCCAGCCCGAACGGCATACGATTAAACTCGTATTGTCCGTCCGGAGTGACAAACGCTGTCAGCGCCTTCGATTTTTCAGATATTGGCACCTGGTAATAACCAGATGCCAAATCCAGAGTTACGAAAAATGCTTGACCAGACAGTTTGGCGATTTCATCCTCTATTATGGGCATAGGAAACCGTTCTTTAACCGTCACGGAATTTAGCAGTCTGTAATCTATACACATCCTAATCCGTCCATCTTTCTTTCGGACTAAGATGATCGGACTTGCATACTCCGATGACGATTCCCTTATTACGCCGGCATCTAACATTTCACTCACCATATCCCGCACCTGCTCTCTCTCCTTTTGTGACAGACGATATGGCCTATAAACGATCGGGCGTGTACTATTAAGCTCAATCTGCATTTCTGCAGCGTTAGTACAGCCTAGCTCTTTCAAATTAGCAGCGAAACAATGCCTATAGTCATTTAATAGTCGCAACAGACTATCCTTTTGCTCTTTGTTCACAGCATCTCCCACACGGACATCGCTTTCCTTTATGGTGTCACGGTTCCTGTTGGAAGTGATGTTATCTTCATTAGCGGATAAATTCAGTCTTTTTACCACGGATACTTTAGTCGCACGACTTATAACCATTCCCCCGTATATCTGTGTACTGTTTGTAACAGGTGTGACATAAACATCAGCAAACCCGTCTTTGGTCTCATACACTCCGCCGCCTACAACATATTGTTGAGTTGGTCGGCCTATCAGCTTACTGTCAAGCAAAATATGACCATTAGTCTTTGGTTCCGTACGGACTCTTATTACGGCTGGCCCATGAATAAGAGCATCTCCTACAGATACAACCTTAATAGAGGTATCTTCATCTATATCCGATTGTGAGAAGGGCATTTTATTACCACCGTCGATAAATTGTAGTGTATCAGCGCTCTTATAAGCGAGCACGTGCGACTGTTCAGTGTACGTTTGGCCAACCAACAACGGAACGTCCATAAACTGATCCTCCACAACTTGACAATTGACCGTTGCGCACACATCATCAATTTTCAACTCAACAGAAACCTTCCCTATTGTATACACTATCTCATTACCAAATCCTTTGAGAGCTGTACTTGTATTGTCACTCTGAAGTCCCAAGTTGGTCATTTTAGACTTTGCTAATAAACATACTTCACTTCCAAAATCGATAAAGGCGTCGACTGGGACATCATTTATGAAAGCTTCTTTATAGAACTTAGAATTTGGTTTCGTGGCCTTTATGCGCATGGTCTTAAGTGTATTAGTCCCGCTCTGTTTGTTGTCTCGTTCACTAGTTGTTGTGGAACAGTTTTCTATTTTATGGCCCACCTTGAAACATCGGGTGCATTTTAATAGAGGTTTGGGGCACAATCGGAAAGGATGTCCACGCTCCTTGCAATTGAAGCAGAACGTGTCACCGCTATTAGTTGTAATTCTGTTGTACGTTCTGTTATTATTGTTCAATCCATTTGAAGTGTTATCGGTGCCCGGCCTAGACCTACTTTGAAATCGATCCGTGACATTTACACTGTCCTTATTGCTCATTAAAAATTGCAACAACTGGCCTGGCTCAGAACACCTCAATGCCAAGGCACTCGATTTCATAGTCTTATCACTCAACCCATGGATGATACAGTCAACCGCCTTTTTACCTACAATCTCGCACTGATTTAATAAGGCTAACTTTTCGTAGAAGTATACTTCTATGGGCTCGCTAAACCGACTTTTACGTTTTAACATGTCCTCCAACGATTGGCCATAATTTTGCTCGAAAGGGAATGCTTCTGACAGTTTGCTTTGCCAATCAGGCCAAGTGAATAGTATCGAGTCTAAGCTTTCGTACCATGTTTTGGCCAATCCTTGGAGTTTTTGAAGGGCAAAATGAGTCGTCGTCTTCTCGTCCCAGCCATAGACGGTGGCACACTCATTCACTTTCTTCAACCACACGTCAACTCGCTGCCCTTTCTTAGATGGGTCAAAATCTGGAAGTATATTTCTGTGATTGGTACTATTTGGTTGAATTTGTGCGCCGACTACCGTCGATGGCTGGGCCTGAGTTTTAATAGAATTTAATAAGTGTGCAATATCCTTAGCAGAAAACGTAGGGCTACCTGAATGCCTCGCATCCTCGTCCTTGCCAGTTCGTCGACTTCGTTCTGAACGTGATCTTTCTCGAGTGTCACGCAATCTGCTTCGTTCACGCCGTAGCTCCTGTTCTAGCGCCTTTAATCGTTTTTGCTCCAGTTCCAAGTTTCGCTCCCGTTCTCGTAAGTCGGCACTGGTACGACTTGGAGGATGTTCTTCATTGCTATGGTGTTCTCTGCTCCTGAATCGACTACGATCCCGTTGTTGAGACTGGCTCCGACTCGGTCGTCGACTTCTACTACGAGTTCGAGTGCGTCCAGCGTGGTGGTGCTTGTCTCTACTAGTACTGCGCCTTAAACTCGCCAAGCGTCGTCGGGTCTGCGTCGTTATACTGTCTCGTGATGGCGTTTTCAGTCGCCTACTACTCTCCCCTTCACTCGGCATATTTATCTGGAATGTTCAAATTAATTAAAAACAACTTTCATTTACCAATACGTCAGAAAAATAAATAAACAGTGATATCTCGTAAACGGTGCGTCGTAGCGAAAAACTAACAAAATTTTCGGGCCCCGTAGACCCCATAAGGTGTGCCCCTCATTTTTTTTAATATCTTGAAAGTTATTTATTTATACATTTAATTTTACGGCAATACATTCGGGACATTCTAGTTTTAAGTATCATTTATTTATTCTTTGGTACGGACTTTTTTTTTTTTTTTTTTTTAAACCGTAAAGACTAGGCTGTATTGGCTTTGAACCCTTTGCCTTTCCCATAAGAGATAAATGAACATAAAAAAAACCGTTAATACCGTTATAATTGCAATAAACACAACTAAGTAAGTACGTCAAATTTGCTATTCAACCAAGTAGGTTGCAATAAATAAGCTTAATCTATATTAATGAGCAGATTCTATCGCTAAATGTAACGAATAAAGTTCTACAGTAACAATAGGTGTTGGTTACGTACCACTTCTGATATGTAGAAAAACACACACACTGACTTGTCAAACACACTTTATTTAGCACAATCAATACGTCGTATAATGCTACACAACACTTAAACCGATTTTCAAACTAGTCAAAATACATTTTAGCAATGAAAGGACACTTATCTTTTAATCGCGCGTACAACTCGACTGCTCCGTGCCGCAGCTCGTCACAAGAGAGCGAAACCAATATGGCCGATCCTTCAATCTGACAATAATCAATCTACCTTCCCTTATAAAATAATTTCTTAATATTTTTAAAAGTAAATCTCTAAGTACCCGAAATAAAAACCTAACACGTGTTTGTCCATTTATATAAAAAGTACTACATATAAAAATATTTTTTATATACTAGATTTTAGTTATGTTGAATACTACACTTGTGACCCAGTTTTAAAGTCAATACGTGGCCAAAAAAATATAATGGAAGGTGTTATTTTGGCGCGATATTCTATCGATAAAATTTTCAGGAAACGTGTTTCCAATCATATGAGTATTTAGATTATGATCAAGTTTTAAATATCCGAAAATCATAATACCTACTTGTACAAAATACGAGGATCATCGAATCAAAAAACACAAAAAAAATTAAGGTGCCGCCTTAATGACCTTACAACCCACATACTTTAATAAAGAAGTAGGTCAAAGAAGTAACGCAATTTTACCTAAACGACGCTCAGATTCCTGATATCCCATTGCGAAACCAAAATCCAGGTTGTTTGTGAAATTAACATTCGGCTTTAATACGCTGTAAGAAGGTTCATGATAGTACAGCACTCCTGATGCTGCATTTATTGCATGCGTCAGGGCGACTATACAAAATACCAGCTTATCTGAAACAGAGAAGATACCGTAAGTAAATAGATTAACTAGAGAGCGTTGGTGGCCTAGTTCCATCCGGGAGGAGCACGTTCGAGTGTCGGCAAGTAACAATATATTGATGGCCCCGTAGCCTAGTTGGTAGTACGTCTGCCTGCGAAGCATAGGGTTGCGGGTTCGAATCCCGCCCAGGGCAAACATTCGTGTGATGACCACTTGTGTTTACCTTGTGTCTGGATGTTGTATAATTTATAAATTTATCTATATTCGCTGTCTGACACCATAGTACAGGCTCTGACTAGTTTAGGGTCAGATGACCGTGTGTGAGATGTCCTCACATTTTTATATCATGTTTTCGGTAGAGACAGAAGTAGACCTCGCCAGTTGGAAAACCTACATAAAGCTAATTCGACAAAAAAAAATTACAACATTTTTTAACGTTTACAATATTTAAGAAAATCGGTTGGAAAATGAAAAGTTCTGGAAGAGAACAGACGGACATGCGAAAACATTCTGGCATTTTAATTGGAAAGGAGCATTATCGATTTGCACTTTTTCCAAAGTAAAAGGAAAAAAGCAATAATTAATGATATTTTATTAACAAGGCATGCCTTATGCAAATAGTATAATAATTAACCTAGTCACATACACAATATCTAGTTACATCCTTTCATCTTACATTACTGATGTCTTAAATACAAGTGTTTCTATTATATTACGTCTTGAGTTTTAGTTGATCGGTAGTGTACAAAAAGTGTTCAGTTGTGTGATTGTTATGTTTAAAATTCATTGGTGGAAACTGAGTTTTTGAAAATGTTTAATAGGTTCATTAAACATTTTCAAAAACTAAGTTTCCACCAATGAAAATGTTTAATGAACCTATGTTATAGTATAAGCTGTTTGTTTCCCGAATGAAACAATAAGAATAATTTTAAATACGACTTTATTTTGTGAATAGTTGGATAAATGATCTAAATTGACAAAGTCATGGAATTTGTAATACTCTCATCGGGGTGAGGAGGAAATTCAGTTAATAAATTAAACATTACGAGGATATACCGATCAATAACTAACAATAATTGTACAAGAAAAAAATGAACATCATGTTTTTTTTTAGTTTTTAGGTCTTTGGTCCTTTCGACGACCAGATACGCAACAGATAAGCATAAGAAAAATTGAAGGCACCAAAATTTCTTGTGCTAGTATATTGCGTCATCACATCCGACATTTACCAAGTTCTAGTTTGGTCTATAATAAATATAAATAAGTAATAGTCTGAAGTGTAGTAGTAGTAGGTAGGTAGTCTGTGTGTGAACTTCTATGTTACTTTTCTCTTAAATCAATTAGGTTTTTAAGATACTCTTGTGTTTACTTTCACTCAAAAATCTCTTTTTAGAGTAGGCTACGTTGGTTGGTAGGTTGGTTTTTGTTATAACTTTCCTTTCCTTTTAAATTATAAATAAAGAAATATGTATTTACATTATATCCTTTAAAATAAAAATCTATTAAAAACGAAAATCGTTGCAGTGGATTGGCTGGCTACACCAAATTGGATAGTGTCTTTTTTTGTTCCGTTCGTCATCGTCAGTGTAAACTTTAGCAGCCGGAAAACAAGTGCAAAAGCCAGCCTAGTATATTTGAATACCTACCTTAAGCTATGTAATTATATTCTATTTTCAAATATGATAGTTTTACGACTTACCCATATTTTTATTCAGTCATTAATTGCTTTTCGAAAAAACTCTGTTTTCAAAGTGGCTTGTGTACTTTATAAAACCATTAATTATTACACATATTTACAAGGTAAGTTAACATACGGGTTTCAGAACGACCGCTGTTGGACAAATGTCACCACCGATAGGTATTATGTTTAGTGATCACATTGACTCATCACGCATACTTGCGCACGGGCATTTTGATATCTTTGCATGAAGGGAAATTATTACCATTAAATAAATAAATACATCTCACATAAGGCCATCTGACCTCAAACTAGGCAGAGCCTGTACTAATGGGTGTCAAACTTTTAGGCACGCGCTTAGCGCCTGTTTTACTCTTTGGGGTAAGACTTTATGTGTGTACCTATGTATGATGATAACTTTATACTCATTTTCTAGTTCTGACTTCTAGCGCCAAAAAGTGGCCTCCCCATATATATTTTTTTATTTAATGTTACTTTGGGTCGCGGTCTACTCAATAGGTACCTACAGTACATTTGCATAAATTGGCTGTGCGCTACTGTGCGTGACAGACGGACGGACAGACTTATCAAAGAGCCCAGCCAGGCCCAGTAGAAATGCATTTTTAATCCGCGATTTAATTTTTAAACTCAAACAGAAAAAGACTATCTATTCTATCATGCATGGCACATATTTGGAAAATGGCGGCATCATCACGGGCTGTATTGTGACATATTATGGGTACCTACCTACATTATTGGTATTAGTTTCGATATTCTTGTTATATTAAACAGAGGAAAATTTAACCACAATGACATTATAGTACAAGGAAAACCAAATATTTGTGAAGCTTTACTCTGTTTGCAATTTAAATATAGAGCACGTATCATATCATTGTATTATTTTACCTCATACAATACCAACAGCAGAGGAAACTGATGTAACTTAGTATTTAAAATGTTTATGACATTTATATCCTTATTCGTTTGAAATAGTAGTCACATCCATCACATCACCATGCCATGTAAGTACGTTTGTTCTATATTCTGTGCTAATTAATATTTATTATAAGCATAAATCACGAAACACAATTTGAAACAAAGTAATATTATTTTCTTCTATTCTATCTATACTACCAGAGCGTCGCGGTTCATGATCGCGGCATAAGCCAAATGTGGTCCTTTTATTGTGACGTCATGACGAATCGTTCGGCACTTTCTTTGCTTTTTTGTTTTTTGTGCCTTATTTTTTTATTAATTATTGTGGCGTCATTAATAATAAATGTTTCTTTCTTTCATAATAAAACTGAAGAATCGGCGTGTACACAGACGTTGATTTGTTTTTCAATAAACTGATTGTAGGTGGTAAAGGGAGTGTAGCTGAACACAAAAATACAAGTTTTGAAAAAAATTACCATCTGTCTGTCTGTCTGTTTGCACACGCTTATCTCTGAAACCGTTGGACCGATTTAAATGAAATTTTGGTTGGTGTTACCTTATATCCCCGGTCAACATCATAGATAGATACTTTTTACCATGGGAAATAAATTAAAAAAAAAAAAAAAAAACAACGCGAGCGTAGCCGTAGCGTTGGCGGACAGCTACTTAATAATATAGAGAGCGTCAATGGCCTAGTGGCTAGAGAGTTTGGCTTCCGTTCGGGAGGTACAAATGTGTTTTCGATTTTTGAATTCAAATTTGTACGTTTTTTCGACGCTCTTCCGTGAGATAAAACATCGTGACAAAACCTGCAAAGAAATTTCGGCGTACTTCTTCTTTTGTCAATGACAAATTGGATAATTTTGGCCCAGAACCTAGCCACTTCGACTGCGACACTTATCTGTGGCATCCATCGGATCCTGCTGCAAGCAGGTGGCAGGGCAGGCAGGGCATAACACTAGGTTACATTGTTGCAATTATGGATTTAGTGACATAGTTACACTATACCTAAATTATTATATTGCTCGGTCTATGGTGGCGATATCAACGAAGCAGAATGTGTCATAATTCTATTAATAGGATATTCGTCAACGTTTTGTGCGTACATCGATTTCATTAAAAACGCGTATTATTTTTACAGTCCCTACTAATATCATAAATGCGAAAGTAACTCTGTTTGCTTGTTTGTTATGCTTTCACGCCACTGAACTGATTTTGAAATACAAAGAAAGAATATAGGCTTCCCTTTTTCCGCGGGAAAATACCTCATTCCCACGTCCGTAAATCCATTGCTAATTTCGGCAGTACATTTTTCTATCAGATTTTTAGATATAAAAAGAATTTTATATTCTTTGAGGCGTAGTTAGCAATTGATTTATGGACGTGAAACGAGAAAAACAAAGGCGAGGGGAGCGCGGGGCAGAAAGATAGTTTAGACATAATTATGAGATTTCAAAAGGCATCGAAGATCATACACAAAGTTGCAAGTACATGAAATGTACTAAAAAATAATAAAAATAGTGTTCAGATATGATGATGCATTCTGTAAAATGACGAGTTCTACAATTTACCGACGACATATAGAAAATATTATTTAAAACAACAATAACTCTTTGATAAAATGTCTAAGTGATATACTTTCAGATATAATGTATTTCAATTAGAAGTTGTTTACTAAAACAATTTAAAAACTTAAAAACTCAAATGTCGCGGAAAGTATATAATTAACGAGATTTTATTATATCTATTTATTTTGTTAATATTTTCTATCGATTGGCATAGGTTTTATATCTGTACAGCACAAAATTATACGACTTGCAACTTTAGGTGTATTTGGTTTCATACAAAAAGGTTCGTACCTCTTGTATGTACGTGTAAATTTTTTAATGTGTGTTTTCAGGTAACAATTGGCTTTGGGGCCTGATCGGCTTGTTCGCAAGCTTAGCGGGGGCGCGGGGCGCGTCGGGGGGCGCGGCGGGGGGTGAGACGGCGATTTATCACCATCGTCATCATCGTGTCATACAAGGGAAAGACCCCGATTCCCTATTCGGATACAGCATTGCGTTTCAAGAAAACATGAAAGAGTGAGTTTTACGTAACCCAGTACCTTACCTACACACACACATACACAAAAACACATAGGTACATACCTACACACACTATGTACACTAAAATAAAATAAATAAATATGTGGGGACATCTCACACACTGCCATTTAAGTAGTTAGCCTACCCCACTTGTAATTGTCCGATTTTAAAAAAATATATGTCACCTAATAGGTTTGTTTTCTATCTTTCCGCGAAAATAAAATGAAGTTAGTCACGCGAATATGTTGTCGTAGACCAATTTTTGAAAAAGTGCTGTTTCGGTATTTTTGAGAAATGGATAAAATCGAACAAAGAGCGGTGATTAAGTTTCTAAATATGAAAGGAATGAAAGGTTTCGAATTTTTTCAAGAAATGCGAAACGTTTTAGGTGATAGTGCTCCATCATATGCAACAGTAAAAAAATGGGTGGCCGAGTTTAAAAAGGGCCGTACAAGCGTTCAAGATGAACATCGTTCCGGCCGCCCCAAAAGTGTCACCACACTAGAAATGATCCGCTAAGTGCATGATAATATGGTTTTAACAGACCGGCGATTAAAATTATCTGAAATAGCTGGGGTACTAGGAGCCGTGTGGCACCGGCATAGAATAGTGTCACCCCCTCTCTTCCCGTGGGGGTCGTAGAAAGCGACCGAGGGATAACTACCAGAGGATGGGCAGCAGCGTCCTTCTGTGTATCTAAGACCACACTGTTGATCGCCAACCCGCATGCCAAGCGTGGCGATTATGGCAATATCCCCCCTATGGCTCACACAACCAAAAAAAGGCCCCTAGTCCTCGGCAGCCCCGCTGTTCCCAGCCCTGGAAACAGCTGCGGTAACGGTGGGGCATGGGGTGCTAAGAATCCCCGGGCGGCTCGTTGTTACCAACACCGACGACCTTTGGCCCTGGCAACATACAACAATCGGACACTGCGGACTGATGAAAAGATCTTCGAACTGGAGGAAGAATTGAGCAGGATTAAGTGGGACATCCTAGGATTATCTGAAGTCCGAAGAGAGGGAGAGGACTCGATAATCCTTAAATCTGGCAACCTGCTCTTTTTCCGGGAGGGCGAAGATCTGTCCCAAGGTGGTGTCGGGTTTTTGGTCCACAAGTCCCTTGTGAACAACGTGATCAAGGTCGAGAGTGTGTCGGCAAGGGTAGTATACCTTATACTCAGAATTACCAAAAGGTATTCGTTGAAGGTCATACAGGTATACGCGCCTACTTCGGCACACCCCGATATTGAGGTCGAGGAAATGTATGAGGACATCTCAACAGCCATACATACTTCCGAGTCTCACTTCACTGTTGTCATGGGGGACTTCAACGCGAAGCTGGGCAAACGAATCGGGAATGAGCTGAGAGTGGGGTTATTTGGAGTCGGAGACCGAAATCCCCGGGGCCAGCTGCTGGTGGACTTCATGGAGAAGGAAGGACTCTACATGATGAATTCCTTCTTCAAGAAGTCGGAACACCGCAAATGGACCTGGGTTAGTCCCGACGGCAAGACTAAAAATGAGATAGACTTCATCTTGTCGACGAGGAGACAAATATTCAATGATGTCTCTGTGATCAACTCAGTGAAAACTGGAAGCGATCACCGACTGGTTAGAGGCTCATTGAATATCAATGTCAGACTCGAAAGAGCTCGCTTGATGAAGTCTACGCTCCGTCCATTGCCAATCCAAATTCAGAACCCCGAACACTTTCAGCTCGAACTACAAAACCGATTCGAATGCCTAGCAGATTGCGAAGGAGTGGACGAATACAATGACAGGTTCGTGGAAGCTGTCCGTACAGCGGGGTCCAAGTTCTTTAAGACCCGCCGCTCAAATGGAACTAAAAAGATTTCAGATTCCACGCTCAGGCTCATGGAAGAAAGACGGAAAATGGTTCTGCAGTCCGCAGATGATGCTTCCTGCTACCGGCGGCTCAATAGACAGATCTCAAAGTCTCTGACTCGCGACATTCGCCAATTTAATACAGATCGTATTAAGGAGGCCATTGAGCGTAACAAAGGCTCTAAAGTGTTCGCAAGAGATCTGTCTATGGGGCAAAGCCAACTGACGAAGCTGAAGACTTCGGACGGTAGAACCGTGTCATCTAAGCCTGAGCTACTGGAGGAAATCGAGGGATTCTATGGACAGCTGTACACGACAACACGGACACCTGTCAGCCAAGCCGCAACTGACCCCAGAGCTAGGCTAACCCGACACTACACCGAAGACATCCCGGACGTCAGCCTGTACGAGATTAGGATGGCTCTCAAACAGTTAAAGAACAATAAGGCACCGGGTGATGACGGAATAACTGCTGAGCTTCTGAAGGCAGGTGGTACACCGGTCTTGAAAGCCCTTCAGAAACTGTTCAATTCCGTCATCCTCGAAGGTACAACGCCGCAAGCGTGGCTTAGAAGCGTGGTGGTCCTCTTCTTTAAAAAGGGTGATAAAACACTTTTGAAGAACTACAGACCCATCTCGCTTCTGAGCCATATCTACAAATTGTTTTCGAGAGTCATCACGAATCGTCTCGCGCGCAGGTTCGACGACTTCCAGCCTCCCGAACAAGCCGGTTTCCGAAAGGGCTTTAGTACCATAGACCACATCCACACGCTGCGGCAGGTTATACAGAAGACCGAAGAGTATAACCAGCCACTATGCTTAGCTTTCGTGGACTATGAGAAAGCCTTCGATTCGATTGAGACTTGGGCAGTGCTGCAGTCTCTTCAGAGGTGCCAAATTGACTACCGGTATATCGAGGTGCTGAAGTGTTTGTATGATAATGCCACTATGTCAGTCCGACTCCAGGATCGGAACTCCAGACCAATCCAGCTGCAGCGTGGTGTAAGACAGGGAGACGTTATTTCTCCGAAACTGTTCACCGCTGCACTGGAGGATGTCTTTAAGCTTCTGAACTGGAAAGGACATGGCATCAATATCAATGGCGAGTACATTTCTCACCTTCGGTTTGCCGACGATATCGTGGTCATGGCTGAGACCTTGGAGGACCTCGGCACAATGCTCGATGACCTCAATAGAGTTTCCCAACAAGTGGGTCTGAAGATGAACATGGAGAAGACAAAAGTCATGTCAAACGCCCATGTAGTACCCACTCCAATAAAAGTTGGGGACTCCGCTCTTGAAGTTGTAGACCATTACGTCTACCTGGGACAAACAGTCCAGTTAGGTAGATCCAACTTCGAGAAGGAGGTCAATCGTCGAATCCAACTCGGCTGGGCAGCGTTCGGGAAGCTGCGCAATATCTTTTCGTCCCAAATACCGCAGTGTCTTAAGTCTAAAGTCTTTGACCAATGTGTGTTGCCAGTGATGACTTACGGATCTGAGACGTGGTCGCTTACGATGGGCCTCATAAGAAGGCTCAGAGTCACCCAAAGAGCGATGGAGAGGGCTATGCTTGGAGTTTCCTTGCGTGATCGAATCAGGAATGATGAGATCCGCAGGCGAACCAGAGTCACCGACATAGCCCGAAGAATCGCTAAACTTAAGTGGCAATGGGCTGGGCACATTGCGCGTAGAACCGATGGCCGTTGGGGCAGAAAGGTTCTTGAATGGCGACCGCGCGCCGGAAGACGTAGTGTGGGCAGGCCCCCCACGAGGTGGACCGACGATCTGGTGAGGGTCGCGGGAAGCCGCTGGATGCGGGCAGCACAGGACCGATCGTTGTGGAGATCCTTGGGGGAGGCCTTTGTCCAGCAGTGGACGTCTATAGGCTGAGATGATGAGATGAGGCATTTCAAAAGAACGGACACTTCACATATTAAGTGAAGAATTAAGTATGAAAAAATTATCGGCAAGGTGGGTGCCGCGTTTGCTCACGGTTGATCAGAAACGAATTCGAATGCAAATGTCGCAAGAATGTTTAGATCGTTTGAAGACTGATACGACTGATTTTTTGCGGCGATTTATAACTACTGACGAGACTTGGGTTCATCACTATACACTAGAAACAAAAAATCAGTCAAAACAGTGGACAGAGGCAGGAACTTCGGCTCCGAAGAAGGCAAAGGCCGTGAAATGTGCAGGAAAAGTGATGACATCAGTGTTCTGGGATGCAAAAGAAATTTTGATGATCGATTAGCTTCCAAAGGGGCAAACGTTAACTGGCGATTATTATGCAAATCTTTTGGACAAATTACAAGAATCCATTCGTGAAAAACGACCGGGGTTGGCTAGAAAAAAAACCACCTTTACCAAGACAATTCGAGGGTTCTCACGTGCGTCACTGCCATGACGAAAATCGACGAACTGCATCATGATTTGCTTCCACACCCGCCTTATTCGCCAGACCTAGCACCCTCTGACTTTCACCTTTACCCTAAACTAAAAACATTTGTAGGGGGACAAAAATTTGAGACTGATGAGGACGTTAAGTATGCGGTGGACCGCTATTTTTTAGACCTCGATGAAAGTCATTTTAGAGATGGCATAAAGGCTTTGGAACATCAATGGTCCAAGTGCATTGAGGTTCTAGGAGATTATATTGAAAAATAAAAATAGTTTCGTTTCATTAAATAAATTGTTTTACTTTTAGGCTAAGTACTTATCAACCCGCCCTCGTACTTACGAATATGACAAATCCACACATAAAGCAAACACAACCCCCGTAACATGCAGTGCTATGACATGCCATATTGAAATATCCTCCACTCCAATAGGATAAGAGAATACGCACGACAAAATTATGTCTGTCACGCGTGGACCGGGCATGTTAGAGGGGCTGGTCATTAAACAACGTGTGCCCTGGGTGGGCAGAATTCCAAGTCGCGACCCTTTTAACCCCCGACAAAAAGAGGGGTGTTACAAGTTTGACGTCTGTCTGTCTATGGCATCGTAGCTCCTAATTCAACGGATTGCGCTGATTTTGATCAAGTTTCTTTTTGTTTGCAAGGTGTAACAATCGAGATTGTTCTTAGCTATGATCCAATAAAATATCTTCAGCAATTTGAAGATTATCAGCTCATTGCTAGTTGTTTGACATGAGGTAATTTACCATCATGGTAATTATTTTTGACATACATATTTGGTTTTATTATTCCTTTGACATTAACAAACTTTAATATACATACTTAATTTTTATTTTTATACATACTCGTATTGACGATCATACTACGGATGTCCTTTTTATACTAATGTAAAAACGTGTGCAATCTTGTAGTATGAGATAAATAAAACTAAACTAAACTAAACTGTTGAAAAAAGCATCACTTATGTAACGGTTTGGTGGCGGACGTTTTTAAATTTTTGAATTAATGTTATTGTTTTAAACTTATTACTACTGACTAGGCTACGAGGCTGTATAATATTACAAAGTGAAAAATTTTTTTTTAATATGTTCATAAGTTCTAATACTACAGAATCGATTTAAATTACGCAAATAGGACCTAACCATGGACGTAACAATGCTATATTTTATTTTAAAAGCTGTCAAAAATTCACTCATATAGGTCACTATTTGGAGTGTTTGATGGGGTTTTTTTTAGTAGATAGAGTGATTCAAGAGGAAGATATGTATAAACATGCATAATATACTTAGGGATAACCCACAATAACCATTTTCCCGTACGGAGCCGGGGCGGGTCGCTAGTAGAAGTAGGTATATAATAGGACAGTTATTTTATCTCACGAGTGCAGGTAAGCTTTCCTTGTAGTGTAGTGAGTATAGACACGCGTTCTTGTGTGCCTACTACTAAACTGAGCGCTACGCACACAAACACAATATGTACACACAAGACACACACACAAGTGTGGCTCGCCTGCGCTCATGAGATAAAACATCTGTACTATAAGAACCTTAGGCATTGACATGACTGGTTAGTCAAATGAGCTTATTTATGAAGTGTTATAAACAATAATTTCATATGGAAAATTAAAGGGAATACTAACTTATGACGCCATAGCTTTGTATGGACCGTGTTGCAATAAAAAATCATGAAACTGGTAAATAGCCGCGATTAGACTACACAATTTGTAGGACACTTTTTCAGTTAGGTTCCTTAGTAAGGACAAGTGTAATTGCAGTAAGGCTCCGATAATTAGGACACTAACTGCAATTACACTTGTCCTTACCAAGGAACCTAACTGAAAAAGTGTCCTTAAAATTGTGTAGTCTAATCGCGGCTTATCTTCTTCTTTCTCAGCCCGTTTCAACACACTGCTGGGTATGGTTACGTATTACAATCTGTAAAGTTTATTTAGCTAAGGTCGTAATGCCCATGGACGAAAGGCCTAAATTTTGAAATCCCTATTAGTGCGGGAGCCGGGGGCCTAAACACCTACCTCATCGAGTACCCCAATAGGCTATCTCTAGATCGTTAACCGTCACTTAAACACTGAAAAAAAAAAAGTCTGCCAGAGCCGATCCTGCCGGGTCATCGAAATTTTTGACGTATTTTTTTCGTGGAACTTACCTCATAAAGTACCCGAATGAAAGTGGTGGCATCAGTTAACCATTGATTAATAATGTATAAAAAAATTGGTCTGCCACTGCGCAACTTGCCGGAAGTACTTGGCAGACGCCCTGAAATGTGCCCATCTGACACCCTTCACTTACCTCATCGAGTACCCCAAAAGGCTATCTCTAGATCGTTAACCGTCACTTAAACACGGAAAAAAAAATAGTCTGCCAGAGCCGATCCTGCCGGGTCATCGAAATTTTTGACGTATTTTTTTCGTGGAACTTACCTCATAAAGTACCCGAATCAAAGTGGTGGCATCAGTTAACCATTGATTAACAATGTATAAAAAAATTGGTCTGCCACTGCGCAACCTGCCGGAAGTACTTGGCAGACGCCCTGAAATATGCCCATTATTGCCCATCCGACACCCTTCACCTACCTCATCGAGTACCTCGATGGGACCAACGCCAAAAAATAACCAAAATGCCTGTGATAATGGATCACAAGGTCTGCCAGGTCAAAACTTGCCGAAACTTAGTGTTTAAATCATTTGATTTCATTTCATTTCATTTCATTGATCTTTTTTTTTATTTCTTTTTGGCGAGAATTTAACATTTGTTAAAATGTATTTACCCTTTTGGATAAACGAATAAAAAAGAAATAAAAAAAAATGAAAAAAATTACTTCAAATGATTTAAACACTAAGTTTCGGCAAGTTTTGACCTGGCAGACCTTGTGATCCATTATCACAGGCATTTTGGTTATTTTTTGGCGTTGGTCCCATTGAGGTACTCGATGAGGTAGGTGAAGGGTGTCGGATGGGCAATAATGGGCATACTTCAGGGCGTCTGCCAAGTACTTCCGGCAGGTTGCTCAGTGGCAGACCAATTTTTTTATACATTATTAATCAATAGTTAACTGATGCCACCACTTTCATTCGGGTACTTTATGAGGTAAGTTCCACGAAAAAAATACGTCAAAAATTTCGATGACCCGGCAGGATCGGCTCTGGCAGACTATTTTTTTTTTCAGTGTTTAAGTGACGGTTAACGATCTAGAGATAGCCTATTGGGGTACTCGATGAGGTAAGTGAAGGGTGTCAGATGGGCACATTTCAGGGCGTCTGCCAAGTACTTCCGGCAGGTTGCGCAGTGGCAGACCAATTTTTTTATATATTATTAATCAATGGTTAACTGATGCCACCACTTTCATTCGGGTACTTTATGAGGTAAGTTCCACGAAAAAAATACGTCAAAAATTTCGATGACCCGGCAGGATCGGCTCTGGCAGACAAATTTTTTTTTTCAGTGTTTAAGTGACGGTTAACGATCTAGAGATAGCCTATTGGGGTACTCGATGAGGTAGGTGTTTAGGCCCCCGGCTCCCGCACTATATGGACAGAAGGCCTAATTTTGAAATATATAAAAGTCGTTAGATCTAATTATTGTTATACCTAAGTTTAAAATGTCTAACTTTAAGTAATCTAACGGACGAAATGTTTAATTTTAAAATATCAAATGGTCGGTATCTATAAGTAAGCGTACAGAATGTTGAAATAAAACAAATAATACGTATATGTTATCGGCCAAACCCGATTTTAGGCTAAGCCAGTTCACCAGGCCGCTGCACGGGAGTTCAGGGCACCCCTACTTCGGATAGTATAGGTTCGAAGGTTATGGCAGAAGCGATATGGGCGAGCGCATCGAGCCCAGATCGCTCGCCAATCCCTTCGTGTTAGGTTACACATGAACCTATACTAATCTAACCTAACCTAAACCCATTATAGCCTAGGCATAATTATTTTAGCCTAAAATCGGGTTTAGCCGGTAACATATACTATAATAAGGCCATTTTGGTTATTCAAAACACGCAAATACCATGAATGAATTGTTTTAAAATTAACCCTTCGTATATGAGTTTATTTATCTTTAAACATTGGAAACTTAGGTCTAACAATGATTAGATTAAACAATACTTACTTGTTTTAAAATTAGACCTTCTGTCCACAGGTGCTTGAAACTTTAGACCTTTCATCGTATAAGTGTTTTAAAATTTAAGCCTTTCGTCCAATAGGCATTACGACCTTAGATATTTAAACGTTAGAGATTGTAATACGTAACCCTGGGGGTTATCCCTCTCCTGTGTAAAAATGGGTAAATATCACCCACAAAATAAGTTAAACAGGAGTAATTTAAGACAATTTCTGCTGTTTTCAGAATGTTGATTGGTGCACCTCAACAAAGTCAAACAGGGGAAGTGTATCTATGCCCAATAGTCGAGCCCGGGGAATGCCAACTAGTTGACCACGGTAATATTTTCATTGTATTCCATAAAACTAATAACTAGATCACCTTACTTGGGTATGGTACTTACAAAATTGCCACGCTTCGCCCTCCCCCCACACGTAATATTAATAAGCCTATTGGTTAGTACTATTAAATTATTTTCTTTTGTGCTATTAGCGGGTTAGTACTATTATTTTCTTCTGTGCTATTAGTATAATTTCAGCCGAGATACGTTCACTGCTAAACAAAGGCCTCCACAAAGAACTCCTGCGCTGCCCGTGGCTTTACGCGACTCTCTCCAGATCGTCGGTCCACCTTGTGGAGGGCCTGCCCACACTGCGCATTTCGATTCCCGGACGATATTCAAGAACTTTTTGCCCCGACGGCCGTCGTAGATTGCACCTAGCACACCAATACAAAAAAAAGATCGCCCCTCTCCCTGCCGCTGTCATCTTAATTCAGCTATGAAAACTTATTATTTAGTATTTTGAATAATCGTGGCCTTGTTTAACAGATATTCTGAGGAACGACAGCAGACCCCCCTTTTGGTTTGGTGCTACGGTCAACACAGGGGAGAATTTTTATATGGTAATGTTCTGGTTTAATTATAATGATTGAATATTTGGGTAATTTCACGCCTGTAAATCAATTGCTAATTGGATGCTACATTTTTCTAGCAGGTTTTTAAGGTTCCGTAGCCAAATGGCAAAAAACGGAACCCTTATGGATTCGTCATGTCTGTCTGTCTGTCCGTCTGTCCGTCCGTATGTCAAAGCCACTTTATTCCGAAACTATAATAGCTATACTGTTGAAACTTGGTAAGTAGATGTATTCTTTGAACCGCATTACTATTTTTAGACAAAAATAGAAAAAAATACTTAAAACTGAAACTCAAAAAAATTTTTCATCGAACCCATAGGTATCTATATGGATAGGTCTTCAAAAATGGTATTAAAGTTTATAGTATCATTTTTTTTCTAAACTGAATAATTTGCGCGAGAGACGCTTCCAAAGTGGTAAAATGTGTGTGTGTGTGTCCCTGTAACTTCTAAAATAAGAGAATGATAAAACTAAAAAATATGTATGATATGCATTACCATGAAAACTTCCACCGAAAATTGGTTTGATTAAACGAGATCTAGTAACTAGTTTTTTTTAATACTTACGTCATAAGTACCCGGGTACCTACTGTTCTATTGCGCCAAAAACTCCATAAAACGGTGGACTCTGTGAACGCTCCGCGCTTTTCCGCTGATTCATTTCAAATATCTAGTACTCTTTGTGGACACATTCTATATATTATCGTTACAACAAGATTTTTTATTAGATATATCACACGATATTTTTTTTTTAAGTTACATTTTCCATGATTAAAATGTATTATTTAATGGCCCAAGTCCTTCTATGAGTCACGGACTTGCAAACATACGTGCACCTTTCCACTCATTTAGTCCAGTTATTTCGGCTGATGATAAAGAACATCTTACATACGACGGGTACATACGCACATACGCGAGTTCAACTGGCACTTGGCCAGTTTTAATTGTTTTGTTTTGTTTTGTTTCAGGCATGTGCTCCGCGATACATTACTATATCAAGATCTGCTGATAGTATGTGATTTCTATTATATTTATTCAAAGAATATTAAACACTATAGAGATGTAATTAATACAAGCGAGAGGGTTGTCTCGAAGTTGTGATTGCTCCCAAGGGAATGGAGCTACTTCCTATTGGTCGAAACTGACGGAAAACAAAGATGTCGCAACAAATCTCAAATCACTGATGTGTTGCCAGTTGATCGGGTCGCCATATTATATTACGTCTTATACTACCGAACAAAATTTAATCTTCTTATAATGGTGCATCCGTACACATCGGACAACATTCAACAACAATACTCATGTTATCATTGTTATGCAAATAATTAAACCAATAGCGTGTTAGCGCTTATAACAATATCAGCAAATAATTCTACATTTACATTTCATTACAACTTCAAGATTTCTAACAACATATTAAAGGCACGTTTGTTAAAAAAATTATTCAGCTTAGCAAAAACTGAGAAGCAAGCTCAGTATAACTGCTCAGTGGGTGATAGTAGATACATCATTACTAGAATGCTTACAAATTAATGGTTAAATAAATTAAAAAATAAAGTGAGATTGAATCTTGACTGGTATTTTTTGTTTTGCAGCTTTTACAAGCACTTATGGTCATTGCTACTATACTGAAGCAAAAAAGAAGCCTTCTTGGCAGGAGTTCGTCTACGGAAATACTGACGATCATAAAAGAGAACTTTACCACAAAGCAGCCTATGGAGTAGAATCAAAGAAACCAGGTAAAGAGAAGAACAAGCAATGAAAACAAAGTTTTATAAAAAATGTATCTTTAGTTTTTAATAATTCATAGAGAAGGTGAGCATGTCTCGTTATTGAATAACAAAATAAACATCAAAATTAGTGAAATTCTAAATATTGACATTTGTATTATTAGTATGAAGGCACAGATCCATTACTTGCTTGCGTTTCAAGTTTATCGGGTGGAATGTCCATGCTTGGCGTGAGTTAGAGGGTAAGGAGATTATATCAATAATAATCATATAAAGTATGGTCTCACTTTAACTAACACAAAAATCTCACTCTCTAATAGCAATGACATCTAATATAGGTACCATAGTTTTCTAAATATAAAACGTTCCACCGAGCACTTCGTCCCATATCCACATTTACCGCCTAATTATTGGCCGAAAAACTGTTTTGACGCCAGTCTCGGAGTTACGTTTAGAACTCACTTAAATATGAATTATCGTCTAACAATAATTCCCGTCTACCAACAATTTTCGTCCAAAAATTTTACAATAGCGCTAAAAAATCAAGTGAATCGATATCTAACGCCGTAACAGTTGTTTTCTACGTGAAGCGAAAAACAATTTCTACCTCTATGTTCTATACGTACATATAAGTTGAACATTTTTGATCAGCGAAGAATATTATTTTAAACAAACGTTGAATTTTTATTCATGCAGGACCTTTAGATAAGCGCTTAACGCATGTGTAATTTATTTGTGGTAGTAATAGTTTAAACCCATATTACTAATTCATGATCATTATCATCTCAGCCGAAAGACGTCCACTGCTAGACAAAGGCCTCCCCCAGGGGTCTCCATAATGATCGGTCCTGCGCTGCTCGCATCCAGCGGCTTCCTGCGACCCTCACCAGATCGTCGGTCCACCTTGTGGGGGGCCTGCCCACACTCGGTCTGTCGCCACAGCGATCCCCGCCCTCTGCCTCCAGCGATTTTTCATGCTATATCGGTGACTTTGGTTTGTCTGCGGATCTCATCATTCCCGATATGATCGTGCAGGAAAACTCAGAGCATAATAGCCATCTCTATTGCTCTTTGACTGAATTTGAGCCTTCTTATGAGGCCCATTACTTAATTATAATATTTTTTTTACAATTGCAGAAGAATTAACTGACACCTTCGGACTGTCTAGTTATGTTTATGACAAGAAAGTAATATTCGTCGGCGGGCCAATCATGTCTATAGGTAACGAATAACATATTTTAATATTACTTACATGTTAAAGTGTTAAATACAAAATTAAATAAATCTGACATTATTTAAAAAAAGACTCTTTGCTCTTTTAAACTCTCATAACTTTCTTAGAATGTAGAAAAGTATAATGTAGTAATCTATAATGTAATGATAATAATAATATATAATGTAATAATGAATGTATTGACTCACGTATGTACCATGTATTAAATTTGTATGCCTATTTATGTGGCGAAGCACGCTTGTACCAACTTGTTACACAATCTGTAAACTACCGTGTAAAGACATTTCTATTTCTATTTCTTTTCTATTTCTAAATAACATCTAAATACGGAATAGTTTGAAGACATATTTTTATACTAATTGACCGAGTGGTCGCTAAGCATGATAGTAATGATGATGATTTTAATGTTGAAATTATTTTTTATGCAGGCCGAGTATATCAGTACAAAAAAAACGACAAAAACAACGATATGATTTTAGTTCACAATAACCGTCTGAAAGAAAACAAAGTGTCTTATAATTTTGGTAAGTTGTTTTATTTCATGAATAGCTTTTTTTTTACTGTACATATTACTAACGAACAACAGATTTTTTTTTTTAATTGACCTATGCTTGTGTCGAAAAGGTACGACCAATCAAGCTTCACCGGACTTGTGGGAGCTTCACCGGACTTGTGGGAACGAACAACAGACATAAAAAAGTAGACACAACCGGCACAAATTATTTCCTACGAAATGTCTTCCGCTAACTTTATTTTTTGTTAGAGCTCCAAGCTCAATATAAATATTCAATTATCGTATGGGTTTATATACAAACTGGAGATGTAAAATATTTTGTTCAATGAGTGCCCCACCGGAATGCGAACTCGAAACCTCTGTAACGTCAGGTGAGCTTTACCACTCGACCACGGAGGATTAATTAATCTTATATATAAAATTTTCGTGTCACAGTTTTCGTTCCCATACTCCTCCGAAACGGCTAGACCGATTCTCATGAAATTTTGTGAGCGTATTCAGTAGGTCTGAGAATCGGCCAACATCTACTTTTCATACCCTTGAGAGCGGGCGGAGCCGCGGGGCGAACAGCTAGTAGTATTATAATTGTTATCGCAAATGTATAAAAAAACCACCACATACAAACCAAATCAGTGCCCACTGGCCACACCGGTGGTGTTGTCGGTATCTCACTTTGATTCATACTCATTTTTTTAGGTTACAGTATAACTTCCGGCTACTTTGCAACTGCCAACAAAGAAACAATTGCAATCAGTTCTACTTATGGTACTAAAGGCTTTGGAATAGTGAGTAATGTAGAATAAAGCTACGATTTAAAATTGTAAAACATTAAACTTACCCTTTTTCATCTCAAGGGCGCGAGTCGAGACTACCCTGAAATCGGGGTGAATTATATTGTACCCCGTATACCTTTTGTAATAAAAACCAATACATTCGAATATAATAAAGCGATTTTTAGGGTTCCGTAGCCAAATGGCAAAAAACGGAACCCTTATAGATTCGTCATGTCTGTCTGTCTGTCTGTCCGTCCGTATGTCACAGCCACTTTATTCCGAAACTATAATAGCTATACTGTTGAAACTTTGTAAGTAGATGAATTCTGTGAACCGCATTAAGATTTTCATACAAAAACAGAAAAAAAAAACAATAAATTTTGGGGGTCCCCATACTTAGAACAGATAGGTCTATAGATAGGTCTTCAAAAATGATATTGAGGTTTCTAATATCATTTTTTTCTAAACTGAATATAAAGACGCTTCCAAAGTGGTAAAATGTGTGCTTCATGCAAACTTCCACCGAAAATTGGTTTGAACGAGATCTAGTACGTAGTATTTTTTTAATACGTCATAAATCGTAAACCACTATTTACCTTTCACTTTTATTAAAACATCGATCAAAGTTACAACGAACTACAAGAGCTTTTATATTATGTTACTTGCTGCTACGGAACCTTTTATGGGCGAGTCTGACTCGCACTTGGCCGCTTTTTTTAATTGTACAGCGAATGCGACTGGCCACGTTGGCCTTGAGAGCGCACGTATTCCGTAGGTGGGAATTTCGTAGTGCAAATGACCAGACGCATGTGCTGGTTTCTGTACCTACTTTGTCTTAATATTTCCTAAATTAATCTTTAATGTATTTTAGGTATATTTTTACGACTATAATCAAGAAATGAATGACAAAAGGCAGCAGTTATTTACCAATCTATTTGTGAAAGAGGAGACGTTGGATAAATCAGTTGTTAAAGTGGGATCACTTTTCGGTGCCTGTCTTGGCTCTGTATTAAGACACGATAAAAAAAAATCATCAGCATTACTAGTGGGTGCCCCGGCTTATGCGAATTCAGGATATGATATTGGAGCAGTATTCATATACATCTTTGAACGGAGCATACCTATTAATAAAGTGAGTGAATTTTGTGTATATTTCTATTATATTTGTTGTACTCGTAATTACGTGTAGGTATTTATTTTAATGAAGAGCGTCGGTGGCCAAGTGGCTAGGCCCGTTGACTTCCGTTCCGAAGTTCGATGGTTCAAACCTCGGCACGTACCAATGTGTTTTCGATTTTCGAATTCATATGTACGTTTATTCGACGCTCTTACGGTGAAGGAAAACTTCGTGAGGAAACCTGCACACACCTGCGAAGAAATTCAAAGGTTGTGTGTGTAGTTGACCAACCCGCACTGGGCCAGCGTGGTCGACTAAGGCCTATTCACCCTGGTATCAGGGTAGGCTCGAGCCCCTCGGTGGGGACATATATGAGCTGTTAACGAATTTATTTTAATATATACGTACATATTTTTTCTATTTATCTACGAGTATTACTAGCTTTCCGTCCCGCGGCTCCGCTCGCGTTAACAGTTTTCCCGTGGGAATGAGGTATTTTCCCGCGGTAAAAGGTAGCCTATGTTACTCAGGGTGAATGTAGCTTTCTAATGGTGAAGGAATTTTTGAAATCGGTTCAGTAGTTTTTGATTTTATTCATTACAAACATACACACACACACACAAATACAAATCTTTCCTCTTTATAATATTAGTATGAAGTACTATAAAGTATGAAGTATGATAATTCTGTGTATGTAGGTAAATTTTAAATATTTGGTATTATTAATTATTCCTGCTGTATGTTGCACTGCACTATTACGGCATGTTCATTTGTGTGTCCTCTACAGTAAGGTTGTCTGGTAGAAATCAAGCAAGCGATAAGACCGCCTTTGCACACTATGTAAATAAATATGTGGGACATCTCACACACGGCTATTTGACCCCAAACTAGGCAGAGCCTGTACTATGAGTGTCAGACAGCTGATTATACATACATACATATATAAATATACAACATCCAGACACAAGGCAACTCATCACACGAATGTTTGCCCTGGGCGGGATTCGAACCCGCGACCTTGTGCTTCGTAGGCTAACTAGGCTACGAGGCCATCAAGTTGTTCTCCAGTGTTGTTTTTATGTTTGCTATTTTTGTGTGTAATAAATTGTTTTTACTTACTTACTGAAAGTGCGTTTTTTCTCCGTTAAAAGCTCATATAAGTTACCCACAGGTTCAAGACTACTCCGAATCAGGGTGAACAGGCCAGTGCGGTTTAGTCGACTTTACACACAACCTTTTCAACTCCCGTCGAAAAAGAGGGGTGTTATAAGTTTGATGTCTGTCTGTCTGTCTGTCTATGGCATCGTAGCTACTAAACGGATGCGCCGATTTTGATCTAGTTTTTTTGTTTGTCACAATAAAGTGTTTGAGGCTTTCGTGCTTAGTATACAATATTTTATTATTTTTATGTGTCTCTACGCAATAATTTAAAATAGGTATGTTTTACTATACCATATTTTTGCCAATTTGAAATTATCGCATAAAGGCCCGTAAAAATACAAAATAATATCTTCAGCCATTTGAAGATCATACATCAGCTATTTTCTAGTTGTTGAAAGGATCAAGTCTTAGAGTATAAATAGAAAAATTTCTGGGAGGGATCAAGTATTGGATGTAAGTGGTGGCGGGAGCTTTAATTTTTTTTTAATTTAATGTTATAATTTTATCGCTGGTGTATGCAGGTTTCCTCACGAAGTTTTTATTCGCCACAAGTAAAACTTAAACGTCAAATAAACGTACACTTACAAATTCGAAAACTCCCGGCGCTTTTTTTTTATTGACCTATGCTTGTGTTGAAAATGTACGACGAATCAAGCATCACCGGGCTTGGAACCTGCCGGTAGCGCACTGGCTCGTCTCACCCTTGCGATGGCTTTTTAATGTTTATCTATCATCATCATCATCATCTTTGTTTTTTTTTAATTGGGTATGCTTAGTAAAAAGAAACGTATTTTTTTTCTATTTTTATCTGAAAGTAAATATCATTCTAAGAAACTAATTTCATTATTTTAATTTTTAGTTCAATGGTTATTTTTATTTTACCACTTTAAAAATTTGCTCTTGTGACGTCACTGGGTCACATACTGTTCGTTTTAAACGATAAGCACTTTCTAGGTTCACGAAATGAGGGTCTGGCTCATAGTAGAGGCAAACAAAACAATTCTATGAGAAGAATAGGGGATTTCTCAATGAATAATAAAATATTTAGATATTATTCTTAAATCTTATAAAAGCTAACTTCAACGTATGGCAGCGTGACGTCACACGGGTCAAATGAAAGTCATTAGGTTTTTTGGACATTTAAACTCAATCAATGCGTATGCGTATTTTGAGAGAAAAATATGAAAATAAGATATTATCTAATCACTAAATCTCCAAATGGTTTTCGTATTTTTACCTCTCACAAAAAATTAAGCATACCCAATTGACCTATGCTTGAGTCATAAAAGTACAACTGATCAAGCTTCACCGGACTTGCTCATCATCGTCATCTCAGGTGCTCCGCGTTAAATGTTCTATTTTTAATGTTATCTACTGGTACACGTTACCAAGATTGTTAATGATATTGATCTTATCTATTGTTTTGATTTAAGCCTAAGCTGCTCAGGATATTGCTGCCGTTCCATGAAGACAACAATGGCGGACGCTTTGGCGCCTCCATCACGACCATCGGAGATTTTCACAACAAGAAAGGTTACCTTTATTTGACTCACTAGTAATATCACAGCAGATTAGCAAATACTGAAATGACATGCTTAGTCACTTGTTCTGATCAACGTTTTCAAATATTCTTATCTTGGAAAGGTAAAAAAAAATGTTCCTCGCTAATAAAAAAGTTATTTTAATTGAATAATTTGTAGTAGAGAAGCAAATGTTTTTAGTTTTTGGGAGAAGTATCTTTGTAAAAGTAGATCAGATCTTTTAATTGAACATACATACATATATACATAAAGACACGCTCTTTTTCTTAACGAGGTGAGCAGAGTTTTAGTAGTTTGTTAACTTACAGGAATACCTAACTAAACTAAAACCACTATTAGCAAACAGTTAAAACAAGCCTATATAAATGTAAATATATCTAAAAATCTAAACTCATTTTCAAAAATATCTCAAATTATAATACGATAGTAAAACCAGTAAGAAAATTACCTGCAAAAATACTGGGATGTACAATAAATAAGCTAATCGTCTGTCTCTCTCTGCAAAACAACTTTTCTATGAAAATCATGAAGCGGACATGTAAAGTGACGTCATGTTACAAGTCGGATCTCTCGTTCTAATCTACCACTTTAAATCAATGTAACTCGTAAAATAAAATTTTGGAATATAATCACATTCGGTTATGAATGATGATTTAAATTAATATTTAAAAAAAACGCATATTCCCTATTGATGATAGCAAGACGATGGAATGATAAAATATAATCCAAAATCCATCCATGGCCGAGTGGCTAGGGCCGTTGACTTCCATTTCGTAGTTCGCGAGTTCAAGCCTCGGCACGTACCAATGTATTTTCGATTTTCGAATTAAAATTTTATGTTAAATTCAAAATTCAATTTTTTTATTAATTATAGGCTCTCAGATTGTACGTTTACTCGACGTTCTTATGGCGAAGGAAAACATCCTGAGGAAACCTGCGCACACCTGCGAAGTAATTCAAAGGTTGCGTGTGATGTTCAAGTCCGGTGAAGCTTGATTGGTCGTACCTTTTCGACACAAGCATAGGTCAATTCAAAAAAAAAAAAAGCGTGTGATGTTGAACAACCCGAACAGGCTCGACCCCTCGGTGGGGGCATATATGAGCTGTTAACTAATCCTTTTTATCTCTCATTTTAGTGGTCGCCATCGCCGCTCCTTATGAGTATGATGGCAGAGGTGCCGTGTACCTTTACGATGGCCACGCGCTTCTGTCCAATACCGGTGAATCAAGGTTGCGCTACATACA
Organism: Teleiodes luculella; assembly: GCA_948473455.1. Lineage (NCBI taxonomy): Eukaryota > Metazoa > Arthropoda > Insecta > Lepidoptera > Gelechiidae > Teleiodes > Teleiodes luculella. The sequence goes on along the minus strand of OX419586.1, from coordinate 5,616,678 downwards.
AAGGTTGCTACCCGATGGCACGACACGTTCCTTTGGGTTGTCGCTCACTGCACTGAACGACGCTGATGAAAATGGATGCAATGGTATGAAATATTTATGAACAATTATACTTATATATTATACATATATATATAATCATAATATATAGAATCTTAACTTATATGCATGCTGAATATACAGTACACACTACTACACACTACACACTACTTACCACGTACTTATACTTTAACAGTGCCTTACCCAGGCATCAAATGAGATACTTACTATGTATTGTATTGCCTTAGACCTTAAAATGTACCATTTGATCGCAAATGAAGTAAATAAATAACTAAATAAATAAATTATTATAAAATTTTGTCTTTAACAAAATATGTTGAAAGAAATGAATGTAATTTATCAGCTCAGCTAGCTAACAGTTGTTAGATTATATGCTTCTAGCTGTGACCTCACTCTACCTTAAATTAGGGTGATTAGGGATTTTTATTTCTCTTAGCGAACTGCTACGAGATCTGGCTAGGACATGGGACAAAGGGGCGGAACATCTTGTTACCCGAAGCGAACTTTATTCCAGATGGCTATTCTACTAAGTGTAATCTATATTAAATAGGCAATGACTTAACTAAGTGATGTAATAATATCCAAAAGTTAAAAAATAAATTCTTTGAAATCTTCTTTGAATGATGCACGCTATTATCTATCTGTTTTTACTTCCAGAAATTGCTATCGGTGCACCCTTAAATAGCAGCGTTACTTATATGCCATGCATAGCTTCGGTGAATGTAGAAATGGAAAATGTTAAATACCCAGATTTGACAGTAAGTACACAAACAGAGTATTTTTTATTTATCTCTTTAAATATGTGATTTCTAGTAATAATTTACAACAGTAGTGGTCGAGTGGTCAAAAACTCGCCTGACGTTACGGAGGTTCCGGGTTTGAATTTCGGTGGGGACTCGTCAAACAAATATCACTTTGTATGACTTTCCCCAGTTTGGTTAGGACATTGCAGGCTGAATCACCTGATTGTCCGAAAATTAAAATGTTTCCGTGCATCGAAAGGCACGCAAAGCCGTTGGTCCCGGTTACTATCTACGGATGTAGTCGTTACATGAGCCATATCAGAAGCCGCAGGCGGCTCAATGATTCTGACACCAGGGTTATGTGATAGGTTAACCTCGAAACCCACACGATAAGAAGAAGATTGTTTGTAATAAATATGATACGAGTATCGGCACAGAACGCTATACAGGGTGTTAGTAGTGAATTATCAAATACTGAAAAGACACGCTCAGTCAATAGATCTGATCAATTTGCTCCAAAAATAACTTTCCCCGGAGACTTCTCCATACAAACTGTTCGATTAAAATTACTGTTTTGTATTCCTCTACATACATATAAAAGTTTCCAAGAAATGTTTGTTTGGGTTAGTTTCTCAAAGCTATGAACTAAGCTTGTCATTTGCTAAGCTGTCATTTGCACCCTGTATTATAAACGTGAAAGTTTACAGGGCTATTTCTAAATCACGGATTTTCTTTATATGACACGGACGTGTGTGTTGGGACAAAAATAAATAGACTTAGTTTTCAAACCCAAAAAAAATACATTTTCAGTTTAACTCTACAATGGAAGGCCGGCGTTGCTCTAAGCTACAATGTCATATTAAAGTTTGGTCAGTGGTTTAAAATAGTCCTGTATTTTTATACGTACGATATGTAAGTAGGTTTTTAAATAGACCTACGCTTGTGTCGACCAATCAAGCTTAACCGAACTTGCATCCTTCAATCGATGAAATTGAACAGATTATTGTACGTTATTGATGTATCGACATTATTACAGAAACAATTCGAGGAACTCAAAAGCAAAGATACGGCCTTTACTTTTACTCCTTGTTTGAAGATAATGTACAAAAAAAAGCCTGATCCAAGTAAAATTGAAACAAGTAAGTACACGTCATCACGTCCCCAGTCCCCACAGAGTGAACAGACCATAAGGTCCCAAATTCTAGTCGAGTACTTGAACGATAAAAATGTTTTTATTTTGTAGTACGAGTAACTATAGCAGCTCCATATTCAAAACTAAATCCGTTAATATCTCGTTCTATTTCTGTTTCCTTTTTGCTCCATATGAAAGAACTAGATGTAAAATGTATTTGATTATGACAGCCGGAATAACACAAGTAAACGATTTTAATAATAAACTTCAAAATGCAAAATTGTGTGCTAATTTATTAGAATAGTACTTTTGACTTTGAACTGAAACTGTAAATCATGGGAGGTCAGCGAACTCGTTCGCCTATTAACTTATTATACTTTTGTAATTCAATGCGCTTGTTTTGACTTCTTATGTATTGTATTATTGTAGAAAAAATATTTTAAAAAATCTGTTTCAGGTGTTAAATTCACCATAAAAGTAATTCATCCCGATGTAAAATTAGAGTCTGGAGACAACAATGGTACAACGAAAACAATAAACGGAAACTTAAAACAATCTCCAGATAACAAGCTGTGCCATAATGGACTTAATGTATTGCTTCCAAAGGTACTTTATCTTCTCTCTTTGCATTTAACAGTCGTAAACACCCTATTATGCTCTACCTTGAAATGAAAGTGATACTAGAAGGGCTAGAGCCATGGTCTAAGAAAACAAGGTCTAACACTCCGACCACGTGACTGACACAAGCCTACGTCATTTTGCCTGTTCATCCTTGTCGAATACGTGTAATAGACAAGGATGAACAGCGTAAAATGACGTAGGCTTGTGTCAATCACGTGGTCGGAGTGTTAGACCTTGTTTTCATAGACCATGGCTAGAGCACATTACCCCGATTCCACTCGAACTCAACTCACAGTATGGAATTAAATTGTAAACTTTATATCTTGTTAATAAGAGTGAATTTTACAACATGTCAGTTGATAGTGGACGACGAGTAGACGTTTCTCACAGTCGGCGTTTTTCACCTATTGACTGTCACCGACCTCACCCACCAGTTTACCCCTCATAGTGGCGTGTTGCCGACGAGTCGGGCACGAGTCGACAATACATAATAGATTCTTTATTAATTGTACACACAAAAATAAGTGGTAGTTTACAAGAGCGAGCTTATCTCCTAGTAGAGATCTCTTCCAGCCAACCCGTAACAAGTGTGTGAAACTTTTGATTTTATAAGACCTATTATGTACCATTTGAATGCTAATAAATGAATATGAATATGAATATGAAAACTATTACAAAATTCTTTGACAAAATTGCAGGAACCAAGTTTTTGATATAATACTTACTAATATTCATATTACATACACTACTCCAAACTTAGAATAAATACAACAATCAGCTTACGGCTAGCGAGTAATGCGTTGCCAGCCTGCGTTTTTTGTTCACGATGCGTTGCCCACTCATTGACGCCAAGTTGAGTCGCCAACTCGTTGACATCGAGCTGATAGTTCGACTTAGTAGGGCGTTGGATTGGTCTCGACTTGGTATGCAGGTTGGGGATAGCATTTGTTGCTGATTGCATAGGTTCACGCTGCTGCTCACTTCTTGGATCATGTTCTTTTATTTGTTTTTTACGACATCTGTCATAATTTATGAACAACAGCCAACAGGTATACAATAATGAACATTTTTACGGACTATCTTGGCAATTTCATTTTGAAGTGATTTGTGAGAGTATTTGACAACTGCGAAAATCTGAGGATGTTCATTATGTTTACAATTGGATTAAAATACTATTCGAATTTTCAGGAAGCGGACTATGATCAAAACCTGATGTTTGAACTGTCTATGGTTCTCGATCAAAACCCGTATGAAAGCGAGTTCAATCCCAATCTGGTGCTTCTGAACAATGGTCGGGTGAATTACTTCAAACAGTTTAAAGGTCCTGTTTTACCTGAATCTAACGTCAATTTTACATTACGTACTACTGTAAAGTAAGTTTTATTCTTAATGTGTTTAAGAAACATGCTTCCTTAAATAAAACTTAGACATCTTTTAATGAATATACTACATTAAATATATTTTTTAAATAGTCCGCCCGCGTTAGCGTCAGTCTTTCCCGTGGAAATGAGGTATTTTTCCGCGGCAAAAGGTAGCCTATGTGTTATTCTAATGCTTATGCTATATTGTTTTTAAGATTCAATAAAATCCATTCAGTAGTTATAATAAAACTTAGAATAACAAATATCCATCCATCCATCATCCTCACAAACATTCGCGTTTATAATATTAAGGAGGATAGTAGGGTAATATCTGCTGAAAAACTGATTATAATAATTCTCTAAGAACACATCATTTTATTCATGTAACAATACACCCTATGGAATTTTGACATCTTCCGCCAAATTGCTAAGCAGTTTGTTGGCAGTAATAGTAACATGTACGAGTATATTACTGCTATAACACTACTTAACATTATATAACTATACATATTATATACTTGTTTTAAATAGTGCCTACTGGTTAGAACCGTTGCTTCTTATTCTCCGGTGAAAACGTCAACTCTACAACAAAAGCGTAGGTCAATTGAAAAAAACTTCTCATTGGGGAGGCAAAAGGCAGGTCCGATCTGAAACATACCGAGCAATGTGTTATCGATTTTCGAATTAATATAATATTACCCTTGGACCTTTATTCTACAACATTTTACAGAAGGGTAAATTTTGTACGAAGTTGGCCAGCATCGTCAAATAAGGCCTGTTCACCCTGAATTCAGGGTAAGTTCGAGCGCCTTAGTAGTTTTGTATGTAAGCGGGTAACCAAATATCTTTCTTTTAAAAAGGGAGCCGTACATAATCGGCTCAACGGATGAGGAGGAGCTGGTGATACGTATTTCGAACTCCGGTCAAACCGCGCATAGGTTGTGCGTGCGCACGCGCCTCAACGGCATCAAAGTGTCGAAGATGCCTACCGACTACTGCTCCATCAATGTGGCCGACGACGAACTAATATGTCACATAGATAAGCTCCGCAGTGGACAAAGTGAGGTAAGGATTAGGTCAACAATTTCTTATCTTCTTAACAGTTAATTATGATTTTTTAAGATTGTCGTCGGTTGCTCTACCGATAACAGCTCATTTTATTTTTTTAGTTTCTTTCTCCCTTATGGGAAAGGTCAGCTCTAAAATTGATGATGATAGAGAACCATAAAGCGTCCGCTTTCTATTTAATTTTTTGTTTGTATGTGAAACTTTTTTTAGAAACCTATTCTGTGTGGTATCAAATGAAAGGGTTTCTTGAGTCGGTTCTAAAATATACTCGTGTATTTATAGGCGTTTAACGAAATTTTGTTTTTTTTAGGTTATGAATATAACGTTGTCCATGAAATCACTAAGCAGCGCCGACGATCGCCTGGAGTTGACTTCTGAATTGTTCACGAGTAACTGTCGCATTCGTGCTGAAGAGAAAAAAAACATCACCGTCATCCTTACTAAAGACGCCAATGTCGGCATAAAAAAGTAATTTTTTACTTATATTATTTTTCTTAAAAAAAAATGGTAATTAAGTAAAATTAATGAAAACAAAACAAAGTTTTTCGCACTAATTAAAATTTTTGGTAGCTAAATAAATCACGTGTATAAAAATAAATTAAGTAATAATTATTAATTCATCGTGTATAAGTAAATTTGAGATCAAAGCAATGAAAAAAAAACTAAAACAATAAGATTTTTATTGTACAAGTAATTTAATTGTATATTTAAAATACGCCATTCTTTATTATACAGCATATCAATACCAAGTTTCTTCGTAAATGCAAGCAAAGAGGAGTTAGAATTCGGTGGAAAAAGCATAGTGCATTTATATAAGGTCAGTTTAAAATATCTTATTGTGTACTTATTATGAATAATATAGAATAGAATAGAATAGAATAAAATAAAATATATTATATTTTCATTAAATTTAATTACAGATTACGAATAACGGTTTTACTGTTTGGAAAAACTTGTCTTGTGAAATCGCGCTGCCGCCCCAAGTAGCCACAGAAAAGGTAAGTAAGAAAAAGCTTGTATTGTGAAATCGCGCTGCCGCCCCAAGTGGCCGCAGAAAAGTTAAGTACTTAAGAAAAACTTGTCCTGTAAAATTGCACTGCTGCCCCAAGTGGCCACAGAAAAGGTATATAAGAAAAAACTTGTATTATGAAATCGCGCTGCCGCCCCAAGTGGCCGCAGAAAAGTTAAGTACTTAAGAAAAACTTGTCCTGTAAAATTGCACTGCTGCCCCAAGTGGCCACAGAAAAGGTATATAAGAAAAAACTTGTATTATGAAATCGCGCTGCCGCCCCAAGTGGCCGCAGAAAAGTTAAGTACTTAAGAAAAACTTGTCCTGTAAAATTGCACTGCTGCCCCAAGTGGCCACAGAAAAGGTATATAAGAAAAAACTTGTATTATGAAATCGCGCTGCCGCCCCAAGTGGCCACAGAAAAGGTAAGTAAGAAAAACAGACTGTATTTGTACTGTATTGTAATGTAAGCTTGGTTCATGTTGGTTACAATTTGTATTTAGTAAATATTTTGATATACCTACCTACTTATTTGACAATCATCATCATCATCATCTCAGCGGAAAGACGATTGTTATAATAATATCTTTTACCACATTTTTTTGTATCATCAACGAAGATTAAATGCGTTGTTCCTAAAATAATAAGTTCAGAATAAAGTATTTTTAAATACTTTTTTAGTTCACTTACGCTTGTGCAGCACAATCGACGTATCAAGTTTCACCGGAATTGCAAGAGAGGGTCTACCCTAAAACTACTATTAAAACTAAGATTATAATTCAAGGTTTTTTAGCATAATCAAGTTGGAGAGCCAATTATTATTACAGATAATGTCTGCTCAAGTTTTTAAACACAACTAGAAGATATGTACCTATTCACAAATAATGGTGATTTGTTGATTTTTAGGTTACGATAAAGCCAACCAAACCAGAGACGGAAAACTGTGTAATAGTAGAGCATACAGCGTACTGCGCGCTGCCAGAACTGGGCAAGAAGTCAGTCGATGTAAGAATTCAAATGAAAATCGAACCTGGTTCTGATTTTGCAGGTAAACAGTCAAATATTCGTATACTAGTTTCCGCCCGTGCTAATAGTTTTTTCCGTGGGAAATAGTGGGAATAAGGGATTGGATTTTCCCGCGTTAAAAGATAGACTATATATTATTTTGTATATAAGCTATATTATTGTAGGTTCATTAAAATACATTCAGTAGTTTGTAAGAATGTGAAAGAGTAACAACCATCCATCCATATATTCACCCTCACAACTTTTGCGTTTATAATATTAGTAAGACAACTGGCTCTAAGCTGTAGATCTCCGTGACTCCGACCGAAATGTAAAAAAAAAACAGACTCACACACCTATTAAATTAAATCTTTAGTAGGAATACCTAATTTATTTTCTATCCAGCTCGTAGCAATTTTGTATAAATTCTTTTGTTGCTTTCCTATTAAGTAGTTATTATGATGATTTCTCCTGTTTTTTGTTGACTGAATACAATTAATGTAATCATTCAATAAATTTGTTTTATTTTTCTATTAACTATTGTTTGTTGTTATTTCAGCGCAAATTAAAAAGCGAAAAGCGACAGTGGATACAAAACTGACACTGAAATTGTTGAATGTAATGTTAGTTAGGTAAGCGTACCTACCAACTAATTTTTTTTAGATAACATGCATAAAGTGTGTTTAGCAAAAACTGAAAGAACATACTCAGTCAATGGATCTATTCAACTTTTCCAAAGAAACTTTTCTCGGAAACGAAAAAGAAAAAAATCTATTCCATACAAACTGTATCAAATTATTGATGATCCTTTCAGTTTTTGTTATGCCGTGCATCGTCACTTACAACCCTACGTACCCTTTGTAAAGCCTGACCAAAGAAATAAAAAAATAAAGAAATAAATTTTAATAACTCCGCACACAAAACCGTTACTTGATACTTTCAACAACTAGAAAAGAGCAAATAATCTTCAAATGGCTGAAGATATTTTCTTGAATCGTAGCTAAGAACACTCTCGATTGTGACACCTTGCAAAAAAATTAGATCAAAATCGGGGCATCCGTTTAGGAGCTACGATGCCACAGACAGACAGACAGACAGACACACACGTCAAACTTATAACACCCCTCTTTTTTGTCGGGGGTTAAAAACTTATGTTTGACTTGTGTCTGGATGTTGTATTTTTATATATTATGTATGTATATAAGCTGTCTGACACCCATAGTACAGGCTCTGCCTAGTTTGGGGTCAGATGGCCGTGTGTGAGAAGTCCCCACATATTTATGTTTTCAGTAAGGATATTAAGAAAACAATTTTTTTTTTTAATAACATGAAATGACTTTTCCTTCAGAACAACTACGGTCGTGACGCTGTGGGAGGGAGCAAAAGTGGCATTGTGGATGATAGTGGTGGCCTGTTTAGTTAGCTTTATGATTATCGTCATATTGCTGTGGGTGCTATATGAAGTAAGTGTAACGCAACTGTATGTTACAATTTATACACATGGTTACTTTAGAGTCTGTGTACGGTCTCCTGCAAAGAAAACGGACCCCCTTGTCGTACACGTACACGCTACTACCTGCCGCTTACGACGGGGGGGTCCGTTTTCTTTGCAGGAGACTGTACATATTTTGTATATACAGTCAGTATCATTAGTAGAAAAAAAAATTTAACCCCTTTTAAACCTCTTTAAGGGCTGAGTTTTAAAAAGAGCAAAAATATTGACCACATCCTTCTCTTGAAGTCAAAAGATCGTAACTTTAAATAGGATAATGAAGTATATTACTAACTTCTTAATGACCTAATATTTTACTCTTGCAGTGTGGTTGTCTACGCAGACAAAATAAACAGAAATTGGAAGAGCTAAAACAAAACGTTCATCGACAAAGCATGGTAAGTAATAGCAGAATTCAGAACTAGAACAAATTCAGAATTCGAATATATAAATAAAAAAAGCGGCCAAGTGCGAGTCGGAATCGCCCATGAAGGGTTCCGTAGCAGCCAGTAACATAATATAATAGTTTTTGTAGTTCGTTGTGACTTTGATCGATGTTTTAATAATAGTGTAAGGTAAATTGCGGTTTACGATTTATGACGTATTAAAAAAAAACTACTTACTAGATCTCGTTCAAACCAATTTTCGTTGGTAGTTTTCATAGTAATGCACATCATATATTTTTTTTAGTTTTATCATTCTCTTATTTTAGAAGTTAGAGGGGGGGGGACACACATTTTTCCACTTTGGAAGCGTCTCTCGCGCAAACTATTCAGTTTAGAAAAAAATGTTATTAGGAACCTAAATATCATTTTTAAAGACCTATCCATAGATACCCCACACGTATGGGTTTGATGAAAAAAATTTTTTTTAGTTTCAGTTCTATGTATGGGGACCCCCTAAATTTATTGTTTTTTTTTCTATTTTTGTAAAAAAATCTTAATGCGGTTCACAGAATACATCTACTTACCAAGTTTCAACAGTATAGGTATTATAGTTTCAGAATAAAGTGGCTGTGACATACGGACGGACGGACGGACGGACAGACAGACAGACAGACAGACATGACGAATCTATAAGGGTTCCGTTTTTTGCCATTTGGCTACGGAACCCTAAAAAAGAAATACTACCTACGCTAGGTCGAGACTTAGTCAAAGACATAGTAGATAGGGTACTTTCTTGCAGTACGGAAGGCGTCGCTGCCGGTTCAATTTCCGTTTTTTTTTACTGTAAGTTGATACTTAGAGAACTTCGCTGGCCATTTGGCTAGGGCCGTTGACTTCCATTTGAAAATTCGCGAGTCCAATTACTTACCAGTGTTTTCGATCTTCGAATTCATAAGTACATTTATGTTACGGTGAGGGAAAATATTTTAAGGAAATCTCCACACACGCTAAGTAATTCAACACTGGGCCAACGTGTTCGACTAAGCCCTATTCACCCTGATTTCCGGGTAGGCTCGAGCCCCTCGGTAGGGGCATATATGAACTGTTAACTTAATGTACTCACGTTTTGCGTCACGGTTAAGATAACAGAAACATTGAACTTCCTGTAAAGTTTCTTGCACTCGGTGTAGACATTAGTCTTTAAAATTCTTAATTAGTTAACTAACAAACTGTTCAACCAATTGAACCAAGGCCTACAAAGATTATGCTCTATTTTTCAGAGGAAATCCATGATGCTTCGTCAAAGTGTTATCGAGGTCATACACAACGATGAAAGTGGAAAAAAGGGAGAACGTGAGCACTTACTGAAAGTTCCTGAAGAAGACACATACAGCACTGATATCGAACCGCAAAACAGTGTCAGTCAACCAACAAGTAAAAAAGATACCAATGGCCAACTTGCAGAAGATAAGACAAATGTACAAGAGACGCAACAAAACATGTCGAAAGAGAAAGACGTCAATGGAAAAGAGGCACCACAAAATATATCGAAAGGTAAAGACTTCAGTGAGCGACAAGAGCCAAAAGATAATGATGCGCAGCAGACTAAACAAACCCCAGATTTGGTTAACGTTAAACCTGTAAAAGAGATTTGCTTTGATGACAACGATCCCGCTCGAGTCGCTTTGAACGCTGAATTAGCAAAGGCTTTCGCAAAAGGAGCCAAGTCCGGCGTCACTAAGGCAGACGTCCATTGAAAAATATTACACACACATAACTAAGAAATTTAAATACAGTAATTAATTAAATCCTACTAATATTAAACACGAAAGTTTGTGAAGATGGATGTATGGATGTATAAACGTTTGTTACTCTTTCATGCAAAAACTACTGAATAGATTTTAATTAAACTTTACAATAATATAGCTTACATCAGAATAAAACATAGCCTTTAAATTATAAAGATATTGTGTAAATTGTCGAAAATATATTATATCAAAATACTACGTTCACTTTACATTACAATGTTTATTATTGTTTTGACGTGGTTATATCAGGATGGTTTCTCGATTGACTAGAAGAAAGAGTCCAGTAACAAAAGGTTTTTACGGTGAGCTTGTAGAATAATACTTTTATTCATTTTTTATTATAGTTTTTAAACGAATTGACTTTGTAACGGTGTTGAAAAGGGTCAAGTCAATAGTACAATAAATAGACGGGTATACATAAATGTGAATGTAGCCTAAGAAGTAACTGCTGAAACATTATAATGACTCGTATTGTATGTAATTAAGTTTACAGTGCTTTAGTGATTGAATATATTACTGTCATGCTGTAAATTTTGTTTGAAATAACTAATAGTATGTCTAGACGATCCAGAGTAGGCTAGAAAGATAGAAAAGCAGCGCGTGAGAAAATGGAGGTGTAAAATGAGACATAATAATAAAACTACCAAGACTCTTATATATCACTATGTCGCGTTTGAAATCTTAAGCTTCTCGTTACGCAGTAAGTAAGCCTACATTAGTGACAATAATTGTAATTAAATTATTATACATAGTTTCAGGGAATACATTAACTAGATACTATTTAGAGGTTTAAATGCTTTTATTTCTGTTCATAATTTAGTAATAAATAATAATAATTTTATATGTAATTTGTACATAATGTACAAATATCATAAGTTGTTGCTCATTAAACATAAAGCTTAGAGGTATTCGTAATATTTAGCATACTAGAAAGAATAACTACACTAAGCCTAGGTTATTATTTGTTAACCTTTCTTTTATGCAATAAAGTGTTACTTACAATATCGTTTTTTTTCTTCAAGTAAATCTGTCAAAGGGTACACTATAAATTAATATTTGCTTTATTTACTTTAAATTACACTTAACTTACAAAAAGAGGACACATGACATGATTATAGTGAGTAAGTATAACATACATAAGGGCTAGTGTCGTGTGAACTCCTTCTCGCAGATGAAGCTGTAACGGTGTGAGCAGTCCGCGTCGTTGTATTTCCCATCGTTGGAGAACACGGTGCCGCAGTATTCCGAGTCAAGGAAGTTATTGGGCTCGCCTTTCGACCACGAACCAAAGCCCGCTTGCTCTAGCGTCTCATCTGAATTGAAATAATAACGAATTATGAGCATATTATATGATTCTTGTCGCATCATTATCCATCTTAAACATGTTGTTTTGTTATAGGGCTGGTCTTCGATCGACGAATATTAGTTACTTATAAGAGTTTTTTTTTTTATTGTCCTATGCTTGAGTCGAAAAAGTACGACAGATCAAGCTCTACGCCAAAAAAAGTCATATACTAACGCGTCTAGGGGCGGCTCAAGAGAGCCTGGACCACGGCCTAGCGCGTTAATACTGAAAAACATCGTGAAAGAGACGGGGGCTCCGTCTCTGATTATCAATTCTGATTTTGGTTATGGCCGCGCCCCCGCCGGCGGATACGGGCGTTGTTACCTGAAGGGTACTTATGCGTATAAGAGATCACGAAACGGAACAATTATCATTCATTGAATGGTATTTACTACAGCAACTGGAGACAACTAAACCGTTCGCGGCATAACAAACAATGAGAACTAAACTTCAATATTTCTAATAGCACTGCAGAATATCACTTTTCATTTATACACTATTCTGCGGCTAGTACCAATTCCACACAGCGATCGTATCTTTAAGTTATTTAATTCAGGCGTTAGCTTAAGTGCGGTCTTTCGCCAATTCCACTCTTATGATGGACGTAATCTTTGCATAAAAAACATCCGAAAACCATTGCCGAATTACCAATACAGTATTGGCAATACTAATACAACAGCATGTAACAATCTAAATATATTGCTAGGCTCAGGCCTCCCCAGAACATTTGTAATAACATTAAATAAAAAAATAAAAAACCCCCGCACAAAACCGTTGCTTGATCCTTTCAACAACTATAAAAGCTGATAATCTTCAAAGGGCTGAAGATATTTTCTCGGAACATAGCTAAGAACACTCTCGATTGTGACACCTTGCAAACAAAAAAACTAGATCAAAATCGGCGCATCCATTTAGGAGCTACATGACAGACTCGTCAAACTTTTAACACCCCTTTTTTCATCGGGGTTAAAAACACATTACTTACTGAATATCGTCTTGAAAACTCTTTCAGAGCCGTCAGTAGGCCTGTTAGCTCTGAAGCCAGCAAAGAAGAAGTATGTTGTTCTTGCTTCAGAGTGTCTTGGCACGGTGCGAAGAAACTGCTTCACAGTTTGGCTCTCTGTCTCCGAGTTGATGATGACCAGGTGAGCTCCTTCCTTCTGGCATTCTGAATAAGCTTCGTTCCAAGTAAGCGGGAGAGGAGGAACCCTGTAGCAACTCTTAACGCTGTCGTAGTATGTGTAACCTGGGGGAAAGCAATTGAGATAATTTAGGGTCAGATACCTAGGGTTGACGGCCCCGTAGCCTAGTTGGTATTACCTCTGCCTTCGAAGCACAGGGTCGCGGGTTCGAATCCCGCCCAGGGCAAACATTCGTGTGATGAACACTTGTGTTTACCTTGTGTCTGGATGTTGTATATTTATGTATGTATATCAGCTGTCTGACACCCATAGTACAGGCTCTGCCTAGTTTGGAGTCAGATGGCCGTGTGTGATGGATGTGTGACCACGTATTATATTATTATTATTATATTATACCTACTGAAAATCTTTACCAATATTGATCACCATCATTTCAGTAGAAAGACGTCCAGTGATATACAAACAAACGCCTCCCCCAAAGATCTCCACAACGATCGGTCCTGCGCTGCCCGCATTCAGCGGCTACCAACGACCCTCACTAGATCGTCGGTCTACCTTTTGGTTTACCAATATTATTAATGAATGAAGTTGTTAAAAATAGTAACTATGACAATTTCACGTATGAACGAACGGCCGAACAGAGCGATAAATTGCAAGGTCTTAGAAAACATCACTGGGAAGAATATAGACTTATTTTCGCGGAAATCTAAAAGAACACTAGCTATCCGCCCGCGTTCTTTCTTTTTCGACTTTTCCTGTGGGAATGAGATATTTTCTCGCTGAAAAAGTAGCCCATGTCAATCTACGGCCCTCAGTCTATCTCTGCGCAAAAATCTGGTCAATCCGTTGCTCTGTTTCTGTTTCAAAGAAGGACAAATGATCTTTCGCATTCATAATATTATAGTATGAAGGATAATTCTCTCACCTGTAGCGAATACGCCGCCGCACTGTTCATCGTATGGTGCCTCAGAAGCCCCCACTTTGCATATGAACGGATAGCGACGGAAACAATGTACAGATTCAATCTCGCCACTACGGGTCGCCACTTCACATCTGTTCGGTTGGTCAGGCAACTCTTCTTCACTGCTCGACTGCACTGTTGTGGAGAGAGAATTAAACTGTAAGTTGATTCATTCACAAGGTACACATGTTTAAGTAGGTACTGTGGAGTTTGCATCAGTGCGTTTGCAAACTCCTTTTAAATGTACCCGGCGCCTCTACCAACTAACGAACTAACGAACTCCCTAATAATGAAAGAGGGAATTCTAAAATTTTAAAGAATTATGGTGAATCAAAATATCATGTCTTGAACCACCATTTAGTTTTGGTTCATAACCCTAAAAGAGTTACGAGTCTCGGTTTGAAGTTGTCAAGGCCCTATAAAGGTCCTTATCGTGTCCTTCGTAGATTACCTAATAATAATTATCTTTTACGTAAACTAAATGGTGGTTCAAGACATGATATTTTGATTCACCATAATTCTTTAAAACCTTTTAAGCTAAGATTGTAATATATAATAGGTTTAATTTTTCCTAACTTTTAATTAATGACATTTTGCATTTCTGACATTTTGCATTTTTGTCATTTCACGTTTTTGTCCTTTTGCGTCTTGAACATTTTAACTTTTTTTTTTCCCTTAATAACAAGCATTTGTTATTATGTCAAGTAATACTTTGACATTTGATTGTTTTTACAAACTGCTATTGATATAAGTTTTATTATATCAGGGTAAGTTATGGTCATGTGTTTGGTTTTTTGTGTTCACATTTATCTCCAAGTTTGTATGGGTAGATTTCTGGCATGTACTCACTTATGGACATATGTATCCGGTGAGGTAACATTTGTTGTGTTACACAGTTGTGATGATTAGTTTTTCATGATTGATACGAGTTAGTGTGAGCATGGAGACTTAGACATTTACTGGCTATTTATCTTACCTTGATTGAAACTTTTTATGCAGATTTGTTTGTTTTCAGATATAAATAAAATTATAATTTAAATAAATAATTTTAATACTATCCATGATGACAGCGTCGAAGAATTTAAAAATTTTATACGATTAATAAATCAATGGGGTTGTTTTATTAATTTTTCTTGGGGGGGGATAGAGCTTAGTGTAGGGTTGTTGACACCTTGTTGTTTTCTTTCAATGATGTCTTAACAACAAATAGCTTAGGGTTTTTCTTTTAAAAAAAAAACGATTAGTATGTTGCTGACGTTCCGGAATGCTGTACTTTGATGCGGTGTACGCGTCAATTCGTCGAGATTTACCTTAATTGTATAATGAAGATCTAAGATTCGCGCATTCCCTGATTTTTGTTAAATTAACTTAGGTTGAAATATTTAAGTGATAGTTAGGACGCGTGCGCCCTGTGTTTGATTGTTCGTTTGTCGTTGTTGGGCGTTGTTGCTTGCGTGTCCTGGTTTGGAATATTGATTATTATTTATATTTTTAAAGCGAATTAAATTAATTCTTGGACGCTGGTTTCAACTTCCGATTTGACAGGTTGACTGTTACTCATTCTGTGACGTTGTTAGGACTAGAGTCTATTGGCTTATAGCCTCGGTGTTTGGTAGTCCAACCTGATCAATGATGCGACTGTCTTTTGGGACAGGTTTTGGCATTCGTTTCTTGTGCAATGGTCTGGTTTGTTTGCTTGCATTGCACCAGGAAGCTGTTAGCAACAGACTTTGTTGACAGGTTGTTATGTTAAGTGTTTATTTTGCCCTGTCCACTTTTAGGTCATGAGTTTAGGGTTGTCAACTGTGTTAAGCGAGACAATTCTTGTGACCGCGGGGGATGTGGAGTTTGCATCAGTGCGTTTGCAAACTCCTTTTAAATGTAACTGGCGCTTTTGCCGGTATTCTAGAAAAACGATTTGATTTTAAGTTAGGAATTGTCTCGCATTAAAAAAAGAATATTGTCATTATTATTATTGAGATGACCTCGAAGTGACCAAAATTACTTGGAAGACTAATATAAAATATATACGAAGAATTCCCTCTTTCATTATTAGGGAGTTCGTTAGTTCGTTAGTGTACCTCAGAAAAACTGCGTACCTAATTCTACGAACTTGCATGTTTATCATTAACACCCCCGTGTGCACGGTGAGATTTGGGGAACATTTTGTTTGCTAGTAACCTTCAGCTTTTTTATAAACTGCTTACCTAATTTCGGCCTACCTTTATGAACACAATTAGACTGTTAGTGAAAACCAATTCTTTTTTTAACACGCTTTTATTAGGTCCACTTGCATGCATGTAACTAATTAATGCCTAAGACAAGGTTAGTGCAAACAGATATTAGTTACCTACCCTTATTAGCAAATAACTTACAGTCAATAATAGGAACTTCTTCAGCTGATTCATGAGTCTGATGATCATCTCCAACGTACACAAATTCTCCGATGTCTGGAAACCGTTTCAACATGCCGTGCAACTGAGTGAGGTCTTCTGGAGTCGGAACCATCAAGTATGATCCTTCAAAGTTGCAAGTTGCTTTTGCTTGAAAAAATCGCGCCTCCTCAAAGTGCAGTTTATAAAACGCCCCTGTTTTTGGATTGTATTCGTAATCTCGGTACTTTTTCTCAACATTATCGGGAATTCTTGCGAGAGATGTTCCTGAAAAACAAAAGAGGTCTTTTTCTCTAACAACGTGCCTTAGCGTGTTTGTGTTTTGGAATTTCGAATTCATAATATCGCTCATCTATTACTACAGAGACGTAACTGTCATTTTACAAATTTTACAGGAGAGCGTTTTAAAGTTTTTTTTAATGTTCTGTTTCGTTTTATTATTTCACTTTATAATATTTATAACTGCAACTAGGATATTTTAGATGTTTAAATATATAGGTAGAGTACAATAGCAAAAACATTTAAAAAATTCAAGTGTAAGTATAAAAAAAACCACTTGAAATGATTTGACACATACAATTGTGTCATTGTTGCATTGAAAATGTTTTATTTTGGAAGTTGTGACACTGAAATAGGTATTAGTTAATTGTATTTAAAACACTTTATTTGAGATAATAATTCATTACAGCTTTATTGAATACTGAATAATTAACATTACTTAATAGCAGGTAAATCACAGGTGAATTAGTATTTTTATCGTAATTTCAAACCACTTACTGAATAATTAACAGTTTTTTGAATAATTTCGTGTTGGTACATAAATCATAGATTCATTTGTTATCCTTATATCAAAATACTTATTAAAATAACACAAGGCCATCGCTAGTCACGGCTTTTTCATTAAAAAAAGTACTTTATGTTGGTTTCAAACCCAGGTACCTTACAGATAGTAGGACGCCCTTTTAAGTTATCAATGAAAATTATTATTTGCTTGTGTTTTAGTAGCTTCATTTTGCCTTTGTCAAATATTTTTTTAACTTTCTTCTAAGCCTGGAGTATTCCAGCAAAAGGATTCTCATACTCTCGGACAGTCAGGCCGCATTAAAAGCACTGGCGTCCAATGAAGTAGAATCCAGAATTACTCTGACATGCATTGATGCCCTAAATTAACTGGGCAGCAAAAACTCTGTGTGCCTGGGCTGGGTGCCTGGACACTCGGAGTCGGGGGGAACGAGCCGGCAGATCAGCTGGCAAGGAAAGGGTCTGGCGCTCGACCCATTTTACCGGAACCTATGCTCGGGGTGCCGAAATCCGGCTCAAGGCGCCAAGTGGTGGCTTGGGAAATAGAAATGGCAGTTTTTTACAGGTTTTCTCCACAAATCAAGATCTGAGATACAAAAACTCGTCCGGTTGAGTATTCGTGTTCGGGCATTAGGGCCCTTACTGTGCATTGTAAACTCAATAAGCACATGAACAGGCAGAATGGGCTTATCAGAAAACCCTTACTGTAGATTCTGTGCAGACGAAGAGGAAACCGCACTTCACATGCTCTGTGAATGTGATACTCTCATCAACAAAAGGAGCAAAGGGGTAGATGGAACTTTTGTTTCTTTACTTATAATAACAGATTCAAAATCTAAGCATTCGTTTTCCTCTATATTTTTAGAGAAAGGAGCAAGAATTCGGCCTTCTATGGCTATTGTTAACATTTTTATATTGCGATTACCCGCAATTTTATTACCATTTAAAATACCTAGTTTAATTCACCTTATTTTTCTTTAAAAAAACCATTACTAGCAAACAAGTACATAGATAGATTCATGTTTTATTGCACACACAACACATACAAGTAAGTACCTATTTAAAACAATAAAAAAATAATGATCTTAACTTGAATGCTATTTTTTTTATTTACTTTTATTTAGATTTTATTTTTATTAGACTTACTTTTTAAGTTACTACTTTTAGTAATAATGAAGAAAAACATAAATACAATATTTAATGTTTTAAAATTACACCTGTTTCTTTTAAGTAAGTCATTATTTCATTAAATTTTAAGAGCTTTTAGTTAAACACTGACACAAAATGCATATACAAAGGTATTGTAGCTCACAAAATATATTATTATTCTAGTGCTACAATGACAAAAAATACAATTACGACACTGCAGATCTCAAAAAATAATTTTGTCTTGGTGCTACATAGACAGAAAATAACATTTACGTCGTTTGGCACTTAAAAATATAAAAAATTATGCGCAACTGACCAATATGGCGTCGTTACACTCAGGGCGAGTAAAATTTTGTACCGGTGCAACAAAGACAGAGGCGCCATCTTACGCTCATTTGTTGAACAATAAAAACGTCTTTTTAATACCATACGTATTGGTCATTTTCGAACATTCTGGCATCATTAACTCATTTTTGCATTTTGTGACAATTACGTCTTTGTAGTAATAGATGAGCGATATATATATTGTATGTATAAACGACGAGGGTATTTTGTTTTCTCGTGTAGCGGGTTCGATTCCCGGTTCAACCATGTAATTATTAAAAAATGTATGAATGCAGTTATAATAGTTTTTAGAATTAAAATAAAGTCTTCTTTCTTATAATAATATATCTTCTTATAATATAATATTTAAGGTACTTTTCCTCCATGTGACATAGCCGTGGGACACGCCCTGTATACGAGTATACTCGTATGAACTGTTCACAATGAACGATAATACCTTGGTCTTGGTATCACACTTATTCTAAATCATCTGTGAAAATTAAGCTACCTAATCACAAGAAAGACTCAACTAACAAAGTTGTCGCCTGCAAAAGATCTAGAACAAAAATAGTCCAAGGTGGATTTATTTTCGTATTAGGTAACGCTTATCCGAAGCTCTTACAGTAAAGAGAAAATATCGCCAGGAAACCTAAAACACCTGCGAAGATAATATAATCCAAAGATTGTGTCTGAAATAGACCAACTCGTATTGAGACTGAAAGATTGACTACAGCCACAGAATACATAATAGTACCTACAGCGAGCTACAGCTACTATAATTATTATAAGGTAGGCTAGAACCCCTTAGTGCTGGCGTATGGGGTGGTATTTGTTAATAATATTAGAATTAAAAGTAAAATCTGACTTACCGAAAGCAATCATAAACGTGACCAATATTATCCGCTGCATTTTAATCAAATAAGCTTTTTTACTACAGGTTTTGAAATAAATAAAAGTTAAATAATATGCGACCAGCCAGCACACATTTTATAATACCACTGACTGTGTGTTGACAAATAAATTCATTTAGGCTATCTATCTTGCCCTGAACTTTGACTGAGAATTATCATTTACGTACAAAATGAGTAAATAATAATTTTACAACGAACGAACGGTCTGGGGAAATCTGAATTAGTAATCGTGTTGTTTCTGCTCCGATTTTCTTGGAAGTAAAGTAAGCAAACAAAAATAAGTATCTACTACTGGGAAACCTTAGTAGGAAAATCCCACGAGTGAGAAATGGAAATTGGAAATCAATCCTAGATTCTGTTTGAAGACCTCTAAAATATTTTTGCATCTTCCTGACTGGGAGTCGAACTAAACCTTTTTATATAGATCCATCAAACGATTTAGTTTCAAACACGGGTGTATACTCGTAGTTGTATGTAACTGTGACGTACAAAGTGTGATCCCTCAGTTCCACTTCTGGACGAGTATTCAGTTTGCTGGCATATCTTGGATATTTTGTAAAACATATTTTAATAGGTTTTCCCGCCAGGAAAGAAGCATTTTCCGATGTATAAGCTACATTAT
The DNA here is from genome assembly GCA_948473455.1 of Teleiodes luculella. NCBI lineage: Eukaryota > Metazoa > Arthropoda > Insecta > Lepidoptera > Gelechiidae > Teleiodes > Teleiodes luculella. The sequence goes on along the minus strand of OX419586.1, from coordinate 5,596,348 downwards.
TCCGAACTAAAAATAAAAAAATAAAATCCGTCTAGTAGTTCCAGAGATTAGCGTGTACAAACAGACAGTGTGAAGGGCTTTTTTTCAATACATGAGGCTTCAACATTTGTCTCGAGTCTATTCTGTCATCGTATAGGAAGAAATTGAAATATGGCTTTGTGTTTGTTTGACCTTTTGCCTTTGTTTAGACCTATTGATGTGAGAAAATATCCCGTCACTGTGGTTCATAGTATCAGGGCTGGGAGATAGTAAAATAAAAACTCTTTTGTAATTATGCAGGTAGTTTTATTGTTACAAGTGTCGCGAGCGCGCGGTTTGCTCTACGCCGCGGCGTCGCGCCTACATACAACTGACTACACAAGCGAACATACAATCTGTCAGCTTCAGAATGAATGCCTTCGGGGGCTTATACAAAACTCGGTTGTTATAAAATCTACAAGATAAAAGGCAAATGAACTTCTAGATAAAATGGTTGAGCAAATAATTAAGGTCTTACAAACAAATTAATGTAGAGACAGATTGTACCTTCCCTGTGTGGTCTCATCGTACATAACGCTACATTTTTTACAATAGTTTTGGCAGTTCGCAACAATGGTAAAATGCAACTAACTCCACACTCGACAGATACTATTATTAAGTATATTTACATTGTCCTCCTGTCCTGGCTCAGTGTCCTGACAAACTAAATCACATTTCTATCGAATCCATTTTGTGAATTACCTAAATCCAACTATACATAGGAAAGACAGTATACAGGAAAGCAAACACAACTAGCTTTATTGTGAATATCGCGTCTTCAGCTTCGTTTCATACCGAATACAGCCATTTGATATCAATACTTAAACTTAGAGAAACTTAAAACAACTATCAGTGCACGAAATATCTATATACATGACAAATAGTAAATCAAATGAAAATTATTGTTTAAATTTAATTGTCAAAACCATTTTTTATTACTCATATTATTTTGTATTTTTTTTTACTTTTTATAATATCAGTAAGTATACGTAATTAAAGTAAGATACAGTAAACCTAAAATTGATAGGTTATTGAACACAAAATAAGGACAGAACAGCTTGTCTTATCATCATGTTATCACTAATATTTACATGACAAAAATGAGGACAACATTTTCTAGAGCGCGCTTTCTCCACGCATTCGAGAGTGCAGTTTTAACCTAGTAAATTATAAAAGCTGTGACTGACCGTAGATAACAGATACAAACGTGATGTCCTAAATACTAAAAAAGATCACCTGTGTGTTATTTGAGTCGTGTACTTAAAACTTAAATTATACGAGATCTCTGAAAGTCTGGAAACGCAATACGTACATTTAAAATACATTACATAAGAAGCGTGTTGAGCTAGTCTGTGCACTGACGCGATCACTTCAACAGCCCTCCTACTATGTAAGTAGCGACAGGCTCGAGAAGCTGTCAAACGCGACATAGTGACATTAGAGCTATAGTAGTTCTGTCAATATGTCGCGTTTGACAGCTTCTCGAGCCTGTCGCTACTTACACAGGGGGGCTGATATTACAATAAGTTGGCAGTACAAAACATTTTGATCGTTCATTTTGTGAACACACACAGTGCAAGACGAAGCGCAGTAAATGAATACTGAGTGAGTGCGAGTCCTTCTCTACCCTCCAGTGCTACATCTAAATTACATCTTTATTTACAAACATCCAATCTTAATCAAGTACTTTCTCTGCGGTTACTAGGAGCAAGCAAACTTCAAACACAAGGGAACTATGCAGAACAAAACTACGTACAAATATGTCCCCAGATTGTATGCATAGGTAAAATCTGTTGGGGTGAGTGACGATTGCTCTTAGTAAAAGGTTTAGTGTAATTTATTTTAAACATGTCTCTTTGCTACTTCTTAACTGAAGGTCTCAAAGATCAACTTTTCGCTGCTTGAAACCAATGAGTATGAATTCCTGAGATCTTTATTGACATTACAGTTCATTGTTTCATAATTAGAGTTCTATGCTACGATTTTAAATGTTCCTAAATCTATTTGCTGGACGATTTGTACGAAGTATTGCCTACGCTCATGTTTGTTAATTATACATATAATATGTACATTACACACAAACCGAGTGGGTGCGGGAGTTTTGTGTAGGAGTCCAATAATTACGCCTAACGGATCACAGTGACAGTTATCTGAGATAAGGCAAGGTGGGTCTTCGCGGTTCGATGCGCTCCGCTCTTCACTCTACTAAACTTACAAAACTTTTCTGAGGTCTGGCTTTTTATTTGTATAAGATTTCTCCAGATGTGTAAGTAACTGGTCCCTATATTTTAATGTTGGTGATATCTCCGTATGGTTGGTTTCAGTAACAAACAGCTTCTTTGCTAACCTCTCAACATGGAGTGATAGCGGAGCGCTCAACTCGCCTCCTTTTGTACCATTCAAAACACTCTATTCTGGACCATTCTCTGATCCGACGGTATTCAATTATTTAGATACTTCGTTTACTTATTAACACGCACATACAGTTGATAACTCCGGATGGAGGACGTATGTATATAAACGACAACATCAACTTGTATTGTATGTTTATTGTTTCATTGATTTTTTTTAGATAATCAGTGTTTCTAACAAGTCCAGTCATCAGAAAACCGCCCATCATAGAGATCAAACTACATGTGTGGGTAAACTACAACGGCTTAATTCCCAAACCATTACTATAGAGCCTAACATTAATACTAAGTATGGTTTTATTTATTTACATCTTTTATTTTTTATCTTTTATATAGTTTTGAACTAGTTTTAAGGCTACGACGTCTCTTGACACTCACACAAGTTTCTCTATTCTAAATACAATATGTTAGCGTGATGATATAGTACATCCTACGTAAACACAAGTAAAGCCCGACCAAAGAAATAAGAAACCTCGCCATATTGCGGAATTTGTATGGAACTAATTTTATAAGGGAAATTGTTGCCATAGTCGTAAAAATGTACACGTGGCGCCCCCAGAGCAGGTTTCATATTTTTTTGGTCAGGCTTTATAAACATTCATTTAAGAACATATTACTATAATACAGCGCGTACTCTTACTACCTGGCTAGTGCAAACATTCAATGAGCCCGCGACGGCTCTAAACCGCATTGTCACGTTTTTGTGAATTTCCTTATTCTTCGGAAGTAATATACGATTTTCTATATTCATTATGTTTCAAGTCTTCCCAGGTAATAAAAATTTACTCTGCATATATGATAAAAGATTTATCATTTCCAATAAAAAATATACCATTACTCACGCACACTAACACTTCAGTATACTTAAACAATTTCTAATATAACTATAAATGCTTGAAATACACATGTACCCATTACATTTACAACACTTCGCTATACAATATATCACTACTGCAATGATAGTACGTGAAAATTATTCATATTGAATTATAAATTTGCTATTTATACCATTGCCGTGTATCAAGTACATTGAATATTTTTTTATTATTATCTAATACTATCTAATGCTAGCTACGTAAAAATGTTCAGTCGATGTTACATACAATGGTGTTTAGGAGTAAGCTTACGATACCTATGTTAGGAGGCGCGGCGCGCGAGCGGCGGCGGCAATCGGCGTCATTCAGGCGGCTATCGGCGCCGCGCTTTAAGTACTGAGTACTGACACAATCACATACAAACCGCGCCAAGCCAAATACCCACAAAACAGACGCGGTAAAGAGCGGGCTGCGGATATTAGAGTTTATATGCAGCCTGTCACATACAAAGCGGGCGCAATCTGTGTTATAGGCTGCATATAAATTCGCTCTTTAAGCGAATGGTACTAATTTATGAGATATTTTAAATCTCATTAGAGATAATTATTTATAAGGGTCGACCGACGCTCGCGCCCCAACACCGACATAATATAGAACACATAGAAAAACTACGAACAAATTTATCATTATTTAGTTCGTAGTGTAAAAACTAATAATAAGTCCACCTTACAAATTAAAATCAAATATTAAGCGATACTAATCTATTGCAACTTCAATTGCTTGTATTGTAGTAATAATATCCATATATTTAATCAATCAGGCACACCAAAACTAGTACATCACATAAACAAGTATAGTCACATGGAATTACGAATATAAATGAAAACTAAACCTACGAAAGCTTACTTAGCATTGTTATTTATTATTACATACGTCCGCGGCCGTCTTCAGGAAGTTTCATACATAGCAAGAACTTAATTTATGCCTCTAAATTGAAAGCCCGTATTGGTATTTGAAAATTCTTCCGAGACGCTTGAATGCGCCGCAGTTATTAGTTAACGTCAAAATCTGAGTGCACTTCGTTGTATAAAACTTTATAACGACACTATTTTGTTCCTCCGCGGGCTTTTTTTTGTTACAGATTCAATATTCTATATTTACAGTGAACCGAGCCGGTTATCTTACTAGTCACAAAACCTCTACACGCTACTTTAAGAAATGAATAGGACAAAAAATATTTGGTAGTGTGACGACATCCAATGCCGGACGTAACGCGGCCATTTTGTGAAGAACTCAAACTAAATGCTTATACAATGATATACAAGACTACCTTTTATAATAGGATCTACACAAATGACCGACGATGTTAAACCGACAAAAATGCTCATATCTTTATTATCGCGATGAATTATGGTATGATTGATACCTACATTATATTTTCACAATTTCAAATACAGCGAGTATATTCATCGCTTATTTATTACTCGCACTAAAATTTTTAAAAGCAAATAGATATAACGCCAATTTAATATTACACCAACAACAATTAGATTTTACATTAAAATTGAGTACTATATTAAAGTTTCGCTCTTTTAGTCAAAATCGCAATTAAGTGAGTGCAATTTGCAGTCTCCATAATAATTGTTCACGAAATTGATAGGTAAGAATATATTTTTCGAAAAGAAATTAAAATGTTGGTGTCATACATTTTTGTAATATTATTTTCGTGGTGACGCACGTTTCGCGCGTGATGTCGCGTTTACATCTCTATTCTAACACGAAAAGTGTTCAGAATTCTTCAAGGATCTAAATAAACTTGGCCATATAAGAAAAACTGTGAAAAGTTTTGTACATTACGTCAGGCCATCCGCGCACGAAGCCACAAGAACATAAGAGAGTCCTTCGGGAGGGCCACATTCAATGTTGGAAGAGTGCGGAAGAGTTACGCGATCGATACGCGATAAAAAGAGAGACAACTTCTAGGTGGGTTGATAAATAGGCGCTGTACTATGTAAATTGCACTTTATTGTATTAGAGCAAAAGTCATTTATCCAAAAAAAGATTTTGCGGAGCGAAACTATAATTATGCTAGTACTATTATGTATTATTATAAAACAATATTTTTAATGACACAGTAAAACACATTATTCTGTGGTTTCATATGACTTAGGCCTCTTATGCGTTAGTTCCGTTTCTGGCCACGTTTATTTGGATCCTTGTCGGTCTGTGGTACCACAGTATACTCAGAACAGTAAGTTATCTCCATACCAACTGGCCGCATTATTCCCCCTTATTTTATGCCAGTCTGCCTGCACGGCGCGCGGCGCGGACGCACACATTCAAACCGAGACAGCGGCACGTTTGTATGAAGATAACTTACTGGTTTTAGTGTGGTGGTATGTAATGATTGTTGCTGGCTGGTTTATCGGATGAACGTGTGTGTGTACGGTGCGACGGCGGTTTATTCATCGTGTGTCGGTGTGGGCCGCGCGTCGCCTGTCGGGGGCTCGCCGGCCCGCGCGTCATTCCCACTGGTGCGGCGACGGCGGCAGCTCCGACGGATGGGCCACAGTCGAACTGCAACGCATACACATGTTACACCACTGATGGGGCACCGCTAAACCCACACCCACGCCACTTCAGCTGCCGGTTGGATTAGCCCGTATTTTGTTATATTTGAAGTAACGTCTTTGCATAGAAAATTTCAAGCCTGACCAGAAAAATAATAAACCTGTTTATTTTTTTGTCAACAATCGCCATGATTAAATTTAGTTCCATTGAATAACCGCAAGATGGCGAGATTTTTCATTTTCTTATCAGGCTTTTATATTGATTAATACTTTTTGCTTTTTGGATCTATTCCAACCAGCACACTGTTTAGGTAATCATGCAAAACATTATAATTTTAAATTATCGAGGACAAGACTCGTATACTATGATAATAAAAGAGAACTTGAATAGCAAAACGGCATCACAATCAAACTACAGATTTTTCAACTATAGTATAAATCCCCACCACAACCGAGAGCCTGTGACCAATCTACGCATGCACTACCACGATTCTAAGTAGGTTCGAAAAAGTCTTTAGCAGAACTGGTGTTTTCAAACATATTTTATTTTTTTAACTAAGCACACATCTTGTCAGTCGACCACAGTCGACAAAACAAAAGTTATGACATTTAGAAATTAAATTATAGTTGATACACTGCTGCAATTTGAAAGAAAAACTAGAATGTGTTTTCAAAGGCGCTTAATCCTTAAAAATTAAACAATAAGGCCCAGCGCACACCAGGAGAGGCGCGGCGAAGATACTGAGAACGTATCAATTAAAACTAAACCTTAAATATTTTGACATACGGCGGTCTCGCGCCGGCTCTCGTGGCAGCTTCGACGCGCCGCGCGCTACTCGATTTTGGCATGCCGTTTTCAACCGTATGTCAAAATATTTAAGGTTTAGTTTTAATTGATACGTTCTCAGTATCTTCGCCGCGCCTCTCCTGGTGTGCGCTGGGCCTAAGAGTGACTTTAGCTAGTTGGTATCTTCACAACTTCAAGCAGCAATAACTTAGAATCGAAGTATGGGATCCTCTATCTGCATTTATTTATCTTTATTAAGCTTATCGTTCAAAAAATTTTGTTCGTTTTCTATTCACTATAATTATGGGTCTCACCTTTGCATTGGTTAGATACGGAGACCCAATTTTCTTTATTTACTTATAACTTTATATTATTGTCGTCAATGCTAATAAACGTGTGATAAAGACTATATTTTAAACTAGTTAAACCAAGTTCACAATTTCAATCTCTACTTAGAATTACTGGAGCCCGGAAAATAACAAACCGCACCTAATAATCTGATCCATATTCAATTCAAGAAAAAAAGAATTCAGTGTTTCTAGAAATTATAATCATTAGGGATGTACAGAAGCCAGCACATGCGGTTGGATATTTGCACTACGAAATTCACCCTACCGCTACGGAATGCGGGCACTCTCAAGGTCAATATATCCAGCCGCATGTACTGGCTACTGTACTAAAATAACTATAACAATTAAAACAAACTGGTATAAAAACTTCAATGTATGAGAAATAATTATAAATACATTGGTAAATAATATGGGTCAGAAATCATGCAATGCAACCGAACCAGAGAGGGACGGAGCTATCTAAGCCATTCGAACGATCAACCCTTTTGAAATTACGAACGACGCCGGTCGCCAAGGCAATGCGTTGAAATAATTATAAAGCCAACCAATAATGACTACAATGGACCTTACTGCGTTGCGTTACCGACCAGCGCTCGCGTGCACCTCAAAGACAAACATAAACCACTTTTTCACCTGTATTGCTCGCACTTCAATAAGAAACATACGAAGTCCTCTTTTTTAACTTTTTATCGCATGCACTCAAAGTGAACCTAAAAAAATTTGTTTTGAGATTTCGTTTGACTGAGTGATATAAATACTTCATATATTTCCAGAAACCCGTATTAGCTTTGTATGATGTCCGTTACGCGGTGAAAAGTGGTGTGAATGCTGGTGGAGAGGGCACGCGGTTTGACAAGACAGGTATAGCGTGCGAGGGCGCTTACTGGGTCAGGGGGCGCTATGCCGCGCACAGAAATATCACGGGCGATAGCAGTAGTATTTTTGCCGCCGTCTTGAAAGGGGAACAAACTTTTGCTTTCGAACCCGCTCTAGAGCTGTCGCAAAACACAGAAAAGCAGAATGTTATTACACTACCGGTGATCAGCGGTGCTATACTAAGTGAAAGCATTGAGAAACACCACCATTTCAAGAGGGTTGAAGGCTTGAAAACAGCGGCGTAGTATTTACAGAGAACTATCGCTTGGAAAGCGGGGGAACAGAAAAAACATTTATAAAACCCATGCACAAATCGGGCTCTGGCAAAATTGGCCCGTCAGTACATAAGTTGCTCGTGTTACTATACAAAAGGCACAAAGTACTGTTACGTACACAACAAAATACAAGTATATTAGGCGGAGTAGGATGGGTGAGGAGGGTGGGATTTTGACAGGGGCTACATAACTCTCTGCGACCACCGATCTATGCTCAGAAATTCCTAGATTCAGGCGTCACTTTCTACATTCTAATTGCATTAGCCCAAAAAGTCTGCAAATAATGGCAAGTTCTGTGATGGATCAAGATTTTACGCCAACGGTTTTACGTAAACTTGCCGTCACTTGCACGAGGGCTTTAAACATTTTGTATCTTTGAAATATCTCTTAGAGTTTGCCCATTGCTGGGCGTCGTAAGAGTCTAGTACGAAAAATACTTGCAATAAGGCAGTGACACTGATTTTTACACGCACGGACTATTGTGTGATACACCTAGTTGTGATGTCTGTTTGCGTAGTCTGATTTATTATCTTCGATACTTTTATTACTGGTATTTGTGGAGACAACACTGTTAAGAATTACATATAAACTAGCAAATGCTCATTACTCTTAATAAAAGAAACTAAATAAAAAATGTCGTACTTCGGTCTCCAAAACAATCCGTTCAAATAACTTAACAAGCAACTAATAATTTCTTCGCTTTCTACTTTCTACAATACCTTATTGTATGAACTTTCGCAGTTGCATAAACACTTTTAAAAAACGCATCTTCTCGTCTCGAATATAAAAAAAAAAACAATAATATTCCACTCAAATTACGTATATTCATAAGTTAATTGGAAGACCGACGTAAGGCACTTGACAAAGCAATTCAATTACAGTACATAATTTTAGTAGATTAAGAATCAATGTTGTCTGCACTTGGGGACTAGTGGCGCAGGGCTGCGGGTGGTCGCTAAACAGCTGCCGAGGAAACCTTCCGTGGCTGCAGCGAGAAGCAAACACGAAACACGACAAAAGGCCAATTAATCTACAATTTATTTGTACAGCATAAATCTATATCTGTTACTAATAATGAATGACTAGATACCGAAATATTTTAGAGCTTAAAAGTATTAAAAATTAACTTGAAATTAAAAAATATAAAATTAAGAAAAAATGGAAGTAAGTTTATATCCCACTTTTGATATCAATCATCAAGTCAGGATTTCAAAATTTACATTTATAAAACAAATTAAACAGTACAATACCAAAGTATACAAAAAGTAAAGTCCAACACAGACAATATTAAACAAAAAAAAAACTTAATGATGTTTTTTTTTTCCTTAAAAGAAGTAATTTTGCATGTTTGTATGGCAGTAAGCTCGCACGGAAGGCGCCCTCTCGGTAACGTATTGCAAAGGAATCACCTAGAGTTGTAGCCGGTAGCGTGGCGGGTGGCGGGTGGCGGGTGGCGCGGCAGTGGCCTTACCTTGCGAAGCTCTTGAACGCGGCCGACTGCGGGTTGATGCAAAGCGGCACCCGCGACGTCTGCAGCTGCTCCGCTATGAACTTGTGGATCTCCTCTGCGGATTCATACGGACATGTGCTTTGAGGATGGTGAGTTCGCACTTGACGGTTCGTGAAGCCGCTCAATGCGGGCAAATTGGAACCGAACTTTGTGGGGATTCTAGACGCAAAGTCAAGTACCCCTACAGATGGCAGTGAGTGATTGAATGTAGAATAATTCGTGGAGAATGCGACCTTACTTCATAAATATGTATTTATCTATAAAATAATTGTGATTTGATAAAATGTCGGATGTCGGATTATAATTTTGAGAATGACTATTTGGATGGTTAGTATGCAAAGTAATGATACGGTATCTTTTTAATTGATAAAGGGCCGCGCGTTTAAATCACAGGTTTAAATAATGTACTGGCACTAAGCCTCAAATGGTGAGCCGCTAGATGCAAACACCAGTCGTCTAACAAATTCTTGGGATCCAAGGTGGACCGAAAATCTGGTGAGGGCCACGGGCAGCGTAGGATCAATCGTCGTGGTGATCTTTGGAGGCTCTTTGACCAGCAGTGGCCATCTTTCAGCTTAAATGATGATGATGAGATATCACTAATAATATTCCAATGATACGTCGTCAACGGAGCTACAGTACTTGTTCAAGGCACTGGTCGTACCTTTGACCTGGTGCACGGAGGTGAGTTTCCTCTCCCAGCCGTCGTGGAAGGCGTGCGGCGCCACTGGTTCCAGGTCGGGGCTGTAATGGCGCGCGGCGGGGGCGGCGGGGGGCGTGCTATAGCAACACTTGCACATACACGAGTGGTAGCGAAGCCGCCCCTCTTCTAAGTACGGGTGCGCTAACGCGTCCACGACTGATATGCGCTTCGCCGGGTCGAATACTAGCATCTGTAAGGTTTCAAATTGTGCTATTAGGTATTAGCATGGTACAGTTTTATTACTTTGTCTTTTACATAGAATAATTTATTTGACAAAACACAATACAAGACAACACAAAAAAATAATCAATAAATAAGATACTGTCTATTATTATAGCCTATTTTTACAATTTAAAATCGAATCGTAAAATGAAAAACATTGTGCTCGGGCAGGGGACTTGATCTACAGATTCCCAATCCTACAGATATTCGATTGAACAGAATCCCATTTTTCCTGATTTCCAAATTAAAATATTCCCAATGCTACAGATATTAATAAACATCATCAGGATCATTATTCAGCGAAGTCGTATGTGTAGTTGAAATATTTGGAAAAACATGTACCCTCCTAGAAAATAAAAGGCATTTTTGCATCGTTAACAGCTCATATATGTCCCCACCGAGGGGCTCGAGCCTACTCATTTTTGCATAATAATGTATAATAATTTTAATTTTAATATGAACATGCTGGCTTTGTACATTACGTTTGTGGATATGAACAAAATAAGGGTACGTTTTTTTTTCTTTTTGAGATCATCATATCCTTATTCCCTAATTAGGGACATAGGGCTATAAGCATACTCCTCCAACTCGACCGATCGTGCGCCGCAACCTCTAACTCCGGGCAGCTCATGCCAAGGGATTGAGCTTCCTTTTCGACAGAGCGCTGCCATGACGTTTTTGGTCGACCTCGCTTTCTTCCTCCCGATGGGCACCATTGCAAATTTGCAAGGCCTGTTTGGGTATGTGGTCTTTTTGAGGTACGGAACTATAAAACCAAGTATTACCTGCGCCAATAAATGTACGGCTTCGTGCGTGGCCTGCACGGAGAGCGTGTACAGCGCCGCGAGCGCCGGGGGGCGGGGCGCTCGCCGCAACATGTGCGCCCGCGCACCCGCGCACGCGTACCGCATGTCCTCCAGCGACGGCGTGCCCAGCAGCTCCGTTATTAGCTCCAACTGCAATACACACAAGGCTCATTATTGCACAACTTAGTAATTAAAAAAAATTACACAGATGGTACTATGAATGGTCCTCGCTTTACTAAATTAAGTTAATAACACGGACACAAAAGATTCGACTTTCAATGAAGTAATAATAGAACATAAACTCTGGCCAAAAAGTTCGACAAGCAATGTCCAACGTCAAACGAATAATATAATTGAGGATGTAACGTAAAACTATGAAATTCCAATTATTTCGAATAAATTGATTATTTTTTTTATTGTAAAGCATAAAAGGCAGGTTCTTCAAAAATGATAAAAATAAACTTTGTTATCTATTGTCAGAGAATAACGGAACCTGAGACTGAAAAAAAGAAACAATTTCCGGTGCTTATTGATACATCCTTTAACAATCAATAGGTAAAAAATAAAACGAAATGAAAAGAAACAGTTAAAACTCGTAGATTTACATGGCTTCTTCTTCGTGTGGGTTTCACACGGTTTATTTCCTACATAGAGTAAATTAATGTTTTTTTTTGTACGGTCAAGTACTAAATTGCTTTGTATTGTACCTGTTGCACAGGACTCTGCGCCTGGAAGAGTATTCTCCTGCCGAGAAGTTCGCCGAATATGCACCCCACTGACCACACATCCACCGCCGCTGTGTAGTGGTTCGCTCCCATCAAGATCTCCGGTGCTCTGGAACAACGCAATATACACCATTCATGATCAGGAAGAATTATTCAAAGTAGAGCTACCAATACTATTAATTTATTTGTTTGCATCGAATAGGATTGCTTGATGAAACTTGGTTCAAAGTTGACCTTGGGAATGAACATAGTCTACCTTATATCGCGGGAAAATTTGCCATTCCCACGAAAAAAACTGTTAACGCGGGCGGAGCCGCGGCGATAAGCTAGTCATTATTAAAAATCGCTACTTGACTGGCCAGTCTAAAGAATGAGTTACTTTTTAAATAAACGTCAAAAACTATTCTGTATGTAAAATTAGACGTTATATTTTTCATTTAACCGTTTTCGTAGGATTTTATCTTTTGATTTGCAATAATGAACCGCGAATTGTTAAAAATTTTCTAAGTTGCAAAGGAATGATTTCAAACGGTTTAGTTTCTTCCTATAATGTACGATGTAGGACCTACATACATATTATGGTAGTCACAGACGTATATAATGGTACTAGCCTAGTGTAAAATTATGTTGAGTACTATCAAGTATCCAACCCTGATTGTGATCTGATCTATAGCCCACTTCTTTGAAATTTATGCAACCTGGACATTCCTCACAATGCTTTACTTTGCGTAAAAACGCCATGAAACGTATTTGTTCGAAGATCTACACAATCACCGACATTCTTTAGTATTAATCATTTTTTCTTGAACATTCCATAAAAGGTTCTATCCAGAGAAACACGAATTTGAGTAATTAACAAGCGATATATATGTGGGACATCTCAGACACGGGTATCTGACCCCAAACTAGGTAGAGCCTGTACTATGGGTGTCTGACAGCTGATATACATACATATATAAATAATAATATACAACATCCAGACACAAGGAAAACAAAAACAACAAGGCCATCACACGAATGTTTGCCCTGGGCGGGATTCGAACCCACGACCCTGTGCTTCGTAGCGTAGATACTTTTAAAATCTTGCTTTCTATTCTTCTTATAGACAAACGATTGTGTACTGAAATCTAACAAAAAGAATATACCACAGTCTGTTAATGGTATACCAGTAAATTATCAGGTTACAAATAGTTTTCTTTTTCTCAATCGTGAGCACTTGAACCGCAGAAAACGGAGCGTGACAGTTAACTAGGTTTCTCGTGTCACCTCGCTGTGCTGCTACCATACCAACCAACCGACGTGAGACATACGTATTATAATATCTTATCAATCAAGAAACGAACTAATGACATAATCTTAAGACATACCAAAAATAGTGATAATTGTCCCAGAATAACAATGTGGTGTTAAAAACGATTATGAAATTACATTACAAGATTTACAAGAAACAGACAGAATGGAAAAAAGAAAAAAAAATACACAGAGTTAGAGTGAAAAGATTGTTGATACTTTAGTTCTTTTGAAATATGACAACTTATAAGGCAAACAGAAGCAGACTCAAACTTCAAGTCACATAATAATATCCTAATAAAAACAGATTACTCTTCCTATTTAGGAAATATTACTATTTAGATTATTCATTTAGATAAAACTAGCTGTCTGTCCGCGGCAACCAATTCGCAGCAAAATGCCAGAAACGCATTTGGCCAATAAACGCCTGCGTTGTTTTCCGCCTTTTCCGTAGTAATTTTTAACTATCCCACGAAAACTTTTTAATTTTCCGGGATTAAAAGTATGTTGTTGTAAGTAAGTAAAGATGTTGACCGGGGAAATAAAGGTAAGCATGTAAAATTTCATTCAAATCGGTCTAACAGTATCGGAGATTAGCCCGTACGAACAGACAAAGAGAGACTCAAAAAATTAAAAGAAACAACTGGATATTTTGTACATTACTTCTTACCTGTGCTGCTTACACCCCCCCTAAAGCATTTTTTAGCATTTTTTTAATGTACAGATTTTTGACCTCTACAGTTTAATTATAGTATACAGATTTAAAATCTCCCTGTACGGGCAACTGGCTTCTTCCTTTGGCTGATTAAACCTCATTACGTCATTTCAGTAAAAACCTCGTGACATTAACAAATTCTGAAAAAGTTGTTATCTAACAAATAACGATAGTTACATAATGTAGGCTATAAAACAATGGCGACCCTTCAACGCAAAGGTCAGGAATTGTCGTTTCTTCCTTACCCATTTACATATAAACGATGCTGTGCCTGGTTTCCGACGCCATTCAAAACTAACCTTTATTGTTAGTGAAGAATTCGCATTGACTAGGTGATAACGTCGAATAGGGGGGAGCTTTGAGTGTACCTTTCAAGAGTAAAGGTACGTAAATGAGCTATGATGAGCTAGCCGTGGCCTACTTTCCAAACTGCGGTCAGCAGACCAAAAGCACAGAGGTCATTCCTACTCCAGTATTACACACAGTCGCACACGGCTTCAATGCCTTCACTGCGGTAACTTCTAAATGTTTTAAAATTATATACGAGTAGCTCGCTATAATGGCTCTCACGAAAAGTCTGGTCAAAAAAGTATTCACATAAATGCATCTCCAAATATTTGTACAGCCGTAACATGAAACAAGATTATAAAAGGATAACAGCTGGGTATATCCGTTGCGGTATTTCATCGAACTTCTAATCAAACATTAATGATCTATTTAGCAGAGAGGAAAATCGATTAAACTATAGGTACTTCATTTAAAACTATTTATACCTACCGTGCATGGGAATGTATCGCTTGTTCGTATGCAACCTTCCAACAAATATTATGTAGAAGAAAACTTTTCGAGTTTATGAAGTTTAAAGCTAGTTTCAGACTACGCAAAGAAGGATTTTTGATAGTAAGCCAATAAAATATAGTACAGTTTAATTTGAACGTGTCCATAACAATAATGTATGGTAAAGTAACCAGCACATGCGGCTGGACATGTTGACCTTGAGAGCGCCCGTATTCCGTAGTGGTAGGGGTGAATTTCGTAGTGCGAATGTCCAACCGCATGTGCTGGCTTCTGTACGTGATATTGTTGTGCTATGAGTATTATATTATAGCTTTGTCTGAACTCAGCCTAAGATAGTGATAAAAAAATGAGATATTTTATTTTTAAAACCACTTTTATAATGGTAATGTCATACAATTGTGTTCATCTGCGTTGTTTACGACAGCGCGGCAAACTACTCGATTTTGCACGGGGAAATTTATCTGAACATCTACGTTTCCACTCAATTTCCGCCCGAGCCTTCCCGAACAAATAGCTGGCTTTTAGCAAGTCTAGCAGGAATGATCGCTATTCTTGTATTTTCTGTTTTATACAATACAAAGCTGCTTTCTTCTTCTACCCACACCACATACTCGACATTTATATGTAGATAGATAAATATTATGAATGAATCGCGTAATACGTAGTGTCGTCCTCCGAATTACGTAAGGAACGAATAATGTTATTATCATATTTCCATCTGTTATTTTACGCCAGATAAACGGCGACATGAGACATTAGAATAATTACAGATAATTACTTCTTAATGTCAAGATTTTCTGTAGGAAGGTGGCAAATGTCTAAACATTAATTACGACACAAATTAGTTGAAGTTTTATTTGGAATTATTCCAGAGCATCTCGAACCACTCAGTAGAGATCACGCGGGGATGTGTAGGGAATATCATAGAGCAGAAAATCTCGATCCGCTCAAGATTGAAATGTATGTAGAGACAATTCATAACAGCTGTGTCAATGTATATATTTCCTAGTTTATTCCACTAGCTCTACTTAAGTCACCTTTGTTATAAGTTTTCTATTCTTTAATATGTTGTGGATGCTCGCTTATCGTGAGGGTTTTGAGGATAAGCCATTTAGTACTAACCTGTAGTATTGCGTGACGACCTCCTGTGTCATGTTCTTGCTGGCGTCTGGCTCCTCGACCCTCGCCAGGCCGAAGTCGCAGATCTTGAGCACGCAGTTGCTGTTCACCAGTAAGTTCCCTGGCTTGATGTCGCGATGTAGGATCCGAGCGGAATGGAGGTACTTTAATCCTGGAAAAACATAAACATGTTGTCAACTTTCTTCATATTTTCGAAAGGCGCAATCGATATAGTTGTATCTGATTTAAACACATAATAAAGTTTGTGCTGAAGTGTCAAAATGCATATTAATTAAAAATTAAAAATTTGATTGTACGAGTAGGTATGTAGTCAAAACCAGCCAAAAATCTAACCTAGATATGTATAACTTCTAATTTCTTTACTTTTGGCCTGACAAATAAAAAAATAAGATATATAAATAAGATTATTTTCCCGGATACATAGTTGTATCGCGTTTAAAAGAAAACGAAGCTAGCAAAACATGGTAAAACTGGATCTAACCAAGACACTCCGGTACTAGTCACAATCTATTCTCCTTGTCATATTCGCCACATTTTATCGTACAATGTGCTATAAATTGTAAGTCTGCAGTTAGCGATTAGATTCACAGAATTTTCTTAGCAACAACAAAGTCTATGGAAGTGGAAATCATCGTCAGACTACACGATTGTTACATTCTGTTGCTGACTGAATATCTGGCATTTACGACGAAGAAAAGTGTAGTTATACAACAGTAATTTCTGTACGTGTTACTAGTATAGTAAAAATAAGTACACAAAGCAGATTAATCATCGCATTATTGAAAAGCATTCTACAAGGCACGCGTGTTTCTACAACTTATCACTACGGCATTCAATCGCCGGTGCGAATCGTAAACATCATTCAAAATTGATTACGTGCTAATGGAGCAAAAGATTTATTGTTCATTGTTGTAGTACTACAGTAATCACTACTTGAGGAGAATTTCTGCGATACACCACCGTAAACCGCTCACGAACCGCAACGGTTTGGTTTCAATAGATGCGATTTTGATTCTCAAAGTCCTTCATAACTGGTTATGTCTGGAAATTTTGAGTCAACACCGACTAATTGCAACAAAGGTTGGTAGTCAGTTTATAGCAGGCAAGTAAGGTGTTTCCATAACAATGAAATATTTATCTACGAAACCACGTTGTTCTAAACAGTAAACACGTAGACCTACGCATAAATTTCATACCTGCGCGGGTATAAACGGCAAATGGCAAATTTAATACCGGTTTTATAGGTATTTGCTTCAGTAGCGAGTTCACCCTGGATATAGTGTCGTAGATGGAGCCCGAGCCTGTGGGAGCGTTCACGATTCGCTGAGCGAGAGTAGGCAGACCTTCCAGGAAACATGGAGGCTATTAAGGGTGGAGTGGCACTGCCTGATTTCCCACCGTAAATAATAGATGCTCGCGCGAACAGTTCAGCTTATTAGACGCGACACGTACTGACGTACACCTCGTCTAACGAACTACCACCACTTGCCTCTCAAGTGGTAACATCATCCTTGTAAACAGAGAATATGTATTTTATAATTAGGTATATTTTTAGGAGTTACGTGAAACCTAGCTTTACCTATCTTCTTTTTACAAGTGTCGATGTAGAGTGAGGTGATTAATACGACAGGTGCATTTGCAACAAATTGGATAAAAATTCCCAGTGGGTTTAGTTACTCATAAAATAGAAACCGTTAAAGTAACAAAGAAACGAGCGTTTGCGTAATTAACTTAGTGCTAGACAATGTAGATTCCTATGAAATATTTCTCTTATTAAAGTATACTTCTGAGCGTTTTAATTCCAACAATTTAGAATATAAGCACCTCATTAATTAGCTTTTTATCAGGCACAGTTCAAGGATGTTAGGGAGATATTTTGAGGGGTTCAACAACGCGACAAAACGAATTAATGTCAGGTCTCGTCTCCAAGTTTAATTTCCCAGCGGGTGTGCGGTTCGCACCTCTCACTTTTATATACTAAATGTTAATGCGTACTGGCAACCCAAAAGCGAATGAACCATTTAACTTGGTATAACTTATCACCAACCGTAGCACTCCGGCGTGCCGCATTAGTCGGAATATCACTCTCGAGATACCCGGGAAAATTAAAGTACCTACTTTTAGCAACATTTACATAGTAGAGTCGATTCCAGAGTACTAGTTTT
The DNA here is from genome assembly GCA_948473455.1 of Teleiodes luculella. Taxonomy (NCBI): domain Eukaryota; kingdom Metazoa; phylum Arthropoda; class Insecta; order Lepidoptera; family Gelechiidae; genus Teleiodes; species Teleiodes luculella. The sequence goes on along the minus strand of OX419586.1, from coordinate 5,578,172 downwards.
TCATTCTTTCGTGCAACTATAGGTACGTATTAAAAATGAGAAAAAATATCACATGTTGATGGAAGGTTGAAGCCAGAAAATAAAATTATTTTTACAAATAATATGTGCATACTAATAATGTTGAGTTTTCAAGAACTAAACATTTGCGCATCAAATACAAGAAGGGACTTCCTTGCGGAAATACCTTTCTTTTAATTGCACATGTATGCAGCAGAATTTATTCAAGTTTATTCGCTATTTACAGGACGATTCTGTAGAATGATAGTTGTCATAAAACTGCATTTCTTTCTCATAGTTCTGGAGACCTTAAATTTTTCATTCTCATACAACATAGCTTTATTATCCATACCAGATTATTACTTTACTTTTCTTCCAGCTTTAGGAGTACTATAGCTCTGGCACAAAATGGCAGTTACATATGGTTGGCTGCACAACTGTGCTTGCCTGCGTGGACTCAGTTGCGCTCGCGCCGGGTAAATGGTTCAGGTCAAACTTGTCAAAAACAATACCACTTACTCAACCGCAACGCCGGCACTCGACCAGCATGAAAACAGGTCTTACCATAAATTAATACACCAATGCCCACTTGTTAATGCTTCGTGATCCGCTGACATTTGGATCATTATTTTATAATGCGATATACAAAAACAATAAAAAAGCGCTACGACGGCAATTTTCAATTTCGTTACCTGATCTTTATGCAGTATCTAATATAAGTAAAATTTTGAAATAAATAAGTTTAAAGTTGTTATTCCTCGAATTTCTATTTGCATATTTACTATCGTGGTATGCAAAATTAAATTGAATTGAATTGACATTACAAACCACTAACCAAATAACTGTAATTACAGTTACCGTAAATAAGTTATAAAATTGACACTGAAAGACCAAAGGTGCTATTGGAAATAATTAGTAAGAGATATATTCAAGCATGTTATGTACTACCGTTAGTACTTAGTAATTATGACAAATTTTATGCCAGTATTGCAAGTTATAAAGCTTTTACGAATACGAAAGCTCGGTCGGATGTAAACATGCTCATTGCACGCTCAACGACCATCAGAGACACTTTAATTGCTGCCCGTAATAGTTCTAATGAATCAAAGCACTGACCACAATTAATTCCTTATGAAAAAGGCAGTAATATTACATTGAGGTACAATTACGTGGTTTATTAGCTCTTATACCATCGGCAATTACAAAAAAGCTTCTTGAGAAGCGGCATGTGTAAAGACCATCGAGCTCATCATAATAAGAGTAAATCTCAGACGTTGGGAACACGGCAGTAACGGTCTCCGGAATTCCAGTGAACCATAAGATGATTAACTAATGCTCAAACAAAGAGGTAGGAGGCACTTTGAGCGTGCTTTACATTTTCTATAGAAGTGGAAAACAAATGTTGCCTTTAGAATTTATCAGTAGGGCAGTGCATTTGTGGAGATACAAAGGAGTAACAGTAAAGGTGTGGACCGGTGTTGTGTTTGCTCACACCGATGCTGGTAAACATTGCGCGTGTGTGAGTGACACGATCTTACTGCTCGGCGGAAGCTTTAAGCTTCCAACTAGGAACTGATATACCACTTTTAGCGAAACATACATTTCGTCTTGAAAAATCTGTATTAACTTAGATAATTTTGTGGGAGGGAATCACCTATATGAAAACAAACCAACTTAAACTAAGGCAAAGAAATACAACTCTGTACCTACCGTAAAATATACTGTACTAGGTATTTTAAATCTCAATTATCACTACATAGTATAAAATAAAGTCGCTTTCTCCGTCCCTATGTCCCTATGTCCCTATGTCCCTATGTCCCTTTGTACGCTTAAATCTTTAAAACTACGCAACGGATTTTGATGCGGTTTTTTTTAATAGATAGAGTGATTCAAGAGGAAGGTTTATATGTATAATACATGCATAATATACTGAAGGATAACCCACAATAACCATTTTCCCGTGCGGAGCCGGGGCGGGTCGCTAGTAGATAATAAGACAGAGACAATACGTCAAATTCTATTGTACAATGTAATGCAGCGATGCAACTCAAGCGCATGGCAGCCGTCTAGTAGTCAGATGCAGCTGCTTCCATAATTAGCGCTTTGACACAACGCACCGGGGTCCCCGCCTGAGTAGCGTCGCGCATTCATTACTGGGGATGACTGGGGCCAGGTTCAAGATCATTGAGATCTACAATAATAAACCTCGAATGTTACAGATACGATGGATTAGTCGAACTGAAACTTTTAAAATATCTGATAAAATCATACTTTGCCAAAACCTTGTCTTTTTTCGGAGACGATGACTTTAAAAATAATTCATTTCCATAGTGGTTTATTCTGCTTTTATTCGGCATCTGTCTATCGAAACATTCTGTAACTTTTATAACTATTTTTTATTTTAAAAAAGCAAGTACATATACATATGTGCAAAGTGATTATCTTTAATTTACATAGATTTAAGTATGTAGAAGCTTATCAGTCTGCCGCTTTTCTCGAGAAATAATACTTTTCGTGGAGTGCCGTGTCTCACTTTTATTTTTGTCAACTTTTAGGCGTAACTTAATAATTAATTAAGTAATTATTACTCGGAGCACACGAGTCCTTGAAGCTGCTCTGCCTTCCGACAGCGCGTGTCCTACGGCAAATTCCATTAGTGGATGCTCAAGGCAGCCTCTTCCACTTAGTGGTCTACTCCCTTCACCCGACCCCGCCTTCTGTCAATATCTCATCCCATTTTACGAACTCCTTTGCCGAATTCATATTCTAATAATGGCTGTACTTACTCCGTATTTATAGGTCCGCAAATATTTATTCTTAGATCTCATCTCTACTATTAGTCACGAAGTATTATAGTTATTAAAAGTTCTTATGAAGTTTGTTATTGTACCTTATGCGCCGCATAGGACTATGAAAAAATATTTGTAATTAATCACCGTACACCGTTGCAGTTTGCGGCAAGAATCTCAGTGGAGGTGATTTCCTGAGCGAAAAAGCTTTGCGCATAAATAATATTCCAACAGCGGAGGCTCGGGCGAGGGCCGTATTTCCATAATTCCGCTCGTTACTGACGCGTCGCAACCTGTGCAGGCTTCAGATGTTATCTCTTCACTTCGTTAGCTATATAAAATTAATTAAAAACTTCTGTTTCGTTAGCAGATACCTACACCTCTGCATATGAAGTACACGGTTGAGCGAATTTTCAAAACATGAGTCAACCCAGTGTGAAGTGTGATGCAATTTTAATAATTCTTTGTTGAACTTCGTCTGCTCGAGGTATAGGTGTAAATGGTTTTCGGAACTAACGCCTTTTAATCACTCGCCACGGGATATTAACAGCTTGCGAAGAAATTCAACGCGCACGATTTACTGCAACCGCAAAATCCTTTATAAGTAGCATTTCTCGGAAATGCGGCTTACTACCTAATCTCTTTCGATATAAACATTCCAAGAACGATTAAACGTCTAGCTAGAGATTAGTTGTTTTATATTAATTTGATTACAAAGCTTAATAAATGTCTGCCAAGAAAGTCTCCATACGGAAACAATTTACCTAGAGTCGTTTTAGCTGCCAAAAGATTATCAAAAGTAAATTGATCACGTCAACATCTTGCTAATGCACTAGCCAGTTCGACTTGGATTTAGCCCGGAGCATTGGGGTCAGGCCGGCTGACTGGCACACTGAGAGAAATCGAGCCAATCAAGTATGGCATTTTACTTGATAGAAAAAAAAATGAATGAAGCAATCATAAACTTGCAAAAAATGATCACTAACTGTTTGTTGTTTCATTAAAGCCGAAATTATCAAAATTTCAAACAAGTTAAATGATTAGTTCTATAATAAAGTTGAATGTTTTTATAATGAAATTATATTATAATAAATCAAGTAAATTTTGTTTGATGGTATAATGCAAGAATATTAAAAACAATTACCCTTTTATTTAAATTGAATGTTGTCGGTTTTTTAATACAAACATTGTCTAGTTGATTAATGTAAACATACCCGAAGCGAAAAAGTCAATCAAGTTAAATGTTTAGTTTTATAATACAGTTGAATGTTTTTATAATGAAATCATATTATAATAGATCAAGTAAATTTTGTTTCATGGTATAACGCAAGAATATTAAAAACAATTACCCTTTTATTAAAATTGAATGTTGTCGGTTTTTTAATACAAACATTGTCTAGTTTGATTGTATACTACTAGTTGATTAATGTAAACATACTCGAAGCGTCGCGAACCGTTGCATTGCATGTCGAAACTTGTCATTTTGTTTGAATCGGCCGGCGAGAGCGCCACGTAAAAAGTACGTCCGTCGGGTTACGTAAATATACGGTGTGATTTGTGACAACTGTGACTGTGTACCATGGAAGAAGTTACAGATCTGCTGGAGGCATGGGGCCTCCCAGATTTACAAGAAAATTTTATCAGTAAGTACCTACTTACCTGTCTCATGCGACCATTACCTATTCATTACTAGCTATTTATCTACTTACTTTAGGTGTGAGACCTACCTACCTACTCATCTAAGTACAAAGACTGGTGCCAGCACACTGTAGGCGGTACGCATACGGTGCAGTAGAGGAGCGGTAGCAGGAAAAGTTGTATCTTAGGAGTTTGTATAGGTATAATATGAATCCTGCCACACGAGGCGGTAAGGCTGGACCGCTACTGCTCCTGTTCTGCGGTAGTGTGCCGGCAGCTGCTGTTGTTGCTGTCAGTTGATTCAACAATTATTTTGCAGAAAATGAAATAAATCTGCAGGCGCTTTCTGCGCTTACCCCGGAAGATATTAAAGAGCTGATTCCACCATTAGGACCTAGAACCTTATTTATACGGAACTGGAAAGAATGGAATCCCAACATCAACACCACTATAGACAGTAATATGAGTCTACCTGGAGGAGACTTCAGTAATTTAGATATTATAAGTCTGAGTGTAAGTACCTATATGTAAAGGTATTACCTGTACAGGAATTAGGTACCTAGTAAGTAGATAATGTAGGTACTATTGAATAAAGTTAACCCTAGTTACAGTGCCTTGGTTTGGTTTGGAAAGTACCTATACTTATGTAGGTCAGCTTAGAACTTAGTATGCAGTGCAATATAGTCAATAAATCTATAAATAAAATATGTACCTATTTGAATAAAGGGTTCTAGCCTAGAACCCTAGAACTTCTAGGTTGCAATGTCTTCTGGGCTTCCATTTGATACCAGTCTCTGTTCACTAAATAATAATATTAGGTAATACCTATCTACTAGTCAGCACAACACCGACAAGTTATGGTATTACAGGCTAGTTAGTGCTTACAAATGCCATGATAACCATGAGGTCTGTAACTTTGACTGCGTAGTAGAAAATTTGTAAGTAATTGGTTTTAATTTAATCTATTTCAGGACATTACAGTTCAAGACTTTAATGCTGAAGAAAAAACAGAAACAGCTGATGTGCATGTGTTAGTGGCAGAGCAATCAAAAACATCCCCCAACCTTGATTTAGCTTCAACAAAAACTACAACAAGTTTCTATGTCATTGAAAATAATGTAAGTATTAATTCTTTCATACTTCTTTTTTGTGAGTTGATGATAAGTGGTAGGTAAGGCCGCCTTTTGACTCATTTGTTTTGTTCTGTGTTGTTTTCTGTATGCTGTATCTTTTGTCAATAAAGTATATTGTATTGTATTGTATTTGTAGGTACAGTTGGCTGTTAGGTTAAACACGCAAAGATCCATTGTAACTCTTAAATACCTACATAGATAGATAATCATTTAGCCCATAAAAACAACACACATACATAAACATAAGTTTTATTTAGGTTAATATTGCACAATATTTTGTAAGGCAAAATTTTACTGCATGTGACATAAAAACAGTACAAAGTCTACACCCTGTAATTATGTATGATGGTTTTGTTCCTGAAGTCTAGCGTTTAGGTCCATGAAATTGTTGTATGGGACCAAGTTTATAGCTCGACAAAAAAAATTGTGCATCGCCTCTAAAGTCATATGGGACTTTTTATACACACTAGTGGTGATTAAAGGTACGGGAATAAAGGAAATAAAATCCATTTATATTATTTTCTTGAAGTCTCATGGCCACAACCCGCCCTGACCTTGACTCTTTGACCCATTTCCTATACCTACTGTTTATTTAATTTTATTGAATACCTAATGGTTTTATTTTGTTTTTTTTACAGAGCTTACTGAAGTTACTCAAGGAAGATTTCGAAGCGTCAGGTCTCCTAAAATTTGTCGGAAAATCATTAGATAATGAACAATCCAGAAATCTTTTAGCTAGCGTTATTTGCAAGCAAATACTGAAGAGCCATAAAAATGATAAGATCACCAAAGAAATTTATCATAATTGGAGTAAACAAATAAAAGAAATTTTCCCAAATGAGCGGATTACAACTTATTACATTCCAGCATGCATCACTGCGCAAGGTGTGACATACCAAGCCAGAGGAAAACTAATCAGTCAATTACTTAACTTGAGAAGGAAGTATCAAAAACATGGAGTACTAGACAAACTAAAGAAATCACCAACTCCTCATAAACCTGTCAAAGTATTACCACGACCTATTCCACTGACTGCTCTGAGTGTTAATACTAGAAACTCCAACAGCGAAGATGATGATATAACGTGGCTCAAAAGCAGCTCAGATCCTTGGACATTAGTCCTAGCCAAATGGAAAGGGACTTTACAAAAACGCCAACCAAACATCAGGATCGCTGGTCAAAAAAAAAGTCTTATTTCTAAATATATATCATATGTAGCAATTTTTTATTCTATGAAGCAAATATAAGCAATTATTGTATCAACTCTCATAGACTCACGCCACAGACAACTAGCCATTCTGACGCTCACCTTCTTCCTTTAATGCTCGTGGGATCTCTCCTCTCTATGAGACTATTGTTCAATTTAGATATATTATACACAATTGTTGATTTCTAAACATACCTATATATTTCATAAATTAGCATAAGGAAAAATGTTGATCTCTAAACAGTTATTAATAACCATGAATAAAACTTTTTAATAACATTTCTGACATTATCATTTTATATAAAAAAATTATAAATATGTTTCTTTTGACAAGTGATCTGCTGACACAGGATTTTAGGAAAAGTACTGCGTTCCTTTTAAAGCGTGAGCGCAGTACATACCCAAACACCTTTAGAGCAGCACCATCACTAGTTATAAGAAACGTAACTATTAAAACGAATTTACGTTTAGGTGCAGAATGTCCAAGTTGCAAAATGTCCAGCGGGTGCAAAATGTCCAGGTCGCAAAAGGTCCAGGATGCAAAATGTCCAGCTTGTAAAATGGTAATAATAAGACCTGCATCTAAAGGAAATATAACTTATATGCTATTAATTTTTTTGTTTCATTATAGTAGCATAAGTTATATTTCCTTTAGATGCAGAATGTCTTATTATTACCATTTTACAAGCTGGACCTTTTGCAACCTGGACCTTTTGCGACCTGGACATTTTGCACCCGCTGGACATTTTGCAACTTGGACATTCTGCATCTAAACGTAAATTTAGACCCTATATAATAAAAAAATAAACACGTTTCTTGATAGTCCCAATAAGAGTACTTTATAGCTTTAAACAAGTTATTTGAATAACTTAACAATTATTAATTTTTACATTCAATCAATTGGGTTGATTACATTGAAAAAAAAAATCTTATTAAATATTAATACTTATCTTCATTCAAATAATAAAGACAGCTTCATAAAGCGAAACAAGTTATATAACAGAAGTAAACATCTAAATATATGATTCTAATGTGGAACATAATCAAATGTATCAAGTTTTCATATTCACAATAATCAGGTCCTTTGATAGCTAGCATAAAGCAATTTTATCTGAAACTACTTAAAATACTTGATAACCTTAATCAAGTTCATTATAACTTCAATCAGCAGAAATCATTGTTATAATAACCAAACTTGATTGGTTATATTTATTTGATCATATTAGGTTCAACAATTTACTTGTTTTATCTCATAAAGACAACTTGATTGTTATTTAATCAACATAGCTTTATCGCCATAATCATATTACTTTATACGCTCGTATTGTAACAAGTTTCTTGTTAGACGCAATCATTTTTTTGATTAATGTAATCAATTTTTTTTTTCAGTGCAGGGCATACATTTAAGACTGCACACACGTAGCTGTAATTTATATTAATATGCTCAACTATAACTTATATTATTGCTCGCCACTAGTCGCCACTACACACAGTAGCTATTAAAATACATATTTTCACCCTAATTGAGTCTATTGTGCGGTCTAAGATTTACAGAAATATTTTTTGTGACGTCACATAAATATACAGGGCAAGTGGCCGCTTAGCAAATACTGAAGGACATGCTAAGTCAATGGTTTTGAGCAACTTTTCCAAAGAAACTTTTCCGGGAAATGATGAAAAATTTTGACTTCTCGTCCTATTAAAATAACTATTTTGCATAGCGTGTTGAATTTTCTTCGTATCCGAGGAAAGTTGCTATGTAAATGTTACTGAAACCCATTGACTGAGCTTTCCTTTTAGTATTTAATAAGCTATCACTTATACTTATACCCTGTCTATTAGAGCTACGTACGTGTGTGATCGTCTGTAGATTTAAATGGAAAATATATCGTAATATGCCTTGCTCTAATGGTAATGTTAAAAGCGGGCGTATTTCCGCAACTCGTCTAAACGCACCTCTTTGCGTATGGGTGGGATTGTTACGTCTTGCTCTAATAAAATATTATAGCGACGTGTGTGCCGGGCCCCAGGCCGGCCGGCGGCGGGGCATACATTTATTATGGCGTCCGGCGGCACATGGCACGCGCGGACATTTGCATACCGCACCACTGGATGGCTGGCCACCGTTACAGTCGAGTCTGCGCAGCGCTGGTGACCAGATATCTACAAGTCCGTGAAGTGAAGATACAAGCGTAGTCCAATTAAATCAAAAAGAAACCAGGGGGCTAGCATGATATCTCATGAACTGACGAAAGTCAGACATAGTTTTGTCGTCCTATAATTTTAGGAAATTCTATATGGCACATTTATGGCGGGTTTAATGTGAGATAATAGCTTGTCACATGTTACGCTTACAGATATCTATATTTGTGTTGTGTAATAATAATAAATAGGTAATAAAATAATCATTGTCACATATACCTATAACTATAGAGACTTCTCTCCAAATGACAACAATTTAAGTCTACCAGTTGGTATTTACTGCAGCTTCACTGAATAGCTTCATTGTGATATGGATATGACGGCCATGTATTCAGAAATTGCTTCGAGGAATCCGCTGCGGACACTACGTTCCCCGCAATCCTGCGCTGCAGACGTCATCGGCTAAGGAATCCCGTCCTACTACGCCTTACGTTCAGTATTTCCTACATTATTTGCCAACAAGCTTGTCGCAAGAACCCGTTTAGTAATCCGTGTCTTGTAATGGGTTCGGTATACAATGAAAAACATTGTTCTAAAAGCGACTAAACAACAACAACTTAACTCGTTTTACCTGTTTAAACAGAATTAACTACTTCTAATTTCTTTACCATTGATATGAAATATTAATACGGATCCAAATCTAAATTAAACTAAACCCCTTTTTTATTACTATCTTTATTTAGTTCTAGACCAGTGCGGGTTAATAGACTTCCCACAAAACCTTTGAAGTTATTTGATTTGCAGTATTTCTGCAATTTAACATGTTTCTAACTACAACTAGTTAGAAACGCTTGCATTCTCGAAAATGGTTTTAATATTGTCAAAAGATAAATATGACGCCCTTTCGACAAGATTTTAGTGCCTCTAGTCTACTTCTTTACTTAAATATTAGTATAGATGATATGATATACCTGTGTTAGAGCACAATTTTTCTACCTGAAACACAGGATTTGAAGGATTTCAGCAATTTGTTGCAGTTAGTTTTTAATAATATTTTGTTTTAGCTTTAATTTAAGATTAAGTTAAAAATCGACATAACTCACAAAACAGCATGTCGAAATGGAGAGATTAGTGCCACAAGACCTTATACTGCAACTATAAAGTTTTTAATTAGAAACGGCCGCGGGGAGCTTTACGAGCGCATTTTTCTAGCGGTGAATCCCTCGGCGCGGCGCACTATGAACCAATAGGCCAATCTAGCTGGACAGAAAGGGTTACCTCATTTCTTTTAATTAAAACGTTAAAACGATAGTTGATTCCCCAGTAGAAACCATCCTGGTATAATTTTTTAGCAACTACCCACTAATAATTTATTATTGGTTCTCAAACGTCAACAATTTAGATTTTTACGTTGAAATAATTCATTGTTTACGCTTCGATGTGTCATCGCTTAAAACAAGAAATAGTTAAGATTGTATTATTTTTAGTTATGGATCGTGAAGTAGATGGTATGTACTATGTCAAAAACTAAAATTTTATTCTAAACACTAATTATATGACCTAGATATATGCGATTGAAAAACAAGTTAATGCATTTTTTAAGCGTTTTTTATCTTTCGTAGACCTGAAACTACTTGCACCCTCTTGTACCCGGTCTAATTTTTTTATATGTTGTAGTGACATGTCTGCACTTGATAAAAAACAATTTTTAAACAAGCGCACTGCAGCGCAACTTTGTTTTTTTTACAGAATACTCAGTAGCTATATCGCGGCAGGAGTTTTTTAACCAATGGGTAACATACTCAAATAGTGATAAAATATCAGGACTATGGAATTATTTTTCTATGAGATTTGATTTGAAAGAGACTACTGCGAACTGCGTTAGAGATATTAAGTCAAATGTTGCTCGAATTTCTGCTAAATTAAACGAGATTTGGTTTAAATGCGGAAAAAGTAAGGAACGCTTTGAGGCAAGGTCTATAGGTGTTGCTTGGCTGCACGGCGAAGACTTCTTTAAAATTCAGAGATTTTTTAAAGCATCTACATCATCATCTGAAAATATAGTCCCTCCTAGTCCTGGTCGCCCAAAAATTGACTTTGCCCCAGCTTCGTTAAAGACTAAAAAAAGGCGAGTTGACGATTTAGTTCGGTCTCGTAGTGTCGATGAGTTAACAATAGCTGCTGAGATATCAGCCAGATTATCAGGAAAACGAGATGTAGCAAATGTAATAAAAAATGTTACTACCAGTCCCGAAATTGCTAGCGAGATAAAAAAAAATATCTGCACCGATAATATATACATATACCTATATAATTTATTTACATGTTTAATACTTCTTAAGAAGAAGATTGCCAAAACGGATATAAAAATATATAAAAGTACTCTCTGTCCTAAAATATACGAGCAAAAGCTAAAATACAAAAAACCAATTTATCTTGACCTGTAGCTATTCATAAAATGTTTGTCGAAGAAGGTCAACTTATACTGGTTTCTAGTGTAAAGCTAGTAAGAAGCTTCCTATTCATATATTTGTCAAATTATGACAAAATATTAAGTTATGTAACGGTTAGAACCCATTGAAGGCCTTAAATAATTTTGTCCAGCTGGATTGGCCTTCTGGTATAGAGTGCGGCGGCTCTAGAGGAATCTTCTGCCACTGACGAGTAATTGCATAATTAATAACATAGAATCGGGGCGCAACGTGTCTCCGAACCGTTCCAAGCGTTTCTTTTATCTGCAAAATGGATTAAATTTGCATACGCAGGGCGACGGAGGAGGTACCCTAAGTTGAGTGTACAGGATGTATGTAAAAACTGAAAGGAAAGGAAGCAAAGAAACTTATATCATAAACTAAAATAATAATTGACCTTTTACATACTGTCCGATTTAAAATACTATTTTATATGTGAGTGTCGAATAAGAACGTCCGAATCCGAAAACGTCCATACAAACTGTCAGACGGAACAAATTTTCGATTCGGAACAAAATCGGATGGTGCGTAACCGCACTTAGGGCTTAAAAAAGAAAATTGAAAAATGAATTTAAGTGAAATTAATTTTGTCAAGTTGCTAAAACCATTGACTGCGCATGTCCTTTCAGTATTTGCCAAGCCGTTACACGGTTACACCCTGTATATAATGGGGGTAGATTAGTCTTTATAAGAGGTTGTGAACTCATGACGCAAATGGCGGGTAATGCACTAGGATTGTGACAGGCTGGAATGGAATGGGAGTTGGGGCTCCGGGGAATTTTAATTGATTTAGTGCAGGTAGTAGCCGGCGGTGCGGCGAGTCGAGCCGGCTGGCGCAGTGGGGGCTCTGCGTTCGGAACTCGAATTTATTGGAGTACCCGAGTCCCGACCAAGCCAAGGTTTTTCCTAGCTTACCAGACGAGCGAAATAAAAGAATAACGAGAGAAACGTGTTCAAATATAAAAGGATTCTGAAAGTATAGTAAAACTAGAAACTACACCGCACCTTGCGAAATTTCGGAATTAAATTATTTGAATACAAAAATATTACCTAGTGAACGAGCCAAGCAAGGAAACGGTAAAACCATTCAAAAATTATACGCAAGGTTGTGGTCACATACAGGTAAGGAAGGTTATAATATAATGTATGTGACCACAAATCTCCATATACATTATGTACCTTTGAAAAAGTAGTCCTGCATAAATTACTTTATAATGTAAAGATAACACATTAACATGATACACGAAATATAGCGTAAACAAGATTGCGCGCACATAATGGAAAAAGTTTCAGCGGTTATTTTAACTAATGGTTAAAATAATTCGCATACGCTTAGTGCTTATTATTTTCACCATTAGTTAAAGTTGACTATAAAATCGGATTCATCTTGGAAAGGCGGATCCTTGAGAAATATACTATTAAAATATAATTATAGTAGTTTCTGCGAGGAATATGTTTTATGTCAGGTTTTGTAATTGATTTTACCGTTATAAAAGGTACCTAATGACGCCATTTTATTTCTTTCATTTTATAAAGGCAAGGAAAAGCTTCCTTATCTATTTATAATTTTTAAACATCACTACATAGTATAAAATAAAGTCGCTTTCTCCGTCCCTATGTCCCTATGTCCCTATGTCCCTATGTCCCTTTGTACGCTTAAATCTTTAAAACTACGCAACGGATTTTGATGCGGTTTTTTTAATAGATAGAGTGATTCAAGAGGAAGGTTTATATGTATAATACATGCATAATATACTGAAGGATAACCCACAATAACCATTTTCCCGTGCGGAGCCGGGGCGGGTCGCTAGTAGCTAATAAGTCTCTAACCATATAATTTATTATTATTATTATTATAACACTGATAAGGATAAAATTTAGTACATAAGAAGTATTTGTGTAATGAGTCGTATAACAAAATGATTGAAATTGTTTATTTGGGTAGTATAAAATTGGGTTTGAGAAAGAAAGTAATGATTATAATAATATGGTGAAGAAAATACTTACCTCTGAGTATTTGGTAGAGGAAGACTTTGATGTGGTCTGCGGAGAGATGTTGGGGAGACACGATGATTTTGTGCAAGTCGCTCTGCAGTAGTTCTGTGATCACATATCTGGCAGTACACTATTAAGGAAATCGTTGCAACAAGGAAAAGGTAACACAAATTTTAACACGCTTATAATATATACAGCACGCACTGATATCGACAGGAAATAATACATTTCTATTCTACTAATACTTACTATGAAAGTTTATTTATATTTCGACATTTGCTACCTCTGTCGTCGAAAATTACTTGAAGGATTCTGTTGTGATCAAGCACTTTTTACTTTTTTACAGCAGGTCAACAATGGAAGTGTAGCAATGGTGATAGGTTTTATAAAACACCTATAGGAGTACTAGCTTCCTTCCTATCCCCTCTCATAACATGGCAAAAGATTAGCCGCACAAAAAAGCTCGGTTTTTCGACTACCACAATTGCGTCGGATTTAATGATACTGTTTATAAATTTAATGATAATTGTGAAGACATGTTCCGCGACGAGGAAACGCACCTATAATTTGGTACCAGGACTACACACCGTGACGGAGTTACAGATGGTTATGGCGTAATTTGAACGCCCACACGACTGGGTGGGCTAAGACCGCCTCTCCATTCTGCCACCCTCGAGGGTCGCCGGTCCACCCGGAGTCCGGACTGATATCTCGTTTATCTTCGCTACGAGACTTCTCTCGTGCCACCATTATCAAAATTACGGACCTCGATTATTCAAACACATTATTGGAAGCTAAAAATTGGTATGAAATTGTGTCAAGCTTGACCAAGTTGCATTTAATTTCAAGTATAAAGGATAAAAAGCCAAAATTTTTGGAAAATTTCAAAAAGTTAGTTACCCGAGCTTATCGACATGATAGGTGTGAGATTTAAACAGCGAAGATTGGAATCAGGTTGGGGAGGCATTTGCGCAACAGTGGGATCTTTTACGGTAAATTATATTATATTTTTTAATGCGAAACCGGAATGAGCCGCTAGTATTGTCACAGAATATATAATACTACGCGTATTGTTTCATTCATGAAAAAACATTACTTGAAAAATAAATAAAGCTATGTTATTTATATTCATTCAAAACCTTAAATAAAAATACACAGATATTTGTATTCCAATTCTACTAACTACAATAGATATTTATATAAGAACACGCTATAGGTACTTAAGGGCGGCGGCGGCGATGGTCACACAAGTGAAATTAGCGCTTATTGATAGCATGTTATACCGCGCACCGCACACACAAGATGTCGGCCGAGTAAGTAATGTGTGGAGTGCATGGGCAGGAACCGCACATTACGACCCATCAGGCACGTAGCCCGGCCATAGCGCACCCGGAAACCTCAGTTACTAACTACAACCACATCACTGACACAAAAGGAATAATAAGATTTAAATATACTGGACGTAAATGGTAGCAAGTCAAGTCCGATGAAGCTTGATCAGTCGAACTTTTATGACACAAGCATAGTGTTCAAAAAATAATAGGCAGCTTAGTAAGTACTGATAGACAAGACAAGACATGCTCAGTCGACGGTTTTGTGTATTTCATAAAGACAATTTCCCAGAAACTAAAAAATAATTGCCTTATCAATACAAACTGTCCGATTTAAATGACTATTTCGTAAGAAGAGTCTCGTTTACAAAATACGTTTTATTGGGATTAGGAAAGTGGCTCAAAAGCGCGTCCTTTCATCACGCGCCAATTACACTACGAATTGTTCTAAAATCATCTATTTCTATTCTATTTAGGTGCATGTAAAAATATTTTACTAACAAAAATTCAGTATACTTCTTTGTCATTTCAATAATAGTGTATAAAAGAAAATAAACAAGTCATCAGAGGTCTCACCAATATGGGATCTGGTTGACCTCAGACCTTCGGTTCAGGAGTGCGTTAATAGCTTGTCAAGTCAAGATGTCACTTCGTTAACTGCATATTGTGCGTGCGGGCTTCACTATGTATTTTACGTCTTTGACTTCACAAATAATGTTATATGTATGCTGTCTGATTTTCGACTGATTAGCAAACGTGCATAATCTATACACATACATAGCTTATTTGTAATCTTAGCTTGCAATATTACGTAGCGTAGCCATTTTATTATATAGCTATATTTTGTAGAGTCCTTGAAACAAGCAGCGTCTCGCCGTACAGTGATCCCCTATAATAATATTATCTCGTTTGATACCCTATACCACGAAGGATGCATCTAAAGGCCCCACGTAATGGAAATCGTGTGGAAGAAAGCTTCAAACGAAAAATAAGTAACAATATTGCAATGCGGGCTCCGGTCACGTAACGTGCGGTCGCTTGCTTAATCTATCTCTATTCGATCCGCGCCGAGTCGAGATCTCAGTGAGGCTGATTCTCATTGTCATGCTCTAATCCTAAATTTGAAAATTGTACGTCTCTTCCACGCTTCAAAAATCAAAAAGAGCCAATTTTAGGGATGTGAAATATCGATTTGGCGCGGATAGTACAAGTTTAGGGTGCTTTAGAAAACATCCGAATCAATATTGCGCCTAATTTAACAGGTCCGCTTTATTTTACGACATCATTCATTCACCCGATCCGTTCATCTAGCGTCCTTTTCGGTTTTTTTTTTAAAATTAAACTTAATTTAAGTTTAGTTAGAGTGTGACTAAGGAGAATCACCACCAGTGTCTCGGCTTACACGCGCAAGGCCGGGCTATAAACTGTAATAACGTTTCATAAAAAGCCTCATTTACGCCATTCGCGGCTTTTGAAGAATGGTAGAGTAAGTTAAAACGCATTGTGGACGAGCACCTTGACATAAAACGCACCTCGATGATAAAACGAAATTACTTTTTTCATAATTCACGGCAAAAACGCGATTTTCTTTGGTGACATGCGAATGTTATTGTTTAAATTGGTTGCTTTAGATCAACATGTAAGACTGGTAGGTCTTGCGTGCGTGTGTTATAAATACTAAATTAAACAGAAATATTTAATAAAATTTAGTACAGTAGCCAGCACATGCGGCTGGACATGTTGCCCTTGAGAGCGCCCGTATTCCGTAGCGGTAGGGATGAATTTCGTAGTGCAAGTTTCAAACCGCATGTGCTGGCTTCTGTACCATTCACATTGCAGATTACGAATTAAGTAAAATTTGACGTACTTGCTCATCGTGTGGGTTTCGAGGACCTGACAAACCCGCCGGGCCAACATAAGGTTTCACAGGTGACATACCTACAGTTTTGTCGTGCATATACTCTTATCCTATTGGAGGATATTTCAATATGGCGGGATTCTCGCAGCTATTTGACAGACAAACGTGAGAGAAACTCTTGTCATAGCACTTGGCGCTACGGGGGTTACTGTCAGAATTATTGAGGCTTCTGACATGGCTCCTGTACCGACTACATCTGTAGATAATAACAAGATCAACAACGGTTTATGTGCTTTCTGAAGCACGGAATCATTTTCCGTGCGTTAAGACTCAAGTGTGAGAGAAAAGACAATGTTCCGAAAGACAAAGGTGTACCTACTTAACTCCAACGGAATTAAGTAGACTTTGCGTGTCATAATGACATTTATGAAAAGTTTCTCGCTCAGAAACTGCCGCATGCTAGGATCTGGGGGATTCCGTGGAGCGGCTTGGCTCGTGCACCGGTGCGGAGGGGGAGGGGAGGGTTTCGACGTGGTAATTATTTACAGAGGGGATAGGATACCGCCCCCGCCCCTGCCCTGCCCCACGCGCACACAATACGCATGCTAAACGAAATTTTGATTTGTTGTAGTAAAATATTTTATCGTGTTTAGCACGATAATAAATGGAGAGCTCTTTTGTACATATTTTATGTTTCGCTACCCGTTAGTTCTGAAATAATGTTGACATTATTTTCGTTTAGTCACGTATTAAAATAAGAAAAATATTCAGAAAGGATAGCTTACCTGATATTCGTATCTACCACTGGAACTACTTTGTAAATATAAGCTAAATTGAAATCCATACCTACTAAAATAAAATGTTCGTTTGCATGTCCTTCCGTGTGAAACACTGAAACTAAGCAACAGATTGACCTGAGTCTTTCTAAGACACAGATCGTAAGATGGAGAGACATGGGCTACTTTTAACCGCAGGAAATTATCTCATTCCCAAACGAAAAGTCGAAAACCCATGCAGGCGAAGCCGTGGGGGAATGCTGTATTAAATCCTACAAATATTATAAACGCGCAAGTTTGTGAGGATCGATGTATGGATAGATATTTGTAAATCTTTCACGAAAAAACTACTATATGGATTTTAATGAAACTTTACAATAATAAAGCTTCAGAATAACACAGGCTACCTTTCACCGCGGGGAAATACCTCATTCCCACGGGAAAAACTGGTAACGCGGGCGGAAAGCTAGAACATATTACATATAAGGAGGTAGAAACAGCAGACACTTGTGTTTACTATCGGCAGAGAATAGTCCTAACGGATGTGCACCCAACGACCCAAACAGCTCGACAAAAAACCCATAACGCCCCCATAAACCACGCTACGGTGAACCCCGCACTGCACTACCCACTACGCTGAGTCGTTTAAAAGAGCAACAAAATATATACAATTACTTATATTCTGTAGATGGCAACACAAAAGATAGATAAGTCACTGCAGTTAAAAATACAAAACAAAGCAACATTACAAACTGATCTGGCTGTAGTATGATGTATTTATAGGAAAGAACACAAAATTTCCTCAAAGCTAAATATTTTTCTAGAAAATTTGAAATATAAAGAAAGCATAATAATATTTATCTTCTTCTTTTCGTGTCGATGGCAAGTCAGATTTACTACATTACGGAATACATAGTATAAAACAAAGTCGCTTTTTCTGTCCCTATGTCCCTTTGTACGCTTAAATCTTTAAAACTACGCAACGGATTTTGATGCGGTTTTTTTTTATAGATAGAGTGATTCAAGAGGAAGGTTTATATTATGTATAATACATGCATAATATGCTTAAGGATAACCCACAATAACCATTTTCCCGTGCGGAGCCGGGGCGGGTCGCTAGTTACGGAATATAATTAAATAGTTAAAAGAACTTCTCATTACGATTCAAATTAAAAGCTGTATATTTTTAAGGAATTCGTTTTGGACCATCATTTTTGAAGTTAATTTGTTTCTAGGAATTCTTACATAGGTACCTATTTATTTTTTGTTCTAAAATTATTTACTAAAAATGTCACAGGAAAACAGGAAGTTTTTTTTTTAAATTAAGGAATAGAAATGTGGACAAATCCCAGCCTAAAGACGAAATAAAAAAAAATTCAATTTTATTATTTGTATCTAAATAGTTTGCCGGTTCATCTTCACGTCCCAAATGAACGCTAAAAGTAAAAAGCGCAGAAAGCGCTATAACACTATACGACTATTGCGCTGTGTGTGTAGTGGTCAACAACGAAACTATTGAAACGTGAAGTGGTTTTCAATGGCTGCTCAACAAAGGAAATGAAAAATAAATGATAATGGTAACTGTTTCAGAGAAATATCTTATCTCCATTTAACACGCGACTCATTCAGACTATTTCAGACTCAAACTCTATTATTACGGCAAAAACCAATACTTAACACATTCATTATTGCCTGATAGCCCATAGACTCACACTCACACCCCACTTGTATATTTTGTCACCGGGAGCGGCATTGCATATAAGTGGTTTTATTTAATTTAAAATAATAAAAGAAATAATAATTCTTTTTCGTCAAGGATGTAGTCTCTACTTGTTAAGCTACTGTCGCCCCTTGATTAGAATATATGATCAAAACGACAAAAAATATCATCAGAAGTAACGCAATATACAATATTATTGGGTTTGATTGTAAGTGTCAAGGTAGGACATTTTTCTACGTTAATATTATGAGTCAACGCAACGACGCGGAATCAGTTCTGAAGAGATCAGAGACCAACTAAAATGTTGGATCACTAATGTCAATTAGGAGTGAAATTGGTATATTATAGAACTTAATACAGGTTATCATACCACAATGAACATTGAACATATTTTTATGAAGTTACCAACCTCACCAACTGCGTATGACCGATTAGTAAGCAGCACAAAACACAATTCGTATCGTTATCGGACATCTGTGCTCAGTCACGGTCGATGGTAATAAATCGTTTGTAACACGACCTGGCATCCTTAAGGTTATCGGTTTTCAATTGGAAGCTTATCAGTTCCTCGATCGGACTATTGATGTGCTACAAAATGATTAACAAATGCATTCAGAGGTACTCAAATTGGTTTGACGAATCAGGACTTAGAAAATCAAGATGCTTTGTTTATCCATAGACACGCAGAAACGGACGATAGACAATTTTCATATTTCATATTTCTTTATTGCATCATGTGGTTACATTAAGATGGACACAAATATATTTGATACACACATGAACCCTGTAAGGGCGCTGCAAAATACATTGTACACATATTATATTCTATAGAAAATTCATAATTATTATATTTAAAGAGCAAATAAGTAAATAATTTTTATATGAAGCCTGCCACATAGAAAGCGGGTGCAATCTATGTTACAGGAAGCATAATCTTAATACGATTTTGCATCCCAAGCGTAGGTAAAAAAAGCATATAATCTCGGATAACGGATCGCCTATGTAGGTTCGAGCTTTCATAAATACTGCATAGAAGAAGAAAATGTTGCTCATTTCTGTATCACGTCTTATAGCTAAGAAAAGAAACAAAATAAAAGATAGAGACGACATAAATGTGAGCTAAAGTCACGTAGTTGTAGTAATACTTTAGTTACAAGAATCACGACCTTCTTTAACATTGAAAATGAAAAGGTGATGTGCCCGAACGTTACACACGACAGTTTACTGTTTGATTACACAACACATAACATGACGGAACGACTAACGATGTGCGTAACAGTTAATACTATATTTTGTTACAAACAAACTTGGGAGCGCTTAAAGGTTTCTCTGATTCCGAAACCGTTGAAATGACATCAAACAAAATAGTTTTTCATTTTATTGTTTTCAGTAAGTCATGGAGTGAAATCCATAGAAAATAAAGAAAATTCATTAAAAAGGATAGTGGGCAAAAATGTATAGGCGGCACACCCACTTCCGCCAAAGATTCGACTGGTTTAGTTTGAAAGGTATCATATTCATATTTATTTGTGCCAATGCGCATCAAATTCTGCCCCGAGGTTCTCTATTTATTTGAAGTTAAAACAAGCACAATTACAAACATATTTTATTTATTGTTACTTTACAAGAAATAAAACAAACATTTTATAATCATTATTCGTTGAAGAGCGTCGATGGCCTAGTGGCTAGGGCCAGCGCCGGTTCGATCCCCGCCACTTACCAATGTATTTTCGAATTTCGAATTTAAATGTACGTTTATTCGACGCTCTTACAGTGAAGGGAAACATCGTGATGAAACCTGTACACACCGCGAAGGAATTATTTTTTTAATTATCTGGGACACATTATTAGAGTTATTAATAATTATAAAAAATAACGGTAACCAGTGAAAAAAATATATTATTTATTAGGTATGTATACATAGTTTTATGTGATGATCTGTCGGAGTGTCTGTCCGGTGAAGCTTGATTAGTCGTACCTTTTCAACACAATTAAAAAAAAAAACTGTCGGATATTTTACCATAGCGTAATAATAAAAAATGTTCATTTTTAGAAGGTGTTTTCAGCCATAATTATTATATGACTGGCGGAGCTGGGTGTATTTTGCCCACCATCCTTTCATCACTATATTGCTCTTTAAATAAATTGCGAACATTATCATCACACAAGTTTATTTTACGCAGCCCAATTTTTTTATTCGTACCCACATCATTTATTTAGCGTTTAAAAATATTCCAAATCACCACTTAACAAAACTATATTATAACATCTACACGAGTAGGCAAACTTCTATATTATTATTTTAAGCAAATAGTTCATCTTTCAAGGTTTGCTGCTGGCCTGTATAATAAGCAATTCATCAATGAACACTTTAGTTTGCAGGGTCCTTTGTTTGAGCATGACCGAAGCTAGCTCATGGAGATTCTCCCGCCCCCCACCCCGAAACTCTTCATATGCGTGAGCATGTAGGTGGATATAATAACAGAATGGAACGTGTCGTGTCACCGAGCAGCAATTTCTTGCATTCTAGGTTTTGTTACGCTTTCTGTGACGTTTTGAGCGACTTTGTAAAAAGTTGACAATGATAAATCATCGCCTGTTCTGTGACTTATTTTATACGCAGCTAAAACCACTCAGTAAGCAAATGCGTGCTGGTAAAGGATACGATGTTACAACTTTTTTAGTCCACACTTAAAAATTTTGGTTGATAAGATGATGATTTACAGTCGTTCGAGCACTAAGACTTCTTTAAACTTATGTTTAAATAATCGATATTTGACAAAAACCCATCACTGATAATGTGCTTATAGAAATTTATAAGAGTGTTCAGCACTTATCGTGTCGTCAAAGGATGAGGTTGATATAATAATATAATACACCTACTGATAGATAGTATCTAACTACTACTCCGGTTACTACGGAATTAATTATATCGTGCAAACGAATAAACGTGTCAACATAAAGAGGGATTTGAATCTTGTTACTATTATAAGCCCAGCTCAAGCTGACTCAAATTTACGCAAAAAAGAAAAAGTACAAAAGATTTTATTAGGTTTAAAACGAAAGAAGCCCGTAGCCCTAGAATTATACACTAGACATTGTAGAAAATATTATCATCACTTCTAACATTTTTCTTATTGATATAAATAGGGGATAGAGTAAATAATAGTAGGTAATGTATTATTAATTTTATATGAAAATGCGAGGTGTGATAGATATCCCCCGGGAATCGGGAGGTCACCGCGTATCAGCCAGGGCTGGATACGCGTGTATGCCTAGATGACGTTGATCGATGGCGGACCAAGAAAGATGGCGACAGATGAGCCGGCCGATAAAATGAAACGCGCCACGGGAGAGCCGACCACGAATACGGAAAGCTTTTAATGAATTCAATTTATTTCCGACAGAAATTTTAATTACAAGGATTTGGGTGAACAATTATTGGCTTTTCTGAAGCCTTTTTTTAGGTTTTGGAAACGTTTGAGGTATTTTGTTAGCGTCACAAACAAGCTCATGGCAAAAACTAGTGTATCGCAATTTCCTGCTAAAACGAAGTAAGTGCGTATCATACACAAAAAAAATTTTCATTTTGATGAAACTTTAGCAGAGCAGGTGGTGTTTTGGACTACGAATAGTACCCTCCCCTTGGGTGTCGTAAGTCAAAACGCGACGAAGGGAAAAGCTTTGTGGTACCAGACTTAAGAATTCAACTAAGACATCATTTATGTTCCCCTTGTATTTCTTGTTATAAAATCAACAAATATTCAGGATTCTTACCATAAAGATGAGAGGCTAGCAACATTGTGACAAGGTGAATTAAGGAACTCAGCGTTAGTACTTTCGCTGAGGTGCTTTGAATATTCATTCACAATTTCGGGTTCCCAAGCTTTCCCTTTAACTCGGAAAAAACTTTAATCTTATGGTACGGACGCCATTCTATCAGCAGGTAGTGTTTAGATAAATATTTCAGAAATCGTAAAATAATATTCTCTCTTCTATTGTCAGTTTCATTACGCCGCGCCACGCCTTAAACAAACATTCAAGTTTCCAAAAAAAGTAATCAATGTAACTCAAGAAATGAATTACTTATTCTTCCATCACCCGATAATTGAACCGCAAACGTAAACAAGGCATTTAAATGAAATACATAAATGGATCAATCAGTTCACAAGTTGAGAAGACTGCGAGTCAAAAACATGTAATTTACAACATTAATTTAGCGCATCGTCAGTCTGTGAAAGGGACGGCAAGTTACTACGGGGAGGGTCGAATGGGAAAGGCCAGAATTTCAAAGGCGAGCAAAGGAGTACAATTCAACACCATTTGTATGGGACTTATTAGGCGCGGACTATAATCACTTTGAATTATTATAGTCGTAGTTGGTTTGAGGTTATCCCCTTTTGAATACCGACTTCCTGAAAGTTGTTATACGAAGAAAGTAGTAATAATTATAATATAATTCCCAATCAATGTAGTTAATGTTTCGCCAAAATGTTTAAGGCGGATTTTTACAGTATTTAGTGAGTGAATCGATCAAACAATAAACTGGATTAACATAATTGATTACGACCGCTTGAATTATAGTATCATAGGAAACGTCAAAAAATAACACACGCGGGTAGACAAATACAATTAAAAGCGGAAAAACTTACGTCTAGACAAAAATAAAACTAAAATCGTTTAAAAACAGAACGCAAAAAGGCATTTTCAAAATCACGTTATGTTTAGGTACGGCGGGAAAGCTGTGGCGTCGATTGGACAAGCCAATGAATTGCAGACGGCGACGGTTCTCCCGTCTCCCCTAAGTGCTGGAAATCTGCGGGATGCTAATCAACACAATGGGAAACGCCTTGGAAACTACTAACGCCCCTCAGACAATTTTCATTTACAGCAAATACGATTAAACTGCATAATGTAAAGAGTGAACTTACTCCAAACTTCATCTCATTTGTTCCTTGGGAATTGTGGTGGAACTTTTTTGGATATAAAAACTGAACAGTCTTATGGCAAGGTCGTTTTATTATGAGATCAAAATATTCGTTGAGTAAAATATTCATTCTTTAAGTAAACCTTATACAATATTTGTAAACAAACAACCTGCGGCTCAACAAAAGCTCTTTCTTTCTTGGGAAGTTGGGAATCATTAAAAGTTAAACTTTTGACAAAAGTCTAAACATAAAAGAAATAAGATTGATTAAAACACGTAGATTCATAGATATTAATTGATAAATATTATTAAACAGCAATGTTGGCTGGACGAGATCTCAATCTAGAAATAAGGTCGCCCTTGTGTACAACCTCTGAAATATATTATTCATTTAAGTTTTTCTGTACAATAAAGAATCGAAATTGTTTAGGAAAAGGGTGTGTAGAGTTGAATAGAGTAACCGACGAGTTTCGGTAACCGCATTACTTTCGGCGACTGGATTTCAATCAACAAATTGGGCGTGTTCGCGAAATGTGTCAGGTTTTGAGTTCAGGCTGCGGAGCCGTGTGTGCCGACCGCAGCCGCGCACGTAACGAAGTCTCGCCCGGGAACAGCCGGGAGCAGCCGGGAGCAGCCGGGAGACGCGGGACCCGGGAGCGCCGGTGAAATATTCCGGCAACATTTCAAATCTAACTTCAAGAGCGTACGAACTCGACAGCGGGCGGGAAAAATATCTCTCGTTTGCGAGCGAGCTGACGTGGGTTGAGATTGAATACGACATGATCCCGTCATTACCGCGACACGAGTGTATTTACATACGGTTACAATATCAACATACTATTAGTATTTTATGCTTGCTGCTTGCTTATCGTGCTTATATGCAGAAAGAACTTGTAATTCTAATTTATATATTTTTGGTAACCGAGTTATTTTCGATAAACATAATCTCATGTGCTGCTCAGGAGTAAAATCTTAAGCATTGTAAATTTAATTAATATCTTAGAAGCTTTTGCTTGAAGGAGAAAATTAATACAATCATAACCAAAAACTTTCACGTTTAAAGATAAGCAAAGAAGCGTTCATAAGATATGCAAATCGTACAACTGCAAAAGAAACATCATAGCCGCAATACGGTAGCTTAGCTTTATCTGAGGCCTAGCGGGCACCGTTCCAAGACGTCATCGAACCGAGCGCGCCGCGCCAGCATCTTGCGGCCAACAAGCCTCTTCGGTCACCTACTGCCAACTGAAGCAAAGCCTCTCAGAAACTAAGGCTCAATATCATTAAACCAAGATCCAAATTGAAAAAAAAAAAGCTATTACATATTACTTTATCTAGGGTAACTTTATTTACGGCGTTTAAACAATGTTAAAGCAACGCGAACGGCGAAATCAACGTTGTTTTACACATAATTTGTTTTTGCTACTAATATTACAAGCACTATGTATGGAAAGTAGTGTGTTCATATTTTTATCTTTTTAATAAAATATACAATGTCAATATAGTATAGTGTTGAATGATATGATCGGAAATCAATAAATAACCGCATTTTTTTCACTTTTGAATGTGGTATAGCTAACCCAGTGACTTGGCGCAAACACGCGAGGAGATCCGACCCCAAATAATGGGAATAGGTGAAGACAAAGAAGAAGGTATAGCTAGTTGCCCATTCTTACCAATTTATACAACAACAATAAAATTATGACAATGTCACTTCGTAAAGACAGGCCTCAGCTGGATTTATCTTAGACGTCTTTGGTCACAATTGGTGATTACCAAGTGTTTCTAAAGATAAAACAATTCGAGAATATCTGTAGAACCCTAAAGTACCAACTCACTTGTATTTATCGTACTCCCAAAGGCAACTGGGGGCAATATACACTATGTTAACCTTTAACATAAAAGGATAATCACTGGTCGTTTATCTAGAACAGTGGCTCGGGAAAGATGAAATGCGGACGAAATGATCAATAAATCTTGTTGGCCTAAAGCCCCGAGTCTTGGCGAGTGGTTGAACCTTATAATCGATGAGTGATAAATATACTTTTGGAAAGTTTTCCGATCGTGCGGGTCGGATGTAATAATCGACGTATAGACAAAGGGTTGGGGCTTTAAGAGGAAGTCGTTACCCGTGGGGAAACGAGACCACGCTTCCATACTGCTCTACTATATCCTCTATATCCCCGAGCAGCACAGACATATTTTATGTCCACAGCGCACCGGTTTAATATAACGAAAAGTGTGGACGAAACTCAAGCTAAATTAATAACAGAAGCCGGTCTTGTTATCCATTTCCATCAAAGGAAACTCAGATATCAAAAGCGAAGTTACTTATTTAGAAAACTTTCTGATAAATAACTTCAAAAGCCAAGGAAGTAGTAAATTAACTTCATTTAAAATTGTAAATAACCTTTTTTTTTATTAGACATGGGCAATTTATTCTGTGACATGGGTTTGCTTGTGATTGGCCACAGTCTCGCCTGACGACGTAGCAGACGATGGACGCGCTCACCCAAAAGATGCTTAGTTGAAAGAAAATTGTAAAACAACGAACGTATGTAATGATAAACAGAAGGATGCAAGTACAAATTTAATTTGGGCAATGTGGACCCAACCTGGCGGTCCCAGCCCTCCTTCGGGCTTGGGTACGGAGCGGAGGCGCGTTGGAAATTGCCAGAATACATTAACGGAAAGGGGACCCGCCCGCCGCCCTATCTCAACAACCTGCACAGTAAGCTACGGCCTAAGCTCTTTCTGAATCGCAAATTAGTAACATTATACAATTTTTTAGCAGCATAATGAATGGGCAGCTCGTTATCAAAAGATTAATGACGGAAAACTGGTAAGGAGGTATTTTTGCTTAATTTATTTTTGGATTTTATTCTAACGTTCTGCTGCAAAAGGAGGTAAATAATAAGTAATTAATAGGGAAAAAGAGAGATCCTTGGGGGAGGCCTTTGTCCAGCAGTGGATGTCTTTCGGCTGAGATGATGAATAGAGAACAGAAAATATACAAAAGCATTTTTTTTTATTAAACACACTCGTTTTACATGACACTAGACGATTTCTTGAAAAAAGAACACAGTGGTAATAAATAAAAGATTCGCGACATGTTTTTATTCCACGAAGCTGATCGGTCAGTGGCAGAACAGCGTGGAAACATTGAACAAGCTGTATAATAAACCGTTCTGTCAAAACATAACTCGCAGTTATATCACTCAAGTACTTAATGAAGTCGTGGAATAACATAAAGGCGGTAATTCACTACGAGATTTTTCTGCCTTAAACGTCTGACCGGCAAATAAACCCAAGGTTTTATTTATACATTTTATGTACTGTTGCAGACCTTAGCGCTATGTTGTGAGTAAATTTTTAGCATGTCTTTGTTGACTAACGCAGATGGCAAACAAACAAAGACGTTTACAATATTCCCATGTTATCATGATGACGTCACTGAAATCAAAATATTCCCTGTATTTAAAGTTTATTATTAATAAAAATACGACATTATTACATAAAAGTTACAATAATGATAGCTAAATTACTTTTAAACATTCACTGAAGTTTGGAAACAGACATGAGCCGAGCAAAAGTTGTGAAAATACAGAGAGTGAAACAAACGACCTAAGTTGGAGCTTGTTTTGACTTACTGGCATAATCGATTAGTGTCACCAAATATGCCTTTACTCGTACCTATTTAAATGTATTATTCACATTTTTACTCATTAAAGAAATTAATACGCCGTTTTTCATAGCTTTTAACCCCTTAATTTTAGGTAAAAATCAGTTATCAATAAGTAGAGCAGAGTAATCTAGTAAAGAAAATAAGTCAATAACATCAAGGAGCTTCACTTGATTCGCTTCGTACTTCCTAGGGCTATTAAAGATGAGTACAGGATTGTATGGTTCAGATACTCCTGAACCATAAAACAAACTCTAGAAGATGGATGCAAATAAAATGTTCAAGCTACGTGATGGGCAATAAACATAAAACGTGTGTATTTCATTTCCGACGACTTGCACGCGCCTTGTACATTCTGAGAACTAACTTTTCCTTTTTATAGGGGCACTTGTAGGAATGCAAACACTCCTAAAAATTTTATTTGATTAGATCGCTGGCCGGGAACCGTTTTCATGGAAGCGCGGGTGAAGGATCATGTTTCAACGTTCGTATGCAGGCTACGAAGTACTTCACTTTTATATCGTAAGTGAAATCATAAAGCACGTTCTTTTTGTTTATTACCTATCAAAAATACATCTTTTCCATGCTTTTAGATGTATAAAAGCTCAGGTAAAATGCTAATGTCTAATCATTCATGACATGACACATCGATTCGCCAGAAACAAAGAGTTAACCCGATTAAAGGCATTCAATTACTGTCTCCATTTCAAAGCATTATGCATTAATATGCATACATCGCCGGATTTAAAAACTTCTCGATTTATCTACCCACACCGGTTTAAGACTGGAAGCACTAATTATGTCAAATACAATAAATCTTGAAAAAAAAAAAACTGTAAAAAATGAAGCACAGCACTGTTTTATTTTATATGACCAATATAAGTAGTTGGAAACGCACGGCTACAGTCAAAAGAACAATAAATCTACTATTCTTCTGTTCTTATTGAGAATCGAACACGGAATCTCTGTAATAAAAGGCGACGGTTTTACCGCTACGCAACGGAATTTACTGTTATTAATACAATAAAAGTTATTACAGCTAGTCTATCAACATTCTAAATCTGAAAACAGACATAATACCTACATAATAAAGATTTATTAAATAAAACGGCCAATCTGATGGGATTTGTCAATCATTAAGATTGATGACAGTCAGAATATGGTTTTGCATTGACTATTTTCATCGAGAAATTTTAATCACAAATAAACAATGATGGAGGTGTATTTTCATCACAACATTGATAATCCCAAATCCACGAACCGATCAGTTATACAGCTTTAGCTAAATAAATGGGAATTAAAACCAGACGCATGGGGCCCTCAATCGCATTATTGCTGAAGGGAGATGGATAATGCAATAAACTGACCAATGACCATGCGATCTGTCATATTACTTATGCAAAACGTAAATCATGTATGAATTGACAAGGGTATCTTAATAGAATACAGGTACTCAAAGATGAATCATTTTCATCCTAATGTTTAGATTTAGACCATTTGATGCAAATTAATAAATAGAGAATATATGTTCCAAAATAATTTAATAAGACTTTGTAATAAAATATGTCATCATTACACGATAGTCCTTAGCATGAATTGTTATATTACATTAAATACTAGCTAATATAAAGCAAAAGTTGCTGGTAACTTTGTTTGTAAAATGTATTGAATATTTGACGATGGTATAAATTCTGTATTCGACTAATCCAGATTATTTACACAAAAGATTGAATAATACATAACCTAGTCAAGTACTGCCATTGAGTCATGTTTATGGGGATAACTGTACTACAAATCCTACTATGCTCCAGGATTTATTACGCGGACGACGCAATCCAGAGCCTTGCCAACTTCCTATATTATTTTCATATTGTATTTGTACTATTGTATCTTTTACGCACGTAAAAGGGCATCCGTATACTATAAACTGGTCTTGAACATAAAATTATCAACAATTAAATAATGATGCTAAATGATTCATAGATAGAAGAAGGTATACAAACGTTTATGAAAGGTCCTATACCTGAATATAATACTGAAGATCAAATCCGATTGCAAAAATATTATAAATCGTGATTTTAATAAGAGCCCTGTGTGCCAATTAAGGCTTGACTCTTGTTTATGGGTAGAAACGTGATTTAATATTACAGTTATCACATTTTATAGTAGTAATGCAATGCAGCAAAATCCTAGGTATATAGGATACAGTTCCCTGTTTATTTTTCCTAGTTCCCTATAATATAAGACTATAGGTATATTTTAACCTTTTTCGAGCTCTACTTATAACACCCGCCGGGATTTAAGGTTCTCTCTCAGCTTTCAATTTATAGCAATGAGAAAATATATTACGCACATAAATATCCGTTTTGTTTCACATTTTGGACAAAGGAAGGGCAGTGCGCCGACATTAAAAATGGATCTGTAGCACTCTGTTAGTACGTGCTTGTGACAAGGCGTATGCGTCAATGCCTCATCATAATGCCATTGTGTGAACATTTCCCGCGAATTCGCGACTTCAGTGACTTCCTGAAGTAAAGTAATCAATCTCACTTTCCATAACTCGAGTTTGATGGGAATGTATCTCATTCGGTATTGGGATCTTTTCGAGTAAAGACGAGTATTTTTTTATTTACACTTCTTTTTCAGTTACTGCAGTTTTTTACCAGGAAGCTGCAACGGAAACGGCTTCTTTTTACCTAACAAGGAAATTGCATAGCACTTTATTAATTGCTCTTTTTTTTTCATTACACTATTTACCTTCAAAGAAGAACAACAAGATTTCCAATAAGTTCCATATCGCATTTATAACATAGAAAATGCGGCCCATGACTTACTATTCTTTGCCAAGGATGCCAAGACTCAATGGTTATTATCATCTATTCAATTATAGTAAACTAGCTTCCTGCCGCGGCTCCGCCTGCGTAAATAGATTTCCCGTGAGATTGGTAAATTTTCCCGCGGTGAACCGTAGCCTACGTTCTTTCCCAAGGTCTATTCTATCTTTGTGCTAAGTTTCACCAAAATCGGTTTAGTAGTTTTGGATTATTAGGATCCACGAGTCCCGAATAAACGTATCAACGTATATATGAGAAATTCTGAACAATAGAATAGTAGTAGTGGTGGTATTGTGGAAAAGTGGGGTATGAAAAAGCACTTGGCAGACTAATGGTAATTTTACAAAATAAAACCAAATAAATTACAGGCTCAAAAACAGTGATAGGTAGATAGGAAGTGATAGTTAACAAATCTGAACACTATCTGCGCAAGAGAACGGTCAGGCGTGACGCGGCGAGGTTAAATCGGTCCGACCGGCCCACGCCACCACCGTTAATTAGGAAGCGCACGCGCAAGGGCGCTGCACCGCGCACGCCGCACGATGCGCCCGCGTCGCGCTCCAGCCACTGGAACAAAGACACAAAAGAAACACCTACTGAAACAAAACATACAGCTAATGGAACAAAAGAAATGGCCAGGGAACAGAAACAATGACAACCCGGTAGAAATATGATGCCCTGTGGCGCATTTTCCGACACAAAGGGCTGTTGTGCGAAGTTGTGTTCGTTACAAAAGCAATCCTGACCGACAAAGCTATTCAAGTCACATCGTTATCACCGGAGAAAAATATTTGGATACGAATATAATATAACAACCCATTAAACAATTTTTGCGACTTCTGTGAAAGCTGTAAGTAGCCGTAACGAAAATTAATGCGTTTTAAGACAAAAAACTAATTAGTCCTAAAGGAGTTCCGAGAACGAGTCGAAAGCTACAATAACAGCCAGAGGTGCTTAGTGCAAATTCTCGCCAGAGCTACCCGACCAAACCAAGTGCCAATTTTCCTTCGATTGTTTTTTAGTCGGATGCATTGTTTTGAAGAGATAGTACTGAAATTCATTTTACAAAATCCCCTTATTTCTCTTTTTTTTTTCATTCGACTTCCGAGAATTTTGTTTCAAATGGCGTTGCTCTCACGAACACTTTACACCCACCTGCTTATTTGAAGTGCTTATAATCGTCAAAACACTATGACACATGAGTCATACGAAGAAGATATAATTAAAATTATAAACATGTGAAGGGCTAAATAATGCGGGCTGCAATTTATTTTCCTAAAACTGTCATGATTCTGGAATCTGGAACGTCACAAAGGGTACAAAGGAGATGCTACATTTTGTTTAGCGGAAGCACTTAGATCTATTTTAGTACTGAACTCGTCGCAAGGGAAAGCTCTGAACAACGTAGCAGGAATATAACAAGTCATCGAAATACCCTTACTTCCCTTTATTAGCTTTCGTCAGTTTAAAGAGGTATCGGATCGTAAAATTATGAAGCATTTCTATTTAACGAAAGATATATATCTCTAATCTCTATGTTGGATATAGATTTATTATCGTATACATAGTTACAATGTATTATATCCTGAAAAGACACGTTCCTTTATTTTATTAGTAAGCCCTAGAATAGAATATTCGCAGTCCGCTTTTCTCATAATTTACCTTTTAATTTCATCGTGACTTTCTTTATTTTCAAGCCGGTTAGGTTTATTTTCATTCGTAGGCATAAAAGGTATCGGGTCGCAAAATTACTAACCATTTTGATATTTGGATGGATGTCCAATGGAGATTTCTTTCGAGATTTAATATAGTAAACATACAATGTAACCGTATCTTGCTAAGACACATTCTCTTGTATTAGTAAGAACTACACTAGGATATCTGCAGTTCCTTTTCTTATTTGCTTTTTAATTTCATCGTGACTTATCCTTATTTGTAGGCAGTAAGGTTTATTTCCGAATTTTTCGAGTTTCTTATACTTCTAGTGCCCTCAATATGAATATTATGAATGTCGCGTATGGAGCGTTTTTTTCTTGCAGAAAGTAACAATGGCACAATCGATATTCACACGCTCATGTGTTCAATACAAGTACTGTTAAATGAATTCGAGTTTGATTTCAATTTCTCGCAGCTCCGCGAGTTTTCCTTTGTCGGTCTCGTAGTCGGGTCGCGCTCGTTCGGTAACTCTCCCGTTTCGTAAACCAACAATACATTGGATTATTTATTTGTAGAGATTAGTTACCTGAGCGCTCCGTTTAATTAGCCAGGTTCTTTTTTTTTCTATTAGGTACCTATTTATTTATTAAATTTCGATTATCATCAAATACCAAATTAATTACATTGCTCCGCAAACTTCGTATGCATTATTCTTAAGCTCAAATTATTATGTACTAGTCGCATTACATGTGAGTATTCCATTAAAAACGATTTATTGTAACAATTAAAACGTTAACATCACATCATCATCATCATCATCATCTTTAAATTAATTTAATTTCGAATATAATAAATATTTACATTTCTCAAACTTTAAAAAAAAAACTTATTAATATATCACGTAAAATAAATAAAATAAAAAATCATGTATTGCACAAAATCATTGCTATTATACATTATATTATAGGTACGGTACGACCATGTAGTTAATAAATTGGGTTATGTATGAAACGAGTAGAGTAACCAAACGGGCGCGACCCTCGTAGTCGGAGGAAGAAAGCCGGGTCGTCCGGGCTCGCGAGGACGAGTGCCATTCGAATTTCAATAAAAGTTGAAGGGGAATAAATTGTCGGCCGAGGGGCAGCCGATATTGTGTTTCGGCGCCAGCTGACGCTACAACCAACATTTCTTCATAATGACGACCGATAAACAATAAAGAATCAATTTGAAATATAAATTATGAAACTATGCACGGTTGCTACCATGAATTTACAATTAGGCTTCCCTATTTTACATTTCCCTATTCAAATGCTATTGACCGAATTCTCATTGAAAGCAATTGAACAAAACAAGATGTTATTACGTTAGCGGGCACATCAATCATCCAACAGCAACGAAAAATTATTATGATAGATCGCAGACATAAACGGTTAGCGTCAACTTTTAAAGCTAGTTCTTAGCACGGACGTATATAAGGGGGGGGTTTTGGGGATCCGGACACCCCCCATTCTTTAAGAATGCTCGTAATTTTTACAGCACCGCACTTTCCTAGACACAATTATCATAGTTTTAGCTAACTTTGATATGAGATTTATTGAAAAAAACTCAGATTTAGTATATTTAAAAAAACCGGCCAAATAAGAGTCTCACGCACCGAGGATTCCGGATTTTGTTACAGCTGAAAGGTATTATAGACCTGAGTATTTGATATAAATTTAATACCACTACGTGTTCATAAGGAAAGAGGTAGTAAGTTTGAAATTATTAAAAATATTTTTTAATATATGATTTAACTAAAATTCAGGTTACGCTTGAGCCCCCTTGACGGAGACATAATATATGAACTGTTAACAAAAACAACAAAAAATGTGTGCTTTTCGCAATTTTTCCATTATCTCTGCTATAAGACGTTGCTACGTATCAAATTTCAAGATTCTGAGTTCAAGGAAAGTACCCTGTTGGTTTTGATTCTCTTGCGAAAGTCGAAATTGCGGCATAAACGGCTGTATCTTTTGATTGCGTTGACTTAGAAGTTTGATTTTTTCACAGCTCTTTAGTATTTGGTATTTAGCTTAGAGAATAAATATACATAGAGCACGCGCATCGCTCGCCTTTATGTCAAGCGTAAGCAGATTTTGTATGGGCGGCGAAATCAATAACATTTTTCTTTTTGGATTTGTTCCTCGAGTCATGTTTGCAACTTATCACTGCACATTTCAAAATGTTCTCCTATTAAATTACTTATTTTCACCGGGAAAAACAATCAGCTCCGATAACCATTTAATACTAAACGAACGCGCTGAAGATATTCGGACTGTTCATTTCCGTGCTTACGGTTCATACTCGATTAGGCGTGTAACGTGGTGCATTACCATGCCACCTCGTTGCCTCATTCTCATCTCATTTACCATTCTCGCCTAAATTCGAATATATTTAATTTTGGAATTCAGTCAACAGTCATCCGTCATTTCGTCCATTTTTCTAGGCACTTTTGTCTCACCTCTCGGCCATGCCGGCCGAGTTCCAAATTTCTGTGCAAACGTCAATTATGATATAGCCTTGTCGACAAACAACCTTTAACTTTTAAACTAACCTTTACTATATTTACCAAATATATATTTTATCGTCTGTGTTTCTACCTGTGTTTTCATCATACTACTTTCCATCGTGTTATCTTCTTCTTGTCGATGCCTCTGCAGGCGCGCTCCTGTTCAGGGCGCGCCGCGGGCGCGACAGGCGTACTCTATCACTCCCAGAATTTTTTCTATTTATACTCTAAGGTATTTAGTAACTGCAGCTCTACCCTGAGAAAAAGGGTCTTGACAGACAGAATTTTTTTCTAAAGTGAATAGTTTGCGCGAGAGACACTTCCAAAGTGGTAAAATGTGTGTGTGTGTCCCACCCCTGTAACTTCTAAAATAAGAGAATGATAAAACTAAAAACTATATAGGTATGATGTGCATTACCATGCAAACTTCCACCGAAAATTGGTTTGAACGAGATCTAGGAAGTAGTTTTTTTTATTACGTCACAAGTCGTAAACCGTTATTTACTTTTTACTATTATTAAAACATCGATAAAAGTTACAACGAACTACAAGAACTTTTCAAGGGCGATTTCGACTCGCACTTGGCCGCTTTTTTTACTACGGGGACCCCCCCCTTGTCAAAGCTATAGCTACGTCCGTGGTTCTTAGTATGGAAAACAAACAGTAAATTGAGATATTAAGCCGTCTTTAATACATAACAGCTAATATTATGCTATACAAAATTCCGAAAGTCGCAAAATTCGCTAGGCAGTTCTTAGCAGAAAGATAAATTGGAGCGGTATTAATAAAATATTATGTGGACCTCAGACCTCAGATGAAACCAGAATATTGGACCTTCAACAAAAATAATATACGACAGAAACTTGACGCAGCCTAAGGGCGCGTTTAGACGACGCGCGCGGCCGCCGCGCGGCTACCACGCTGTGACCACGCGCCGCCGCCGCCGCGCGTTTAGTTACTCTCATAGAATTTCAACTTTATGCCCCAGTTAATAAAACATAAACTTGCTATGAGTGAACAGTTAGAACGCGGTCACAGCGCGGTAGCCGCGCGGCGGCCGCGCGCGTCGTCTAAACGCGCCCTAACAAAGCCTACTATACATTATTCGACAGCGTGAAATTGATACTCGAATGTCGTACTTCATCATTATCGCGGCCGATATTTCCCGAGGACGACGAGGAAGAAACGCGCGAAATTACTTTTAAAACCAGCGAGCACTGCGCACATTTCGTTGAACCGACATTCATTTGCACCGCATACCTACATTTTATTACTGAAACTCTATGGACCGTGAGACAAGCAGTAAATAACGTGCCTTCATAAAACAAGCTCACAAAAAGGTAATATGAGTAAACAAGGAGTGTAAGGAATAAAGGACAATGTACGGCCCACCCAGCGCGTCGAGTTGACTCATCCATCGTGAACTCAAGGCGGCAAATCACAAATCAAATTACTTTTCGTAAGTTATTTACGAATACATTGGACCACATAATAGTGTACCAATAAATTGCCAAAAACAACACACCCGACTGCGTCGTTTGTTATAAGGATATCGTTATTTTTAGAAATTCTTATTCTAAATTACATTTTAATATCTAACTATCGTATATTTTGGTAACCCTTACTTAAAAACCTCTTTGTTTTGATACTTCACTCGATAATTTGTAAGTAAAACAATTTGCCGCCAAAAATCCGAGATATTTATTTTTTATACTTAATATTGATTGATATACCTAGTGTTACAGTCACTATTGTGAATTTATGATGACGAATTCAACGATACTTCTTAAGTTTAAATCCATGAAGCCGTTTAGGCTGGAGAGCGTGCCTACTGTAATTACATACACTTAAAAAATAAAACCCTCCTTCGGAAGTCGGGTAATTATAGAAACCGTAACGGCAATAAATCTAGTTGTGGAAGCGTTCAACTTTCAATTTGCAATAAATCTGAGCTACTGCATGTAAGATTGAAACAAAGATAAAATATCCGAAGCGCTGACAGTTCAACTGGCGAAACTCAATAACTTTGCAGAGAAAATACGTCGATATCCCAGTGTAACGGTTCTTTTAGATAGTAAAGTTATTCCTATTGTAAAACCGGTAACTTACCCTAACTCGACTCTGAACTCTGTTGCAAAGTTGGAAATTAATTTAGGTTGAAAAAGGATACATTTCCTGGAAGAAGTCAAGGCTGGGCGGCTGAAGGATGTCTAACGCCGAAAGTACCTGAGAACAAAATTGTAAAATTTCAGTAGTCTGGAATAACAAAGAAACAGGTACACTACACTTTTTTAAGAAACAGGCATCAAGTTGCAAAGTTTGTTAAAATACATGATTCAGAATTAAAAGAGCTCGTGGAGGCCCTTTGTTCGTTCAGTCTCTAATAGAACTTGCCTAATTTATGATTTGAGCGAAATGGAACGGACCGGCCTTTTGGAGAAAATTTGGTATTCGATATTTTAGTATAGGCTGCTGGGGTAATAAGTCACTACTACCTAAAATATCGTTTAGTTTACGTACTGCTACATGAGTCAATCTCCACTGGATTATATTTTTATAAAACAAAAAAAAAAAAAAAAAAAAAAAAAACATACGCGTCGAATTGAGAACCTCCTCCTTTTTGAAGTCGGTTAATAAGACTAGCTTTCCGCCACGGCTCCGCCCGCGTTAACTATTTTTCCCGTAGGAATGAGGCATTTTCCCGCTGTAAAAGGTAGCCTATATTACTCAAATTGAATGTAGCTTACTAATGGAGAAAGAATTTTTGAAATCAGCACAGTAGTTTTTGAGTTTATTAATTACAAACATACACACAAAAATACAAATCTTTCCTCTTTATAATATTAGTATGAAAAGTATGAAATATGAAATGAAGTACGAGCATATTAAACAAATCGCAATCCAATACAACAAAGAACCCCTACATAAAAACCTTAAATATAGTTCGTTTTCGATACGGCACGTAGTAGTGAAAATGAATAAATAATATGAGACATACCCAGCATAATAATTATCTCGTGATCATGCTCGAACTCTTATTATCATGTAAAAGTTTCAAATTGAATTATAAATGAGGACGTCATTAGCATTAATAATCGAAAGGGTACGTACTGCATAGTCAAACACAGGTCAATTCAGTACAGTGCTCCATGAAGTTTTCTAGCTCTAAACACGTTATCTGCTCATATTGTTTCCACCGAAGGGCTTCAACATACCCTGAATTTAGGGTGAAAGGGTTTT
This sequence comes from Teleiodes luculella, assembly GCA_948473455.1. NCBI lineage: Eukaryota > Metazoa > Arthropoda > Insecta > Lepidoptera > Gelechiidae > Teleiodes > Teleiodes luculella. The sequence goes on along the minus strand of OX419586.1, from coordinate 5,540,228 downwards.
AGCAACCACGCTGTTGATCCTGCTGGTTGATCAACTTCACACACAACACAAGCCGTTAGTTGCCTGGTAGAAATTGTTACCTTAGCAATAAGGCCGCCTATTTGTACACTTTTACCGTTGTAGACTGTATTTGTTATTGTTATTCCTGGTGTTCTATTCTATTCAAGCGTTGAATATCTTAAAAATAATATTTTCTCACGATTTTTTTCAGTCACAGTCCTTATTTCAGCCGAAAGGCGTCCACGGCTAAACAAAGACCTCTTACTCTTATTTCCGTCACCGTAAAAGCATTGAATAAACATATATAAATTCTAGAATAAAAGTTGCGCCTCCCGAATAGGAATATAACGTCCCAGGTCCCAACCCACTAAAAGGTAATACTCTACCGCCTACGCTTATATATAACAGTTTAACATATGAAAATAGCCATCTGTAAAGACATATAAATACAAAAAGGGCTGTTCTTGACATATAGCTGTATAAATAGAATAATCTACAATAACAACATTCGGCGACCGGAGTTTGAGTGCCACCACAAAAGCAATTTCAATGACAAATACAAACAAAGCGAAATTAAATAAGTAAGCTGCGAAATCCGCTGGCAATATTGGGTTTCTCAAAAACGGCGAGAACGGCTTTTCGTCGCTTTCGCTCCCGTTCTCGGCAAGTTTTCAAACAAACAATTTACTTACTTTCACCGAGTGATTAAAACAAGCTAAAATATAAATATTGAGCGATTTTTAAGTAATGCTACAAACAAATGTACTAAAGAAATATTAATGAAGTAGGTATCTGGTTTTTCTAAGTGAAGCAGACATAATTATGTTAAATAAAATATTTTTTAGTTATTTTCAACATTTAACATAATATCTCTAAGAACAATGAATTCCTGAACGAACTTTCTATTTCAGTCTCCGTAGTACGGCTTGCTAGCTAAAAAATATAAGGATATCGGTCCCATCTGGCAGAAAGTACGAAACTTGGCATGAATGTAGCTGTCATATATGTGCTTCAATATCGATATGGAAACACTTCGATAAATTATTGTTTCCCCCCTTTCTCCCCCCTTTTATCTCCCTCATTCTGGTTTTTTGAATTTTATACTAAAACAGTACGTCTGAGGAGTTTACTTTTCAGAGATCAAATCATCGTCGATAAATTGCCTACAAAACGATACTACATTTTATAGTGCTAAGATTAATATATTTCTATATACAGCCATCAACGTTTTATGAAATTTGAAAAACAGGCACACTTTTTTCTTCCTTACTTCATTTATAGGAAAACGACAAGAGTGGTGATAAAATGGACTAAAGAAGTCAACTACCTTATACATTAAGCTAAAAAATGACATTTACTTCATAGTCGTAAAGGCATTACTTCTAGAGTTACAGCTCACCGCGTCTGACTCAAGTACTCTTTTTTTTACCTTTTTAGAATACATCTTTCTGTTAACTTTGTTTAGCGTAGATTAGATTCAGATTTTCCAATTAGAAATAAAACAGTCCATGTACTAATCCAGGCCACAGTCTATTTACATGTAAAACTAGCTTTCTGCCCGCGGCTACGCTTGCGTGGTGTTTCGACATTTCCGTATTAATTTTTAACTATCCCACTTTTTTCCGTGATTTTAAAGTATCCAACATGTTGACCGAGTATATAAGGTACCACCATGCAAAATTTCATTTCAATCGGTCTAACAGTTTCGGAGATAAGCCCGTAGAATGTACTGCGCCGTATGAGTTACTAAAGTTTTTTAACTATCCCACGGGAACTTTTTAATTTTCTGGGATTAAAAGTATCTAAGATGTTGACCGGGATATAAGGTACCACTATACAAAATTTCATTGAAATCGGTCGAATAGTTTCGGAGATTAGCCCGTACAAACAGACAAACAGAGAAACAAAAATATTTAAATAAAATCTGGATATGTACTATATCGCTTCTTACATCCCCTTGAATAGGTTTATAGCATTTTTTTTCTATGTACAGATTTTATAGATTTTTTTTTGTCTTTCTTTGCACGGGCTAATCTCCGAAACTATTCAACCGATTTGAATGAAATTTTGTATAGTGGTACCTTATATCCCCGGTCAACATCTTAGATACTTGTAATCCCAGAAAATTAAAATGTTCCCGTGGGATAGTTAAAAAACTTTAGTAACTCATACGGCGCAGTATATTCTACGGGCTTATCTCCGAAACTGTTAGACCGATTGAAACGTAATTTTGCATAGTGGTACCTTATATACTCGGTCAACATGTTGGATACTTTAAAATCACGGAAAAAAGTGGGATAGTTAAAAATTAATACGGAAATGTCGAAACACAACGCAAGCGTAGCCGCGGGCAGAAAGCTAGTTTTACATGTAAATAGACTGTGGCCTGGATTAGTACATGGACTGTTTTATTTCTAATTGGAAAATCTGAATCTAATCTACGCTAAACAAAGTTAACAGAAAGATGTATTCTAAAAAGGTAAAAAAAAGAGTACTTGAGTCAGACGCGGTGAGCTGTAACTCTAGAAGTAATGCCTTTACGACTATGAAATAAATGTCATTTTTTAGCTTAATGTATAAGGTAGTTGACTTCTTTAGTCCATTTTATCACCACTCTTGTCGTTTTCCTATAAATGAAGTAAGGAAGAAAAAAGTGTGCCTGTTTTTAAAATTTCATAATACGTTGATGGCTGTTTATAGAAATATATTAATCTTAGCACTATAAAATGTAGTATCATTTTGTAGGTAATTTATCGACAACTATTTGGTTCTTGAAAAGTAAACTCATCAGTCCTACCGTTTTTGTAGAAAATGAAAAAAACCAAAATGAGGGAGGTAAAATGAGGGAAAAAGGGGGGGGTAATCATTTCTCAGCGTGTTTCCATATCGACATTGAAGCACATATATAAAAGCTACATGTATGCTAAGTTTCATGCTTTCTGCCAGATGGGACCGTAATTCAGGTTAACAAGCCGTACTACCGTGCTGAAATGGGACTTTAATCAAGGCTCTCAAAATGTGTTCTTCCATATACACATCTTAGTGTACCTAATATTCCAAAGCTATTTCGGCGTTTTTAATAAAGAGCATATTGTGTGCTTATGGATAGGCTGGGAGTACAGTCAAACAAATTACACGCGCCTGAAGAAACGAAATGAACTTTTGATAAAAAGAAACATAAATCATCAGAGGGTTTATGTGTGTGTGGAGTGGTAAATCCTGGATATCTACCAAAGTTTGTGTTGAAGATATCACTCAGTAATCCTTAAAATAATATTCATTTTCTTTTACTTCATTCCTCTGTTTATTTAAAAATAGTGATCGTCGAATCTCATAGAAAAAACAATCGCGCAAAAATCTGCCAATCCGAAATAGATGTACGTGCATTTCAAACGATGCGACTTCCACAGTACAATTCCGTTCCATGATATCTTAGTATAGTCGCTTTCTCTGTCCCTATATCCCTATGTAAGCTTAAATCTTTAAAACTACGCAACGGATTTTGATGCGGTTTTTTATAGATAGAGTGATTCAAGAGGAAGGTTTATATATAATAATACATGCATAATATACTTAGGAATAACCCACATAAACCATTTTCCTGTGCGAAGCCGGGGCGGGTCGCTGGTGTTCTATAATGACTAAGTACTTACGTTTTCGTGTTTGAAGAAACATAGCATCTTGAGCTCCCGGAAGACGCGTTTGGAGGAGACCAGCGACTGAAACACGTTGGGCAGCTTCTTCAGGGCCACGCGCCGCCCGTCGCGTGGGTCAGTCACTGCCCTGGGAACAACAACAAAAAATAAATTTGATGTCTTCAAAACGAAAGAAGTATGTCTAGCAAGTTTTAGGAAGTGGCCTCTGCCTATCCGGGAAAGAGGCATGATTGTATCTTGATTGATTGATTGTATGTATGTCAATATGTTTGTAATCATAATAATTATTATACTACCACAGTAACTCGCTTCACTATTCTAGAACGAATTAATTAGCTGAAATACTAGAACTTTAATCAAATCATGTGTGTAATTTGTAAGTTATAGTCTTACAAACGACCTTTCACTCAGAATCCAATTAAGGTTCGAACTTTGAACTATCGCATAGAATCTCTGCACTGAAAAAAAAAATGCTTTTTATAAGAATGAATAAACCCTCAATGTGAACACAAAACACTTTCTTCACGCACTGAAATCTATCAAAGGGTTTTTAGTGATTACTATTTCATACGCTTTTTTTTAATTTTACCGGGCTTCCCGCGCGAATTTTACTTTACACGACGAGTAGTTCCGAACCCCGGTATTTCGGGATTACTTTTACATATAAACGAAACACTTTCTTCAACAAACAAGTTCCAGCCAATAACTAGAAACGCAGACAATGGGTAGATCTCCCTCGCGCAAAGGAAGGGGCCTCGCCGTTAGCGTGCCCTTGTGATAATACATTATGGTTATCGCAGCGGCTGATAATATCCGAGAGACGCGAGGGATGCCCGAGGAGCAACGACCGAAGGGTAAAACTACAACGCTTGCTTGCCTTCTATTCTATTCTGTCATATTAGGTTTAGGACTAAAAATTCGACGGCCGTACTGTACTGATTCTTTTATAATAAAAAAAAAACCATGGGAATGAAGTATTTTACCGCTGCAAAAGTCCATGTCTTTCTCCAAGGTCTATTCTATTCAATCTCTGTATCAAGTTTAATTAGAGTTGTTACAAACTTTAGTAAAATATCATGAAATATTTGGTAACAAATTTAGAGTTCCAATTTATGTACTATTCATAAATATAACCGTTTACTTTGCGGTGGCTCTCCACAAGATGTATAAAATTTTACGTAGCTTTTTGAGTATAGTGCGTTGTCGGTATAAAACCGGTCAAATAACAGCTCCTTCTACGAGTCTCCATAAAAGTAGTGCTTTTACATGGTGAGTGACGTTCCCTATTCGGCGAGGCAGATTGTAAACAATGGCAGGAAATGTTTCGTGTTGTATACAGCCACATGTAAGCACGAGGTTCAATACCTTTACCAAGTTACGGAGCTTTTATAATCCTTGGAATACATTTAACAACAGACTGACTACTGTATGCGGTTTATTACGAAACTCGGAGTAGCGGGTTCAAATCTCGTTAAACAAAGACTCATGTAATATTGATTCATATATCAAGTGTTTCGAATGTAAAAAGTACGCAGGCTTTGCCTAGTTTAGGGTAAGCTAGCCACGTGTAAAATGTCCTCGCAACACAAACTTAAATAATATTATCATGATAATGATTTCAGTTTAAGTAAGAACTTTAAGCTCCTGACTCCCTTATACCAATTTTTATGTAACTAAAACTAAACTAAACTTTGTAAATTTGTCTTATTATTGTTATTATTATTTATTATAAATGATAATTTCGTCAAAGTATGTTTTAGTATTAAACAATAAAAAATAAGATATGAATGAATTAATGGTGCAGGTCAATGGTGCATACGGTACGGCGGTTGAATGAACGATCACTGCTCAGAAATTTCAAAAATGAAAAAATACAGAAGAAAAGGTGTTTATAAATGGTGATGTGCGTAAATTAACACAGTTCTGAATACATAATAATAAAATGCTGAGCTCGGAATGGTATTGTCGTAGCAACTATAGAGCCAGGTAGCAATACAAACTAAAACACCTGTAGAAACATCTGCAAGTATTTAAAGTTCCTGCCTCTAAAACATGTATGCGACTACTCTGACACATAAAACAAATGTGAATAATCTAAAGCTAGTGTTATTTTATTATAGAAGACGCTAGTTTTGAATGGTGGCATCAGCGAAGAGAACAAATTGTTTACAAATGAATGGAGAATGCTGTTTGGAACAAAATGCAGCTGTCGATTAATATGCCATGTGCCTGGCGAGTGGTTCCTGGATTAGGATTGGAAAAACCTAACCCTTTTGGAGGCCAAGATTTATTTTGGATCGCTGAAAGTAAGTAAGTAGCTTTTTCTGTGGGTGTACGAGGCAACGAAAGGAATATACCCAGGAAGAGGGCAGCAGCGTTCACCTGTATGTCTCAACAACTGCGATCTCCAACTAGCCTGCCAAGCGTTGGGGATCGCAGTTGTGACTGTGGCAACACCTCCCTTTCTATAGACAAACCTTAGACGGAACACGTGAAACATAATACACAAAGGGACATCTTTCTTCCGGATTTATTTATATCAATTCTCTATTAGTATTTCTCGCTAAGGAAACTATAAAACTGATATTGCTTTTGACAAAAATATATTTTCCAACAACAAAGAGTCTCCCGAAATTTTGTTCCCATGATTTGTAATCGAAAGGTATTTCTTGGATATCTTTTTAATCGGTGTCGTTGACATGTCTCCACAGTCTATAAAATGTATTACAAGATACAAATTGGACTCAATTCCGACGTGGTTGCTAAAATTTCTAAATCCAAGTTCTTGGTCTTTTTCATTCATATGAGAATCGAAAAGGATGGGAGATGAAGGAATCGAATTTAGAATTAATAAGAGCGCAGCTGTCAAATTCAACTTAATTTTAAGTGGGATGTTTCCGTATGCCCGCTAAATTAGTGCGAATTACGCGTAAAATCGATGTTTGACATCTCTAATTTTAAGTTGACAATCACCTGTCTTTTTTGGTTCCGAAGAAAGTGAACGGAACATAAGGTTTTAAAATTTAAGTTTGCTGGGGACGATGCCGCCTCGGGGAGACGCGCTTGACACAATTTTTTATTTAAAAGTTATTTGTTTTAGTATTCCTTTAGTTTTTTGTTTTATTATTTATTTATTTTTTGTTTTATTGTTTTATTTTTATGTTTGACATTTGTATTGTGACTATTTTATGATTGACAGTGTCTAGAGCGTAATGCGTAAATCGGATCCATTATTGAGATACAGCAATTTATGAATGTGTTCATTCAGTTTTACCGTTCGTAGGTACTGTACGCTTCGCGAGCCTCAGATATGCTAATGTTCGTATTTTCCCAGTTCTTTCGCTTAGTTTGCTGCTCACTTTGCGTGTAATATTTACCGATACGTACGTACAAAATGCTTACGAAAAAAACGTCTAACCATACGTTTAGTTCTAATAGAGATCTATTGAAGAGATTAATGAAAGTAAAAACGATCGACAGTTCTGAATTTTATCCACTCATGCAACCAGCCACAGAAAATATTCTTTTTGCACTTATAGCGCTGCTAATAAAAACTAAACTAAATAGACAAGCAATAAAGATGTCATTCAACTTTTCTTTTAATATGTATCTATTGTTTGATCTGAACCTAACGAATACAAGTTAACTTGTCCATTATCATATCACACTATATAATATTATAAAGAGGAAAGATTTGTATTTTTGTGTGTGTGTGTGTGTATGTTTGTAATGAATAAATTCAAAAACTACTGAACCAATTTCAAAAATTCTTTTACCATTAGAAAGCTACATTCACCCTGAGTAAAATAGGCTACGGGAAAATGCCTCATTCCCACGGGAAAAAATGATAACACGGGCGGAGCCGCGGCGTAAAGATTAAAAAAAATAATAGTACAGATTTTATAAATAAACACAAGAAAATATTTTATTACATGGAAATGTAAATTGTATGGTATTTACAGTTGTGATAAAGACAGGCCTGATCCGATACAAAATAACCTACACAAAAAGGAAATCAGGCTGGGGACCCGTTTTACCTTATTAATAGGAGCTGATAAAAACCCAACAGTGCATTAACATGAGTACTGTCTTTATATGTAAGGTAATAGACCGTCGTCCGAGAAGCGTTTTTCGTACCTATCGTACTTTCGAGGCAGACTTTAATATTCATATGTGAACTTGTTTGGTGTCTCTAGATATCGAAGTCTGCCGAGCCAAATAGGAAGCGTTTGGGAGTTATGTCACATTGAAAAGTGCTCCAGATGACGAAAAATTACCTATCTTACTTTTGAAAAATTCTTTCTTAGGATCGTTCGTAGCATCATTATGAACAGCCTAGACAAATTTCCAGACCATTTACAGGAAGCGTTTGGAAAATCAGCCGGCTTTTGTGGGTGGGATTTTTACCAAGAAAATACCTATCTTACTTTTTGACGAAACTACATTCAGGTGATGGGGAGGCTCTCATACAATAATAAAAGTCAAGTCTGCCGCAGATATTAGGAAGCGTTTGCAGAATCAGCCGCTTTGAATGTGCCAAAGACTGAAGACGCTTACTACTGAAAACGATAATATTATAGTTTATTTTCGTAATATTGACCTGTGAGTTGAATTTTAACCTGTTAGAAGACTGTCTGAATCGAAAATAAAATCAATAAAATACGGATGTATGCATAAATAAAATTATAAAATATTTTTTCATACAAATATTTTTATTTCATTGTCACGTCTACTATCGTCTCTCTTATCAATACCTATAATTATTACAAAATAACAAATATATATTTTTTAAGTACAAGTAACGCTTATCAATCGCTTTAAAAAAACGATTTTATTATTTTTATTATTATTATTAGCCTACTTGATCCCACTGCTGGGCAAAGGCCTCCCCCAACTCTTTCCACCTCTCTCTTTCCTGAGCATGTTCAGGCCAGCTGTTGCAAAAGGCGTCCAAGTCATCCCGCCATCTTTTTCTGGGTCTGCCCCGACTTCGACGTCCGTTTTCAGGCACCCAATGCGTGACGACTCCGGCCCACCTATCTGGACCCATTGTGCTGACATGCCCTGCCCAATCCCATTTAAGTTTGGCTGTTTTCTCCCCAACATCAGCGATGCCCGTTTGGGAACGTAGGGTTGTGTTCGTAACTCGGTCTAGCCGTGTGACACCCAATATACTACGTTCCATTGCTCTCTGACAAACCTTTAGTTTGGACTTTTGAGACTCTGTAAGCGACCATGTTTGAGCACCGTAAGTTAGGACGAGAAAAAAACGATATCCTTTAGTTTTTGTATTCTGTGGTTATATCTCTCTTAAACTTACTCGAATAAAAACAAAATCGATAAAAACAAACAATCTACCTAAATAAAATAGATTTTCGTAGGATGTTACCTACCTAAATATCTACTTTACATAATATAAACAAGTTGCTTGTTATTAAACCAACTTCAAAGGTATATCTTAACAGAGATATATCTTGGTATATTATAATCTGAACATTGCTAAGCCTCCCTTGCAAATTTATTAAACTGAATCACATGCTTATGACAATCGCACTCTACCTACACCTTTGTAAGGTGGACTATAAGCTGCGTATCGATTTTGCGCTGCAAACCATCGCACTTTGGCTTTTCTTCGGTGCCCAAGGCGGCACTAAGTTTAAATCCGGCCCTGTACAGGTCTAGAAACACCAAACCTCATTACACACAAATGTTGGGTCTGAAGATGTCCCAGAGATCACAGAAGCGGAAATACAATTCGCCTTGAGAAAAATGAACAATGGTAAAGCCCCTGGTGAAGACGGTGTCATAGTAGATATGGTTGAATTAGGTGTAGTTTCGGTCATACAGCTTCTTAAAGAATTCTCCAATATATGCCTAAAAGAAGGTAGAATAGGTATTCTACCTTCTTGAAAATGGTTAAAAAATGGGAAAGTGCTAATGTCATTCTATTATTTAAGAAGGGAAACAAATCAGAATCTCTCGACCCATCAGTCTGCTATCTACAAACTATTCACAAAAATAGTTACGAACCGTCTAACGATAAAGCTGGATTTCTACCAACCAGTCGAACAAGCAGGCTTCAGAAGCGGATGTAACACTATGGACCACTTTATAGCCATGAAAATTATCATCGAAAAGGTTACAGAATATCAAATGAATCTGTGGCTTGCATTCATTGACTATAAGAAAGCCTTTGATAGTATTGAGGCCTGGGCGGTTATTCAGCCTCTGGAGAATGCTAGAATAGACTACCGTTACAATCAATATTTACCACAACGCAAGCTTACAAGTAAACCTCCCAACAGAAACAGACTAAATAAAGATCTAGAGAGGAGTTAGACAGATTAATACCCTGTCTCCAAAATTATTCACATTGGTTTTGGAGGACATCGTTAAAAAGTTACATTGGGAAGAACACATTTTACATAGCAGGAAAAAGGCTGAATAATCTAAGGTTCGCGGGCGACATTGTGTTATTCTCGGATAACCCACGAGACTTCCAGGAACTGAGCGATACTTCAAATCGGTTTGGATTAGAGATGAACTTGGATAAAACCAAAATTTTGACGATCTGCCCTAACACCTTGGACATCAAAGTCAACCAAACTGTCATAGAAAGGGTTCAGATTTGTATACGTGATCTTGGTCAAGAGATCGTGATGGCAAAAAAAAACCAGACCAATGAATTCAATCAGCGCATTGGATTAGCGTACCTAGCCTTCTACAAAGTCGAGTTCACCCTAAATATGAACATCACGGCCGAACAGAAAGCTCGCATACATGACCAGTGCATACTATCTGTACTTACATACGGTGCCGAGACCTAGGTTTTCACTAAAAAGATTATCTCCAAACTCAGAGTGGCACAAAGAGCAATAGAATGCAAAATGGTAGGAGTGACACTGAGAGACTGTGAGAGAAACGAATGGTTTAGGGAACAGAGCAAAGTCACTGACGTTACCATGTGTATTGCGAAGTTGAAATGGCAATGAGCTGGCCACGTCGGTAGAAAACATAACTCGTGGGGAAGAATTCTGTTGGAATGGACACCGTATGGCGAAAAATTGCACTCGTGGAAGACCGCAAATGCGTTGGGTCGACGACATTAAGCGAACAGCTGGCAAAAAGTGGATTGAGGCAGCACAAGACCGACAAAGTTGGCATAGACTTAAGGAGGCCTATACCCATGTGGTTGAAAAGGCTAAGAAGAAGAAGAGTATTTTATTGAATATTGTATTGTATTGTATAGACTTCTTTTCTGCTCTCGGGACGATTTTTAAAGAGTGGCCTGACATATTACTTGACAGAAACAAACGCGTTATCTACTGGGTCAGTTAAGGACTTCTCTGCTGGTAAGCACTACAATCGGTGCAAGAGACTACATCCGGTTTTAACAGCTGTATTTGCAAAGATGCATATTGAAACAGAATTTTTCAATATTCATCAGCTTGTCCTGGTACATAACCATCAATCGCGCGTAATTCGGATGATTTGTGACAAAAAAATCATCATTGGGAGACAACAAATAAAAAATCTATGTCCCACATATCCCAACTGTTTTTTGGCAATATCTATATGACATAAAAAATTTAGCAGCATACCATGCTTTCCGTAACGAGTCTTGTCGCTATATATGCGTCATATTTCTAAAGCAAATTCCCGAAATCATCAGGAGGAGGAATGCTAAGATAATTGTTTTCTGTCAGGATACTTTCTAAGAAGTACTAAGAGTTATCAATGTCATATTTACATAAACCTTCTTGTTGAAATATTTCAATAATGCATCTTTTCAAATACTGCTGTTAAAATCGGATGTGATCTCTTGCACCGATTATAGTGCTTACCAGCCGAGAAGCCATTAACTGACCCATTAGATTAGATAGCGCATTTTTTTCTGTCAAGTAATAAGTCAGGCCACTGTCTGTAAAAATCGTCCCGAGAGCAGAAAAGAAGGCCATAAACAAATAAAACCGACCAAAATTAATAAAGATATTGTCATAAGCATGTGATTCAGTTGAATGAATTTGCAAGGCAGGCTAGGCAATGTTCAGATTATAATATACCAAGATATTATTATAATCTCTCTTGACACTCGGCCGTTATTTTTTGACTTATCTTTAAAGTTGGTTTAATAGTAGGTACAAGCAACTAGGTAGTTTATATTATGTAAAGTAGATAAGATATTTAGGTAGGTAACATCCTGCGAGAATCTATTTTGTTTAGGTAGATTGTTTGTTTTTATCGATTTTGTTTTTATTCGAGTAAGTTTAAGAGAGATATAACCATAGAATTAAAGCGATTGATAAGCGTTACTTGTACTTAAAAAATATATATTTGTTATTTTGTAATAATTATAGGTATTGATAAGAGAGACGATAGTAGACGTGACAATGAAATAAAAATATTTGTATGAAAAAATATTTTATAATTTTATTTATGCATACATCCGTATTTTATTGATTTTATTTTCGATTCAGACAGTCTTCTAACAGGTTAAAATTCAACTCACAGGTCAATATTACGAAAATAAACTATAATATTATCGTTTTCAGTAGTAAGCGTCTTCAGTCTTTGGCACATTCAAAGCGGCTGATTCTGCAAACGCTTCCTAATATCTGCGGCAGACTTGACTTTTATTATTGTATGAGAGCCTCCCCATCACCTGAATGTAGTTTCGTCAAAAAGTAAGATAGGTATTTTCTTGGTAAAAATCCCACCCACAAAAGCCGGCTGATTTTCCAAACGCTTCCTGTAAATGGTCTGGAAATTTGTCTAGGCTGTTCATAATGATGCTACGTACGATCCTAAGAAAGAATTTTTCAAAAGTAAGATAGGTAATTTTTCGTCATCTGGAGCACTTTTCAATGTGACATAACTCCCAAACGCTTCCTATTTGGCTCGGCAGACTTCGATATCTAGAGACACCAAACAAGTTCATATATGAATATTAAAGTCTGCCACGAAAGTACGATAGGTACGAAAAACGCTTCTCGGACGACGGTCTATAAAGACTATATGTTTCGTTTGTAATTGATTGCGGAGATAATAATGGTTACCTATTGTATTTCCGATATTTTTTGTTCCGAATATTGTTATTCCGCTAACTTTTTGACATTTATCAGTTGGAAATTTTATTTATGTTTCCGCGTTTTTATTGACCTTCTTACTTGTTCACCGATGTTTCAAATTTCCGCTAAACTATTTACCAGTATACCGAAAATCCATGTCATCATTAACCATTTTTTTACATGTGCGATAGCTCAATTGAACCTAAATTTGACCTTGCAATATAATGCAAGGTCAAATTTAATTTCTCCATTTTACATTCTGTATTCCATCAAGCATGCATGCAAGCAAGCATGCATGCAAGCAAGCAAGCAAGCAAGCAAGCAAGCAAGCAAGCAAGCAAGCAAGCAAGCAAGCAAACATGCAACCAAGCACAAGCAGGCATGCATACATGTCAAACCTAACAGAAGGGTATGGCGGGCGTGGTGGGCGAGCAAAGTCGGGGTGCCCCAAACTCCAAGAACATTATGTGTCGTAATTATAAAAAATAATAATTGTTACTTCGGAATAATAAAAATAACAACAAAAAAAATCTATCGTTTAAAAAAAAGACCAAGTGAGATTACGGGATTTAGTAAAAAAGATTAATCGTAAAACGGAATAACGTTGTGCGGAGAAAGAATAATTCTGTAAAGTGTTATTGTGGTGATTTAAAAATATGTCAAGTCATACAATGGAAATTGAAAAATGTATGAATCGTTTACGGAATATTGAAATTCGGTTATCAATTTTTCGAAAATGTGATAGGTTACCGCTATTAATCAATTTAGATTATAAAAGAGTACGCCGTCCAATGTTGTGTGGACCTTTTGTTTAACTATCATATTAAGTAACTTTAGGACTGACTGTAGTGAATTATTATTGTTCCCTAAGAAACAAGTCTCTCCACGACGACTGTCGCCACAACGAGCCTCTCCAAACAGAGTGTCAAAATTAGACGAATCTCTTTAGCAAGCGTATACTTCGGAGTAGCCAGGGCGGCAGGGGGCAACAAAAATTTTAATTAGTCATCGACACAATAAAATAAGAAGAAGCACTTCGGATCCACACAGACAATCTATCAATTCCCGCTCAGGGCAGAAAGAAAATGTGGTGAACACTTGCCCTTTGGATCAATATAAAGTTGAATGTATTTGACAGCTCTTTCTCTATGATATCCTGTACTGTATATAGTATTACGTATTATGTTTTCAATCTCGCCAAAGAAAACACCAAAAGCATAATTCAATTTCGCCGTAATTATATTTGGGCTAACATAAAATTCCAAAGCACTGTGGGAGCGGGCGGGTAAGGTACAAGAATGTCCCTATCTTGCAAACTCAGTGAACACACACACACACAAACAGGTCTCGCAGGCTCGCTTGACGTACGAGTAAATCCTTTAGGATTTGCTTCCGCTCTCTCTGCCTACATAAAGCCACTGTATATGGCTAGATAAATTATAATGTGTAGGTATGAGTCAAAACGACCTAGGTGCTATATCTACTAGAAGCACAGCTATATAACATCTACATGTATTGAATCTTTTAACGGTGCAAGTACTATAGGGATAAACTTTTAATTATTTATTTTTAAGTTCATAGGCAGCCCCTCAGGCAACGAAATCTCCTTCATGATGTTTTCTGTATCAACCTGTAACGCCGAGGTCTGAGGTTCCCTTGAACCGTCCCTAGATGCTTTGGTATACCCACCCACCCATATGACTACTTTGGGGTAGAAGCTTCCGCTCTGCTTTGCAATGATGATTTATGATTATGATCCACCAAAATTCCTAAAACCATCCGTAACTTTCAGTAGGACATGCCATAACGCGAAATTATGAAACAAATCCCCGAAAATCTCACGTAACAAGTACTTTTGAAAGATATTAAATTTCCCAACTTCGTGAGGACGAAGCGGTTTTATGTGCATTATAAAGGCGAGGCGAAACGGCTAGCCCACAATAAGAAAGACGTCAAGTCTTTTATCTGAGTGTACCTGAGCGTAAGGAGTGGCATAGCGGCATAAATAAAGGTACCATAAGCAGCAACTTATTCCACAAAACGGAATAACAATGAGATGAAATCGATAAGGACAAAGGAACGTCTGAATTGGAACAGAACAGAATGGTGATTCAACTATTCCAGTTATGAATATCGTAGTAGGCTGATGAATTACTGTTTAACCATTAAAGTTTTATTAATAACATACCAACTCAACCTTGCTGTTAATTTTAATTAAGTTACCAGTTAAAACAGGTTCTGATAAAATTTATTAGTGTTGGGGTAGTTAATCAATCGGGACGATTTCGGACAAAGCAATTTAAGGAGGTTGCAAATGATCAAGAGTAAGGAGGGGCTAATTTCCCGTGGGCGGTTTGACGACCAGGTTGCAATATTTATAGCACCCTCGCTCACTAAGTTGTTTGCACGCGATCCCGCTCTTATCTCACGAAAGGGGATTTATTTTGTTTTTATTTCGGCTCCAACGAAACTATGATTGAACATTCCGATTATACCTCGATATTAATAGAAGTACTTACAGTATATAATATTACAATTCACGCTGCTTTAAAAATGAGAACCATTTTTTGTACTAATTCTAATACGTGGGGCCATCTGACCCCAAACTAGGCAAGGCCTGTTAGGTACCTGACAGAAGATATAGATCCACACCAAGACAAGGCATACACACAAGTGCTCATCAAAAAATGTGTGCCCTGAGCAGGACTCGAACCCGCGACCTTTTGCTTCGAAGGTGGCGCACTACTGACTAGGTTACGTAGGGGCGAAAATTCGTCGATGGTCATCGGAAGAGCCCACAGAGCCCGTGCAAATAGTACAGGTAATGGAAATAAACAACAGTGAAAATTCCCAACGAGCGTTTCGAGGAAAAACAAATGGAGGATAGCAGGCAGGAAGCAGGAATGTGTGTCAATGTCAACGGGCCGACTAGTTTTTCACTTCCTGCGTTCCCATGATATACCAAAACGAATTTTTGTGCAATATGAAAATGATACAGTTTTTTTTCCAAGCCTTACTTTGAGTTACTTCGTTCGTTAACAACTCATATAATAATAAATATGTTTATGGGCTCGAACCACCACCCTTAAGTTAGGGAGAACAGGGCTGAACAGGCCTTTAAAATGATATTTGTAATAGATAGTAATCTCTTACAAAATGTTACAATATGAAAATAAAACTTCTACATTGTCGTCATTTTTTATCAAGTTAGACCACGTTAGACTATGGCTGTGGCTAAATGCGTAGACACATAATAAATTTTAAAAAACGTTTTTAGACATTACGTTTTCCTTATTGATTCTTTCCAAGAACCCATTTAGAAAATTTGAGAAGTTATAACTTTACGAATGTTTGAATAGAACAAAAGACGCGCGGCGGCGCTTTACCCCTCAGAATAACTATAGAGCGGAACGCCTGATATTCTTAGCAATTTTTTTTATAAGTCATTAAACTGATGATGGATAGTGTAGTGCGATAGAGACAAGACCCTTATCTTGTAGCTCTCTATTTCACCCTACAGTCTGGCGTTGGCTAGCTGTATTAGCTAACACAAATACCTAGTTATATTTAGCGGACACTCGAACCTGGTGCGACCAGGAACTTGTTTGCACTCAGGTACTTGACCTATAACTGTGAATTGATCGCTGGAATAAATCATGGGGATAGTAAATTATTATTGCAAATTATTCGACACAAAATTACGTGAGGGTGATAATTTAAAATGTTCCAAAAATTGACGTAAATAGACTGGTCTCATAATGATATTGAATTCTTATATTGATTTTATTAAGTATCTCAGGTTCGTGTTACACGTGGTTATACCTACGCTCGTCCTCTTAATGTCATTAGAATGAAAAATAGTCCTTGCTTGGAAGACTTGACACGACTTTAGAAGAAATAACCCTTGGTCTAGTCTAGGGCTAGTCACGTTGACGTCATAAGGCGCCGGGAGCAGTCTCGCAGGCACTAAACACACGACCTCTTTTTCTCCTCTACGCATAGCTACGTGGGGCTTCGGCGTAGCTCAAACCCATATTATTATGTGTACTACTAACTTAGTACCTCTCTGGAAGTAAACACATTTAACGAAACGAAACGGTTGCGATATGTTCTGTAAATAACTGATCAATTTAACCCTACTAATATTATAAATGCGAAAGTAACTCTTGTCTGTCTGTCTGTTACGCTTTTACGCCAAAGCCACGGAACCGATTTTAATGAAACTTAATACAGAGATAGAATAGAATAGACCTCCGGAGCGGACATAGGCTTCCTTTTAATAGCATGTAGAAAAATGTTTCAAACAAATATCAGATGACCCAGAACTGAATTCACGTTTTTAACAAAATTGAAACTATTGCCCAAAGCGCTCGCTTTTTATTCAAATAATGTGAACACTCTATTAGAATTATGATAACGAACCCGAAAAACACAATCATCGTGCAGAATAATAAGCATCGACTATAACGAACGAAGTGCAGTTTTAATTACCTATGTTCTGCGAATATAAACACGATCGAGCAACTTGGAAACCCGATAATACAACTGCGGTCACAACGTGGTCAATTTACATGTATGTAGAATGTAATTATTACCAAGATACATGTATTTTGAAGTGGTTAATTAGCAATCCAAATGTTGGAACTGGGCTCTATTCTATATAGGATCACTAAACATAAAAGGACGGGAAATGAATGAAATAAATGATATTTAAAAGAATGCAACTGTCAAATTAGGAAATTTAAATCGGATGTGTTGATGTTTTCGCATGAACCTTAAATAAAACTAATGTGAAATCGGTGTTTGACGTCTTTAAATTTAAATTGACCATAACCCGTCCCTTTTCGTTCTTCAGAGGATGAAAAATTAATTTAAAAAATCTTAAATCTTAATTAGAGCGCACCTACTAACTAGAATCGGCTCTACTGTAATGTAATCTAACAAAATAAACGATTTGTGAACTGTTGCCATGCAACGTGCCATAACTGGTTAACATGCTAGACGCAATCAGCAGGGCAAGCATGTAAGACCGCGACAGGCTCGAGAAGCTGTCAAAACGCGACATAGAGCCTGTCTCGCGGGGTTGTCGCGGGGAGCTAGCACAGTTCCCGCGAGAGAGACACAAAAATGGCGACCTTATGTCAATCGGCGAGAACGCGACGGAATTGTCGCTTTGGTTAGCACGTAACGTTCATTAAGCGACTTAGACATTCGCTTTTTGACAGTTCTACGCGTGATAAAGTCTTCCACGTTCTGAGTGCGCGAGAATAAGGCGAGAACGTTCAATAAAGAGGTTATCTTGAAAAGTAATTGGAAAAATCTATAATTTTCTTCATAAGTAGGTAACTTTCACTTGGAAAGTACTTACCTTAATTCTGTATTTAATAAACAATATTTAATGTGTAAGTAAATATGTATGGTTGGCTACTAATAAAGATGGTCAACTCCTTCATATGATGGTAGCGGGGCTACTCCAAATGTATGCAATTTTCTCAGGCAATTCCTAATGCTTTTCATTATAATTATAGGATAATTATAGAGATTATCATGAGATTAACTCATGATTAAATAGAATCTTAGAATAATACCATAAACAAAAATATCAGAAATGATGTTGAACCTTTGATAAGACTGCGTCTAGTGTTTAGCTTACCATTGTAAAAGAAATAAAGAAAACTTATTATTACCTATATACTACTATACTTGTAAGTTAAGTAGGAACATATTAATTCTATATTGAATAAACAAAACAATAGTAAAGCATCTCTGAAAGTAAATATGTATGGTTAGCTATGAATATTAGTAGCGGGGCTGCAATTTTTTTCTCAAGCAATTGTATATGCTTTTTCATTATGATTATAGCATAATTGTGGGGATTTTCAAACCTCATGATTTAATAATATCTGTCTTACATAAAACCATAAACAGAAATTAGATTGTAGTATCAATTAAAATTTTAATATTTCTTGTATTATTTGTGTGTATTATTTCTTGTATTATTAGGTTGGTTGGGACATGTTGGAAAAGAAAATAAAGAATTAATTTATTAGCATCTTTGTGTATTTTAACTAATCTTATTAATAGACTGGGAAGGCATAAGTCCAGCAGTAAACTGTTTTAAGCGAAATAAATAGTAGTTGATGCACCATAGTGTTGAAATTTAATTGTTTATACTTTTGTAGTCAATGTAATGAAATGACTAACTAACAATAACACTGCTACAACTGCTTGCTGAAGTTCCATTCCCTGTAGCACATTCACTATGGCACTCCGCAATGACACTCCTAAATGGCATCTTCAATTTTATTGCCAAATAATATTATTATGTTGGCTTTTTCATACAGTTGCCGTCCGTGTAATCCAACATTTGTTGACAAAAGGCAAGAGCACAGTCAGCACCACCGCTGTCTTTGGTATGAAGAACCTAAAATAGACACAATCATTAGTTTTTTATTTTGTAATGTACAATGATATCAGTTATCTCATTTCATTATTCGCCAGTAAATAAGTTACGTAAACCAATTACCTGTAAAAATATTCTTCAATATCTCATGTTTCAACATTGATATCCTCGAAAATAGAGTTGTTATATAGTTCTAGGGTTAGCAATTGTTGAATTATATAGTTCTAGGGTCAGCAATTATTGAACACGCGGTAAGGTCTTCTTGAACGTCCACATTGGTATCAAAGTTTAGATCACGATCATAACTCCATCCTAGAGAATAAAGCGTACTAAGTTAGACAATAAAATAATATATAATACAAGGAAAATATACGAAACAATGTAATAATGTGCTTTCCAACGTACCAACTAGCGAGTGATGCGGATTTCCTTCGAAGCTTAACTTGTAGACCACAAAAGGCAATCAAGAAAAATATATTTAATTTTAAACGAGATAAAACAAGCAAAACGATTTTTTTTCGCAGTTTTTTTATGCTGACTGACATATGCGTTTAAGTTAAGACGAACATTTATGGATGGAGTGATGAAAAAAGATAGCGCTATACGACATTCCTTGTTTTTTATCTCGCTCTAACACTTTACTTGGGGTAGCGAACGAACGAATGAATGGAATGTCCACTTGGTAGGAATATGGTAGAATTTTTTTTTGTTATAATGGTAACACCATTTTCTCTACCGCGAGACTGTCGACTCGCGCTGCAAAATGTTGTCGCGGTAGAGTTACATGCTAACAAAAGCGACAAAATGCAGTGAGGCGAGCGAGCTCTCTCGTCTCGCGTCGCCTCTCGCCTCATTTTACATAGTAGCCATGCAGGGCGGCCTCAGATTGGTGCGCGGATAGACGCGCCCGCGCCGCGTGTGCGCGCGTCATCTGGTGACGCGACGCAAGCGCGCATTGCGCGTCATGTGCTCAGCTGATCGCGCGAGCCACTCGACCGGTGTAAACAAATCATAGTATATTGCTCCCACGCATAACAAAGCAGAGTTGGTATTGTAAGAAAAAGCTTTATCAAACCAGATATAATTTTATTGCTTTGTTATTTTTGTTTTAGTATACCGCTAAAAGCCAATTCAAGTTTCATTAGCGCCACATTCACCATTTATTAGCGAGCTCACTATCGGTATTCATTTTAAATTTTGGACACAATTAGGGACTAATTTGGAGCGGGTACCGTCAAGTCCCGAGGTGGCACGTACGCTCGGTAAACGAGATTACTATTTATGCGATAGTACTGGTCGGTACGGTAGTGTGCTGGTTTAATTGAGTACAGCAAAAATAACGTCATTATAATCATTAACAACGGGGCCGCTGCAAGCGATGGTGAACGAGATACCGTCGATATCGGCTATTACGCTATAGGTACTACGCCATTTAGTTATTTGGGTCGGACAGCTGCCTTCCATGTGCGCGTTGATGGTTAGTGCGGTAAATGATTCGTTAGCACTGAAAAATCTTATATGATATTCAATAAGAGGAAAAATTTGAGTAATGAATGAGTACTTGTCTCATCTCAGAAAGTTATTTTCTATACACGCATTTATTTGATCTATAAATATATCTGCGGCAGGTGTTAAGTCTCTACAACATATTCTACAATGCGCGCAGCCAAAGATGAGACCTGTCAGATGCTAAGGAGGGGACTTTGCGCTGGTAGATACAGTCGCGCGTGCTCAAAATAGTTAAACAAAATAATGAGTTCGGATTAATAAAACATTTATTGAATTTCAAAATCGCTTTTATCGCTGTATCTACTGCGCAGATATAACCGTGGGTACAACCACGTGATCCGTCAAGTCTCATCTTTGGTTGCGCGCATTGTACCTAAATTGGGATTACATAACTACGGATGAGATATCCTTACATGAATACATTAAACCACCACGTTATAGATATCCCAGCTCAACCATTGCGTACAGAACCGCTTCATTGGCCAAGCAAGACTAAACGGACATCGTGAATACATCGCTTATTTTCAAACATTATTAATTGTCAATTAACCAATCTCAGTAGGAAAACAAATCATTCAAGCATATTCCTGCTAAACGGTGTAAGCACTGCCTATTCCCATTGCGACAATGATAAACGAGCACATGGATATCAAATCTGCATACAGTAACTGTAGCCATTATCACACCGATATGTAGGTAGATATATAACACCGCCCATAGTCCAGTTTATATAACCGGTGTGCAATAAATCCACGCTCATATTTCACTCTCTTTCAGTTCCACGTGAAAGTAGTGAAACAAGTATTATTTTAAAACTGTATCAACCAACAGGATATTGAAAAGTATACTTCGCATTTATTCCTCAATTTTATTGGTCGTAACACTGTCGACAGTAAAATACAATAATAATTCTAACGGAACATCATTCCTATTTAGCAAGCGGAGTGTAAATAAACTCAAAGTGCAACCAAGAAGAATTAATTTTTAGCATTAAATTATTTCGAGTCGAATCAGTAAATGGAAACCGAATCAGAAATGTCCAGAGTAAGAACATTGAACAGTTCGCTACTAGCCTAGGAACTCCGTAAAACACTATTCCAGCAACCCAACAAATAAACAAGTATTAACGAGAAAGCAAAAAAAAGCAAATGAAAATATATTTGAAAGATGAAACTCAGTCTCATAATAATATATCACTAAATTCATCACAAAGAGTAGCATCGCACACAATTTCCGAATATTTTGCGTGGAAGCGAGTAAATAAATTGCGCGAACACTTATTCGGGAAATTTCACGGCAGTATTTCATAATCAAAATCATATTTGAGCGGTAGGCAAAGCGGTGTATTGGCGGGCGCGGGGACAGGCTCAAGAAATATGGCCAGCGGGATATCTGGAATCTTCGAGCGGCGAGCATTGAGGTATTTCGTACAAGTACCAGAGAAGGCACCTCGAATAGAATCTATACGCCAACATGACGGCAGCGAGAGGCGGGCGGAATGCACGGCGATAAGACAAACAAAAGACAATAAACATTATAGAAGTTGGAGGTCGCGACCTCCAATTCACATTACTATGAGTGCGGTTCGCGGGTGTCGTTTCTATGTACACTAGTAGTTCAATGGCGAGGGCCTTGCGAGGTTTATCTCGTCCCGGCGGGCGCGGCGCGCCGCTCTTTGGAAAATTGCGTACACTGCAAACAAAGAAATTGCACGTCTCGATAACGTGCTGGAGCGTAACGTACTACGAACACCCCTCGTCTCGTTTATATAATAGACACGACATGCGCAACATAGAATCCTCACTAAAGTAATGAATGATGGAAATTTTTAGTAACGATGTGATTTTGTCGATTTTAGTGAGATGAGTTTTGCTAACAAATATACTATATATAATTATAAAAACAATATATTTTTTATTTCCAGCTAATGTAGGTAATAGTTAGTTTAAGCCGCGATTAGACTATAAAATTTTTAGCCACCTACAAATTGGCGTTCTACAAATTGGAGTAGGTAAGTGTCCTAATTATCGGACCCTTACTGCAATTACACTTGTCCTTAATAAGGATCCTAACTGAAAAAGTGTCTAACAAATTGTGTAGTCTAATCGCGGCCTTAGATAGCTTTTCACAACTGAAGGTTTAAATTTTGTATGGCAATCGTTTTCAAGGTAGACGTGGCGGTCACACAAAACATCGCAAGTTCGGAAAAACAGGAAAATTTATTTTAATATAAACGCAATAAAGTGCCAACAATGAGACCTAATAAATCGTCTAGCTTCGCACTTATTCTGAGGGAGCGAACTTGTGACGCGACGTGCGGGCAAGCTGATTTAAGTTTGATAATCCGCAAGCCGCTGGCCGTCAGAGATAGGGGCGTTTGGACGAGGGTCCGGATTCGGGGCGAGAGCGGTAGCGCCTATCTGAAGAATGACAAACACCGACCGTACAGTACAGAGATAAAAATCTAACTGATAGAAGATAGAAGAAACATCCTTTTCACGACATTTCACTACTGGTCGTGCGGTCGAGTCTGCTCTTGACTGCAACACTTACCTACTGGTAATCTATTTAAAATCGCTCGCATGCACAAACGTGCTTGCAGTCGTATTGTGTGTAAATCCAAGCGCATTGACCTAAGCACACGCTGTATGTAAATAGAGGTTGAGCCTTATCAGTTTCGATACAAACCAGTTTCAGGGCATCGAAAATGGTAATATTAAATCTAATCATAAAGACGTTCCCCTGAAGCGGTGAGCTGTATTCCCTTTTACCCTCAATAAAAATAATGTGCGCGTCTCAAAGTAGGACGTTTCAGGCTTAGATACGTTGGTTCATACCCTCTGGCGGTAATATCAGAACACGCGCGGAATTTTCATCCTTTGAGCGACATGACTGCCTGACAGCTTTTAGGGGACGACGAGTTCTGTGGGGGAACGCATTTTAAGTTCATAAGGGTAAACGAGGGCCTGACTACTTCATTTCAGAGTGTACACGTTTTAAGAAGAAATTCAATTTCGACGTGGTTCCCGTGCGAAAATAGCGTTAAAATTGAATAAGAGCATGCGGTTTCGTATATTTATTTACATCGCTAAACCTTCCCGATACATAAAGTTACAGTTTTCACCATTAACGGTAGTGTATCGTTGAAAGTATGCGCTGTCGAGTGTTTATGGCGCTGCGTCCAATGGGGGCCACGGAGCGTGGAAAGTATAAGTTTGATGGCGGCGTATTAAACCACAGGCTCGACTTTCAAAGCGGAGTCAAGTTTCGAAGAGAACACGTCGGTGACGGGAGTCGGGGGTGGCAGGAGACGCGAGGGGGTAGTTCGG
Organism: Teleiodes luculella; assembly: GCA_948473455.1. Classification (NCBI taxonomy): domain Eukaryota; kingdom Metazoa; phylum Arthropoda; class Insecta; order Lepidoptera; family Gelechiidae; genus Teleiodes; species Teleiodes luculella. Next base: position 5,516,263 of record OX419586.1, on the reverse strand, counting down.
CGACGTGACATTTTCGCAAACAAGCCGCGAAGAGTGAGCAGGGGCGCGCCGTGAAATTTGCAACCTCGCCGCCGCCACCGCCGCCGTCCGCATTGTCGTTATGTTTAGAGCTGATGTCAAAACAGTTAAACTTTTCAAAAATCGAATTAGTGAATCGTGGCGTGGCTTGGCGTGGCGTACCTACATATCTGTAACTAACTGAATACTGTTTAGCTGCGTGTAAGAGCTACGTTCGCATTTTGAACCTTACGCTACGCACGTAAGCACGTAGCACGCAAATAAAGCCAAATCGATGAATAAATTCGCCGCACCACGTTTCACTGCTGGCTGTGAACGTTCATTACGGCGGAAATTCGTCCATTATGCCACGCTTTGCATATTTATTGTAGACCTTATTAACATCGGATTAGGCGCGATCGCAAATTCAGGACCTCCAGGAACATTGTGAGAAATATAAACTGTAATGTAATTCAGGTATTAGGATGAAGTAAATCCCATTTTAATCCAAGAAACATTTTCGTAAATCCTGAAGTCTAAAGTTTCGATTAACACAAAACTGTTTTATTATTATTTATAGGTTCTTTGTTCGTACGGAGTTTTCTGAAATGCAGAATAATTAATGTTTTGGTAGGGACTAGTGTACTGTTGAGGCTAAATTCACGTGACATAATTTATTTAGTTGAAAATTTGTTGCGAATGACTCGGGTCGTGGGACACGTCGAGGTCCTAGAGTTGATTACAGTCGCGGTACTTAATTAAAACAAAAGTTCAAGGAGCGGCGAAAGACCTCCGCTAAAAGCGGACTTCATTGTCTCGTCTTATTTATAATATAAACTAGTCTATACGTAAATACACGAAAAAATAAATAAATTTGTTAAGATTTGATTTGCTATACATTCCCGCACCGAATGACTCGAGCCCCTTGTACCTACTAAACTATACAGACAATTTTGAAGTTTTCGAAAATATTTTATTTCATCTTCACAAGCACTGCAACTGCTAATTTTATTCATCCAGCCATTTAGCCGTTATTATAGCAAATCGAATTAAAGACCTTGCCTTATTCAACAAAATAAGCAAGAAGTTGTATTTTGCTCACCTTGGCACAATCTTATTTAATAATTCTGAAGAGATATTTGCGAATTTATAAGGTAGATTTTACCCATAATGGCGTTCAGATTTACGCATATTTATATTATTTTAGCATCCTTTTGGTGCATTTGGCAGGTCGCCTGGCAACCTCTAACCGAATATAACTATTCAGTTGAAGAGTTAAAGACCAATACAGTTTGAATATCGATAAGAGTAACGGTACAGCTTAGCTTAAAGTGGAAAGTCAAATCTGCAGGCCGGTAGCGGTCGCGACCCCGAACCAATACGAAAGAAAAAAATCTATAAGTAGGATAAATACAAGTAGAGTGTACTGGTATGCTTGCCGATGTTGCCCTGCAAAGGGCTCTTCCATTTCAACACACTAATACTACATTTATCTTTTAATCACTTTGAAAGAATCGTGAAAAATCCAATAGGCACTTAATCAGTTAAATCGATCGATTGTGAATACGGTAATCCGTCATTATTTTAGGATTCGGAATGACCGCATGAACATGACATAACAGCGGTAATCCGACGGACAGTCGAATCCAATATTCGGGACCGTATCCATTCGATCCAGTTGCTACTAGGCCCGAAGAATAAATAACAGATATTCTGATATTTTCTCCTTGCCAGTTATATAGGCACATCCAAACAGCCAGGCAAAATAATACTTATTGATTTGAGATTGACTTTACTTTGTGAGAGCTAATAAATAAATTTTATTATTATTATTACTTATTATTATTACTTATTTTAAGTATTAGAATAGTATACATTGCAAATAACTTGTTCGCGACGAAACACAGAAATGTATCCGAACACGGACATCGCATTAAAACCGACCGATTGAACACCGTAAATGTATCCGAACGTTGCAACCGCTGATTGTTGGCAACCCATCGATCACGCTATTGGTAGAAACGTCAAGAAAGTTCGATGACAGCCAATCGTTCGAGACGTCAAGCAAACTCTCCGGAAGCTAGAGAGAGACCGACAGCCCAACAAACAAATACGTCGTATAAGTCTTGACTTGTACGACCTAAAGTTGGATAGCAGTCTTACAATGGTAATGAGATGACTACCAGGTCCTATAGATGTCTTTAATGCAACTAATTAGTCGTGCAACGAATATGTCATAGTAAACTGGTATTAGCAACGTTGGGGAGACTAAACGATACGACGTTATATTACAGTCTTAGCTAAAACGTTTGTACGACAACGCAATAGTCATACTAACGTTATAGTCCAATAAACGTTTTGAACACACCAAATTATGTTTTTGGAAAACCTTTATACGACATTTATACAACGTGGATGTTATATAGACGTTTTCATAGTGCCGTTTATATAACAATCAGTACCTTGTTTTACAGCGGTCAATTAAATACTCTTAAATGACTGGGGTGTTTATTGACGACTCAAATATAACCTTTATATTACATGATGTCCGTTTAAAGTCCTGTCCTGACTTTAATCAAACTTGCAGTCGCATTTAAGTCAGGTATTGACTTTATAATGATTAGACGGCCATATTTTACGGAAGTTTGATGAAGCTAGCTGTCATGGCGACCATCATCATCATCATCAGGTCGTACAGAGGTAAGTGTGCGACAAAAGCAACATGTCAGACATTTTTATAAAGAAAAACTATTTTTGTTAATGAAAATATAATGATTATAACACAAAATTACGAGGGGGCATGAAAATCTGAATAGTATTCACATAGGTATATTATCATAAAACTTCAGTTCCCAGTCAAACTAAATAGCATGAGAGACAGATAAAGTAAGCAAGATGTGAAAATTTAATAACTTTAATTAAATATCATTATTTCCTTGTAGTATTTATTTAACACTAAATTAAATCTTCGAACCACAAACACGTTGCGACGAACATTACTATGAATAAGTCGTACAGGTATTGTCACTGGACTCAAACAAAACGTTTTAGTCATTCAATAACACCTGTACGGCCACAATACAACAAACGAGTCGTTGTAAAGTTAGGATGCGACTACTGCGCGACGAAAGTGGTTATCACATAACATTTGTACGACTGTTGAATGACGTTAACGAAGTTGGCTCGAGCTTTCTGTATGACCATTATACGACCATTTAGGTCGTATAACTGGGGCCATTTTCGCGTTTAGTAAACGTTATTATAACGTTAGTATGACTTTATTATAGCGATGTATGGTATTCAGATAACGTTTACTTAACCTTTATACGACGTTAAATTGTTACTTGGGAGACTATGTGACAAGGAACGACGTATGAACATGAATGGCGAACTTTCCGGAAATAGAGACCGACCGACTATGAGCGACATACGCCGTGAATAGCGAACTTTCCGGAAGTAAACGAGACGACTATGTGAAAGGGATCGATATATTATCGTCTAGAGCTGTCATCAGACTTCGAGAATGAATGGCGGTCTGGAAGTTTCCGCGGGAATTAGTATTTAAACCGGCCGCATCCCGAACCAGCAAGTCAGTTCCAAAAGTCAGTTCAGTCAGTTCAGTCGAGCTAATCGGAGCGATCGAACGGAGCGATCGAACGAAACCGAAGAAACAACCGACTACAATAATTAACCGCGAGTACAGTGCAGTAGTGTTAGTGATAATAGTGAGCCGTGTGAAATCGAATACCTACCGTTTTGAAAGTGCCGCGTTATTCTAACCTGTCACCGTAGTGCTGTACCCATATTGTAGTAATTTCTTACCGTTCGTAGTGTTGTGCCGTTACTATCGATTTTGTCAATAGTGTTGTTCCACCGTTATCGTATCGAATAATACAGTCCACTTTTTGTACCGATTTTTACCGAATAAATTATACTGTCTGTTTCGAGAACCAACCGTTTTATTATTTCGTGTACGCATTGGGTAGTCCGGGGGTTTGTGTCAAGCACCCACTTTCCAGTACATAGTGGTCCTTCGAGCCGGATCTCGAACGGACAGTAAACCGTGTAAATATAGTGAGTTAATCAGTGACTGTTACCAAGTGTACGTAGAGTGAACTATTGACATTCCGCGTAGTGTTGCCAGAGTGTACAGACAAAATTAACCGATTGACTGTAAATAAACTCTGAAAAATTAGTGCAACCGTGTATTAGTGTAACCGTGTATATAGTGTACTTATCGTGAAACCGTGTCGAAAATGCCGATCACAAGGTCGAAAACGGGGAGAGATCACCAGGAGATAATCCAAGATCTGGATTATCTGACGCGTCAGAGCACCGATGACCTGCCGACGGATGGAGTGGCTCTAACCGACCAGCAGCTCCCAGGGCCAGCACATCGGATCCCGGCGCAAGATGAGGACCGTGGAGAAGTGATGTCCCGAGGATCCGGAGCAAGCAAGCAACGTGCTAAGCGCCTCGCCACGGCTATGGAGGAGCTTGCACGAATCAAGCTGGAGAACGCAAGAAAAGCAGCCGAAATAGAACTCCGACATTTCAGGAGAATTGCCGAAGCCGAAATAGAACTGGTCCAAGCTGAAATTCGTCGCATAGAAACCGAAGACGACGATGACGAAGATGAAGAAGCCGCATCCGTCAACGAGCAACCGAGGACTCGACAGTGGGTTGACGCCCATTCGCGAGTCCAGCCACGCGACTCCATGGAAGACATGTACCAAGAATACCGAACAACCGTGGATCGCAACACCGCTGATGCTCAGCCGTATGCCGCTCAGCCGAAGACCGTCCAGCCTCGACCGAAAACCGAAGAACCGAGGATGAGAAAACCGAAGAACGAAGACCGCGTTGGCTTGACTGAACTCGCCGAAGCCATCGCCCTCGCAGCACGCTCCGCTCAACCGCCTGCAGTTCCACTATACCTGGCGGAACTGCCCTTCTTCAACGGGGCGTATCAAGACTGGCTCGCCTACCGTGCTGCCTACTATGAAACCGAGGGTCACTTCACCGAAATCGAGAATATCGCAAGACTGCGCCGATCTCTGAAAGGCAGAGCACATGAAGCCGTGAACCGTCTGCTCATCGTGAATGGAAAACCCGGGGAAATCATGAAGATCCTGGAAACAAGATTCGGGAGACCGGACGCAATCGCCCTCGCCGAGTTAGAAGCTCTTCGGGAACTACCGCGCCTCACCGACGCTCCGCAAGACGTGTGCCTGTTCTCATGCAAGGTACAGAACAGCGTGGCTACCTTTCAAGTCCTGAAGCGCCACCACTACCTATATAACACCGAGGTGTTGAGGACGTTGGTGGAGAAGCTCACCGCGCCGCTGCGCTCCAAGTGGTACGACTATGAGGAGGATCAACCGGAAGATGTACCAGACCTCGTCAAGTTCTGCCAGTTCATCGAGAAGGAAGCCAGCAAGTGTGGGAAATATGCGCCATTGGAAAAGATCAGCTCCAGCGATTCCCCAAAATTTGGCAGCAAACCGTTATTCAACCGCTCAAACCGCCACCGAGAACATCATCGTACGTTCAAAATAACCGAAAGAAGAGTGGAACCGAGAGAAGAAAGAAGACAGGAAAGGCAGCACACCGATACCGACCTTCGCCGCGAGGAGAAGAAGAAGAAACCGAAATTGTACCGAGCTGTCAAAAGCAAGCTGCATCAAGATCGCCGCCCTGTCAAGAAATGCATCCTGTGCGAAGCAACCGGCCATGAAGAAAAGGAATGCAAGAAGTTGAAGACTGCCGATTCCGATAACCGATGGAAAATGGCCAAGGAGTACAACTTGTGCTTCCGCTGCCTTAAGAAGAGAATGCCAGGGCACCGATGCAAGTACCGACCATGCGCCGTCAACGACTGCAAAGGTTCCCACCATCCTCTGCTGCACTACCAGAGGAAACAAAAACAAACCGAAGAACGAGTGGCAACCGCATCATCAGAGAAGCAGTACGCATTCCTGAAGATACTTCCCGTCAAGATCTCAGGACCACGAGGCTCCGTAAACACCTTCGCGCTGCTGGATGATGGATCGACCGTAACCCTCATCGACTCGAAGATCGCACATAAGATCGGATGCCAAGGACAGAGGGATCCACTCGACATCGAAGCCGTTGCTGGGGTGAAGCTTAACACCGAGAACTCAAGAAGAGTCACCCTGAAAATCGAAGGTCTGGGAGGTGCATTCCAGATGAAGGCAAGAACCATCGATAAACTGAAGCTGTCACCGCAAACTGTTAAAGCCGAAGACCTGGAACATTGCGACCACCTGAAAGGGATCACCGAGAAACTCCAGTATGAAGATGGAAAACCGACCATCCTTATTGGACAGGACAACTGGCAGTTCCTGGTCACCAGTATCGTCAAGAGTGGACCAGTTGACCAACCCGTAGCATCGTTCACCGCACTAGGATGGGTGCTCCATGGCGTGAACAACCGAAGCGCAGGACGTCTAGTCAACTACTGCTACGGACTCCATCCACCGGCAGTTAACCGTGAAACCGTTTCGACGCCACAAATGCGAGTGCACCGACCGCAACCGACCTCATCCCGCACTGCATCACCGGCGGGAGAGCCCATCGAGAACTGGAGAACCGAACACCACCGTCCCCATGCCTTTAGCTCGCCGTGTCCAGCTCACCGTATGAACCGTCCACAACCGCCACACCGACCTCATCCCGCACTACATCACCGGCGGGAGGGTCCACCGACAACAGAACCGAGCACAGTCACCGAATATCGCCAGATCACCGTGTAACACCGCAATACCGAACCGTATCCCGTTCTGAGTCGCATCGCAAAACAACCGACGATACAACCGATGGCCGCAGAACTGCTCGTCGCTTCACCGGAGTTGATGCGCCGCCGAAAACGACGGCGCACGGCGGGAGTATGTTCGCGACGAAACACAGAAATGTATCCGAACACGGACATCGCATTAAAACCGACCGATTGAACACCGTAAATGTATCCGAACGTTGCAACCGCTGATTGTTGGCAACCCATCGATCACGCTATTGGTAGAAACGTCAAGAAAGTTCGATGACAGCCAATCGTTCGAGACGTCAAGCAAACTCTCCGGAAGCTAGAGAGAGACCGACAGACTATGTGACAAGGAACGACGTATGAACATGAATGGCGAACTTTCCGGAAATAGAGACCGACCGACTATGAGCGACATACGCCGTGAATAGCGAACTTTCCGGAAGTAAACGAGACGACTGTGTGAAAGGGATCGATATATCGTCTAGAGCTGTCATCAGACTTCGAGAATGAATGGCGGTCTGGAAGTTTCCGCGGGAATTAGTATTTAAACCGGCCGCATCCCGAACCAGCAAGTCAGTTCCAAAAGTCAGTTCAGTCAGTTCAGTCGAGCTAATCGGAGCGATCGAACGAAACCGAAGAAACAACCGACTACAATAATTAACCGCGAGTACAGTGCAGTAGTGTTAGTGATAATAGTGAGCCGTGTGAAATCGAATACCTACCGTTTTGAAAGTGCCGCGTTATTCTAACCTGTCACCGTAGTGCTGTACCCATATTGTAGTAATTTCTTACCGTTCGTAGTGTTGTGCCGTTACTATCGATTTTGTCAATAGTGTTGTTCCACCGTTATCGTATCGAATAATACAGTCCACTTTTTGTACCGATTTTTACCGAATAAATTATACTGTCTGTTTCGAGAACCAACCGTTTTATTATTTCGTGTACGCATTGGGTAGTCCGGGGGTTTGTGTCAAGCACCCACTTTCCAGTACATAACTTATGCAAACATTGTTTAAATTTTGAGTGTGTGGCAGAAGTATTAACTTGACACTTTTTTTGTCTGACAATACTCTCGTACGTCGTCGTTTTTTTCGTTCTTATATTTCTTCTGGCCGCGGCGGGCGATCAGGTTTTATACTAGTATTTATTTAGTTTATTTGGGTGATTAACAGTCAATATTGACATATTGAATTTTGCTTTAACAACGCCATTTCCAAATCTACACCGAAACAATTATATAATGGGGTGGATGGAAAAATGTGGGGAAATAAATACAATATGCGCTATAATTTACTTACACTTTAAGTATCTCAAACCTTGTTAAAATAGTCACTGGCAAGTTTATGCTTGATGTTGGTATTACTTGCAAACGGTACAGCAATAATGGAAAACGTCGAAAAATCACGCTGTGGTGACCCTAATGAAAAAGGAATTCGGAGGAATACATTTTGGCCACAAACTCCGATATGGTACTAAAAGTGAGGTTTGCACGAAACGAAGATCAAAACAAAGGTTTTGGAAGAATTCGATCCAGGTCCTAGTGGATACGAATCCGAACACTCATCGACATAACGCTTACGTAACGGGATAGTGACGTGGTCCGCGGTCCCCAGCGGGTTGGACCCCACACTGGCAGGAGCTCAAGTCATTATTCGCAACCACATTTATAACCGCCGCGCCGCGATGCGAGTTCCGCTTAGCTGACTACCTTTGCGTCATACGAACTTGATATCATTGAACTTCATAATGGAAGCAACAAACTTTTTGAGCAAAGAATATGTTCACAGAAGTTTTTTTAAGACCCTCGTGTACATTTCTCGTAATGATTTAATCGGCTAAAAAATAATAATTGTAAAGAAATCTGATTATAATGATTTGATAGGCAACAAAACGATTAAGAACAAACTAAGAATACTTATCTATCATATTGTACTGTTATTATATTATCAACTATTCATTAGAGCTAACAATGCATTACGCGTGTGAATCTAGATAGTGGGTGCTGTATACATCTAGCGTGAGAATGACTCAGCAAACACTATTCGAGTTTCGTGCCTCGAGGGACGTGGCACGGACGGGAATTGCATTTCATGGCGGGATATTTGTTGCGATTGAATCGCTGTCATGTCATATCAATAACTGAAATGTATCATGAAATCTGCGAACGCACGTTTAAAATTTAAGGTTTCAGAAATCGTTTTCGTTCGCAAATGTATCTTTATAATCCTCTATAGGACACACAAAGTGCGCAAAACTGTACCGAACACATTTCGTGGAGGTAAAGTGTAAGGTACCGTTAAAAGTCTCATCCAAAGAATTATTTCGCCGCGCGCGATCCAGCAATAAGCTGCTTATTCACAAAGCGGTAAACGTGAAGCCGTTGTGGTTTAGTAGTCGTAGGCTGTGAGGCATCGGAGGTAATCTAGGCGAGTCCAGCCCGATTGTCGTGTGGGTGGCCTAAGCCCCCGTGAGAAACGAGGCGCGATACCGGCACCCGGAGCGCTATAACGTTGCAAAACAACCGTTTCAAAATCGACGGGCGTCTAATACAAAACCGAGAGTTTACCAAATTGATATTAACACCTACTTGATTACGCGTGGGAAAGCAAGCAGCACACCCTTACAACATAATTGTAATAATAACTCAATTGTACAAAGTATATTCAGTTAAAAGTTCAAACCACTACGACTTAGTCTACTAGGGCCAATGAATATTTATTTAAATAAAACTAGATACTTTACCAGATTAAATACTACTTTATAACAGACTCGTTAAATATTTATTACCCTCAATCGTAATATATTTGCGGTAAGATGCACGTTAACTATGCAAAGAAGCTCATTTTCATAAAAACAGTATTAAGCCAGTTTACTACAAACTATTTTGAATACGGCATTATAAATTTCAGCCTTGCAGCGCAGGTAAGTGCTTTTTTTTTTTAAATTGACCTATGCTTGAGTCGAAAAGGTACGACGGATCAAGCTTCACCGGACTTGTCAGGTAAGTGCAAAAGAATGTATTGTTATACAGGTTGATGTTTTTTCAAAGGATCAAGGATCGTTGCCCACAAGTTTCACAATACTACCTATGTGCTATTTATAGGTGAGTATGAACGAGAAGCGTTATACTGTGGTTATACAGGATGTATTAAAAATGGAGGAGGCAGGTGCGCTCTACCGCGTGCCAGCTGTCACGGCGTTTCTCCCGCGAACACCTGTGCCAGCTTAGGATACTCGACGCTTTTAGTTTTAAACACATTCTATCAACTGGCAGCAAAGTTTAGTGCATTACGTGTCTAGTATTATGCTTATCAGCTCGCTGCGTGAGCGAAGTGCATAATTATGTTCAAGGATCGACTGATGCTTCCCTTTTAGCTAAACGATCGAGATCATTCTCTTAAGCTGTAATATAACTTCTTCTGGCACTTAAAGGATATTATAAATACTATTAAAAGATTAATAAGACTCACGATTAAGCAACCTCTACAAACAATAAATGTAGACAGACAGAGCATTTACCTGTAACAACAACAAATAGTAAATTAGTACTTGAGTTGTGAAACAAGGTTTATAACACAAAGAATGTTCACACGTATAAGTTCACATAATTTTAAATAACAATAATATGCTTATTTAAATTGCATGTAATAAACAATAAGGAATACGTCACAACGGATATAATCAACTTTTTAATTGGGAACAAAGTTAGTTAATAAAATTAAACGTTTGATATTATTCTACTCATTAAGAAATAGTTTTGCAAACGAACATAAAACTATCAAAATAAAAGTTAGCTTAATAATTAGCGACCAATGAACTGTTGATGGTTCATAATTTAACTAATTACAGTCAGCTTTTAGTTAAAAAGTGAAATTTGTTATTTACATGTTTCGATATCGCTTGGTCATTAAATAAGTAATGTGATATTAAGCAAATACATGTTATTACTATAACAGTCTCTACACTTGAAACATGGTATGAAAAAAAATGCAATGAAGTGAAGCCTACCCATATTTAGACACTAGCTGTCCGCCCACGGCTACGCCCGCGTTGTTTTTTTATTTATATTTTTTTTATTTCCCGTGGTAAAAAGCATCTTAGCTGGTTGTTGACCGGGGATATAAATATAAGGTACCACATGCAAAATTTCATTTAAATCGATCCAAAGGTTCCAGAGATTAGCGTGTACAAACAGACAAGACGGATTTTTTTTATAACTTGTATTTTTGAGTTCAGCCACACCTACAATGAGTTTTTTTTAAACAAATCAATATACAGACACGCAGATTCTTTAGTTTTATTATAGTATAGATAGATAGATAGATTGAAGATAAATATGGGCTGTTAACGGAAACAGTAAAAACGAAAAAAGGAACGACAAAAGAATATAAAGAAAGAAAGAATCATCATTGTATTTTGAAATGTCTGCAACACACCTATAATATTATGGGTTCATCGTCCTAAACCGGAAACCAGGGTAAGGGTAGACAGACACCATCGGTACCACAATAATAAATAACATGTAACCTTTTGCAGATGTGAAACAAAGTTACCCACTCTATTACCCATTACATTACAGTTTATGTGAAATTTTTAGTTAATAAGGGTAGTCATGTCACTAAGTTTTTTTCTGATTTCAAAAGCGGAAAAAGCTCGATTTTATTGTGAAACCTTATTATAAATTAGATATATTCAGCCGCACTACTCTCTGACATGTTTTTTTTTCTCGTGGGAGTAATTGTAGGGTTGTAAATCAATCTAAAGGGTCGATATTGTGTCAAAAAATTTAAGGTCAAAATTTTGACGAAAATACAATCTGATTGCCAGTCCAAACGTGTTATATCTGCAAATAATGACTTGACCTACGCTTGTGTCGCACGCAAAATCATCAAGCTTCACCGGACTTGCGGGAGTTCGGAGTTTCTGTTGTCAAAATGCCACCTCTTAGCTGTACACATATATAGAATTTTGAAAAATCTACCTCTATGGCTGTAATCAACCATAGAGTAAGGAAGAATATTTTTTTTTGTAATAGTACACCTATATGTAGAGACGTAATCTGAGAGACGTAATTATAAGACGACTCTATCCTGTCAACACGTATGTGAATTGATACTGATATATTTTTGTTTTCCGTTAGTTTCGACCAATAGAAAGTCACCAATAGAAAGCTGCATGATATTTGGAGCAATCACAACCCCGAGCCAACTCTGTACTAACCTAGTTAACAGAATTTCTTTCTTTAAGCTTAGTGTCTTAGAGAATAAATATACATAGAGCACGCGCATCGCTCCGGTGCCTTTATGTCAAGCGTAAGCAAATTTTGCCAGATTTTGTATGGACGGTGAAATCAATAACATTTTTCTTTTTTGATTTGTTCCTCGTGTCATGTTTGCAACTTATCACTGCACATTTCAAAATGTTCTCCTATTAAATTTCTTATTTTCACCGGGTAAAATAATCAGCTCCGATAACCATTTGATACTAAACGAACTCGCTGAAGATATTCGGACTGTTCATATCCGTGCTTACGGTTCATACTCGATTAGGCGTACTCTATCCCTCCCAGAAATTTTTCTATTTATACTCTAAGCTTAGTGCATTAATGTCTCTACATATAATGTCCCTCATAAATTTCTAGAATATAAAAATGTTGCTAAAAAGTAATGAACAACTTTACGCCACTTACTATTTTCGTAAGAAATATTGATGTGTCGACAATTGGGGTCAGAGTGTTCCGGATATGGTAACCCATGATTACAGAGGGCAGCCATAGGGAAAGCAACATTATATTACTGCCCAATTCGCTCTTGTTCCGACCAAATATTGATTCAGCTAAGTAGAGCTTGATTGAATCCCTCCTTCACGGTGTTGTATTGTATGTTATGGTTATTGATATGTACTGTACATACAAATTATTGCTAAATTGATTAGACATTGATTGACATAAGTTTAGCTAGCACGGCTTCTAGTAGTACTTAATTAGGCTTAACTGATAGAGAATGCAATATAAGGAACAATCATAGTAAATATAAGGTATATGCATGCATAAGTAACTAAATGCTGTATTGCATTATTATTACCAGAAAATTGCTCAGACTTATACCCTAAACAAAATTAACGTAATACCTATGAAATTATTTCCAGCCAGTTTTAACAAATATTATCAGTACCGAACATGAAAATTGCTAACTAACAAATGGCACTAACGAAGCGGTTGTTCAGCAAATACCTACTCCCCGCTAAAACCAACACAATACGTGTAGGTACATATAAAATATATATACATACAGTCGATCACATGACAAGCTTATTTTGAATTTTTATTTTTGCAGCGCCTTTTTCAGAGGCATTAATAATATGTAAAGGTAAATTTATCTGCATGAATGCTGAAAATCGATTCGTGCTAATCAAATTTCAGATATCCTAAATGAAGTAAAACAAAAAATAACAATTCTAGTGGCCAAAGATTTCCATCACTGTCATGGGCATCTTTCCTCGATCTTCACGTAACGCGCCAGAAGCTCGAAAAGCTGTAAAACGCGACGTAGTAGTAACATTAGAGCCATAGTATTTCTGTGATTTTGTCGCGTTTGACAGCTTCTCGAGCTCCTCGCGCGTTACGTAGTAAGCCTGCAGATTGTCGGTTCATCTACGTCTGCTTATTATACGCGAGTATTATATTATAACATTTGTAATACGTTTTACTGGTTATATTAACCGAATGTAATTCGCATGCGGCTAAGATTACTCAAACGTTGCTCTACGAATGGAGTATCCTTCGGCGTTGCCATCAATCATCGCCCGAGGCAATATTTCCGCAGGATCTTGGGCGTAAATACACGGAGGTACTACCATAACTTATTGTGTAACATTTTCTTAAATAAGACGTGACGTAAAAAGCGAAGTAATGACGTCGCATACCCCTCTAACATGCCCGGTCCACGCGTGACAGACATAATTTTGTCGTGCGTATTCTCTTATCCTATTGGAGGATATTTCAATGGCGGGTTTTTTGACAGTTAAATGTGCGACAAACTTTTATCATAGCACTGCATGTTACGGGGGCTAACCTGAAGGTAAGTTTGAAACTCCACGATATGGTCACTCTGTTATGTCGCATCAAAGCTTTATTAAGTTAGAATTTTATACTTACTTACGCGATAAAGTTTAGTATCTAATAACAGAATACAATGTTATTTAGTTTTTTTCTCCTACATTGTTACTCTCATGGTTCAACGGTTTCTAAGAAATACGGTTCATTTTGCGTATAACAGTTATTTGGTTTATTCCGTGTGGTAATTTCATCGGAATACTTTTAGTTGAAGGAATAATTGAAAGAAATAACTAAAAAAATGATTTTTGTCACGCCTCTACACGTTTTTCTCAAATCCTGTACCTACTTAAATAGTATTTTCAGATACACTGTTTGCACTTACAATAAATATAATGATGTAATAATCTGATTAGAGAAGTGCATTTACTTGATGTTAGAGTGCATTTATTTATTTATCCCTTATGAGTTACTGTTCAGCGGCAATATGCCATACGTACCTAAATTGATCGTGAATATTTCACAACACACCATGTCGTCAAAATATGTATAAATGTATCGGTTATGAAACTTATCAATCATCAGACCGGAGCAATATTCTTCAGGCAGGCTATATCGTATCGCGTGACGTGTAACCAGCCTGACGGGTACCGACCGAGATCTATCCAACAGAACTCGAACGCCGCCGTTTATAGAGCCATTATAGCCCCGGTTCTGAAACACTATAATCAATTATCTGCAAATTTTAAGCGTCATAAGTAGTAAGATAGTTGAATGAAATAAACGAAACCGGACACTATTTCTCATTAAAAATAAAACGTGGCTATCGAAACACAAATCTAATGTTTTTTAGTTAAATTATAATCGAAGAATTATAATTATAAGTGCTTAAATAAAAGTTTGATACACATACACAAGATCGTACAAGATTTAAGTTTATTATTTTTGTGACAACATTTTAGAAAATGAGAATCTTATATCTTGTTTGGTCTTTCTCCTTATACCATCTAGTTAGGACCATACTGTGTAGGTATATAAATTATGCTCACTGCTAAGCATATTGTGGACATTGCATTACGGCATTACTGACACAATGCGGAGGTGCTGCCCTGTCCTATCTGTTTAAAGCCGAGTTAATTATAAATTATGACAACGCTGCGACCCTACTCGGGAAAATAGCTAATAATAATATGTTTTCAGAGTTCCAAGTATTTCAACAATCTTGTAGAAAAATTCAGGTTATAAGAACTACTTAAAATAATTTTACTACAGAAAAGGTGGTTGAGTGTGTAAAGGATCTGTGTTGGATACAGATCCAACACCCAACACGTGTGTAATCCTGCATTGAGTTGTATTTTAAGTCTGAACTTCATCTATCATATCAAGCACAATCTGTTAGGCCCAGCACACACGGCGCAACGCATTTGCAACGAAACTGCGACTTCTAGTTACTTTTGAGTTTCAGCCATAGACTCCTTTGAGAGACTGCACACGACGCAACCTGTATGAAACTGGTTGGAAACGCGTTACAAACCAGTTGCATTGAAACCGGCGTGCAGGAAACTCGTGTTTGCGTTTCTTCGGATTTCGCGCCTTTTTCATCAACAAAATGGCTGACGATGATAATCAAAGCATTGAATTTGTGTTAGAAGTAGAAAAATATCCTTGTTTATATAATAACACATTACCTAGCTACTCTCGGAGAACTGAGACTGATAAAGCATGGGCAGAAATTGGAAAAACAATGAAAATGACAGGTGAGTTATCTATTTATTTATTGATACGATTAACATTAGGTACGATAATTACAAAATTCACCATTGATATACAATGCAGACTTCTATTCTCTGAGAAAACCGAACTGATTGTGAGCCGTGAGGTTGCTGCGTGTGTGGAAATCGATTGAAACGAGTTTCAAACTAATAATTTCAAAAGGGTTTCGTTGCAGTTACGTTGCAGTTGCGTTGCGCCGTGTGTGCTGGGCCTTACGCATTATCCAATGCTTATATTATTATTAATGGGTTCAATTCTGCCGTGGCCGCTAATATCTCTAAATTTAAGTTGTTGGTCTCTTTCATTCATATGGGAATCGAAAAGGATGGGGAGATGAATGAATTTAAAATAAGCAGCGCAGCTGTCAAATTCAGCTTAATTCAGTCGGGATATTTTTAAATTCCTGCTAAATTACGCGTAAAATCGATGTTTGACCTGTCTAAATGTAGGTTGGCAATCACTTGTCCCTTTTCGTTCTTAAGAACACGAAAGAGACAACAACTTAAATATAGATATTTTAGCGGCCACGCAGAATTGAGCCCAATGTAAAAATCATATACTAAAATTTTGCGACAAAAAAGCGCCAGGACAACTTTTACTTTTTATCATTTGCAAAGTAAACACTAATTGACTAACTTTCTAGAAATAATTTTAGTTAAATATACGTGACGAAAGTCGTAATGAAATGAGAGTGTGATGGATATAATTAAGTTTGTAATGGTGGCAGTCCATTAACCCAGAGACCTTTGCTTTGTGTGTGGTATCGCGATCAGCTGAGCCGTGCTCTTGGCGCCCACTACCGGCAAGTTGGCACCACTGCGCGACCTACTTACTGTTACGTTACCGACCTATGTGGTTTCAATGGGCTTTGCTCAAGTGCCCTTACACGTTACCACTAAATCTAAGGGTCTGCTTTTGGGGGATATTTCTGGAATTAAATTACGAGATGCTAGTCGAAATAACACACAGTTAACAATTACTTTTAATATACGTATGCAGGCAGTGAGAATTAAGTATGTAGGTAGTTACAAAATAAATAGCGAAATATTAGAATAATAAAAATAAACACAATTTGTTCGTCAGCAGAGAGACATTACATACACAACAATAACCATCATATCAAAACGATCAAAAAGGCTAATCACGCGAATGTTTTCCCTGGCATGATTTCAACCCACCCTTCAGTTTCATAGCGAATAATCTACCACGCTGAATATATCCAGTAAGGGATGTTTGATTACATCGTGAAATTACAAAATTTACGTTTCAATTTTGATATAATAAGCAGAAGGTTGATTGTTTGTGTATCCTCACAGAACACGAATAAATAGAGACTACTCGAACTTATTTTAAAGCCGATGAACTCTTAGCTGCTGAAACCTTCACAATTATTTCGTGTACATCGATCGACCACGCAGTGTAATCCCCTTGTTATTAGACGGCTCAATAATTCTGGTATCAGTAAGAGCGGTTAGCGGTTACGCACTACCGTCTGATTCCGAGAATGTCCATAAAAAAATTAGTTCCGTCCGATACAGTTTGCAAGGCCTTTCTCGGATTCGGAACGGAATCGGACGTAGTGCGTAAATGCTCTAAGCCTAGCATGATGCCTTGTAAGAAGCAACTATCTCACATTTTATCTCTGAAAAAGCTGCGACAAACCCGCCATATTGAAATATTCTCCAATAAGATAAGAGTAGGTATATACGCACGACAAAACTATGTCTGTCATGTGTGACACCACATGCTAGTCCCCCAGGGTTTGAGAGGTAGGTTAACTTTAAAAACCCACACAATAAGCATTGTAGCTTCTCGTAAGGCGACCCAGTCAGCTGTTTGTTAACCAACATCTGCTGGCAGCACCTTGCGGAAGTTAATCATGCTAGTGTCAGGTCAGCCTGTACACGTATTATTATCACTACTTATTATAAAACAAAGTCGCTTTCTCTGTCCCTATGTCCCTTTGTATGCTTAAATCTTTAAAACTACGCAGCGGATTTTGATGCGGTTTTTTTTAGTAGAAAGAGGGATTCAAGAGGAAGGCTTATATGTATAAAACATACATAATATACTTAAGGATAACCCACAATAACCATTTTCCCGTGCGTAGTTATATATATTTTAAAACTACACTAGAAAGTTTTTGTCATTCGCATAGAACTTATTTATTTCGATTTTCATAATGCTATTCTTTTACAAAAATCGCTCTCAATACATCAGAGACCAACATTTTTTTTTTATAAGTAAAGTGAATACCTATAGGATTCCTGCTTTTACCCGCTTCACTATGACGAATCAATCTTCACCTGCCAATCCAATCGCCATTCGTGCAAAAATAATAACTAAAATCCTGTTTTACAATTAAGTTATTTAGTTATTTTGTGATAGATAATAGCTTATAGCTTAGCTTCTACTATTACTTCGTAAATCCGACTCGGAGGACTTTTTTTTTAATTCTACGCCTATGTTTAAATCAATCTACGTTACAGTAAAGGTTGTTAATACAGAGTTGGGAAATCAGCCTGCTTCGGTTAATACCATTTGGCATTATATTGTGTAATAAAATGTAACAAGTTTTTGATAGGTTATTTATGAAATATTTTCGAACAAAGGTCGCTAAAAGGGCGCAGTGGTAACTGGTGAACATAATACGAGGGCGGAGGGAGTGAGGAACACCCCACTCCTTAGATCAACAGCCCCGAACCTTAATCAAGATCCTTTGGGCTTAGTATAGTTATAGCAAAAAACATGCCCGAAATATAGCCTTACAGTCAAAATTTGGTTTATTTAAAAAAACTATAAGGCGTAGAATAATTATTACTTAAAAAGCATCAGAAATATTCTATTAAGTTCAAATTACTTTATTTATAGCACATAAAATATTACACTATAGATGGACATTAATAAACGTTTTTCTTAAATGCAAAAATGTTACTCCTCTATCGTTTAAAGAATTATGAAAAAATGTTGACCGCGCATTAAAAATGAAAAGAAAAAGTATTTAAAATGAATTTACATCGCATCGTCGAAATAAACGAACCGGATGCACTGGTTCGTCATCGTATAGTTATTCACATTAATTTATTCTAACGCGTTTTTCGCAGGCAACAGAGGCGAATGGTCGGGTCGGCTAATAGGCTATACCTACCCGACGGGTCAACGAATCAACTTAATTGGGGCAAAAGGTTTCAAAGTTTATTAAATCGAAGCGAAAATGTAAAACATTGAGCTCGCGAAGGGACTCGAACCCGCATCTCCTTGGCTTTCCGGGCTATTCAAGTAAAATAGTTAAATACGTCAACTGAAGGTATATAGATAAATTAAGTTTATTAACGTTCAATATAAAAGAGTCGAAGTCCGCCTGTTTTGTTTTAATTTTTAGAACAAGTGAAAGATCCCAAATAAGGATAATATAAAGAAAAACAATCATGACTGACATGACCAAGCTCTAGATGGCAATACCTAAGTACCAAATCAAAATCGTGTCCTAGAAGTAAATGAGTAGCATGTTATTAGATGAGACAGAGGATTGATGCGGGCGGTTGTTGTTGCATTTCGTGCGCGATCGGTTGTTACCTGACGCAGGTTTCCGCCGGGCATTCGAGCATTCCAACCCACCTCGGGACCAGACTAAATTACGATCGCGTCATAGATTACACTTCTCTGCTACAACAAACCAAAAAGTTCCAAAACTCGCCTCGTGGGCTTTATACGTAGTTTTTCGCCGTAAACCAGTTTTGTAATATTTGCAGAGGGCAAGCGTTCATTACTGGAGCTAATGAACCCGCGAGAAACGGGGCGATAAAAACTTACCTACCTAGTACGTACCTATAGTAGTAATTTCTTTCATAGTGATCGTTCCTGCTTCGAAGCGCAGGGTAACTTAAAGCCTTAAAATCGACAGAGGAACAACCGTGAGAAGCAATTTACGAGCGAGTATGAAAGAAAGTTATTAAACAAGACTTTGAAGATGGGATGGCCGGCTTTGATGGTATATCGTAGATGTATATAAATTGGATCAGCAACGATTGGTATTAGATCGACTAGTAGAAGAATTGCTATAGGTATTTGATGTTTTTATCGTCAAAGTCAGCAATGTGTATGCAGTATAATAAGGACAACATTTATATTCCTAAGGCTGAAAGGAAGGTCCAAATACACAAGTGCTTATTAAAATAGACGATGGCAGGTTCTGGAAAAATACTCTGAATCAGCGGAGCGTGACCCACGGGACACGACGACGCGACGGAAGCGTTATCGATTCCTTACAGCCAGGGGACTGGCCACAGAGATAACCTACACCAGGTTTCGTTTAAAAAATCCCATAATCCTTAAATTACAAGCGCGACGTGAGACAAGGTTTATATTTTTAACATTTTGCAGCCGGCGTTTCATGACTATCAAAGTAGCACAGCTTGGGCGCATATTCGGGCTGCTTTTATGTAGCGTGATACGCGATCGGAATGCGCCTTTGTCAAAGGAGCATCCTCAGGCGCCGAATGCGGGTCTCAGAGTCCGCCCGTTTTGTCTACGTATAATTTTTGGTATAAGGCTGTTGTCCACAGAACATTTAAAAGAGGTTAGAATGGCGATAATGCGCCGTCCGTATGAAATCCGGTGTCGCCGATTCCACCCCACCTTTCACCTCCACTACATCTGTACTTCAATAAAGATGAAGTTTACGCACATATTTGCAATTTCAAATCTAGCCACTCATAGCGCCGCTCAATCACGCGATTTCAAATGGAAACGAATCATACGCATGCACGCACACTGATGTAGATTTTTATAGCTATGTGTGAGTTAGACAGCGCGATCGTTTCTTTGCGTGAAGTATGAGCGTTTTGCTCATAGTTTTGGCGCGCCGGCCCCGCCCACATCGCCTTTCTAACCTCTTTTAAATGTTCTGTGCTGTTGTCCGTTCGTAGAACTTCTCAGACTTCCTTTTATCTCGGACCGTCGCGTCCGTTGCCGATCGAGATTCGTTCCCGCATTAGTATAGAACCACATCGATGGACTAATCGGGGCGAATGAACACGTGATACAGTTCACGCCTCCGCCTCTCCGATCAGTATGGAATCCGATCGATGAGCAAGCGGTTTTTCGACGTCATTAAATTTGTTGCACGCAACTCCTCTAATATTGTATCGGATGAAAACGTGGCGTGATTAAGAGTACTTAAGAAAACTTTCCTATTACGAAACCACCACGGCTCGATAGAAAATAAAGGATGCCTACTACACATATAGTGTGGGAAAATGTATAATTGGTATCAGCTTCCACACATCCGCCGTCCACTTCAACGGTGCGGAAACATTAATTATACTCGTACGTACAACCCATGGTACAACAGGACTTTGTTTTTCTTTAAAGTCGTCAAAAATATGTGAGGCTCGTTAAAAACTGGGCACTAAGAGTTTGGCAGTGATTGAGTGGAATGTTTAAAGTGCTTAGTCACAGTCGACAAGAGCAACCCCTGAGTTGGGCGATTAAAATGGAAACAGACGCTGGTAGGTGGGTCTTTGTACTTGGCCCTGGGGTCGGGATCGATCGCGTGCGGTGAACGCACCCCAAAACTCCCAGCAACACCCGGCGAACGCAGCGCAGGGCTCTCTGCGAAACCCCACTCAAAACGTAATGATAAAGTATCTGTCTCGCGGAAAACGGCCACTCTCCCAAATAAGTTTGTTTTCGAAAAAATATGTTAAATATTTTAAACAGTTGAGAGTAGCATTAAAAGCGTCATAAAGTATTTTCAAGTGTCAGAGCAAGCTTGCAGGTATGCGTACAAAGTTAATGGGCGTGCGACAGACAAAGTCCCCGTCCCTATGGAACTAATGACCACTCGAAACGAGAAAATTACTCCACGCGGCCAACCGAATAGATGGAACGAGTCACGAAGTAGCAGAGATAAAACTTTTAAGCTTTTAAAATCGTAAACACGACAATCTAGAGAGCGCTGACACGATGGTTTGGTTGATACAAAAAACATATTTGAATTGGCAGAATCTAGGGAGGTATATCGTGAATATTGCGTGAATTTCATAGCGTCCCAGGAGCTGAGCCGGGAGCGGGAGCGAGCACAAAAACCGACTCAATTTCCAGCTGCGTCGGACCGAGTGCGGTGACCTCGGCCCATCTGCCGCGCTAGCCTGGCTTCACTTCACACGTACTAGCTACACTACTATTACCACTACCATTTATACCTTTTTAGATAAGAACCACAAATAGAAGTGTGTTGTAAAATCGTAGCATTAAAAATAATAATAAAAATGATAACGCGTACCGAGAATTTATTTGTGCGCAACGCAAAACACAGAAAAGGTCACGTTTTATACAAGCGTGTATAAACAGGGAACGAACACGTGTGATGATGATATAGGTATATAGCTGTGTACGTACATGCCAATTTAGAAGGAAATAAAGCCCGTTGCATATCTTTATATGGCGTACGTTACAGATAACAGGTCATTTAAATTTACAGGAAACAAGTGCTGGGATTGCGGTCTAAGGCAGTGATCTCATCTCGAGGATCCTGTGTCTATCAATCACACACCGCCTTCGACTGCGGGTCTTGTGGCTCGAAGCTGTATTATTATTATTAATGACACTATTCCCTCGCCCTAACCGCACTAATTCTATGACGGACTCGTCTCGCAGCGATGAATCTTTTGTTGAGCCATAAAAAGTGAGAGGCATAAGGGATGGCTGTTATTATGCCTTCAGAGTCGTTTCGCGTTGATCAGATTGCGTGATAAGTTATTCAAAGAACACAATATGGCGCATGAAGGTTTTCCATTCCATGTAGGAATATTTTAAAAATCATATTAATATTATAAAGAGGAAAGATTTGTATTTTGTGTGTGTGTGTGTGTGTGTGTGTGTGTGTGTGTGTGTGTGTGTGTGTGTGTGTGTGTTTGTAATGAATAAACTCAAAAACTACTGAACCGATTTCAAAAATTCTTTCACCATTAGAAAGTTTAATTCACCCTGAGTAACATAGGCTACCTTTTACCGCGGGAAACGGGCGCTCTCAAGGTCAACATGTCCAGTCACATGTGTTGGTTACTGTACATATTCGACGCCCTTACGACGGTAAAAGAAAGAAAACATCGGGAGGCAAGCTGTACACCTCTGCGAAGATATACGAGTAAGTTGACCAATCCGCACTGGACTAGAACCTATATTTTAGATTGGCTGGAGCCCCTCAGTGGGGATATGCATGATCTGATAAAAAAAATACATTCACGCGTAGCCATCTTCTCCGAAGAATCGTAAAACCGAACGACAAACTGGCCCCGCTGACTACATTTTACAGCGCAATGAATCCTTTAAGTGCGCATTAGGGTGTTCATTACATCTAGTGCGGCTGGCTGGTCGTGAGAGAAGCTCCATTGTGACCAGCCCACCGCGCCTTGTCGTCGCCGAAACCCTACACCCTTTGTAACCAGATAGGCTGAGCTCTAGGATCCGGAATTGATCAGCGGCCGGGCAGGCCGGTTCTAAAGGTGAACGCAGACCTTGCGGTCATTGCTTTTGCATCAGCTCTGCTAGCTTGAACTTCCTATAAAAATCGAATGCGGCAACTGCTGCGTTGTGGCTTAGTTCTACGTTAACCTTAAAAAACTCAACTGGACGGAAATATTTGCTCACGCAAGATCAATATTTTTCTTGAAAAACCACTACGTCATCAGTGGCGGTAAATCGGACGATTTAACTTGTTTTACTTTTAGTTTTGCTTCTCTAACCAAACTCCTTAGAGAATTGATACGTCATTTGATGAATTCGCGAAAGTAATTACCGTGATAGCCCGGGCGTAGATAATTAAACGCTTGTTTCTGTTATTATTACTTGAATTACCGTTAATTATCGTTGCTAGATAAGCAAGATTTAATTAATAAGTGTATATTACATAAGTTTTATCTTTACATTAAAAAAGGGAGGCATTGTAGATAAATTATGAACTTACGCATGCATTGCTTTCTTGAAAACACAATGGTGTGCGATACATACCTGAAACAAGAACAATTACATTGTTAACACGAACAATACGGACATGGGATTATCAATAAATTATGTTTAACAATTTTCTGGCCTTATTGAGTACTTACAGTAAAAACTTTGTGTTTAGAATGTTCAAGCTAATAATAATAAACTAAATGACAATATGAATGACATGGTTTTGTAGCAACCAGAAACAAGTTTACGATATATTAAAAAGGCTAAGTGTATGACTTCAAATTAACTATGATATAAGGTACTAATCAGGTAGTAACTGGTGACGCAGATATCACCATTATAGTTTGTAAATCATTGTGAATTGAGAGTGGTCTCGCCATTTTGATATCATAATGGCGGGCTATTTATAAAGTGCAATGTCTTCGAAACTGTTAAGGTACTAGCATTTCCATCAAAGGTTCCAACTAGTACTATTATGATAATCAAGATTTAGATTTGTGACTTGGTCCCGCGGTTTTGACGTTCATCGGTGAACTAATGGGAATCACCGGATAACTCGAACATTTACGAGAAAAGAGTACCTATAGTAAGCAATTTAAAAAAAGTTTTAAAATATTGTAAGACCTGCTTGGAAAAACTGCTTCAGGAAGTTTCTTTCTTCTACAGATGCAGATGCAGACAGATCACAGACATGATTTTGAGTTATGGCTAGGATGCGAATGTAGGAACACTTAGACGCGACATTAATTTGGAGTCGCTGAGCGGGTGCGAATGCAATCACTGGCGGGAAGCTCATTCTGGCTGCATCTCCGCCGGGCCCGAGCGGCGCGGCGGCGACTGCGCCGGCAAACGGCAAATTAAGGATTCCGAACGTACCGCCGACGTTCGCCTGCGCTCACCATGTCATCGCGCGGGAATTCGCTCCCGCCTCGATACGAAGCGAAAATTTTCCCATCAAATAGATTATTGAACTAGGACGGCAGCGGAGGCGGTTTCTCGTCACAGCGGAACCGAATTATAACATCATATTTAGAGATGTTTTAGTATTATAATAAGCAATTTGTATCAGTGTGTAGCGCAAAGTTACTATTATTGACATAAGATAACTTGATAAGCGTCTGCGAATTAAATAAATTGATTCAGGCGTCACCCTACTGACGTACAGAAGCCAGCACATGCAGTTGGACACTCGTATTACGAAATTCACCCCTATCGCTACGGAATACGGACGCTCTCAAGGTCAACGCGTCTAGCCGCATATGTTGGTTACTCTACAATTATTCTACATAATACCATTGATGATAATACAATCTTAGATACTTCTAGACTTAAAAATGCTTTTCACTTATCGCATAAAAAAATTACTATGCTATGCTTGCTTTGTTTACGATGCTTTTTCATGCGATATGCAAGAGCTCATAACTGTGGAAGTAGCTGAAGATTCATCACAATCAGTCTCTTTTATTTTAGCTTTTAAACGACCTTAACTACCTACAAAAAATATTCCGTTTATCTTTATTTGACTTCTCAATGAATACTTAATAAAACAATTCCCAAGCTGGTGATTAAATAATAACTTGATTAAGTTTAAATACGGTCAATTGTCAACTGCAAGACCTTCAAGACCTCAGGCAATGTGGGTCGACGGCCTTATGAGAACAATTTGATGAACCCGAATGATGACATCATGCAATACGTACATCAAAACTCAGCTTTGACCGCGAGTTTCCGGCACGCTACGGTAACGGTTCCAAACAGACACTTGTAATTTAGATACATTTACTAAGAATAACCACCACCTGCCTGTTCATTAACAGCTCAAACATGGGGGTCGAGCCTACCCTGAAATCAGGGTGAATAGGCCTTATGTCGACCACGCTAGCCCAGTGCAACTTCACAAACAACCTTTGAATTACTTCGCAGGTATGTGCGGGTATCCTCACAATGTTTTCCCTCACCCTATAAGAGCGTCGAATAAGCGTACATATGAATTCAAAAATCGAAAACACATTGGTACGTGCCGAGGCTTAAACCTGCGAACTTCCGAATGGAAGACGGTTTTAGTTAACTAGGCCACCGACCCTCTCCCTGTATCTGTAAGACAGGATAAGAGATATCTCAGCAACAAAGAAGTACCTCAGTTATGCCATGTTTTCATGGCTAAGCAGCGAATGGCTGACAATGGACGGGGCAGGAAGGCCGTGTTTTGCAACGCGGCTAGCCAGGTAGGCAATTTGACATTGTGTAAACGTTTTCACGAGGGGGGCCGAAAACGGAAACTTGGGTTACGCTCTTTGCATACCAAATATTACGTTCACAAAACATGCCAACCGCTCTCAAACTGGCCAAATTGTGTATTAAAGTTTAAAACTTATGACCAGTGGTTATATAATAACAGAATTTAAACTCTTTCGTGGTTACTCTACTATTATCATCATAGTTTTGTATCTACTATTTTGGTTAATTGCTCGCTGTTGGAAATAAAATTGAATGTATGATTAAACAATAATAAGGCAGTCCACAATAGTGATGGAGAAGCCAAAACAGAACAGTTCCGCTCTGCGATCGCAAATTTGGAAACCGAGTTGATTACCAACCGGCGTTTCCTGCGCATCTCACTTTCTCTCTGATAATGATCTTCAACATAGAGAACGTGAATACAATAACATTAGCCACAAATTATGTATTGAAAACACACATAATAGCAGCATTAAAAAACCATTTTAAGTTTCGCCATACACGTCTATTAAAATATCGCAGCAAAGAATTTATGACTGACTAGCTTTCTTCGCCACGGCTCCGCCCGCGTCAATAGTTTTCCCTGAGGTATTTTCCCGCGGTAAAAGGTAGCCATGTCCACTGAGCATATAATCACTACCGTTCTAGCCATGTCCTTAAAACTGCATTCCGGTGTATTCTGGCTGTGTACTAAGTTTTATCAAAATCTGTTCAGTAGTTCTGGCGTGAAAAAGTAACAAACAGAAAGAAACAGATACTTTCGCATTATAATATTAGTAGATTATAGGGATTCAGTCAAATCTCTTAAATATTGAAAAGTATTTAATTGCAAAACATAATATTGAAATCGAAACTTATGGAATAGAATGTGAAGCGAAGTATGACAAATTGAGTACAGAAGGACAAATGTCAATAAAAGACATCCGAAGACATGCAGTCCAGTTGCCTCGATATCCCCGGGAACGATCCCAGAACAACGCCTACGCAAAACCAGTATAAATAGATCTAGCCGCGTAATAATAAGTTTAATGGCAAGGTGTATCAATTTTATATTGGAGGTTTATATATAAACTATTTTCCAATGTAGCAAAGGCCACGTTGCTAGGAAATTGATCGTGTCCCGGGAACTTAAACGTGCCTAGCGAGGACACGTGTTCAAACTGCTGGGAATATTACCAGCATTTCCTGTGGAAAATATTTGTTTTTTCATAGAAAATATTACCATAAACGGAATGTGATTATTCTTATTTAAAAGGGTGAAATTTCGACAACAGAGTTTGTAGGTAGGTTAACCTCGAAACCCACTCGATAAGAAGAAGGGTGAAAAAGCGTTTCTAAGCCGTGCAGGTGGCAAATTGGTAAATAATCATCGGTTTCAAAATATTCATTAAATATTAGTGATGAAACGTAGATGGTTAATCATTTAAAATTCATATCATTTTTTAGTATGATTATAAACTAAATGTATTTTTCAACGTTAAAGCTTATAAATACCTTCCGTATCTATGCACGATTATGTATGCAGACAAGGTATTGAAGCTCTTCATAATACCCTTTATATGGAAACAGCGATGTAGTAGCTGAGCAAACCAAAGCCCCTGAGCCAGAGGGTGCCACAGGGTGTGACTGGAAATAAAAATTATTGCGTCTGCTCCCCTCCCCGCCCTCCTCTCCCGGAACCCGTCGGGACTAATTTACAAAAACCGGCGCGAAAATGAGGCGATATTGTTTAATTCGTACTTTCACGAAGCCACACTTTTACTGCCAGCTACGTTTATTCAAATTAAAATAAAAACCTACCTCAGTTAAAATCTGTAATACTCTTTTATTCCTTCATTGCTCGCTATAAAGGGCATTACTATAAAATTTGGACTACACATAAAATATAGTGCGTCAGTAAATGCGTTTTACGTTCTTTGTTGTCGTTTAGTTCTCGATCATTGAGCCGGGATAAGTCAAAGAACCCGTGAGTTGTAAGGTTATTTATGAGTACACCAATGTTCCGTGCTAATTAAATTGAGTGATGAAAATAAAGCAGTAAAAGCCGTGTTTTGTTTAGTGAGCTATTTCGATCGCGATCTCCCAATGTGCCGTGCAAACCTGCAAACCGTGCGCCGAATGTCAATGGCACGTAAATGGCCCGCGAGCTACGCACCAAGCGATATATTATTGGGGTTCGATAGTGTAGTTCGTTTTCAGATAAAATAAACCATAATATTAAAATGAAATGAAATGAAATGAAAAATGAAAATGAAATGAAATGAAATGAAAAATGAAAATGAAATGAAATGAAATGAAATGAAAATATTCTTTATTGCACACAATATTATATTATCTTTAGTGGACAAATTGCAGACCAGCCAAGATATCGGTGTAATAATAATATCTCAATTTGTAAATTAAATCCAATACAATAATTCTGTATCATACTCAAATAAAGACAGAATTTGGCGACCACGCGCCGGAAGACGTAGTGTGGGCAGGCCCCCCACGAGGTGGACCGACGATCTGGTGAGGGTCGCGGGAAGCCGCTGGATGCGGGCAGCGCAGGACCGATCATTGTGGAGATCCTGGGGGGAGGCCTTTGTCCAGCAGTGGACGTCTTTCGGCTAAGATGATGATATGACGATGATGAAAGACAGAATTTTAGACCAATAAGTCAACCAACAGGCGGTTTTATTGCTAGAGTAGCAATCTTTTCCAGGCAACGATGCAGAAAGCTACGGAAAATATTGAGTAGCGCGGGTTGGTGTAGCCACTCCTGACACTATTGTCATGTTTTGGCCTAACATAATATCTAGACAAGTCTGTATGTGCATCTTAGAATTGTTTTAAAAATTCAACCGGAAAATGAAATTATATTCTATTCACAGAAATAAAATAATATTATACTAATTTCGAATCTAACGTGCAGACGTGGCCTATAACGTGCTATAACATAATAGTGTTGATAAAATAAACAGAATAGCAAAGTTTAGTGAACCCGAGCCGTTAGTCTGAAGTTAGTAAACGCTTGCCAATTTTCAGCAACTGGCGTGTCAAACTGCGATTGAGAATGTTAATCCAAGATTTGCTTATACAAAGGGCGCTATGACAGTGAAGACTATTCAAACGTTTCAAAGAACGAATTATGCAGAACACTCGTGCAGTCGTTGGTATAACAATGCGAGAAAACGAGCTATATTTGGCATAACTTCCTTAAATTAGCTATGCGGTTCTATCAATAGATCGTATCGCTCTGTTGTCTGTCATTGTTTGAAATCACAATCAGAGGGAAAGTGGCTCAGAAATAGCACGATTCAGTTGTTTTAATTATAGTATAGTTAGCGGCAAACTTGAACAAGGTGTCACGTGGTACAAATGCGCGCACTCGAAAAGTTCAATAGTAAAATGTACTATTCTTCCTCCACGCTAGTTCTTCACCACCGAGCCCTCAGCTCCCTTGCTTAAGATATTTGTTATAGATAGTTATATTTAAACCACACTCACTGAATAAAGTAGGTAGGTACATATTTTCGAAATTATAACGAACTAGCGACCCGCCCCGGCTCCGCACGGGAAAATGGTTATTGTGGGTTATTCTTGAGTATATTATGCATGTATTATAGATATAAACCTTCCTCTTGAATCCCTCTATCTATTAAAAAAAACCGCATCAAAATCCGTTGCGTAGTTTTAAAGATTTAAGCGTACAAAGGGACATAGGGAGGGACATAGGGACAGAGAAAGCGACTTTGTTTTATACTATGTAGTGATGATTTCGTGTATGTGGTATTTTTTTTTATAAATTATTTAAGGTTTCGTATTTCAAGAAAATTTATAAGCACGTGTGTATTACATACCTAAACAAATGCAGAGGACTGGTCCCCAAAATCGCAAGTAAAATGGACAAAATTTTTCATTGCGTAGGCAATTAGACTACTACACCAATATATTTTTATCAATATATCAAATAGTAACTTGTAATTGTAGCTTAGTGAATGGCCTTCCGGGTGATTGCAAGCACTAGGTATGTAGATTAGTCGCATTTGAGTAAATGCTGCGATAGTTCTCACGTGGACAGGCCGTTAGAACTTTTTAGTTCGATCCAAGTCTTACCTATAGTGCTATTGCAATTCGATTTGGTGCATTTAGTAAAATGTTGCAGATAAGCATTGAGTCAAACTTTACGTGATTGACAAATTTATTAGGCTGTTAGCGATTTTATTTTCATTAAATTTAAAAGCAAGTAATTTGCTTGAAGAAACGTTTATCTCTAGTGATGAATCTCATATTTAAGTAGGCTCAAATAGGTCAAACCCCCTACGCATAATTACGACAAAATGTTCATATTGTAATACTAGAAACATATTCGAATTACGTGTAGTACTAAGTTGTTGTAATGTCGAGATTAGTGTGAGAACGTAATTCCTCTAAGGGGGCGTCCATAAATTACGTGAGATGTTTATGGGGGGGAGGGGGTCGAGTCAAATCTCATCTAATCTTACGTTGGAGAGAGGGGGGGTCTTGGCAAATATCACGCAATTTTTTTTAATAATTGAAACAACAAAAAATTATACTATTTTGGTCCATTTAATCCAGATTGTACATGCTTAAGATTTAATCTAGTTACGATTTAAGTATTCTGTTGTTAAATTTTTATTACACTTATAATTAAACTCTCAGCAATATTGATTACTAGTCGTAAATAAAAGCTCGAAACATTTTTTTTTTCTTTTTACAATAACAATCCAACGCGTTTACGTAAAAAACTCACATTTTGAAAAATCTCACGTGAGATTGGGGGATGGGGGAGGGGGTTGAATAAAATCTCACGACATCTCACCAGGGGGGGAGGGGGGTCAAAATTTTTAAAAAAACACCTCACGTAATTTATGGACGCCCCCTAATCCGACAGAGCAGTCAATCAGACTCCTTTCTCACAGCGCCGATAATCGGCACGTGTTGACGGCGCAAAAAGAGGATAAAATTAATCACTGTCTTTCCAACGAACACAGTACGCACAATACCTACATCTTTGTTTACTACGCTTCGTTCAACGTATTTAAGAGACAATTTTTGCGTAATACGAATTTATTAATTCGATAGGATTTATTTAACATTTCATTCATTTTATCTTTTACAGTTCAGAATAATTTACAAAGACAGGTTTATTAAATTGATTTTCATTTACTAAAGAGCAGTAAATCAGGCAATCCGTTAGCTGAGAATATAATTTTAAGATGTGCCAATTTAAATGATATGATATTTAAATAATACACCGCACAATATTATTGTATTTAAAAGTTATCATCAAGTTTTAAGACGGGCTGTTCAAACATAAGAAGCAATATTACAAAGATCATGACCTAACACAACATGTTTTGTGAGGTCACGTGTTTAAGCTACACACAGTCGCCAAACTAACGTGACGTACTACTGACTAACCATTCTAAAAGACTATCTGGTTATCTAATGGTATCGCAATAATTATGTCATGTAATAAAATATCGCACGGCGCGTTGCGGCGGCGCTGCATTTGGCCTGGATTGGAGTAACCAGGTTAACCAGCGCTGCCGGTCTCAGTTCACGCGTGGCGTGGCTCATGGCTCTTCGCCCGTTATCTTTGCCACTTCGCACTGAACGGCCATGGCCTCGTATTTGGGATCGAAGGTAATTTTTACAGTACATACAATACTCGTTTTGTAATCGGATAAGGTTATAATTAGCGCTCTTCGGGATCATCGTTACTAAAGATTTGTTTTAGAGCTATTTTTTTATATCTTGCATGCAATGCAACGCTACTTGATGCTAAGTCGGCAACTTTCACGTCACCTTCATGTAGCTTTTTCGTTTTTCTGTGTATGAATGAATATAATAATATAATTATTGTATATCGGACAATAGAAAATAGAACAGATTATTTTTTTCTGCCGTTACCGTCAGGTCTAAATTAGTATAAAATGTTTGCATAAAAAAGACACCCCATTCTCATGGGAAAAGTATAAGAAAATTAAAAATAACGCGACTGGAGCTGCTGTGCGGACAGTTTATTTCTTATGAACTCAGAAAACCACCTCATTGGCGGACAGTTTATAGTATTATTTTAATAAATTTCCCCACGGATTGAGGTGTTTTCCAGATGCATACAAATTTAGTCCTGATAATAACGAACATAACAAAGAGTTATTCGATTCGGTGCGACCATTCTGAATTGATGTGCGTACTTACATTTCGGAGATTCTTAAGGATTCAACAGATTATTATCAAAGAAGAACAGACAAAAACGTAACTCATGTCGATGGGACTCCCGTACTCGTGGAAAGTAATGAAAAGCTCGTTGAAAAAGGACTGAGTGGCGTCGAAATAAAACGCTCGTCCCATGTGATCGAACAATACCGAGAGAAACTCGCCAAATCGTGAATGGTAGTCAAATGCCGCAAAAAATGTGGTAATCGCGCCTGTTTCGGCTGCAAATCTGTTCAGCTTTGTCATGCTTTCTTGACCTAGGTAACTACTTCGAGATACAGTTAGTTACTCGTAATTTTCAGATTTACCAATGTAGTAATGTAGACTGATTATGTCGAGTAGGTAGGTATATCTAAGCAGAGCGAAAAAACTAATGTTAGAAAAAGGGATTTCTTAACGTTGTATACGTCTGCATTTTATAGCAGACAGGTAACGTACAGGACGAATGGCAGAAAAAACGACGACGCTGGCAGGTACGCATCTGAACAAGACAAGACGCAGCGCAGGTACAAGGGAGACCTTTTGAATATTACAATACAAAAGCTTTTACGAAAATTTTGTTAGTAACAAGTTGTCTGACAAAGAACGCACACTCTCCTCAACGAATGCTTTCGTAATTTTAGAGGCATCGAGGAGAAATTTTGTGTTTTAGAGCGTAGTGAAAAAGTATCTCAAAAAGCGTTCAGTTCTCGATTGGGGGAGCCTGGCATAAAGGCGGATGGATCAAGTTTTTCAACATGGCTAGGAGCAATTAGACGCGGGTGTGGACTCTGGCGGGCCCAGGGCTCTGCCACACAGGGTTGCCATTCACCTAAAACCGATTTATACCGATTTTTCACGCCTCAACATAATTATTGATATTTTCTTGTGTGCATTTAGGTACACAGTGTAATGTAAGACTATTAATTTCTATAACATTCATTTGCCATTTTTATAATTATTTAAGTTTGAGATTAGTAATATGCAAAAAAAGTCTTCACTGACAACCCTAGCCGAATGATCAATCAGCCTTTCCTGGCAGTAATTAATTTACTATTGGAGCCGCCCCGGGTCTTTAGTCCTAGGGCCAGGGTCACCTTGCGAGATGATCGATCGCCAGAATTGGCATTCGACTGAAAAGATGGATTTTGTACCCAAGCTTATGTTTTTGTAATGAAAGTAGGAAAAAATAATATTCAGGCTAAAAAACGTATCGTCTGCCGCCGGCATTGGACTACTTATTTGTAAAAAAGACAAGGCTAGTAACTAATTACCCACGTCTGTTAAGTGTTGAGTAAAACCCTACTGTTATTTTTAATTATGGCCGACGTTTCACGGTCAACGTAACATCCAATCTGTTTCGCCGGGTGACAAAAGAAATGTAACTAACCACTTGGCCTTTGTTATACCTATATAATATAGTGGGTGCGTTTCTATAGTTATTATTATACAATACGAAGCGATGCATTTATTTTTAGCACTCCTTTCTCCTTTCTTCGCTTAGATACACATTCACTTCACAATTATGACAATATCATGATTGTGCCCTGTAGAAGCGCTGATGAAACACGCTCATTTTATGCCAAGATGAACAGAGCGAAACCATTGTTTGAGTTCGGAATTCTAATGCACCTGTAGGTACTGTACAAATACGGGTAAAGATATCTCAATGAATAAATTAAAATCTCGAGAGGAAAGAGAGAACCTAAAATGTTAAAGTCCTGATTTGCATTCAACGAACGAGTCCGTCTACAAGGCAAGTGCTGGGAGTTGAGCACGGACCGGGTTTTAGGGCCCTCGACCGATCGACGCGGTCGGGAATAATCAGGCCTCCCCTCGCCGGGGTCGTTCACACACAATCGACGCGCCAAGCGCCACGAGGACCCTACCTACGCACGACGAGTCGACACAAAGCATCCACCCATACATAACCGCCAACCCCGCTGCACGAATGCTACAACTGGAATGGCAGTCGAAACAAATTCAACCGAAACACGACAACGCAAGGTCTCCATTAACTGAATCAACCTCACGCAGGCGCTGCATCCATTTCAATGCAAAAGTACCGATAGCGAGGCAAAATAATATCGAACTAAATGTTGCACGATAGAGCTCAGAGTTGGACGGAGATGAAATATGGCCGCAAGACGCAATGTGCATTCGATCGCGCAAAACATGAATATTGAAAAGCACTCTTATGTCGTTCACTGTGAATCGATTCCACGTCGGCTCAAATAAAACTCACCACGTGTTTACAAAGGGTAGATTAGAACTAGTCGAACTCACTGCACATGTTGTAAAGTTTTACTTCTAGTCTAGCTAGTCCCTCTCCGTCCGAATTCGCAATTCGAAACTGTCATAATGATCATGCCTCCGATTTCTTGCCTCATAATAACGTAACACCAGTTTCTTTCGTTAATAAGAAAGTGTAAACATTAAAAACAAATATACAAAAGCTTTTAAACGGTTCTGCTGGTTGTTGGCTGGCTAACTGTACTTTCTGCAGTCTTTGGCCAAAGGCAAAATATCCTTTGTCCTTACATAAAGTACATTTTTGCAAAGTGGAAGATAAGAGCTAATAAAATATAGGTAGTAGGAACATAATACTTTGGACTTCTTCTGACGTGATGTTATGACGACCGAGCTGTAATTTATTTGTATGTTGCTGTACTTAGGAGTATAGGACAACTTCCTTTTTCTCTCCCTGGCGGATAGTCGACGCAGATTTTTTATGATAAATTGATTTTTCTTCAATTTCAACAAAAGATTACTTAATATCAAATCCCTTCACAAATATCCTGGCCATAGTTGCAGTCAGCCAATAAATGCCAGTTTTGTTCAGCTTACGTATTTAACCAAAACCGCGATTGTTAAAGCGCTCCAGCCAGTCATAATTTCAGCGAATAGACGTCCAATGAGAGGGGGAACGTACGTCTTTAGGTGAATGGTTGCCACTAGCCATAGTTTCGGTTGCCATTAGCCCTCCAACCAAAGTTTAGTTCAACTTAAGTTGGACGACTACTTTAAGCAAATTTTGTTACTAACACTGCTATGGAATCTGGATAATATTTAGAATTTGAATTTTGCCGTAGTCTGCTTGGCCTGATTAAGTATCTCCCTGTACATCAAATCTCGTCATTCTGGGTTCCGATCGTGCAGGGAAACGCATCATCGAATTGAAACTTTTCCTTGCCCTTCGTGTGACCTTGAGCCATATTTCTGCTTCCTTTATCATCACTACTCTTGTGAAAACTTGTCTAGAAAGGCAGTTTTATGGGCAACATTTTTAAGTGGGTTGTATGGTTATAAAATTTATAACCTGCAGGTCAAGGTGAAAAAGCGCATCTCTTATTATATCTTCCTCTCTTATCAACTTAACGTGCCCACAAGCATAATTTTTAAACCCACTCATTGAGAAGTCACGCATTGTGGTAAAATTACGATATGCCTTACCTATCTTATCTAGTAGGTTATTTTATACTTCATAAAAAAGTCGATGATACCTACGACGCCATTCAATTTCCAGTGCATAAGCTTATAGACATTGGTGACCAGTATCTTATTCCACAACTTCTTTCATTGCTCACAAACATCAAAATTTGGCTGAGGCAAACAGAGGCAAGCAGAGGTATGAATGATATTATTCAGATTAAATTTTTACCAGTAGTTAACATACCCAATACCCAATAGCCAATAGTGGACAGAGCTCTGCCCATTTTGTGGTTAAATAGTGGAGTTTCAGATATCAGCATACATATTTTTATTTACTTAAATAAATCAGAGTGATGTCCTTTAGGAAAAGATTACACATATGTAAATATATTTTGTAAGCAGGTAGGCCAAGTCTGGTGAAGCTTGATTAGTCGTACTTTTTCGACAAGCATAAGTCAATTTAAAAAAAGAACAGGTAGGTAATAAATTATTTAACTAGCTAAAGTTCATGAGTTATGAATAAATATTTTCAATATGCTCAGAGCATTTGAGAATGGGAATCTTTGCATTTCCTATTTGGCAATATTAAATATTTGTCTGTTTATGTGTATCTAAAAATACAAGGATGTTTGAAAGGCATTCCTATGAAAGCCAAGGGTCTTGCATTGATCTCTGATAATAAAATCATATATCTATCATGCTGAAAATAACACCATTCTATCAAATAAAATCTAATGAACAAACATAATATGATTTGTTGAAAAAATATCTTTAAATCAGATAATAATAATAAATTTATCAGTACTTATTGGCAGCTATGGTTTGTAGAATAAGTTGTCTTCTATTTAGCGCCTAACTTACTTCAAAGCTTTTTCGAAGGGAGCAGAAACATCAGAACCCCATATATATAAATATAGTAAAAGACAATAGGGGTGACCACGTATGAGGCTAGCTAGATGACCATAGCCAAGGCCATTGCTACTGAGTAATGCAAGGTTCGGTTTATACTCATCCCACAAAAAAGAAGTTTATAGTTAAACTTTACTCCTTCTTAACATGTAGGTTGTAAGTAAAGTTGCTAACCTTAGGCTTTACTTAGATTTGAAAAGTGCACTGTGGTTAAGTAAGTGACTACAATACTGTGAAATGTTGATTTATTCAATAATGTATTTGGTCAAATAAAGTTTGAAGTTGCAATACTACAACCGTCTTCATGTACCTTCATTAAGTTTACAATAAGAATAAATTAGCACTTTTAAAACTATTTTATTTCATTACATACCTGTCCATTGATAGAAAATTACCATTAAATAAATGTCCATATATAGAATAGTTTAGTTGAATGGGTGAAATATTGTTTAGTAACTTGAAAGCCCTATATTATATTATGCGGTAGGTGCAGAAACCAGCGGTTCCCAAAAATGCAGGTAGAAGAAATGAAAACAATAGCTTTTGTACTTTTGAAAGAAACTTATTCCTCTACGAAACTCATACAAAAGCATCAATACATTTAGTTTATAAGTATTTGAGAAAATCTTAAATTTATCTCAAAGCTGCTGGAGTCCCTACTCCTACCTACATTGTCTGTAATGCAAAGGAACCAAAAGAAAAAAAAAAGGATTATGTAGGGTACCTCCTTTTTCTGTAATGCAAGTGGTCGGACAAATAGGCCTTTGTTTGGATCTTAGATGAAACACGTGTGGATTATGGAAAAACATGACTCACCATACGACTCCAAAAGCGCCGTAGCCAATGGGGCGGTCTGGCTGCACATCCGTGGGGATGGCCGGCGTCTGGTAGTAGGGCGCCGCCGCCGCCAGGATGGCGCCCTGCGGCGCGCTCTGCGTACCGCCCTGCATCAGCGACATGGACACGCTCATGGAGACGCGAGAGTGCCGCGCGGGACCGCTGACTGCCGCCATCCAACCGCGCCGCGGCGAGCCGTCACCGCTCACTCACCAGCATCACCCGCCCCACACACCCACGACGACACCTTGCTTGGTCACCAACCCTCTCCCGGTGGACACGCGACGCTATCACCACCGGCAACTTCTTTATTATTCATGCTCGAACGACTGACGATGCGGGAAACACTCAAACACAAGTAACAATATAACACACGCGACGGTCGATCTCGCCAGTCACAAGTAAAATTCAAGCTAGTTTTCAAAGGAAAGTAAGTGATCCTTCCACGAGTTCAGACTTTCCTGGACAAAGAATTATGCCGAGTAATTTGTGAGCGCGCCGCACGAAAACGTCCACGCACCACGAAAATCGAGCGAAACTAGCTGGGAGGAGGGGGGCAGGCGAGCGAGGGGAGGAGAGGAAGGAAGGGAGGCGGCCTGCCTGGGAAGGAAGAAAAGAGAACTAGCGTCGCTAGAAAGAGACGAACTATCAATGGCGACATCACGCCGAACAGC
The DNA here is from genome assembly GCA_948473455.1 of Teleiodes luculella. NCBI lineage: Eukaryota > Metazoa > Arthropoda > Insecta > Lepidoptera > Gelechiidae > Teleiodes > Teleiodes luculella. Next base: position 5,478,399 of record OX419586.1, on the reverse strand, counting down.
TGCTTTGTTTGCTTTTTATTAATTTTAAAAAAGTGATCGCATCTACATTAATTTCAAACTTGTAAATATTATGTTATAAATTGTTTTGACTTCTTAAGCTTATTTTAATACAGTTCTCTTACTTATAACATCAAATCATCATTTAAAAGTTAATACACTGGTAACAGTGTTTCTCTTTTTGGCCGTTTGATGTTATTAATTGTCATTAGTAGTAAAATGCGGGAATTTTTAAAAAGTTCTGTATCTTTTTCATTGTTAGTTGCAGTAGGTACCTAGTAAGTTCTTATTAAATTTATGTTTATTTTTTATGATTGTTTGTGCGCGTAGTAATTTCCACATGTTCAAGCGAGTCGCAAAGAAAGCTTGACGAGCAGCCGCGCTTTGCTGTTTACTTTTTGTTGGATGTAGATAGGATAAAGAAAGATTTAATGAGATTTTCTGACAACTAAAAATATAAAAAAGGTTCCCACTAGGTAGTGGTCAATATGGGAAGTGGAAAACATGGGAAGTGGGCAATACGGGAAGTGGTCCTTAATATGAGCTGAAAGGATTCATTAGCCTATGAAGCGCGGCTTTCCAACCTCTGAGCCTACGTTTGTTTGCGCTCTAGTTGCTGAAACTAAAATGTGCTAAAATGAAGCCATTTACGAAAGGTAAAAGAATGAAACCAAATGCATATTTTAATAAATATATTATCACAGAGAATCACATTGTGTTATACAACATACTTATTTACGTGGCTAGTACAAAATATTACTTATGACGATCCAGTTTATGTATATGTATTAGTAAATATCTAAAAGTTACCAATCAAAACCATAAAGGACACTGCTACAAAATACTATTCTTTGTTAACCAGATAAGGTTTTCTTTTTATTATTATAGGTTCCTACAAATATAAAAGAAATTGCACTACAAAAATAACAAAAATATAAGTAACGATTACTTCACGCATTAAATATTTTAAATAAACTACAGGAAAATTTTCAACTGATATTTGTGACAAAATACCCATCCTTCACACCAAAAATTTTAGGACAAATATGAAAATTAATTTTGAATCTCTTTGTTAAAAATTAAAATCATATCTACCGTGATATGACTTTGAAATTAATAGGGTTTTTTAAGTATTTTTTGTACTGTACAAAAGTTCATAAAACTTTAACAAAATTATTATTGTCTATATACATGAAGTTACAAATTGGACTGAATTGAGATGTCAAGTTCGCTTGAGAGGTTTTTTTTTTAATTCAAGTGTATTTAAGAATAATGCTCAAATAAGGAATATGCATGATCATTTATCACCTTAATTATACCATCTGTATAATGGATAATTGGGTAAAATTATCTAAATTATTAAAAGTTTTATCATTTGACATTAATAGGATGTGGTAGGTAAGTTAATTTAGATTACACCTAACAGAATGCCCTTCTGGTAGTCAATACCCTTCAGGTAATAATTACCCTTCAGGTAACAACGCCCGCACCCGCCGGCGGGGGCGCGGCCAGAACCAAAATCGAAATTGAAAATCAGAGACGGAGCCCCTCAGGCGTCGTCTCCTTCACGATGTTTTTCAATATCAACGCGCTAGGCCGTGGTCCGAGGCTCCCTTGAGCCGCCCTAGACGCGTTGGTATATGACTTTTTTTGGGGTAGAGCTTCCACTCCCCCGCAAGTCCGGTGAAGCTTGATTGGTCGTACCTTTTCGACACAAGCATAGATCAATTTAAAAAAAAAAAGGTTGGTAAGTTAATTTTTCCTATGACTCAATCATACTCGTTCACGATGTTTTTCCGTATCAACGCGCTAGATCAAGGTTCGAGGCTCTCTCTTGAGTACCTAGACGCGTTGATACGTGACTACTTTGGGGTAAAGCCTTCTATTCAGGTGGCCTAGGTCATATTCTATGGATCTTCCGCTCCCCCGCAAGTCCGGTGAAGCTTGATTGGTCGGACTTTTCAAAAAAGCGGTATGTTAATTAAAAAAACAAGCCTCAATATCTGATAAATAATATTTCATGCATATTCCCTATTTAATTAGTACATCTTTTATGACTCTGGTATGAGATGCGCTGAGGTTTATACAGACAGACATCATAGTCCACATACATAATAGTTTCAAGGTGTTATACTTTAAACTCGGCCTTTCCCTTTTTTTCGGAAAATATACACAACAATATAACAATAATCTTAATCATAAACATGTGTGTATGTATATGACGAAATAATGTTAATTACACGACACGAAAATTGTGTAATATTATGTACAATAGATATATAGCATAAAATTATAATAGGTACATATCAGTTATTTATGCTTTGATTTATCAAAACGCAACTAATAAATATACTGAGTTACATTAAACGAATTACATTTGATTCTGCAGACATATTATATTTGATACAATTACTTAGTTTTTATTTAGGTACTTTTAGTTTTCGGAAAATGATAAAGTCATTCATCAATATTCATAAATTCATAATATAAAATACTTATTGGAAAAACCTAAAATATTGCTTATTTCCCGATAATGCTATGGCATGAACCTTTAAACACACAGTTAAACGCCTTAAATAATATTCACTGGCCAAGCTATAAGTGCTTACGCAAAGAAAGTTGCATTGACGAGACACTGAAATTACAACAATTAACAATATATTATGTCAAAATGTGAGATAGTGCCGTATAATGCAATTGAATGACTTTCCAAACAATTTATAATAATATCTACACGAAAACACTCGCAACACAATTTTTAACAACTCCTTAATGCCAAACAAATTATTTTCATAGTTTTAATCATTTCAACGTTTTAATAACTAGGCTAATTCATTGGTACCTTTTCGCGCCTGAACTACGCTTTATTAAATGATGATTCCTATTAAAATTCGATGCCGCTAAAGATTTTTTTTTTTTTCGAATAAAATATTACATAATTCCAATTCTCCAAATAAAATTATTTCAGCACTAACACCTGTTTGCACTAACCTTAGGCTTTTCGTAGTTAAGAAAGACCTAAGCAAACTAAAGCTAACTAAAAAGCAAACTAAAAAAATAATTGGTTTTCACTAACAGTCTAATTAGGCTCATAAAGGTAGGCAGAAACTAAGCTCTGAAGGTTACTAGCAAACAAAATTTTCACCAAACACAAAAATACTTTAGGAATCAACTTAAGCTATTTTTAAGTTTATTGCAAACGGGTGTTAGATTTTATCGTTAGTGCGTTCATAATTTTGTGGCTGTTTAAATTGGTTTCGATACTGTACACTACATACTGAATGAACTAAAGATTTACAAAATTGTTAGTAGTTCTTTTGTTTTTTAATCTAGGTATTTTGCACAATATATTTAAGTGTTGGCACCTACGAACGCACTGCATTAAAAAGGAAATCTGTCCACTACATCCCGTTGTTCTATTTTTCAAATCCTCGTAAATCTATGAGTCGTAACAGTTTTGGAAGATATTTTAAAATTCGACAAGATTTCCAGCCTCGTTAAACTGCTCATCAGCATAATCAATGTGGTTAGCAGTCTATCACACTTTGATAACGTTATCAATCACACTTTAATACAAATGTCCCTCTAGATTCATTCTCATCACTCAAGTGTGCGGTGCAGTCGATCGATTCGATCGCTAGACGAGTCAGAGAGCGGTAGCCCCGCAGCCCTCTCTTGGTTCAGTGGCTTGCACCAGTTCGATAGCCTAGCAGTCTTCTGGCGCAAGTCTTTATCCTCAGATAGGAGAAGGAACACTCCTTTAGGGTTGTAAGATTTAGTGATAAGTATTTTCTGTATTATACTTACATACCTGTTGTAAAAATTACGATATTGTATGAAGATAAATAAACGTACGGAAAACTACTAAGGGGCCTTTAATTTCACCACTAGCAACCCTATATTTGTTATGATTTGGCTTATGAGAGTTCGAAGCCAGTGTTGCTGTTGACGGCGTACCGTAGTTTGTCTCGAAGAGTGCTTCGCTTTTGGTAGTTAGGCAGCTTGAGGAGGTTGAAACACGTGGATGAGGTTGGCAGTCTGTTCAGAGGATCCTTCTTGCGGATGGTGAAGAAACCGCGGATAACGCTCCCTGTGAAAATACACTATATTGTATTTGATGCAAAGATGTTGTCAGATTTATCGTTGATTTTATACTAAGACTTCTTGTTTTCCGCCATCCATGCTCACCTGCTGATTCCTTTATTTTATTTATTAAGGAAACGATCAGCTTAAAATCATAAATAATGTCAATAAAAATATATTGCTTGAGCCAGTAAAGTTTCCACGCATTCATTATTAATTTCGTCGTTTGAGGAACTACACGATTAATATTGATCCTACTAGCAGAATTGAAGTAATTTAGCAGGTTAAAAAGTAACAAAGAAAGTGGCTTACGTCCTCTACTCTAACAATTATTTGTACGGCAATCTATTTTGCTATATTATTAATGTAAGTCCGTTGAAATTTTTTACCTGTTTAGCCGCTAAAGTGTAATAGATCAACAGACTAAGTCGAAAGGCATTTTCCATCGTTACTCAAAATCGTACTCTGCAGATGCCGGCCCACTTATAACCTTACCATACTTTTGCGTTTACAATATCAGTAAGGAAGGATTAATAAAATAAGTCGTACCAATAGTATCACCGGTGTCTTCGTCGTCGCCAACTTCCACACAGCGGATCGAAAATGGCGGCTTGAGGTGTGCGAACCCCAGCACCGGGGGCTTGGAGCATGACGTCACGAACTGAACAAAAACACGTCAATATTACAAACTTACATTGATTTGTACTGGACTATTCGATGATATTTTTAATTTAACAAAAACCTTTATGGTAAATCCAGTGCTTTTGTTTATAAAAAATAACCCACCTGGGAAGTTCAAATTTTGAGCATGAGTTCGACAGATAGTTTTTGTTGGTCTAGATGAGATTATTGAAATACAAAAAGTTGACTAGGATATTTATATTCTTAGGTCAGGGGCTCTACTCTTGAAATCAATATCGATCCCGATTTCAATCCAATACAATACCAAAGACAAATTTAGACCGCTACTCTTGAAAATATTGTCAAGAGTTGAATGTCAGATTTAATTTAGTTCACTCAATATCCGCCCAATATGAAACCATGGTGGCGCTAATGTGGCCAAGAGTACGAAACGCCCGATCTCAATGTCGACGGAACGGAATCGCCGTCAAGAACAAAAAACTGGAAGCTAGCGAGTAAAGCGTTGTATTATAAGGTTTGCAGTACATCGGTGCGTACCTTGAGGAACATGGCGCGCTCGTGCTCGGTGAAGTCGCGCTGCAGCACGTCCCACAGCCAGCACACGACGCGGTGCGAGTCGTGGAACCCGCCGTAGTACTGGGTGTGCTTGCGCAGGTCGCGCAGGTCCAATGGCACGTTGTCGCCGCTTATTAGCCGTTGGAGCTGGACCAACACAATACTATATTTTTTATTGACACCAAAATAAACAGTACACAAGAGACATTTTACAAAAAATACAAGAGTCAAAAGGCGGCCTTATTGCTAAGGTAGCAATCTCTGTCAAGTTGGAAATAGCGCACAGAAAAGATTGAGCGCAAATGGGATCATTTACACTTTTTTTCAGGTGTTTAATTAAGCCTCTGTCACAAACAGCGAATAGTCACTGCGATTGCATTCGCTGCGACTAAAAATTAACACGGTTAATATGGAATTCGCAGCGAATAGCCCTGTCACACTGAGCGAATACTCACTCAGCGATTAATCGCTGTGTGTGACAGAGGCTTTAACGATGGAGTGACGATCTGTGAAAGTGGCTGGCTACAAGTGGATGCGTGCGATCGAAGACCGGGTCAAAGGCGCGCCTTGGGAAAGGCCTATGTCTAGCAGTGGATTGCCGCAGGCTGCTAATGGTGATAAAAATGATGATTAATTTACAAAAGTAATATTTACTACAATTTATCTACTAGTAAATATTTTTTTTTATAAAATTCTTTGAACACAGTTTATTTATTCTTTGGTCCTTGTCCAACAGTCGCTACTGTCCAATAGTTTTCTCGTGCAAAACGTTTGAAATTATTGAGATTAAAGTAGTTTTTACCACCGCACATGATACTGAAGTTTAAACAATGTTTTTAATGAAATACTGACCTCTGGAGTAGAAAATAACGACAGCCACTCAGGGTTAATAATAGTCCTAAAGCCTTTGATGAACGCATTGGTTTGGTCCTTTATTTGCGTGTGCATTCTGAAGTGGGCCATTAGGTGTATGTAGTTTATCCTGCAAAACAAAGCAACATTATAATATAAATAAAAGTTACCTATAACTTGCATCTATAAAGAGAAAACATATGGTACCACAGTTTTTCTCTAATTTTGTTTGTTATATTGTTAAGAGCATTAGGAAAATAAACTTTTTACTTGTTAAAATAACAGCTCATATATTCCCACCGGAGGGTTCGAGCCTACCCGAATGGAAATCAACAGTCCTCGCTCTCAAAATTATCTATGAAGTTTACATAAACAGTATTTGATAAACTTATAGAAATAGAAATAGAAAAACTTTATTTGTAGGACATCACAACACAGAAAACAATAATACAAGAAAAAAATAACTACATAATTTAACACTAATACATGAAACACGAACAATACAACTACGTGCAAACATCCCTCTGTGCTGCGACACCCACACAAAAAGGGCCCCACTCAGCGAAATGCCGCCGCCCGGCTGGGCCACGGCGCTGATCTTCCGTGAGTCCTAAATGGTCGCGTCACGAACGACCACAACGCAACACGTTACCCGTTATTTAAAAATAGATAAATACATAAAATAGAATAAACTTAAAACTTACAATAGTAACTAAAAATAGATTAGGTATACATACATAATTACTGCTTATAAAAGTTGATTAATTATTATAGGTACATACATAAAAATAAATTGTATAATTCTACACCAATAACGCTAGTAGTAAGATTATCTTAAGCATAACTCAACCAGGCGACTTATGAGCTACATTCCACATACAGGTGCTTTGTAAGGTTTGAAACAGGGTACTGTATGGAGTTGATGTGGCAGCCTCAACAATAACAAGTCCTCGTTACTTTTTAAACGCACTTTCTTTATTCATTAGCTCACGACTGTGATTATATTATAACATCACTTTTAGAAATAACCGTCGAACTTAAAAGAGGGAAGAGGACATTCCCTTAGTTCCACACTACAATAAACTATCCTGTCCAGACGAGAACTGGAGCAGGAAGATGTCAAAAACAAAATGAGAATGTCTTGAAAAAGATTTAAATTTTGAATGTACTTGCAGCCAGGCCGACAAGCAAAAGAGATGGCATGACCAATGCCACAGTACTTACTTATTCTCGTTAGTAACTGGGACGGCTTTCCCTCCCGGCACAAGTTCATGAGTAACTATTTCTCCTAGTCGTTCTTCGTCTACTGTAAACGTTAGTTCTAATGAAGAGATGTCGCCCTGAAACAGTCATTCCAATCAATATTTTTTTTTAATCTAAAATAAGATTTAACATATCCATTGGATTAGAATGTTTATTTGGTATTCTGTGGTTATACCTTCTATAGTTGAACATAATATACAAAACAGTATCATTTTGACAGAAATTTTCGGCTAGTTTTCCACTGGCATTGACGAATTTGATTGACCAGCGTTTTCACACAAAACGGATTCTTTGTTCAGCATTAAAGTAATACGCGCTTCAAATTTATTTGAAGTCCCTTCTCAATTAGCTGCACTTCTGGGCAAAAGCCTTCCCTCTTTTTTTCACTTTAAACCAGATTTTCCATCAATATGGTTCTAAACAGCTAGGAATAAATCACCGAAATAGTGGTCATACGTGTCCAGTCACACTTAAGCACTGGTCGGTCACTCCGTACAGAAAACGCGTTTTGACAACCTACTATAATAACTGAATATCAACTACAAGCTACAAGTCAAACACTGACGCGCTATGTAAAACAGCCCAGAACACCCCTGTTAGAGTCCCACGGCGCCTACGGGGTGCAGTGCGTGGGGGGCTCGTGCGGGCGGGAAACTCATTTTGGCGCGGGGGGGTGAGTGTCCTTTCTATATGGGTTAGTACTATGGTCTAAGAAAAGAAGGTCTAACCGTTAGACCACGTGACTGACACGAGCCTACGTCATTTTGCGCTGTTCATCCTTGTCTATTAACACGCATTCGACAAGGACGAACAGCGCAAGATGACGTAGGTTTGTGTCAGCCACGTAGTCTAATGGTTAGACCATGTTTTCTTAGACCATGGTTAGTACGAGTACTATTATTTTGTTCTGTGACTTAAGTTTGTGGTGGTTAGAAGTGTGACCTGGAAGTGTTTGATGTAGGTGAGGCTGCGGTAGAGGTCGCGGTCCAAGGAGGGCAGCTCGTCGATCCAGCTGTACAGCGCCTGCTGCGTCTGCCCCAGCACCTGGCTCAGGAAGAACGACGCGAACGGCACGTCCACCACGATGCCCTGGACAAATTACACCTACTTTAGTTAACAAGTAGATTTTTTTAAAGGCTCACTTTAATCTGTCTGGTCAAATGGTTTTGTAAAATCTTACATCGAATAAAATGTTTTAAATTGTTATCACAGTTAGACAGTGTTATCACAAGATTGATTAGTAAAATAATGCAAAACCTCTCGGAGGTCAAAGTTCAACTATCAGAAGTGCGAAAAGTTCAAGAAAATGCGACACACACAGTGAAAGATTTTGTCTTTTATGTCACTTTGTTGCTTATTAATTGCATCTTCTTGCACGTTACGTACTCGAAGTATAGGAACTTTTCCGAAATGTAACGCTATGTTTTTTTTTTTACTTTTATCTTGTCTCCTTTTTTACTTGACTTATCAAGCTTGCTGTTCATCGGACTTGCGGGGGAACACCGGAAGATTCACCCTTAAGCTTTTAGCTACTTATTTCATGAACTATGTATATTGATATCTTTATCTCAGCACAAATATATCTAGTGCGATAACTAAAAAAAATAACTGTACCTCATAGACAGCTTTCCCCAGCATGCGGCCGATGAACTCGAACAGCTGGAGGTGGTTGTCCTGCATGCAGGAGGTGGGGGAGGGGTACAGCCGCTCCTCGCTCGTCACGCGGAACAAGTTCAGGGACGGGTCGAACACGCGCTTTATCGTCTCCTCTAGAAACTCTGCAACATGAACAATAGAAGTATTATAGGTGATTTCAATGTAGTCTAGATTTATAACGTGTGTAACATCCGAACTGCAATCGTCTACCAGTTCTTAATGAAAACAAACTGTTCACCAAAAACAAGTTTTAAGTTTTCTCTTTGTTACACAAGCTATGTAATTAGTTGAATCATGAAGTTAATTTAAATCGGCGAATATCTATTACCTCATTATAAGATTTGGCTCGTGTAGTATTTGTTTAAAATAACGTATCTCCTCAGCTTAGCTTATCACGTGGGTTTCGAGGTCTCGTATGAACTGTGGCATACCGTCGCTTCACCGTTCGTGCCGCCGCCAGTCTTCTCTTCGCAGCCCGTCGCCATAAACTGTGAATAAACCCTACCTCCTATAAACAAATGAACTTCACCTTTGAACACGCCGTCCTGGTCGATTCCCGCTTCGTCCAGCCCCTGTTCGTTGATGAACCGCACCCTGACGACTCCTTTGAGCGCGCGGCTCGGCAACGCGGCCAGCTGCCGGTACCCGTCCTCTACCAAGCGCGCGCGCCGGACCGTCACTAGCGTCGATCTGCCGGCGCACGCGCGCTCTGTTAAACCTAGTACTACCTACAAAAATAAAAAATGAATTCATATAAATATTATTCAAATCATCATTATCATACTCAAATGTGACGAAAAACAGGACTTAGAACAGTAAGTTATCTCCTTTTTTTTTTTTTTTTTTTTGAATTGACCTATGCTTGTGTCGAAAAGGTACGACAAATCAAGCTTCTTAGCCCATACTGCCGCCCCCTTATTTTATGCTAGTGTGTGCGTGACAGCGCGTGCCTACACGGCGCGCGGCGCGGACGCACACATTCAAACCGACAGCGGCACGTTTGTATAAAGATAACTTATTGGTTTTACTGCGGTAAAGCCACAGCCATTTGTTTTATAAGCACTTACTTTTTCATCAGCCACTGCTCTTCTAAACAATCTAACGCGTTCTCCATGTGCTATCATATGAGGGGTCTTTTGCACCAAAACCTAAAATAAAATAAAAACATTAACAACAGAGGTTAGCTATGATAGGGATATGTTTGTATTTTACGGCTCATATCTTAAGTGTGATTGATCAACAATGGTTTTTTTTCATTAGTTGACATGACGTGGGTAGCTTGACATTAGTAGTAACTTGCTGCATGAATGTGAAGCTGCAGAGGGAAATCGTTATAGTGCGTTTGGGTTATGGTCGCTCTGTAAATTTTAGTAGAATTGTGAGTTCGGGCTCAAATCTAGTGTTGTTCCCGATGTCCCGCAGATGTCATTATAGTTGTATACCTGGTGAGGCTTCTTGCCCTTGTCCAGCTCGCACATGAACTGCGCGTCCCGTATGTCGCGCACGAGCCAGTGGTTGGCGGGCGTGTAGGGGCGCCGGCAGTCGCGCCGGTACAGCACTAGCAGCAGCGTGTGCATGCAGTTGAACAAACTGTTCGCGCCGATGTTGCGCAAATCTGAACCAATAACATTAAATTAAAAATTTAAAAACCCATGCCACAAAACGTTACTTGATCCTTTCAACAACTAGAAATGATTGAATGAATGAATTTCAACAGCTTCAAATGGCTAAAGATATTTTTTTGGGTCTCCTTGATTCTTTCAACAACTAAAAATGAGTTGATAATCTTCAAATGGCTGAAGATATTTTCTTGGAGAATAGCTAAGAACACTCTCGATTGTGTCACCTTGCAAACAAAGAAAACTAAATTAAAAAAAAAAAAAAACGAATAACTAATTATCCGTTTAGGAGCTACGATGCCACAGACAGACAGTCAGACACACACGTCAAACTTATAACACTCCTCTTTTTAGTCGGGGGTTAAAACAGGGTAAAAAAACGCATAGCAGTTTTAAGCGTGTCGGATTAATGCAAACAAACTTTTCACCAAACATAGCCTAGATACGTTAGGCATCAATTTAGGCGATTCTTAAGTTTAGTGCAAACGGGCATAACCATGAGCATAATTCCCGTAAAGGGTATTTTTGTAACAACCTGTATAACCGTCTGTACGAAAATGTAAACCAAATAACTGTCCCATAATGGACTTATAAACAAATACAAAAAGGACATGGCTTTTTTTGGTCTTTTATTCACAGAAAAATCTAACCACTATATAGAAAAAATATATAGATTCTAGACATAAAACTGAGTCCACATGTCCAGTTGTGGAATTTAAGTGCCCCCCATTTAGGAGATATTAATTTTTTTCAATGTGAAAAAGTTGTCCACTCAGCAAGTCTATAAAACGCACCTACCACTACCTATCTCTTTCTAACACCTAGCTAAGGCTACTCTTGTCTTCTCTTTCTTACAAAATAGTTACTAAACCGCGAAAACGATTTATTCTGTATTCAAAACTTCAAAAATGAGCAAAGCATGTGCTGTAAATGTCTCGCATAATGTCACTGAAAATCGTTTTCGCGGTTTAGTTAACTATTTTAATAACCTTGTAAGAAAGAGAAGACAAGAGTAGCCTTAGCTAGGTGTTAGAAAGAGATAGGTAGTGGCAGGTGCGTTTTATAGACTTGCTGAGTGTACAACTTTTTCACATTGAAAAAAATTAATATCTCCTAAATGGGGGGCACTTAAATTCCACAACTGGACATGTGGACTCAGTTTTATGTCTAGAATCTATATATTTTTTCTATATAGTGGTTAGATTTTTCTGTGAATAAAAGACCGGGCCCCATACGATTTTTTTCCTGTCCTTTCCAGTCCCAACCCGTGGTTCACCCCATTAGTCCACCATTTCGTATCCGTTCAAATAAAAGTAAAGCCAAATGTAGTGAAAAAGTGATTATCGAATAATAAATATAAAAACTCACCAAATAACTGTCCCATAATGGACTTATAAACAAATAAATTAAGAAACTGCGACATATTCAGGAAGTCTTCCAACTTGAACGGATCCTGTTGTTCGTACATTTCCATGTCGTCCAATATTCTGAAAATCAATCCAAACCTCTATGAATACAAAATCGAAGTCAAAACAAGGGACTTTAATTAAAATTGCAAAGGAATGTTGCTATACATAATTACATAGTATATTGTAATAAATCTAGCCGTAATCTGGGCTGTTGACTTTGACATAGAAGAATTTAAGACAGTTATTAAAAAAGTGTAACAATGTTCGTACATAATAATTTCAGCGCAGACTATTTTCTCGTTTCGTACTTTTTACAGCGTGTTTTTAGTAGTCGGGTTTTATTGAAATTTCTGTGAAATAAACTAATATTTAAGGTACAAAATATTATTTCATAATTTTAAGCCGAACGAAAAGTAACCCAACTGTTCTTGCATTATATCATCTTTGGGTTTTTATTATTCAAGTTTAACTTACGTAATATAATGCGTCATACAGTCAGCGAAGAGTATCAGCATTTGGAATTCCGGAGCCGAGGTCTTTGTGTTAACAGCTAAGAGATCTAGGAATGACTTCAGCCCGCAGTTTGGTCCCAATGTGGTTAGGAATTGCCATAACGAATAAAGTATTTCATCTTGATTACATAAACCTGCAAAAACAAAGTAATTTATTGTTGGCAGTTATTCCGGAGAATGTGGTATTACCATGGTATTACATGGAAAATGAAGATAGAATAGGACTTTTGACATTCTATTAATATTTTTTGTAAAAGAGTTCAGGAACTGCTTTATTACCCTAAAGTTTAACACGATTTACAGTCGCTCTGTTGACTCTACGTGTTGTACTCCAATTAATTTGCATTAATAAAACTTTAATAATAAATCCTTAATTAAAAATTTCCGAATATAACACGAGTGATTTCAGACGGTTTTCTTCCTTTTGAGTGTAAGACAACAAATTATTTCAAAAGAAAATAAAAAGAAGTTAAAGTTTACCTGTGACAATATCAAGTTTAACTTGCGTCATAGTCTGCAACGCCGTCTGATACATAGAGCATATTAAAGCTACTTTTGTACAGTCTGGAGATCCGAGTTTCCTATAGTGTTTGTGTGAATTCGACCTAAAAACAAAATTATGTTATTTTTTAGGATAAATCAACCACTATGTTGGCACAGAAATAATAATACATGAGCTATTATACTATGTATATTTTAAAATAATAAAAGAATTTCAAAAAAATTGCAAAGCCAAAGGAAACAATAATGTCAAAATCATCGTTGTTTAACAAACGTATTTTTTCAGCTGCAAATTATTTGACTGAATGAAGAGATAAGACATATAGCATTCATATAAAATCTTAGTCTTATGATGACACACCCGGGATACTCCAAAGAACAAACGCTATTTGAAATTTTATAAGATAACTCCCAGTGTCAATGAAAATGAAGGTCTTTAACGCTTCATAACCGCGCCAATAAAGAAATGAATTGAAAATGGGCTCTGGGTGCTTGGGTGACAGGTGACAAGTTCAGCAATAGGGGCAGAGCAATAATGTGTAAGTAAGAGAGCATTCACGAATAAGATTCCTTTTATTTATTGCCAGAGTCCGGCGGCTGCGGGGTGCGATGCGCGGGGAACTCGTTTTGGTGCGGGTAGGTGAATGTCCCCTCTGTGCTAATGACACTGGGCGGTCACTCCATAGAGAAAACGCCTTTTGACAAGCTACTTCTTTTTGAATATCAACTACAAGTCAATGGAGCTAGGCGCTATGTAAAACACCCCCGAACACCACCGGCGGAGTCCCGCGGTGCCTGCGGGGTGCGGGGCGTGGGGCGCTATATCGGGCGGAATCTCATTTTGGCGCGGGGGGGTGAGTGTCCTTTCTGTACGGGTTGGTACTATTATTTTCTTCTGTGCTAATGATTTGACTCTGACCTGTGAGTCCTGGCCTCGATGGCGCGGCGGATGATGGCGGCGGGGTTGTGGCTCTGCACGGGCGTGGACGGCTGCGAGGGCCCCGCCCCCTCCTCCCCCGACACGCCCATCGCCACCAGCTCCTTCAGCGGACCAGCTACCACCTTCATACATTCAAGTTATATAGTAACATCATTTAAACTTGTTAGTAACATAATTTAAAATGGAGGGGAGGAAACTTCACGACGATGCCTGGTTTGCGGAACTTGCTCTTCGAAGAGAGAGACGCCACCAAGTTGACGCAGCACCGCCTTCAGGCGCTTTTATCTGCGGAGCGTGTGAAAGACCTTGCCGCTCCCGTATAGGTTTGCACAGCCATCAAAGAAGGTGTCTCACACCCACTGTTTAATTCGTCTGTCATAGACGTGTAAGGCCAATGATGATGAAGCAGCAATGCTTTTCCACCAGAGATGTAAGTGCTATGGACTTATGCTGCGTTGATGTGTTAGCCAAGCTGTGAAATTACGTGACCGTTTCCACTGATGCTATGCTATTAGTGGTGCGAGTGAGATGTGCTATGAAGATGCGCAGCTCGGGCTATGCGATGTATCGATAGTAGAGAAGCGGCGAGGGCATATGTCCACAGCACGCATCCTTCCGAAAAACGCATCTTTGCTGAATCCGTTTCCACTACCTTACAATGTGTAACAATGAATATGATTGGTAGATATCAAATGCAACCATAGCAACGTACCAAAGCGCATCTTTTGTGGAAAAGCACCCTAAACCCGGACACTTCATACAACCAATGCGTTTGGAATACCTGCACCATTTTAAACAATTAGTAGAGGTATTTTGAAAAAGAGAGTGGTGCGTATGAAAGAGATAAACACCTAAGGTCACCCGTGGGGACAATAATTTGGTTTGAAGGTAACATGGATTAATTTTACAATGAATGATGTCGGTTGAAATTTGTGATATTTTGTCCCTTTTCAAACAATTGACAGTGTTTAGAAGCAGAGTGAAAAAGAATAGAATATAACTTAGAAATAGAAAATGTACCTTCTTTAGCAGTGGAGCGCCCCAAAGCAGCGAAAGCTGGCTCCGCAAATGGCCCATCGTCGGAGGCAAGTACATGTCGAAGCTTTGCGAAAACCAGCCCAGTATTGGGTGCCAGTTGCTTAGATTCCCCTTCTTACACACGACATACTGCTGGCATGAGTCGAGGAACCGAGTTACGACTAGCTGTGAAAGAAAATTCAGCTTTGATTAATAGTTTTAAATAAAGAATACTAAGGAGTGTCCAGCAGTGGACGTCTTTCGGCTGAGATGTAGATGATGATGATAATTAAGAAGTGTCTGGCTTTAATCAGGTATAATTAAGTGAGGAGCTATTTTAGATGTTTCATTTAATTTTGTGCCTACTATGCTAGACATTCAAGACAACATAATCTATGTATTTAGTATAGATATTATTTTAATTAATTAGCAGTTCTATATTGACAAAAATAAGGATACTGGAGAACCAATCAGTTTATATTAAATTTTGTGTAGAATGTAGGTATTTTATGTGAATAGTACAAACTTCATAAAATAGTACAATTCTTTACATAGTTCTAGTCCAGTAAACTTACCACAAATGAAGGATAGTACGTCTCAGGTTTGGCATGGTCTCTTTCAGAATGCGCCAGTTGTATGATGTTGGCGAGAAGGCATAGCGCATAGTTTCCTTCGAGCGTATTGAACACTATGCGCATGTTTTGATCCGCGCTAAGGAACTCTACGCATCTGTCGAACATCGAGTGCTGCCGGAAATTCTCTATTGACTGCAACAAGGACGTTAAGATTTAAAATTTAGTACTAGGGTATGATAGCAGTTGAATGTATTGGTCAAGTATCTTGAGAAGTCTGTATATTTCTGGTTGCCTGCAATTAATATTTGTACCTAATAGTGGCCATTTTTCTTATAATGGTATTGTCTGTATAGGGTGCTAATTGCAATTTTAAAGTGGGGTATGTAGGTTAAGAGATGAAACGGATAGCAGTTTGGCCGGATACCGGATATTCGGCCGACCATGTGGCCGAATAGCTGAATATCCGGCCGCTATTACTATTATTATTTATGAAGAGAAACGCAACCGCCTGCTACCTCTCAATGCAGAGAAATTAGTATTTATTTACCATAATATGCCCTTAGTGCATTATGTGTACTAATTCATTCATTTTCTTTGTATTACATTAATTTACTATTAAAATTTAAAAACTAAAACTAATTATATTTAAGTTAAGTGATACTAAGACTAACTAAATAAAGCAAATAATTACTCAAAAATATGTTTCTTTTATCTAGTTTTTTTTTATTCGGCCGGATGAAGATCCGGCCGAATACCGGATAGCTACTATTCGGCCGGATCTTCATCCGGCCGAATAAAAAAAAAACCGGCCAAGTGCGAGTCGGACTCGCGCACCGAGGGTTCCGTACAAACCTGCAAGGTTTACAAAGTTCTTTCATTACGACAATCGAGTCATAACTATGGTAATCTTATTGCAAAATGAAATTCATAACATTACAATGGGGAAAGATGGAGGAGCATAAATTTAAGACAAAGATCTCTTTATCGTTTAAGTAACTAAGTACTAAGTAAGTATTTCAACTTGATAGCTCTACGCGTTCATGAGGAAAAAAGTAATAAGTTTATATTTATTAAAAAATATATATTTTGTAATGTAACTAAAAATTTAAGGTTTTCGGAATTTTTCCTTTATGTGTGCTATAAAACGTTGCTTCATGCCAAATTTCAAGATTCTAGGTCGACTGGAAGTACCCTTTAGGTTTTGATTCCCTTGCGAGTACTTGCGAGTTTCAAAATATGCAGCTTAAATTGCTGTTTCTTTTGATTGCGTTGACATAGAAGTTTGATTTTGTTACAGCTTAAAGGTATTATAGACCTGAGTATTTGGTATGAATTTCAATTTAATACCTCTACGCGTTTATGAGGAAATGGGTAGTAAGGTTAAAATTATTAAAAAAATATATATTATGTGATGTAACTAAAAATTTATGGATTTCGTAATTTTTCCTTTATCTATGCTATAAGACGTTGCTTCGTACCAAATTTCAAGATTCTGAGTTCACGGGAAGCACCCTGTAGGTTTTGATTCCCTTGCAAGTGTCGAAAATTTGCGGCATAAACGGCTGTATCTTTTGATTGCGTTGGCTTAGAAGTTTGATTTTTTCACAGCTTCAAGGGACAGTAGACCTGAGTAATTGATATAAATTTCAGCTTCATACCTCCACGCGTTCCTGAGAAAAAGGGTCTTGACAGACGGACAGACGGACAACAAAGTGATCCTATAAGGGTTCCGTTTTTTCCTTTTGAGGTACGGAACCCTAAAAACTAGATAAAAGAAACATATTTTTGAGTAATTATTTGCTTTATTTAGTTAGTCTTAGTATTATGGCGGCCAGATAGGGCGGATAACGGATAGTTTCCGGATATCCGTTTCATTTCTAGTTATTTCCACAACAATTTACTTATGGCCTATGCAAATTTGATACAAATAAAAGGTTGGTTAGGAAAAAACAGAAGAAGAAACTTTATTTATTTTAATTAATAGCATCTGAAAACAGATGGAGAAGATCCAAAATATCACAGTATTCTAGCAATATTACCTCATTTGATATAAGCTGCATTTGGTACACCAGTGTAGGGACGGATAGTATTTGTATAATGTACATCGTGAGCAATTTCTCGGAGAACTGAGCTGATACTAAGGGACGAAGAGAGAGGGTCACAATTGCTGCTATTGCCACGGTCTTCAGGTAAACTTTCTCGCGACAAATACCACGGAGAAGGAGAGACTGAAAATAAAATTTAAATAGAACTTTAATTACCATGAAATAATTTATGTGACAACTTCAATCACCATATAATAGAATATACTCAACAATTGAAAACTTAATTGTGGTTCAATTTACAATTAATAGTGCCGTTAATAAATTAAATGTACCTACTATTTGGTGAGTAAATGGAACACATTACTGAATTATCCAATTGTTTAAATTTGCCTAGTAACAACAGGCAAATGGATCAGTCATTTAATTTAAAAAGTATGATACACCATGTACTGAAATGTAGAAAGGTATAATACTATAAAATTACCTTTAAAGTTAAATAATATCCTCTATGGAAGAGCGACCCCATGATATTGGCACACAACTGGTTCATGCCTCCCCGAAGCTTTTCAAAGTTTTTTGATCTAGTCAAGGCCCACGTGTTTGTGGATGTGTATGCAATAAGCGTGTGGAGATTGACTAGGATACTCTGCATGTCCACCAGAGATTCTGGTTTCAGTTCTTCCAAGTATAAACAACATTTGTATAAAAGATTTTTGATGTGGCTTATCCATCTCAAGCTGCAGATAAATATAGATACATTAATTTCAAGGAGTAATATAGATACATAAATTTAAACTTAGTAATTAGGATAAGATATTATATTTGGGTGACTTGTTATAAATTTGTTATGATTTAGATATAAGTAAATATTTCAAGGATTGTTTTAGTTTATAAGTTAAAATGGTATTGATACTAAACTAATAATTATGATTGATGATATTGTTTACTGTTAATTGAAAATTGTTTTGTGGTTGACATGAAGATGATGAAATCTAATCAATTGGTAACAAATCCCAAGACTCAATGTGGTTTACAAAGCTTCTAAAATTGAAAGTTTTAATTGCAGATAAAGTTTCAAAAATATCAGCTTCCAAATGTTTGGCCATTTTCAAGCATTATCTTACCTGTAATCTTTATTCAGAAAAACACCCACATATGAAAGCTTCACTGATTCAGAGCGCAAGCTCTGCACAATGTACTTGCAAAGTTTTTCAAATCTTTTTCTGTCTCTTTGTAGCTTGAAGATGAGAAAGAGTCGGCAAGTTACACGGTATACTTCCAATGCCGGGACTAAATCTGGAGGTACTGTGGTCTGCTGCTCTTCACTGCTGCAGCCTGCTGTTTCTGGAAGTGTTCTGTCAAACTCATCTCTGGGGACAAGGTTTGTTAATTTTATTATAATGTCCTTGTTAACTGTAAATAATTATATTCTATCCATTAGTGCTAATTAGGTTCAAACTAACCAAGTGTATAGTGAGGTGACCCAATTCTACACTCTGGCCATCCATCAAGTAACAATGAACAGAACAGTTCATATTACCTCAAATATTCTATATCACTTTGTCCACTTCAATAAACAGTAGAATCTTCTACTTAAATTTTAGTAATCTTAGTAAGAAATTTCAGTAACAGAACATCGAACAATTCTTACTTGGTTAGCGCGATCAACAAGACCTATTCAACTTGCTTCAGCAGGGTACAAACTCTTGGAGTGATGAGGCCTTACTTCTGCTAACAACATTAAAAGACAACATGAATATATGCCGCAGGAACCAGTGCTAAATACTCACAAAATGAGCCTGATGAACCTCTGTCGCGCTAGCCAGCCGCGCACCAGAGCCTGGATCTTCACCGCGGACTGCTCCCGCTTCTTCTCCAGCGCGCGTTCCTCTCGAGCCGCCTTTGTTTGCTCCAAGAAAGAATCCTTAGTCGTCTGCGATTTGGAGAACATCTTCACCACCACTGTAAAGCACTCAACTCTATATAAAGCTGTGTAACCGTCAGGATCTATAGCTACGACAATACATGTTGAAATACACTTTTTACAGTTCCAGTGCCGTTTTCACATCCTGTGGAGTCAATATAGCAAGCAGTATCAATTCTAAAACATTTTTATTGTGTGTATGCCGAGTAATTTATCAGATTTCTTGCCTGTTTAATTAAAATATTCCAACAAAGATTTATCAAACAGAGATTTGACGATTTGACGTTTATTATTTGGGGATGCCATGGCTATACTACAAGAACTACCAACCAGCCAAGCCAGTACTATAATAGTACAATATTTATCTTATAAAGAAAGCGTTAAATTAAGTGTTAATCATCTATCTAAAATCCATGAAAATGTAGATTTTTTTACAAACTTTATAGTTGTCCCAAAATATAATTCTGTTTTTGTGTCACTAACTAAACTAAAAAGAAAGAGTTAAATACAACTAAAGATTACTTCACAACATATCTGGCAACATTTTTTTTTTAAGTGCACTGGAAATTTTTCGATAGGACGCTAGATGGCGAATATTGGCGAAACACAAGATGATTCTTATAAATATGTTAGATGGCGCTACTAGGTACTAACCCAAAACAGTTACGTATTACAATAGGTACGTTTTTTTTTATCTAAGAAGAAAGAAAAAAAATAACGCGCCCCGAAAAATTTGGCGCGTTTTCAAAGGTAGGTAAGGTATGTACGTATAATTAATTTTACCACGCGTTACGCCGATCGATCACATTGTGCTACGAATAGTGCTACGGGCTACGTGCAATGTGCAAATGTGCATCGCTGTAGCGCAGACGTAGCATTATACTTCCATTTTCTAGCTAAAGCTACACTTTTAATTCACCATAGACTAAATCCATACTAAATCACGTCTTCGTAAGTACTTAAAGCATTTGAAAATCTGTCTGTAGGAAGGAATGCGTCCATGAAATTCCAAGCAAGTGCGGATGTCTTACGGCTGAACACGCACGCCCTTAATCGCTGATGATCTTGCATTTGCATAGGTAAAAAATATACGTATGCGGTTAATTGTTTTTATTTATTTGTTATGAAATTAACGAATAAGTTGCTTTTGAATATTTTTTTGCTATTATTCATAATAAAGATATACAGGGCGTCCCACGGCTATGCCACATGGAGGGAAAGTACCTTAAATATTGTAGATAGAATATTTTACTGAAAGAATACATTATTTTATTTCTAAAAACTATTAAAACTGCATTCATACATTTTTAATAATTACATAGTTGAAGCGGGAATCGAACCCGCTACACGAGAAAAAAAAAACACCCTGTAGTTTTATTATACCGATCGAAAGGCTTCATCATAAGGATTATTTTTTGCTAAGTAACATAGTGTCAGAAATAAAAGAAAGACTATGTATTTTAACATTTTTAATACAAAATTAATCAATTTATCAAATGCTCGAAATGACTCCATGCTGTTGAATACAAAGTCGCACTCTTTTGATTATTTCACTCCCTGTCGATTTTTTGATATTGTTGTGGTAAATATTTCGTCTAAGTTCTGTTTGTAGCTCGTAGACACTTTCATACCGGTTCTTGTAAACTAAATTTTTTACACAACACTTCAAAAAGAATCTAACGGGGTTAGAACTGGCGATCTCGCGGCCACATTAGGGGTTAAAATTCATAGTCTTCCTTTTATTTCTGACACTATGTTATTTAGCAAAAAAAATCCTTATGATGAAGCCTTTCAATCGGTATGATAAAACTACAGGATGTTTTTTTTTCTCGTATAGCTGGTTCGATTCCCGGTTAAACCATGTAATTATTTAAAAATGTATGAATGCAGTTTTAATAGTTTTTAGAAATAAAATAATGTCTTCTTTCAGTAAAATGTTCTATCTACAATATTTAAGGTACTTTCCCTCCATGTGGCATAGCCGTGGGACGCCCTGTATATATTTTGCCAATTACAATCGTCGCAGTCGGGATGAATAGAATCTAATGATCCATTACAAAATAATGTCATAGTCATAACAGCTAAATCTTGACAGGCATTAGCCGACCACGAAGTGCGTTCGTAGGGCGCAGGGAAACACATAGGTAGTTAAAAATTCGAAAACACATTAGGATTAGGACGTGGCAGGCCGGCCACGAGCAACATGAGGTGTTTGTTTTGTTTGTTTTATGTACTCGTACTATCCTAGTACTTATAACATCCTTGGTTTTATATTCGCGCTAATCTGTAGATAGGTCGAAATGCATTATAAAAAAATATGTTAAAAAACTAAGTCAATAGCTTTTTTAAGCTTAAACTAAGGTTTTGAAAACCGTTTTCTATTCTAGTTTAAATTGTATTTCATAATAATCACACTTTTTTATGACATGCAGGACTATTCATTTAATTATTGTAACAAGTTGGTAAAATGGTAGGCGTATCTATTGTTATTTATTTACCTACTGAAATTCAGTTATCTATTATTTACATTACCGATACCTTTTTTTTATCATCAACTGTAAAATCTCTTTCATATTATTCTAAAAGGTCGCTGTCAGTGGCGAAGGGTGAAACGGCGACGACGACGTCGGCTTACCTTTGCCATAATTTCACCCTTCGCCACTGCTACGTATATGTATTTTAAATCGGACGATATGCGTGATTATGTAAGGTTTAAAATAATTATCACTCTCATAAATGCATAGACAGTAGTTGATTTAAAAAGTACCTATACTATATTGTATACATATAATATTTCCTGCGGCAAAGTATCCTCAAATAAGGATATTTTTTCATTGCTTGCTTATCTTGTGGGTTTCAAGGTTAACCTACCTCACAAACCCTGGTGTCGGAATTATACAACCGCCTTAGGCTTCCGACATACGACTACAACTGTAGATAGTAGCCGGGACCAGCAACGGCTTTAGGTGCCTTCCGAAGATCGGAATCATCTTTCTTTTCGGACAATCAGGTGATTCAGCCAGTAATGTCCTAACCAAACTGAGGAAAGTCTCACAAAGTGATATTTGTTCGACGAGTCCCCATCGGGATTTGAACCCGGAACCTCCGTAACATCAGGCAAGCTTTTGACCACTCGACCAAGTAGGCTGTTTTTCATTGACCTAGCAAACAGATCTAAAAATTATTGTCATAATATAAAAATGTTCTTTTTTCATTTCAAGTTTTTTGTCATAATTACTAATTTGTGATGATCTTTAGTTACTTCCACACTTACGAGTAGGTATGATGATTTTTTGTGCCCTTTTAGTTTATTGCATATCATTCATCATCATTTAAAGATTCATCACAACAAACGTTTAGTTGTTGTTTTTAAATCCGGTGTTTAGGTATGCGAGTATATAACTAGTATAATCATAAAAATGAAAAAAATATTATCATATTTTCGAAAAAGTCGTATATTTTTGTAAAGAACTTTGGTTGTGGTTCTTTCATTTCTAAAATTAGGTGATTTAATACCATTTATCCTTTTACACTTAGACAAAGGAAAACTATTCTAGTATCGTTTCAAATTATTTCCAGAATTATTATCAGGGCATCTAAAAGCGTAGCGTAGATAGATAACTACTGAATAACATCATTATGTAGAGTTATATAAATTTACATTTATTCCTTCCCTTTGACTAACGTAAAAACTTTTGCTTAACTATTATCCTACTAATATTATAAACGCGAAAGTTTGTGAGGATATAGATGTATGAATGTTTGTTAAGTAGGTACTCTTTCACATAAAAACTACTGAATGGGTTCAAATGAAACTTTACAATAATATAGGTAGCTTATACATCAAAATCCCTCAAAACAAAACCTAGTAGTAAGTAAATATATATATCAACTATTATAATGTAACAAATATGCACATGCATAATTTATTATGCTAATTGTTTGCCATAATTATTCTATCAACGAAATCGCAGTTCTTACAATATTGAAATAAGAGAGTTTAATTCATGCTCATTAATGAACCGTATTTTAATGATTAACCTCTTTAGCGCGAAAAGCTCTTTATAAAAATAATCCATGGCAACGTTGATGACACACTTCGATTAATCATCAGCTCTTATCGACAGCTTATCAGTAAGTTGCGTTCATAACCATTCCCACTCCTTTTACACTTTATCGTTATCAAAGAACAATTATCTTGCAGGCATTCGCTTACTCATTGAAGACTGGGAACTATGGCCAAATGACCCTAATCGCCGGATGTATGACTTCCAAAACTGACAACCTCGGATGTGACTCGTTAAAAAGTTATTTTGATTTGTGGGTACTTAACTTAGT
This sequence comes from Teleiodes luculella, assembly GCA_948473455.1. Lineage (NCBI taxonomy): Eukaryota > Metazoa > Arthropoda > Insecta > Lepidoptera > Gelechiidae > Teleiodes > Teleiodes luculella. The sequence continues at coordinate 5,454,471 of OX419586.1, read as the reverse complement.
GCTGTGTATAATTGTTGAATATTATCTTGCCTTGCGGACGTAGTATGTGGAATTTTGTCATAGTATGATATGATGTAGGTTTATAATTCTGCTAAATATCATGGTAGGTACCTATGGTTTATTGAGAGAGGAATTAAGCGAAAATTCATCCTAAAGACTACGATCAGAGAGGATCTAATTGTAGTCAGGAAATATTGAGGTTATAGGTACATAATTGAATAAATGTTATATTATTTGATTCAAATTTATTTTAAGCATGTCATAAATAGGTAAGTTAGTCCGAAATATGTATAAATTAATATAAATACATAATTTTGCGGAACTATTTAAATGAAAATCTAGAGTTTATAATATGCTTTGAATGTCGGCCTCGTAGTCTAGTTGGTAAGCACATGGTCGCGGGATCGAATCCCGCCCAGGGCAAACATTCGTGTGATGAGCACTTTTGTTTGCCTTGTGTCTGGATGTTGTATATTTATATATGTATGTATATCAGCTGTCTGACACCCATAGTACCTACAGGCTCTGCCTAGTTTGGGGTCAGATGGCCGTGTGTGAGATGTCCTATATATTTTTATTTTATTATATTTTATTTATAATTAACTGCGTTGACGCAGGCCTATCGATTTCAGGGCGTTTATATGCGTCAAGGAGTGGGACGCGCTTTAATATTTAATTTAGTGCTGATCATCTAGTAAAATAATATCATAAGTAGGTATATACCGCAGAAAAAAGCTTGGTTTCTGCAACATTTATTGATATAAATAGATAAAAAAAAATTCTATTTATACTCTAAGAAATAGATGGTATTATTTATTTGAAAAAAAAAAGATCTCTATATATTTATGTGGCTATTATTACTAATCGATTACATATAATATATTAAAATTACATCAAAATAAAGTAAAAAACGAGTAAAGAAAATTAGGATAGAGCATACTTTCTCGGGTTTCTACCGACAAAGTAATAATTTGGTAATAATATGTAAAAGCTATTTTAAAGCTTTGTTAAAATACTAGCTATCAAATAAAACGATGAAAATTAAATTATGAAACAAGAAGAATATTAAAAATTATATCTGCTTAATCGTGCTCAAATTTTTAATATCATCAGTTTGTTTTTTTGTCTACGTTATAAAATATTTTAAAGTTGATCGGCTGTAAGGTCATGCTACACTAGCTTAAAACATCAATCGAAGCGCCTACGCAATACAATTGGTACAATCGAATTTGAATGGTCATCTCTACATGTATCAGCCTCGATCACCTGTCAAGCGGGAAAGGCGGTCGGAGAGCGCCGTAAAAGCTCGCAGGCTTTGCGGGCGCCGCCATTAGTCACCGGCCAACCAATCAGAGGCAAGGGGGCGGACACTTGCGCACGCGCCTCCCGCGCGCTCCTACCAGCTCAGTGTAAACGCAGCTGTCGCATTGACATCACGTATTGCATCTAACGTACTTTCAATTATGAACTTTTTGTGACTGTGCGTGTAAATCGTGTTATCTTTCGTTCTGTTTTCAAACTGTTTTCTTTTTCTGACGTTCCGTGAAATGTTACTGTGAGTGACATTGCCAGTGACTTTTGGATTTTAATTTGTGACTTATTGACGATGATGATGGATCAGGCTCACTTTGGAGAGTACTTGCTGAGGCAGCAAATGCTTCATGCGGCTTCACTCAGTGGTTTACGTGAGTATCAGATTTATTCTTTAAGGTTACTGGATCTACTACACTATTTCCCACGTTTTTAATTTTACCATGGGAATGATAAATGTTAAATAAATAAATATGTTTTTCCGCAGCAAAAAGTAGCCTCTGGGCCCGATTCTACGTATTACTCTCTAATTTAAATTTAAAAACCATAGGTCCCTTTCACGTTCTTAAGAACAAAAAGGGACAGGTGATTGTCAGCTTAAATTTAGAGACGTCAAACATTGATTTTACGCGTAGTTCGCACACTAGCTAGTTTAGCAGGCATGCGAAAATATCCCACTTTAAATTAAGGTAAATTTGACAGCTGCGCTCTTATTTTAAATATTATTCAGTCAAAATTAGATTCATTCATCTCTTGTTCTTTTCGATTTCCATATAAATGAGAAAGACCTAGCACTTAAGTTTAGAGATTTAAGCGGCCACTCCGGAATCGAGCCCAATATTTATCTCTATGATATAAAAAAAATATCAATGCAATTTATCTTTATTGTAAAATTATGTCTTTGTATTACCTAGGTGTAAAAGCGTGACAGGCCAAAGAATAGTTTCACATTATAATATATTAGTAATTAAGTAAATGAACAAGATAATTGAGAACACTACTTTTCACGGCGAAGACAAAATATCCTCATTATTTATAACTAATTAATATAACTTATAAAAATACGTAAGTTTACTAAAACATAATACTATTTATTAATTTATTTTACACATCAACAATTATATTCATATTTGTTTACCAAAATGCCGTAGGCTAACGCGTTGATGTCTTTTTAACGTGTACTTTCATAGTAAAACAAATTTTCATAGAAAAGACATCAACGGGGTCGCGTTGAGGAAAAATTATTAATTTATTAAAATTATTTTTCGAAATAGACGTTGAATTTATTCAAAATATAAATAAAGTTTACCAACTATGTGTAAAAATAATAAATATAACTAAATAGTAACTGCATAGCGTATCGCCTCGCGGCATCGCCCGCGTTTTATTTTCCTGTGTAAAATGAGGGGTTTTACCTTTGGGTTTTACTTATGTAAAATAAATCTATATCTGTTCGAAATTGTATCTATATCCCTAAACTTTTTATCTCAATCTTCACTTAGGAAATTAGAACTGTAGGTAATAATATTCATTTTCCATTAGTCATTTTCTTATTGAAATAAAAAATTAATAGGTATCTGAGCATTTTCAGATGCAGCCAATTTTTTTTAGTTAATAGTTATTATAGTATCTATAAATTATAACTATAAATCAATAATTATTACAGTAACTTACTACATGATCAAAATAAATACACGTGCAAGAACGTGATTTAGACTTCCACGAATAATTATAATTTATTGTACCTATACTCAAATTATTTTAATTGAAAAATATTTTGTTTGCATACCTACATACATACATACATACAGTCACGCTTCTTTCCTGAAGGGGTAGGCAGAGACCACTTCCTCGAAATAAAATATCAAAATATTTTTTTGATTGAAATATATTGTTTTTATTATTTATTATATCAGTCTATCTCTTTGTCTAGCTCTAGCTACTAGGGTATTACAAACATTAAGAAATAAATAGCGAATCGCTGAGATTACTGACTAATGTTACATAATATTTTAAATGTTTATTTAGTTACACATACCTATGTTATTGTGCAAATATAAAACAAATGAAGAAAAAATGGTCAAGCGTTGTTCTCAAAATATAGAGTTATTAATTAAACATGACATATTAAATTTCCAGATGTACAGAATAAAATCGAAATAACACAAAAGACAAAAAAAAAATATTTTCCCCGTAAGATTTCTTACCCAGTTTATCACAAAAAAGGCAGACTAATTAATTTCCTAAATGGCCTTTTCTATTATCGTATATACATGGTCGTAATATATTTTATTAGTAGTAAAAGATGTTTGCTACAATTGTTACTCCTCTTATTTTAACCGTACTTACCTCGCGAGAAAATAAACTAGCTTCTCGATAAAACCAAATAATATTTTTCATTAACCGTTCTGTGATAAAAAAAATCTCTACATTCACATAATATTTATAGAGATGAAGTTACATATCAAACGGCACAGTTGATATGTAGGTAATCAAGTTGGCGGCGCGTTTGATCGCCGCACGGCGCGCGCGCTTCTCGGCTCACGAGATAAGGAAACCATAAAGTATCGACATATTATGTATGATATGATACTATACGATAGTCGATCGGACTTACCAGGCGTGCAGGGTTGCGAAGAAAGTATAACGTACCTACCTATATATTAAAATAAAATTACATATATAATTTAATTTTATTGTTTTAGCAATTTAGTTATGACAATTCTAGCTGTCTGCCCGCGGCTACGCCCGTATTGTTTTTCGACTTTTCCGTAGTAATTTTTAACTATCCCACGGGAACTCTTTGATAAATTATATCTATGTCTTTCCGTAATAAAAGAAACCAAAATGTTGACCGGAGCTATAACCGGAGATATAAGGTAGGTACCACCATGCTAAATTTGACTGAAAACGGTCAAGCAGTTACGGAGATAGCCTGTACAAACAGACAAACAGAGCAACCAAAAAATTTAAAAATATCTGGATATGTTTTATTTCATTTCTTACACGTTTTTTAGCGTTATTTTTTCTATGTACAGATTTTCGACCTCTACAGTTTTATTATATACCTAAATTTGCAGGGTCGTCTGGGGCAAACATAGTAAATATATAAATACCTATGTCAAGAGTTCTCGCTCTTTTATGATAATAATAATATATATTATATTTGCTACACACTTCATTCATATAATCAACCAATAAAGAAATATACAGGGTGGAGGTTACAGTTTAGCTAATATTAAAAACACATAAACGGTTTTCCGTACACATTTTTCTTGGAAACAAAAAAATATATTCGACATTTCTTTATACAGAATAAATAGTAATTTTAATCCGGCAGTGTGTATGAATAAAGATGCATTTTTATTTTACTTTCATTTTTATCGTACTTTTCTTTTTTTGGGACAATCAATCATACCTAAGCATTCTGCTTTCAGTGTTTACTAAGCGGTCACACCCACCCATTTTAATTTATAATATATTATTTATTTGCCGAATATTTGCTGAATGTGTATCCCATACAGGTTAATGTTTGTTTATAGTTTTAAACCCTCCTAATACCTGCCTTTATAAGTGAGAAAAATAAAACCTGTATAAGTGACAGTCATTTTCCTATGTGTTAAGTGAGATTGATAATACCTATAAGCGACAGTTAAACGAGTACAACTTTTACTACATATTTTACTAGTTCAATCTTCAATCTCGCCGCTCGCCGCTCCTGCTGGCTCGCCAAGAACCTAGTGAGCCGCAGGCGTGACAGACTGAAACCCTTAAGTAGGTAGCAAAACTTCATAACCGCATTAAACTTTAGATAATACTAGCTATCCGCCTACCCACGGCTACGCCCGCGTTGTTTTTTTTTTATAATTATTTCTCGTGGTAAAATGTATCTAAGATTTAACCGGGATATGAGGCACCACCATGCAAAATTTCATTAAAATCGGTTCAACGGTTCCAGAGATCAGCGTGTACAAACAGACAGATGGACATTTTTATGCTACACTCCCTTTATCACCTAAAATATTTTTTGAAAAACATATCAATGTACGTCGTAAAGTCGACCGAGGGATTTAACCAGAAGACGGACAGCAACCTACCATCAGTTTTTTTGAAAAACAAATCAATGTACGCCGTTTCTTCAGTTTTATTATACTGTAGTATCGATTCTATTGCATGATTTTACGACAGATGAGATATTATCAGCCCTGCGGGCAGTCTCTGTGACACGATAGACTGCCCATCTACGACACGTTATCTCATTTGCATGGCGGCTCGACAAAACCACCAAACACACGAAATTCAATATTGCATAAATATTAATGTCTTTTATTCAAATGACGTGCAATATTTGATTAAAACCAGCTATCATATTTAACGGCTTTGTATTAAAGTATTAAGCAAGACGATATTAGTTCCTTGAATTATAAATTAATTTAAGAATCATTTTGGAACAGAGATTACCCATGGGAAAACAATAAAAAATTATAGGCACTTGTGTAAAGCACTTTGGTCTGTACAAATTATCATCTGAACTGTCAAATTCAGCTGCACATTTTAAACTTTATAGAAAAAAATCTGGGCACCCAGCACCATTTAATTATTCTTTAAATATAAGTATCAGTATAATAATAAACGGAATCGTGAGGACCGTGTTCAAAGTATTGAGCGGCGTCATCTACTAGTGGGAATAGCACTAATCGTTTATCTACACGGAAAATTTCAATCAATACCAACATTTTTTGGAATACATACCTACCTATACCAAAAAATACATACATTACATAGTAGTACATACTATAAATTATAATATATAGCCTAATTTTGACAGATATTGAAGCTTAGTTTCGATTTTTTTCCTGACAATTTCCTCTGCTCGTTTCGCATACGTTTTGGATGGCGGTTTGCCGGGTTGTGAGTTTCATAGATTTATCTGTAGACTGATATGAATGAATAATCATGACACGAATAATCACATTAATCGTAAAATCGTGATTTTCAACTAAATTAAAATGGTTATCATCAAAAAAGTAATAAGCATTAATTTTGAAAATAGCCCAGGGCCGATATGCCACGAAGAACTTAAGTACCTCCAAGTATTTGTTCTCATTAGAATGGAATAGAATAATGAGAGCGTCAGTGACGGCTCGCCATGCTCAGCAAAAGCTGAAAGAATATGCTCAGTCAATAAGTCTGATTAAATTTCCCAGAAAAAAGATAAAAATGAGTGTTTGTACAGGAGTGTCATATTTTTCGTTCGCTTTTCTTTCGGAAAAGTTTCTTCGGAAAAGTTGTTTCAAACCATTGGCCGAGTAAGTCCTTTAGTATTTTATTTATGTGACTTACACCCTTATTATACCGTATATTTTACACATTATATTTATTAATGACATTGATAAATGAAGATTGGTACCTACAGTTTAGTATAATACAGTACCAAGTACCAAAAGGTACCATATTCCTTGATGACTCCGTGAAACACATAATATGGGGAGACGTAAATTCTACCACTACTCAAACAGTTTTGTTCTAAGTGTCAAAAGACATTAGTAGTCTAGGAGGCAATTTTGAAATAAATACCTAATGCAAATAAGTGTTGCGGATATGTAAATCATACTATTTACCAACTGCTAATAAAATAATGTCTGTTTTAAAAACATATCATTTTAACAGACATTTTTAAGCCTCTTTCTCCGCGATTTAATTTTAAATTGAGCTTACCGATATTTCGACCGGGTTACACCGAACATGGTCACAGCAGAACTGGTGCAGGGCTGCAGATTTTTTTTCTTCTTTTGTATTTGACCACTGCAAAAATCTAATAATGTCTGCCCGCGGCTATGCCCGCCCGCGTTGTTTTCCGACTTTTCCGTCGTAATTTTTAACTGTCCCACGGGAACAATTTTTCCGGGATGAAAAGTATCTAAGATATTGACAGGAGATATAAGGTACCACCATACAAAATTTCATACAAATCGGTCCATCAATTTCGGAGATTAGCCCGCACAAACAGACAAACAGAGAAACAAAAAAATAGAAAAATATCTGGATATAATATGTTCTATTTCACTCCTTACACCCCCTGACTCAGTTTTTAGCATTTTTATATGTACAGATTTTCGACATCTACCTACATTTTTATCTTATAGATAACTAGCGACCCGCCCCGGCTTCGCACAGGAAAACGGTTATTGTTGGTTATCCCTAAGTATATTATACATGTATTATACATATAAACCTTCCTCTTGAATCACTCTATCTACTAAAATAAACCGCATCAAAATTCGTTGCGTAGTTTTAAAGATATAAGCATACATAGGGATATAGGAACAGAGAAAGCGACTTTGTTTTATACTATGTAGTGATAATCATAATGTTTCAGAGCACCGCATCGGCGCCGACGCAGAGCCGCCGGCATGCGACGCGCGACTTCTGAACGGCGATCTCTGGCGGCGCTTTCACGACATCGGCACTGAAATGATCATCACCAAAGGGGGCCGGTGAGTCTTTCACGTCTTCATTCATCAACCAGCTAATCACGTTATCACGAGTCGACCCTACACTGAATCAGGTTTGGGTTGGTCAACTCCTCACACAACCCTTGAATTTCTTCGCAGGTGTATGCAAGTTTCATCACGATATTTTTCCTGCCATAAGAGCGTCGAATAAACGTACTTTTGTACGTGCTTTGTAGCATTAATTTGCCTTTGTGCCAGCACATGCGGCTGGACATGTTGACCTTGGGAGCGAGCGCCCGTATTCTGTAGCGGTAGGGGGAAATTCGTAGTGCGAATGTCTAACCGCATGTGCTGGCTTCTGTACCTTTTAGTGTTAGTGAAATAAAAAAAATTCATTCATTCATTCATACTTACACATAAATTAGAAAATCCTAAACATCGAGGCAGAGCCATCATAATCACAGTTCTTTGTGTACTTTTGAGTTTTGAGCTTAAGATTATTTCATTATTTTTTTCCATGAACGCTCGCCATCTAGACAGGCAATTAAATGATGCAGCTGTCCTAATCTTAGAATCGAATTTACGAAAACACATTACTCGTCATAAATTTCAAAATAACAACAAAAACTTAACGAAAGCCCATTAGGGCTGCCGAATCTGACGCGGGGCTTGTTAACGGATAATTTGGGAGTCCGTCCGGGACCTCCGTCATAGACAAAACAAACAGCTGCCTCGACGGCAATTTGTGCATTTCTCTAAATGGCCGAGCACAAATTACACCTTATTATAAGCTTGTTTGCTTTACGACGGTACCCCTTCAATTATGTTTTTTCGTGATCGATAATGTGGAGCGAGCAGTGAAGAAATTACACAGTCGTGGCGATGTGGGCGCCTCCGCCTTCCTGCGCTGCGCCGGCGACCCACCGCGGCGGTATGCCAGCCGCCAGCCTGCCTCGCCGCTGCAATTACGTATTCACAGCTCATCTCGTCATTAGCGGACGACCATCGCGCAGCTGCCGCGTCCGCCGAAGAAAGTTCCGCCGAACCGCGCTCGGCCGCATCGCATCGACATGAGGGCATTCGATAATTATTGGCGTGTAATTACCGGTCGAAAAGCCGACGTGTCGCCGTCCACACGGCTATTAAGCATCCGACAAAAAATTGGACGGTTTTCGCAAACGCATAGCTGTCGTGCGTGAGCGCTGTACCGGCGCGCCTGCGCACTGTCGTCTCCGCGCTTGCAGCAGCGACTTTTTGCTTTTTGCGTTTGCGGATAATTAGCAGGGTTCATCTGCGCTGTCATCGCCTTACACGTTTTTTCCCCGCGGCCTCCAGCGCGGACCACCGCGCGGCCTCCGGTTAACATTCCAATAATTTACCGCTTTATCCGGCGGTTGGTGAATCTCGTTAGCTGCTCGCCCGACTAGAGGTCACTTTTGTTTGTTTTGTATTAATGATGCCGCGTGAGAGAGGCTGGGGGCGCGCCGGCGCCGGCCCTGGCGCCATACCAACCGAAATGGGTCAAAAATATTTCATTTATTTCTCGTATTGAATCCTATTTGAGGATGTGCGTGTCAGCTGTAATTGAGTTATTCCCTATGCTCTACGAGAAACGCAAAACATGCATTGAAAGTTTTGGAGTTGTAATTTGATGCTTTTAGTCACTATTCAAACAGACGTGTTAAAAGCAGTCCTCATTAAGTCCTTTATCCGCGGCGTCGGGGGGAGGACGGCGGGTGGGGGCGGGGTGAATTGGAAATGCAAACACGGAGATTTGGGCGGTTCGTGTATTTTCTGGATGGTCGCGCGCGCAACCTAAGTTAACACCTGCCGCCGCCGCCATCGCTTGCTTTATGTGTTAAGACGCTGGATTTGTGGCAACAACCTTCCCGATTTTCCCACCTGTGCCGTAGGTGTAAATTGACACAGTATATAGCACCTCTACACTCACGTCTCTATACGTACAAGTTACTTGTTTTTTAACAACTTTATTTCAATCCTTATAGATCATGCAATTAGTGACTGCAATTTAATCTTTCAATATTTCCATTTCGCAAAAGAAATGTTGCTTAACCCATCGCTTTACATTAGTAAAAAAATAAACAAAATGTAGAGCCGGTGACATGTTCCATTTGTGTTCGTAGTCAGAGATAATAGTTAACCCTTAATAATCGGTGTACAAACAAACACTGGTTAGAATAGAGTGGAGTTATTTATTTTTTCTCAAAACCGAAATATGACAAATGGGCTCGGCGGCCGGCGGCGCGGGCGCAGGCTCGCGTGTCGTCGCGCGGACCTCCCGCCATTTTAAAAACAAACACACAACACAAAAACTCGTTATTTATTCTTGAGTTATTCGAAGGGAAGGGCGCGCCCGAATTTGGCCGAAAAAATCATAAGTTATAATTAAAAACGTCTGAGACTAACTGCTATTTCCTTCACGTCTCGGGCTCTATGTGACAAGTTTTCATAGACGTTGCTGAACTTGGTGATCAAGTGGATTTGTCAACTTTGCATTACAATATGGTCATTGATATTTTTGTAGATATGTAGTTTATTGTAATAATCAAGTTGTAGAGTATGATGATGATGATGATGATGACGATGAATATGAGCACAAAAAATGTCGGCTTCATCAGCATTAGGTGTGATTAGGTATAATTGGATTAATTCAAAGTTTTCTCCTGCACCTTGGTAGATTTTATTTCTCTAGGTATACCTAACGAATTATTTGTGTTTTCCTAATTCGAGCAGCAAAAAAGCTAAGCTATCGCTTTTATTCATACGTAGGGCACAAATTCCATTTCACCTTTTTAGTAGTTTAGTAAAATACTACCACATGCCGCGATATGAGCAGAGACGAGTTATCGAGTCGTTAAACAAATCTGAAATATGACTTCCCAATTTATGAGATAGAGTCGTCTAATCACGTCTCCGATCTCGCTCACGGGGAACTCATATCAGAAACGAGCGCTAAGCTCATTCCGGCGCTTGTTTTAACAGAAATGCCGATTAATTGATTCGATCTGTGTCGTAATTAAAATGGGTGATTAGGGCGCGGGGCCGGCGCCGGCGCCTCAAAGCGTCGCCGGCTACATTCCTTTTGTTTTACCACGGGTCGTTTGTCGCCTGCGTGGTGCGTGGGCCTGGCGCGGTCCCTGTCTCGCGGGGCGGCGCGCGCGCAAGTGCGAGCGAGAGGCGTGCGGGCGCCGACCTCCTGCAGCGCCGCCGGCCCCCCGCCGCGCGCCCCGCCCAGCACAACCACCGCTAATAATCAGATTATGACAGCCCGACGTCACTCACACTCACTCCGCATCCGCAACACTTCCTCACTCTCTACTCTACTTACACTCTACCAACCCATCCACTCCTCTCTCATCGATGCCCTTTAAACTCCTAACCTAAGAGCTTTACCAACTAGAGCTGAAAGATAACCTTTTATCGACTACTTAACAATGGAATCAACATTAATTATACCAAATTATGACAATCATACATAATGTAGATAACACAAGAAAATACTATTAATTTACCGTAAGTGGTGATGGCAAAGGCAGTGTTTAAGTTCTTTACGTTGGGTGGGCAGTAAGTGTTGAAGTGGAACTAATAAGTTGTTGTTTTATAAACGGTTCCACGACCGGCCACAATTGCTTTAATACAGTAATATCCGTAAAACGAGGTTGTTTGTCACAACTTAAACTTAATAGAAAACGTTTAAAGTAATGAAAGCTTAGATGAAATTGTAAGAAATTTTGTCATTCGATAAAAAGCGTAACGTCATTGGTTGTAATGGGTAATTCCGGCTGTAGCAAGGGGACGGCATCCGAAGCACGCGCCGCGCGGTCGCCGCTCGCCGCGATCGTATCGAGATCTCCAGGGAACACGCCACACCTACCTCGATTTGTCGAATGTCACGAGCCCGGGGACACCTTCCATCACACTCATCAAATACGCTGACTTAACAACATTCTGAATCGAGCCAGCCATGTGCCTCGCTTGCCGAGAAAGATCCATCAATTCCGAGTCGAGTCGAGCGATCATCGGAATCGCACAGTCACCGGCTCCTGCCTTTTTGCTCTGGTCTAAAACAATCGAAGAATCGACAAAAAACAAACATGAGAATATTAATTCGAATTTAGAACAAAAAATGCGCATTCCATGCAGCTTCATCAAGAAGGTTTTTGCTGGACGACAGAGGCTGAGCTGAGGGAGCTGATGATAATTTCTCATTAGGTTATAACATTTTTGTCGGTTGGTTCGTCGTAAATTCCTCGAATAATTTGGGGAGGAAAGTGGTCATGTGGTGTTTTGTTTTTATGGCGCCAAGGGCTCGGGTTAGATCAGTATCGGCCGATACAAGCGTTTAACCCATGTTACGTGGAACTGGTAAATATTCTCACGGACCCCGGCTGTCTCCGTCGGACAACAAATTATAATTTGAAGGTAACATGCAGAAGGCATATTAAAAAAGGAAACTTATTAAATTTTCTGTAAAGATTTTTTCATGAAATCAATTACCATTAACAATTTATTAGCCAGACACTTCTAAAAACAATATTTATTTATTCGGCTCAGTTACCTTGACTTTGGCGAATTTTCGATTTATGCATAACATGCACATTTTTTTATGTTATGCTATTTCTTTAAAACAATAACTATGAATATCAAAGTTTTAGTAAAGTTATCTGTGTAGCCGATATTGTTACACCACCAGATAATTTTCTTCAAAACCATTTGACACTTTTACTACACCCTGGGTAACACCCAGTTGAAACGTTATCCTTCTTGACTACTTATCATCGCTTGCCCAGTACAGTCCAGCTTCTCAGATTACATCGCACCCATTTTCCCAGGGCTGTGCTGTGCTGTGCGTGCGCATATAATAATCTTGAGTACGTGTCCATATTGTCGCTCTCCCTGGAACTGTGGGAGGGTGCGCCGTCAATCATAACAGCCGTTAAAATGCGTGCACGTTTTCAAGTGTAACTTTGTTGTACTTCACTTGTTTACTTTTGACGAACTCTTATATCAGAGCTTTTCGTTTGAGAGGAATCATGTCAATGTTCATTTGTAAAGCTTATTCAGTTTTAGAGTTTTTAAAATTTGAATTGTCCATTTCAAACCTACACAAATTTATATAACAGTTATGTTAGTCTTTTCTTTTTCGTTTAAGTTTGGATTGTAAAGTCTCCAGCCAGCCTCATTAATCCTAGTATCAAATTAAGGGAAGCTGGAGCAACGACTATTTCAGTAAATATTGAAAAAAAAGTATAGGCTCAAGCTAGACACTCGGTCAAAGTAGACAGAAAACCTACAAATAGCTTTAACCTAAATATTGCAACAGTAGTTTAGATAAAAGGGAAGTTGTAATCATTGAACTACAAATTCTATAGTACTTGTACAATGGTTTTTAACTGTCTCTTCCAAACAATCTTAAGCTTCACATCGCATTGTTTTTTTTTGCCTGAGAGCTACTATAGGTATACCAATGAGATGAGGCTCTGAAATGCGACTGAAGGGGACACCAGCAGCAGTGGGAGGCAGAGGGCGCTGCGATAGCATCGGCGCGGGCGCACGTCTCGTCCTGTCCCTCCATACATCGCTATGTAAATGTGCCGCTGGCGCCGAGCTCTATCGCGCTTCATCTTGCTCTCGATTCTTTCGGGATTCCTTACACATGTCGTCTTCATTCCAATTCGCTTCATATTTGTCGCAGATCAAGTTTTTGGAGTCATAAATTTAAGATGTCAAAACCAAACGATACATTTTAGTTATTGTATTGGAAATGGTAAAAATTACATACCTAAGCTACTCGAGCGTTTACTTGTCTTCGATTTATACCAAATGAAGAGAGAAGAATGTTGTTAATTAACCGCAAACATTTATAAGTTTACAAACAAGCGGTTTAACAGTCAAAACGTGTGACACTGTGACATAAGCATGAAGGGCGTGGGTGCCACCCGGTCGTGATGCGATACGATCGGCCGGCGACATTGAGCACGCGCGATGCGTATCGCCACCGGGCATCGGGCTACCGAAACCCTCGCCCCAGATAACACGACTAGATCCCGAGATGCCGAGGCGCTCCACGACGCGACTGAAACACGACTCTCAAATAAAGTGTCGTCTCCTCCGGTGTCATCGTCCAAAACGCCACCGGTTTTCGGAAAAGGTTTATCGCGGATAATAATCGCTCGGCCGTCGCTCGGCACCCTTTGCTTACATTACGATGTTGATTTGGTCGTAACTCCAAAATTAAGAATGTTTGCATCCTCGCAATTGGGTGTCGTATACGTCTTAGCGTACACAGTTAGATCAAACATCATCACTAAAGACAAAGTCCACATGAATTAGCGAGGGTGTTTCATAACGCGACGACATGGGAGCGCATCAAACGGTTTCTGTGAAATGTGAAGCAAGTAGGTTCAATGTCAATAGCGGTGTCGCAACCCGCGGCCGCCCACTAATTGCGGCGGTGACGCGGCGCGGCGCGTTTGAACTCATCGCGCTGCACGCAGCCTTGGCGCGATTCCTGGTATCGCCGCGATATACGCCGCTGGACCAAGTGACAAGCGCCCATTTCAATTTGACAGCATCTTCAATCGATCAATGTCCAGGATCATCCATTTCGTCATACTCAACCCCCATTAGAAGCCCAACCCATGCGTAAACGTCAAGATCTTCAAAACAATCCAGCTCCAGTTACAATTCAAAAGCCCAGTAATTAATCTAAACCAAACGTTGCTAATTATTCCATGTTTGTTTTGTTTCTCTCTATTCTATGATCAGTAGTTTTCCTCTTACACCATACGTTTAAAATTAATATCAATTAACGCACACTGACTTAATTGTGAATCAAGCCGACTCGCGTGCGGCGGGCTCTTTGTCGGCGCTGTGAGCTTGCGCGAGCGCAACATTCGCAACGTCTTTCGAAGAAAAGCTTCCTAAAATACTGGCGCCATGCCCTATCAAACCAAATCCACCCTTAAGTAAATATTGTAAGGTTGGGTATTGCACAGCGGTGAAGTCAGGTCTCGGTTCTAGGGATCGCGGCATCACGCTAGGACGAGCGCAGATCCTGTGCCTGATTGATGGCCACTTGTTTGTGCTCAGCGCTTGTTGTATGCGTCTTGCAAACTACCTGCTACCAGCTACTGTAAGCAATTAGTCTTTCGCATTTCCTACTATCTGTCTAGCTCTCAGCGGTGGGTAGTACAAAAGGGATAGCCTAATGGCTGCCCTGTTTCCCTTTTGCGACTTGAAAGACGATGCGATTGATGATATTATAGTAGATCGTTTACAGTTAAAGGACACCAGTCCACTACAAACACACGTTTTGTTATAAAAATATGAGAAATTAAAATTCAACAGCTACTATCTCCCGATCTAAGATAAAAATCGCCGTTTACCGATCATCAATTCTTTCCTTAAATCGGCGCTTTGACAGGATTATAATTAGAAACTGTCCGTCTGTGTGTCGTTTTTAATGTCGCTAGTGGTCCCATACTGCGCTCGCATTTCATTAGGACATTGGGGAGAGCGGGGATCGTAAAATGGCTGATTTATGTCGGTCAGGAGCTAACGAGCCGTCGCCACTGGGCCGACAGACACACATAATAACTATAAGCCGATTAATATCGACGATTGTTTTAGATTTTAATTTGTGTTATGATTAGGTCAAGCGTTTTATTTATTTTTTCAGTCGAATAATGTTTCTTGGAAGATACAGCCATTCTAAGTCTTTGTAACGTAATGATGATCATGTAGGTATTAAGATTCGGATTTGCGTTGCACTTAAAGGAAAAAATAATACGTACGGTTAGGACGTTTGCCTTTCGTTGCGGAGATCTCAGGTTCCATTCTCGGTAGGGACTGTGACAAATATTATTTTCTTAGACTTTTCCCAGTTCATTTAAGGTGTTGCGAGCATCATTTCCACTATCTAAAAAATGAGGTTGCTCCGTGTTTCGGAAGGCAAGTCAATTCTTGAGTCCACGCTGATTAGCCATGCAAAGTAGAGGCCTCAGGCAACTCAATAACTAAGTTTTCATTAAACTAATAAATGTCGTATTAGTATACCGTGATCAAAACAGCGTCTGAATAAAGTTACAATGCCACAAATAAATGACGTCATTTTGTAAAAAGGCCTGTTTTGTACAAAAACCGATGCTCGATCAAGCGCATTTGGTTATCTTAACGATCTGTTGTTCTCCAGGACCGCGTCAAAGGGCGCATAATAGGCTGTAGATGCGGCGTCCAGATAAGCTCCCGACTATTGACTCCTGTCCTGAACAACCACCGCGCCGAAACACAACTGACGTATCTGTGTCGTATTTAATTATTTATACTTACATTTAGTTACTCATTATTGCGGGCAGCACAGAATCGATCGTCGTGAAGATCTTTCCGGGAGGCCTTGTCTACCAGTGGAGGTCTTTCGGCTGAAATGAAGATGATTTTGAATTAGAAGAGTTCGGACCCTTGTAAAGATGCTGGGTTAGCTGAGTTTCTGTGAAGAGCTTGTGTGAGATTCATAAATATATTTCGGCGATAGAGGTCAGATTCTTCATGTAAAGTCATCTTCCAGCTTAGTAATTTTCCACCTAAATAAAATTGTGTTTCTTTGCACACAATATGTCTAATATATCTTCTTATTGCACTAACACACATTTTCACGGGTTAAAACTATATCGTGGAGAAAATCCCGTGAAAATGTGTGTTAGTGCATTTAACAACCGCGAAAATCTAAGAATGTTCATATCTTCTTATCTCAAAATTATCCTAAACTGTCCCACTGCTAAACAAAAGTCTCTATTTCTCCTACAGTTTCCTATCCGTTGTGTTACTTATGACCTATATGTATGTAAAATTAAATGCATGTGCCAGATTTTGTAACATATGAACGTCAACTTTACTACAGAGTTCATTAAACTCTAAGGTCAGTTCATGCCCCTTGGAGGGGCGTAGTAATTAGCTTTAGAACGAGGTGTAGCGGCCCGGCGGCGGCGTCGATCGTATTAACTGTCAACTAAATTACAGCGCGTTTGTCGGCACTTCGTCGTGCAATTTACGATGCGCAAGAGCTTTGTGCTCAGCGACATCGGATCGGCGCCAGCGCCCCTCCCATGGACATTCTCCTTTACAATCAGAGCCCAAATAGCAGATAGATTCTGAAAATTAACCCTACTTGTAAAATGTGAAAGCGACCAAGCGGTTAATGCCTGCTTCGAAATTCGCGGGTTCAAGGCTCGGCACGTATAACAATGTGTATTAGATTTTCGAATTCATACCTACGTTTATTCGACACTTAACATCGCGAGGAAACTTACACACGCCTGCCATGTAATTCAAAGGTAATTTAATAATTGTGAAGTTGACCAACCCGCACCGGCTTTAAAATTTACTGAGGCCTGATTTCAGGGTAGGCTCGAGCCCCTCGGTGGGGAAATCAATGAGCTGTTAAAATATAGCTCAACTTGTAGAATATATTGAAGTTGAAGAAACAACAAAGCACATAAAAGTTAATAGATTAAAGTCAAAATTCATCAGCAAATTCTTATAAGATATCTTTTAAAGCTCGGCAAAAGCATAAAAACCTACAAGCTTTTCTCGTGAGATCAAACGCAATTATCACAAAATGATCTCAATTAACGCGCCGTCATTAAGAATAACATTCTGTTAGGTATATCAAAGTATTATTTTCGTAAAGTACCTACCGATAGCGTAATATCAATAAAAATTAAACATCCGATGCGCGTAAGACTAAATTTAATTGCGCCCGCAACCTTTTAAGACATTTTTACAATCTGCGAATGTTATTACGAAAGTTTCAATTGTAAGCGGCGACTTTGGTTTAAGAGTAAAGAGGCGCCGACGGGGTGATTAAAAATTTCCAATTTCCGCAAAGAGCGGCGGTGTTTGGGTGAGCGGCGGCTATTGGCTGTAAATTTAGCGTTGCGCATAAACATGTCGCTGACGCCGGCGCAGGTGCCGCGTGCGCCGCGGGCGAGCTTTGTCAGCGGACAGCCTCACACCCCCTCACACCCCGCTGAACACTCGCAGGTCGCAGGCTTCACTCCTCGCCAATTCAATATTACGCAATACATAGAGTCAACGCACACCAGACGAAGACACTGAAAGAGTAACAATGTAGGTATAGTAACGTCACTGTTACATTGGTCTTTGTCATAAAATGAGGCTTAAAGCTTAATATTTAAGCCATACAATTCATATAGTCTCATCTCATCGCGGGAGCTTGAAAGTGCGCAAGGGTGAGAGGTGCGATATATCTTAGAATGTAATTTTCAACTCTATGCTATCCCCTTTCGGTACCGCTATATAGTATTCGCCGCGCTTCGCCAGGTATGCGCTGGCCCTAAGATGCACAGATAGGGTATTCCTAACCTAATATCCAGCGGCAGCTTTTGCTAAGTCAATCTCTATTAATAAATCTCGCAATAATCAGCAAATGAACAGGACCAACATTTTCCCCATTGCTAAAAAAATCTGGCAAAACATCCCTATTGCGTATCGATCACTGTCGAACACGTACTTAATTCGTTTATCGCTTCTCCTGATCTTTTGTTCTTTGGCACCTGCAGCCGATTCGGCAAAAACGAGGTAATAAAATGGCTGTTTTTTGTCGCGCTCGTTATGATTGAAGGCTCTGTCGCTGATTCTAAACAAAGACGCTCAGATACGCGCCCATCAATATGCTAATACCGGAGTTACATCTCGACCGGGCTTTTTTGTGGTCGCTCCCAAAATTAGTTTATTTGTTCTGTTACGAGCGTATTTCAAAAAGTCAAAAGTGTAGTTTGTTTGATTTGCGGGACGATTCCGAGCATTTGGAGAGGTCTGGGCCGAAGGGTTTAAATGTGTTTGTTTTGATAATGTTTGTAAATAAATAATGTAATAACTATGGGACATGTCACACACGTCCTTAAGACTCCAAACTAGGCAGAGTCTGTAGTATGGGTGTCAAAGGGTTGATATAATACAGGGTTATTTTTTAATCAGTGCACAAAGTTTCGGTAGGCATAGATTTAAGAAAATAAAAATACCCGTATATTTTTATTTTATCACGTATCATACAAAAAAATCGAAATATCACCATTTTATGCATAAAATTGGTATAAAATTTTGTATGGGAAGAAATTTAATACGCGCCAATTTTCTTGATACTTCGTATAAACACTCATTGGCTTAATTAATTGGACACGTATTTTGTCGTTTTTTGAAATTCGTTCCTTAAACGGGTTAAAAATAGTGTCATAATTTATAAAAAAAAAAAAAAACAATTTACGATACTGACTGTGTACACAAAATTTGTGCACTGATTAGAAAGTAACCCTGTATAGATATGTATACTCGTACTTAAAAAAATATACAAAATCCAGCAAACACAAGTATGTATTTGTATTTTGAGTTACTGTATTTCGGTTTATTGTATAGAACTTTTCTTGTATAGACTTTAACATTATTATTTGTGTAATTTATAATATATAAATATAACACAGTTTTCTTAGTAACATTATGTTGTAGAACACTTTTACGGTCTAACAACCTGGAATAATGCTTGTTACCTAATATATTTAAGTTAGTTATTTTAAGATTGTTAACTGTTGTATTCGTCTTAAGAATAGAAAAACACAAGTGCTCATCACACAATGGTTTGCTCTGGGCGGGATTCGAAACGTTAGAGTTAAAAACGTTAAAGTTAGGTTTTTATTCCTTTTATTACTTAAATAAATCCTCAATTTAGTTTCCGGTTGCCTAAAATTAACTTTCTATCACGAATAAATAAGTATTCACTTGTACTTTCAGTTTCCTGTCTAGTGTTCATTAGCATAGATCACATCCTGAGCCGCCCATTATGTGTAAGGTTCAATTGTAATATGCTGATTCACCAACCTACAAGTACTACATATATTGTATGTACCTACGTGTGTACATAATCACTTGTGAAACAAATAACAATGATACCGCACGCGTGTATCATATTTTGTTACAGTTTGCGCAATATATCATCATCGTCTTAATGAATCTCAATTAATTACTTGATACAGCTTCTTTAATTTTTAAATTGGCTTTATGGGTTTAAAAAAAGAACCTGTGTTTATTTTACGTACAATATCATTTTACACAATACGTTGTTAATATCATATTGTAACAAAAACACAATGTTGTATATTTATCAGAACGAACATAAATAAAACAGTAAAATAAAACATAGATATAAAGGTGTCAATAAAGTATATTAAGTATTATGTTTTCCAAAGTTTCAGCCAAGTAAACCGATGGAACGGCTTTTTCCAAATATTTTGTACGGAGACTTATGAGCTTACGTTTATATTAATACAAAAATAAATAAAATTTCCGGAAGATTTTTCTCCAGTATCGTCATAAGTTCACACCACTCACAAAAGGCTCGAGTCTACACTAAATTCAGCTCAGGTTGATCAGGCTTTCGTTGACCACGCTGACCCAGTGCGGGGTAGTTACACACCTTTAATGGATATTGATGTTTTCTTTCATCGTTAACAAATAATAGTCTTTATATCAGTGATCAACTGTGTAAAGTTGCAATGTAAAATACTGACCTGTTTTTTATCATCATCTGAAGAATCAAAAAACTGTTACTGCTTTTTCCGAACAATTCTATAACCTAATGAAAAGTCGTCACCGCAACCACATTCACGGAGGCAAATTAACTCCAATCACACACTTTGTTTGGGAGTGTGATTCACACGGCCCGTAGTCGTGCTGGGTGAACATTTTGACACATCCAGGTGTACAATTTTTTATCCCCGGACAATGGAGGAGATGAGTTTGCCCAGGCCACATCTGGGCGGACGAAAAAACCGGCTGGACCTCTCGAGCGAGTGCTAATGAGGGCTCAGACCGGGATGTTTACCACAGAGGGTCAAATTCAGACGAACATAACTTTACGAGAACGGACAGATTAAAATGAAAAAAAAAAACGCTCAGTTTTTATCTGGTACTCTATGTTGTACTCATAGAGGTAGATTTTATTGCTGTACTTATTAGTTTTTTTTAAATATATTTATTAAGATAACTTAACCTAGATTACATTATTTATATTTCGCCAAACTACGTAGTAGTTTGTAGGCGAATTGCGTTCATCCATAATAAATAGAACATGCAGTTTTTACTAACCTAACATGCAGTTCTTTATTTTTTTCTTAAGACTAGGTACACATTTAATCTTCTTATAATCTAACAGCAAAGCATACTTATTACATAATTTTGGTACTACATATTATCTAACTCCTGTTTCTAATAATTTTCCTTGTTTCTTGGATCTAGTGCAATATTGATTTAGTGATTTACTTTACTAACACAATTTAATGTTTTTGCAGCGAGATTATTTTACTCTTTTCAAGACTGGTAAATCTTCAACTAAATGTTCGTTGATTTTAAAACTAGACCCAAGATTTTCATTATTATTATTATTTATCCAAGAGTGCAGAATAATCTATTTTGTAGCTGACTACCTAATATATCCCGTTTTAAGAATCTTCCATTCACGGAAAGAACGTCAACAACAGATTTCTGAGATACTTTCTTTTTCTGGCCATAAAAATAATTTGAACCATTGCGTCTGGACCAACACATAACACAAGTCTTGTAAAACCCTTGAAAATTTTGTTTATCTTCACATTTAGTCGAGTAAATGAACAGATGTCGTCTGGCACGTTAACGATAATTTTAAACCACATACAGCCTATAACATTGAACTTGGTGATAAAATGTCCATGAAATTAGCAGTAAAGATAACTAAAACTAGTGAGGGTAGGTTAGGGTTACTGCGTCATTAAGTAGCGTTGAGTAACAAGCCAAACATAGAGACTTTCATAGCATTAATTAAACGTTTACAGCGGCTCTTTATACCTAATAAGTTTCGGGAGCTTTGGTCGTTGAGAAAACTTTGTAAGCTTGGCAACTTTGTTAGATGTATAACGGACATGTTATTATATATCTTATGATGCATTACCTATATTTTATTTTCATATTAATCGTAAAAGCGAATAACTACTGTTTACTTTGCCCCTCTTTGACCCTAGTGGGTAACTTTAACCGGCCTTGAGGGCGCTTTACGT
This sequence comes from Teleiodes luculella, assembly GCA_948473455.1. Classification (NCBI taxonomy): domain Eukaryota; kingdom Metazoa; phylum Arthropoda; class Insecta; order Lepidoptera; family Gelechiidae; genus Teleiodes; species Teleiodes luculella. The sequence goes on along the minus strand of OX419586.1, from coordinate 5,432,582 downwards.
AAACTTCAAAATATGACTTTTAACTTTGACGATGCACTATGAAGCCCATATTTCTGAGTTCTAATACAGTGGCCCAAACGGCGGACAAAGTTACCCTCTAGGGTCAAAGTAACTCGACCTTACAGTAACTACCTTTGGTGTATAAATTAAACAATTCTTAATAGTTATGATTATGAAAACAACCGTGAAAGTTTTAAAAAGTATAAACAAACTACCTTACCATAACTAAATAAAACACATCATCATCATCATCATCATTTCAGCCGAAAGACGTCCACTGCAATAAAACACATACCTACTTAATAATATGCAAAAGACACATTATATAAACTACATTTATTTAATTTGGGTTTTAATTTATTTCCGACTTTCAGCCATATCTTTAAGCATTTGTTTTCTGTTTTCAAAGAATCCGGTCGATATTTTAAAATTCAAACTTTAAATGGTGAGAGGAGAAAAAAAAGATTTATTAGTCGTTTTGCGAACAAATCTAGATATCCGGCGGCGGATCGTCTCACAATGAAACTTTACACGCGATGGGGCCGTTACCGAACTTCGAGTGCGGATGCGAGGACGGATGTGGCGATTTCTTGCCGGTTAGCGCCTCCGACACCGCGACCCTAAACCTGTTACAACTTTATAAGTTTATAACCCACTCCAAACGTTTATTCAGCCGTTCTGGTGGTCCCATTGTTCCGCTAAGTCCTACCCACGACGACGCAACTCTCGAGAGGCCTTTATAACAACCCGATTTTTATTAGACTACCATTCTATTTGCATTCATTATCTCATATGTAATGTAGGTAGACACAAAAATATCAACTGTTATGATCTTCGAATTTGGAAGTGACAATTTAGAAGTAAGTACCTACTTAACAGCTCTTGAAGCTTTTAAATGCGGATCGTTTCACGAGTTCGCAATTTGAATACATTTGCTTGGATCGTCACCTCTCTCGTTTCTTTGTCGGCGCGGGCGCAGCTCAAAAGGCTCGATAAGTGGACGCAGTGATAAGGACCATCTCAACGGTAGCCGGACGGATTTGTCAGCGTACGGTCAACAAAAAAGGCGACGATACAAGCTATTTAAAATACTTATTTGACAAATACGTTTGACATGTTTGGTCGACAAGGGTAGGTAGGTACTACTGTAAATATTGCCCACAAATACATGGAACAGGATTATATTTTATTTTCGGATGGCAAGTCCACAAATACTGTAGACACTATCAAAATAAACAGTGATAATAATATCGAGGGGCCAGAATGATGACGAAGAATGCAGTCATGAAATAAAAATGAACTGTAGTAAAAGCTATCCTTGCCGCCTGTCGCTACCCGATAGCTCCACGTAAGGCAGTAGCCGGGCGTCGTAAACTTTAAATGGGGCTAATTTAGTTTGCTGTTAATTGAGCTTCTGTCGGCCGCCTTATCAGAAACTTGCATTAGCGACCCACCTCGCAGACCGCGTGATAACTGCTATAGAAGATACTCCAAGTCTCGAAGCCTGTTATGATGACGGATAGTCGGCATTCTTGCCCGCAGACCTGTGGAAACTGACGCTGGACCAAACTGCATTTTATCAGGAACGTGCATTAGAGCCCACCAGGTCGGCTCGCGGACTATGTGATAACGACGGTTATAACTTTATGACTGATGATTGGAATGTCGTATCGTATGTGTAAAAACTGGTGCTCAGACTCTTTAAATTTAATCGAGAGGTTGCATTAGCGGCGAGCTCTTTGTGCGCTAAGTGAATATCGATGTAGACGTTTAGAAACTTTGATCTAAATCTTTAGTATGTAGCAAAAATACTCACCAATTGTTTTTGGTCTATTTTTTGTTTTGTTTGTAGTCTGTCTGGGTGTTATCACAGGTATTTATTGACCATGGGTTTCTGATTCGCTAAGTAGCCTAAGTAAAGTGAGGTACCCGATAAGGCCGGCGCCGGAGCGCGTCGCGTTTATGACGATATCTTTACGGGCAGGCGGGTATGCCCACTAGTGGGTGCCAAAAGGGCCTCGTTGGATGACACTTTTATTCCTATCACACGCTTTTATAATCGCGATAAAAGGTTGAGGGAATCTTGAATCTCCTACGGACACAGTGGACCTCAAAGTGTATGAATGAAGACACATCACACCATTTAATAATTATAATGTTATGGAATAAAAATACATACATATAATTACGTTAATGCCTCGTTCTTATAGCTATAAAAAAACAGAATTCGTTTCCGGATTTAATTAATTATTGTGTTGATATATTATGATAGTAATATGGTGAACAATAACAATATAACGAAAAATGTAGTACATAATTTTGAAAACAAAAATCTTTGTATTCGCTGTATAATGTCTACCGACGTATTTTGGTCATTTAAAAAAGTACTCGGCGTACTGCATGGTCTATTTAATTTATTATAATATTATGAAGATGTACGTACGTATGTACTCTTCTGTATCATCGATCTGTCGGAAGGTTCTGCTTCAATATCTCTGGATTTAACTAGAAACTTTGAGAACCTATGGCATTTCTAAGAGGTGTATTGTCCACTTGGACACAGCATACTACGGGACTATAATTTTATTATCACCTTCGTTGTTTAATTTACCATTCATTTGGGCTTTTTAGAAACTGCTTTGTTTGTTCATGGGACACCAGCGGCGGTTTGAGATTCGACAGGATTTTTCATAAATATTCTAAAAACTCTTAAAAACTCTTAGATTTCAACAGCAACAAAATCTGTATCTTCCATCGAAAAAGCACATACATATTTTTTGGTAAATAATATAATATACGTATGTGTAACTGTGGACGTCTTTCGGCTGAGATGATGATGATGATGAATATAATATACGCACACGTATATGTGTTTTTGTTTATTATATTATATTGCATTACATAAATTATCACTGGGCAAATAGATTTGCTTGATGCAGTTTTGAGAGCGTCGGTGGCCAAGTGGCTAGGCCCGTTGACTTCCATTCCGAAGTTTGCGGGTTCAAACCTCGGCACGTACCTACCAATATTTTTTCGATTTTCGAATTCATATGTACGTTTACTCGACGCTCTTACGGCGCAGGAAAACATCGTGAGGATACATGGCCTGCGAAGAAATTCAAAGGTTGTGTGTAAAGTTGACCAACCCGCACTGGGCCTGCGTGGTCGACTAAGGCCTATTCACGCTGGTATCAGAGTAGGCTCGAGTCTCGAGACATATATCAGCTGTTAACGATAGTGCATACAATAATCACCAACTTCCTCTTATGGAATAGTGGAAGCATCTACCTACCACTTGTTAATTATAAATCATACAAAAAATACTGGTGTTTAATCTCAAAAACGAATGTCTTTATACTTTTAAAAATCTTAGACTTGTTCATTAATATTTAGGTGTGGTTTCTGCAATATCATAGGTTTACTCGAAACATACTTAAAAAGTAAATAAATTAGGTGATATCTATATCACCCGAGATCCCAAGAGGAGAGAAGGAACCCGAGATCCTAAGTTACGTTTAAGCACAAAACGTGGAACAATAAAGACCATAACTCTTTAATATATTTTTCAGCTGAAATGATGAGGAGAATGATGTAGAGATAAAATCTTTTAGGGCATTCAATACTAGAATTTAAATTAGCAACATCTACAGGTCTTTTTTACCACGATAGATAACTGTGTAGTAATTTAAATAACCACAAAAATATCATAACAGAAATACACATTTTTTTAACAATGCATGCAGTTTGCTCCATCTCGTTTTTTCTATAGCATAATTAATGTTTCAGACGAATGTTCCCGTCTCTCCGGGTATCTCTCACCGGGTTGGACCCTCGCGAGGAGTACTGCGTCCTTCTGGAGCTCTCGCTGGTGGGGCGGAGGCGCTGGCGCTGGGCGGGCGGCGCGTGGGCGGCGGCCGGCGGGGCGGAACCCCAGTCCCCGCGGCGGCTGATGCTGCACCCTGACTCCCCAGCACCGGGCCACCACTGGACTGCCAACCCGGTGTCGTTCAGCAAATTAAAGTTGACCAACAATACTATGGATTCTCAGGGCCATGTAAGTAGAGCATAATATTATCTTTCTTCTAGAAATAACTCTTTAAAAGGCAAAACAACTTTATAAAATGCATTTGTTTTTGACTTTATGTTGAGGTTATAAGGTTAAAATTAAGGTGCCAATATAGTGGCCACTGCCTTGTAATGGTTTAAAAGTCAGATTGGGAAAGTCATTGATCAATAGCGCTGGAGCTCGCTGCAGCAGAAGAATGATGTGCACTCGCTCCTAGTTGTTTAGGCGATGCTTGTTTGTAATGTTTGTTGCGGTAGTTATATTTTTTTAATATAATAATAGCCATCATCTGATGCAATGTATGACGACAACTTTTTTATTTTTGACCTTCTTCTTCTTCAGCTCTCGTGAATACGTGTCTCGGAGAGTTGTGATGAAGTGATATTCAAAAGAGACTCAAATTTTTTGAATATCATGTCATCACAACTCTTTGAGACATAAGGAAATCGCACTTTTTCGTAAAATCGGGGCCCATACTGGAGCAACCGAAAAGACATTTTCAATGTCAAAAAAATACATGTACCTATATCGATGATTGGTCCGATGATTTTCCGCATCGATTTGATTTGACCGGAAGCGAATGGCATAAGGCCGTTAAAACATCAGAATATAAAATATTCAACGGGATATTATTCAAGTCAACAGCGGTATCTCTTCTCTATCAGGCGAACTTTATGTAGCAAAACCAAAAAAAATAGAGTAGAATAGATAGTAATAATATATTTATATTTCAATAATGCTTTTCTTCTTTCAGGCATTTCTATTTTACTAGAAACATTTGCAATTAATATAAATTACTTCCAGAGATGTAAAGTTAAAAAAAAGTCAGTTGTCATAACGCGACGATGCGTCACTTCGCTTTATTTCCGTCACATTCCGTCACCCGCGCCCGCGCCGCCGCCGCCGGGGTTGATTAGATAAGGGTGCGTACCTAGTGCTTGTGTTACACCTGATTTGCGACGGAGGCATGCGGGAATGCGTAGGTCATTGTGCACTTATCGTCCAGCTAATTGTCCAAACAATGGACACATAAATATATTGTAGTTTCGTCTAAAATTCTTTTACATCTTTATCTTTTCTCGTATCAGGTCCTAATAAAATTTCCCTTTCGTAAATTGACATGAACGTCTCAAAAACGACAGACCGTTTTTAGAAACCCTTTTCAAACAAAACTTGTTTTTGTAAACGCGACTATTGTTGTAAATTATCTTTTGACAAAAAGCAAAAAAATTGATTACGGCTTCGTATGGACTCTTGTATTTTGTAGCAGACGGTCGTGCCTGCGCGGGCGCATACATACCTCGCCGCGGCAACGCCTACCGCGCACACATCCAACACCCTAAACAAATTCCAACTTTATTTCCATAACATACAGCTCTGTTTTCATAAAAAGCTATTCGACTTATAGCACTTCAAATATAACGTTACCTCACGAGCTAATAAAGTAAATTAACCTTTAAATCGTTGGTTTAGAATTGGTATTCTATTAACGGCGGTGTTTCTGTACGTGTTCGCCGCAGGAGGTTCGGGCACAAAGACGGTCTGTAAGTATTTCATCACTCGAGCTAATACGCTGAAAGGCATTGTACGAAGGCTCTGTAGCGGCGAATAACTGTACTGCTTTGTGAGGCGGCGTGTTTAGACACAGCCGGTGACGCCTCGATTGATGACGCCAGCGCATGCGCCGTCTAGACTATCTAAAGTGATAGATCTGTATTGTTAAACAACAATCATATTTATTAAAATTTTATGTAAGATTTGTTATCAAGTCTGTGGCGGTGTAGGTACTGGACCTAGTAAATAAAATGTTGTAGACTGTTGCCATTTTTCCCTCACAAGTCCGCTGAAGCTTGATTTTTTTTTTCGACACAAGCGTAGGCCAATTAAAAAAAAAAGATTTGCGATGCCAATATGATGAGTACATACTAATATGATCGTAAACTTTCCAGGTATCTTGGTATCATATTGTGAACCCGGTACTAAAATATCGAGACTACTCAAATTTTACGAGTAATTGCAGTAAGCTCGTAAACTTGTAATTAATCGATCGCTATTATTATTTAATCGCTTTACAATTTGTGTTTAGTTTTTCGAGCCCTTCTGCCACAGGCATGCTTATGCTTAAAAGATGAACCCTGCCACTAGCTTTATTTAAGAGGAATTGTGGTAAAACTAAATAAATATATATTTTTTATTTGATACCTAGATCGAAATAACGTAGCTTCAATTACAGTGTCATTAGAAATGGAGCTCTGGAGAAAATTGATGAAATTGATAAAAATTATAGTAGGGAAAAAATAGGGAAAAAATAGGGAAAAAATAGGGAAAAAATCAATTTTAAGTACGTATAAAGTTAGATCATTCAATTACTTACAACCAACACGGAAAAGTATTGTATTAGCCGTAGCAACTAAAACCTCATCAAATGACGTAAGCCAATGTAGAATTACGACTACAAGGGTATTTAAAAATCATAGAAATTCAAAATAAAAAATATAAATCTTTACTACATCGTTTTTACTCGTAAGTAATCAAATGAACGCCAGAACGAATTTCTATAATAATTTGTCTATGTTACTCGCATCTAACGTATCACGACATATCGTTTGGTTATCAAAACAAACTTCATTTACGGCTATCAGACACGCTACAAAACATCATAACATGCGTTATTATGACGAGGGACAGAAAAAGCGTGGCACGCTTCACTGAGTCCAAAAACACGCATAAGAATAAGGCTTGGTGAGGTAGCGCGGCGGGCGGCACCTTTGTACACCAAGCCTAACAATAAACCCCGCTACCGATCAGCCACGGAAAACCTTAAAACTCTCACGCGCTGTGCACTTGAGAACTTGCCACCTGTAATAAAAAGGGTCGGCAAATCCGCACACCCTTTTTGTCGAAAACAAAAAGGTTACCCGAAAAAGACTCGCTTCTCAAAGACAAGATTACCTAAAACCACTCCAAAGGTGTTGCGAGAAAATTGTGTTCCTAATTACAATGAGGATTAGGCGGTAAACTAAAGGATATTACTGAGAACGGATTATATTTAGACTTGTAATGTGAGAACTGGGAATCTTAATTGCCGATGTTGTTAACTAATAAAAAGCATTAATAACTGCACATATCTATTTTTATTTAATGAAATGGTTTGTTCTCACGCGCAGCAACTGTTTGAGTAATATTTTACTGTAAAACAGGTAATAGTATTTCAAATCAGTATAAATTTTAATGATAAATTTGCCACTTCTAGATAAATAAATACTTTTATATATGTATTCAGTGTAAATACCATATAATTGAACGTTTGTTTACAATTTAATTGCATATATTTTTGTTTTTTATCCAAGAAACTTTACTCTTTTATCTACGGATTCCCTAGTTTCAATTAAATTTATAGGTTAGGGATGTGATAAAATTTTATATTTTATGTGTCTGTCTAGTTTTAATAGATCCGAATAAATGAGGCAGAAAGTTTTGATATTAAAAAATGTTAATTATTAATATCTTCCTAAAATTTTACATTTCATTACATTAACTTGATTTTGTTACTCAAATTCCTGAGCACACTTTCCAATTGCTGCTTTTTGCTTTTATTTAACTTACTATCATTCATCTCATCACACATAAGTTTAAAACCGGAAGCCGTCAAAAAACTTACCTACATGAAGGAAACCTATAAATATTTGTAGGTACCCACATCCCTTACGACTAGCGTTATCGGCAGGCATCTCAGTGGTGCTAGGTTCGACTTCTGCGCAATGTGTGGTTCAAGTCACCCTTAAAACCCCTTTATCAGATACCTACATCTTGTCACGCCAGTGACGATATTCACTACCTAATGGCGTCAGTAAAAGAAACTTTCAAGAAAATTATACGTAAAACATGCTCTATAAAGAATTGCGCGCTTTTTTTTTAATTGACCTATGTTTGTGTCGAAAAAGTACGACGAATCAAGCTTCACCGAACTTGCGGGGGAAAACGGAAGGAATTGCGCGCGTTGATGTCTTTTGTATGGGAAAGAAAATGCCAATGATGATGATGAGAAACCAAATGTTTGTCCTTTTTATTATTATTTAATTAAGATATACTATTTTATTAGTACATAATATAATCAGATTTATATAAGAATATAATATTGCCATCCAATAGAAAAAAAAAAGTACTTGTATGCCTAATGCCGTCATCAGAAAAAATGGCACATCTGACAGATTCTTTCAAAATTTCCTGAAAACACTGTTATACTGAGAAAATAATTCTGAGTAAATATAAACGAACTCAAAAAATAGTTGCGTGTCTTTTTGCGTTATGGCGGCAGCCTACATAACGCGCTTTTATAATTTACTCACACTTCTTATGTTAAGCTATGTACACTCTTCAACAACTTCCTCATTCAAACCATCAAACCTCGTTCTATTTAATCACAGTATCTAATACACCCTCGAGGCGTATTTTACATTCTCTTCGTTGCGCAAAAATCAATCATAAACAAAAATTGAGGGCTGCCACTCTTAGAAGAAAATAAAATACTCTGTACTGTTAATAGTTGATTAAAATTCAAAGCTGATGAAATCTAGTAATAACCACCAATACATTATGTAGTAAAAGAAAAAATATGCTTATCTAACTAACTATTATAATTTATAACTATTGGATTAACTTATTTTACAAAATTTTGAAGCAGGTCTATTAGATAAAATAATTATTTGGTTTTTTTCTTTAATAATACAAAATGTTATACTTACATCGAAAATCATTTTTACACAAAATATTTTTTTTGCTTTACATGACTGACATAGATATTTTTACCTCCGAAACGGGTTTTATTTCAGCGGAATATAATAAAACGCAAATAAGTTGCGGCGGCCGACGGCATAGATATTTTTGGCTTCCCTGCGAGTTTGATTTGATCGAGCGGCGGCCGAGATCAATGGATTGATCTAACGTGGTTTGATCGAGCACTGTTCCCGAGTGATGGACGAGCTTCCGATCGCATAACCTTTTATGTCTATCCTTCTGTCTGTCTGTCACCTACTTTTGAAGAGATATGATGATTTCGATCTAATGTGAATAGTTTAGTTAGAGGATGTGAATAGATTCTATCAGATTATTGATATAAAGTATACTTATATACAGGGCGTCCCACGGCGATGCCACATGGAGGGAAAGTACCTTAAATATTGTAGATAGAACATTTTACTGAAAGAAGACTTTATTTTATTTCTAAAAACTATTAAAACTGCGTTCATACATTTTTTAATAATTACATGGTTGAACCGGGAATCGAACCCGCTATACGAGAAATAAAAATATCCTGTAGTTTTATCATACCGATCGAAAGGCTTCATCATAAGGGTTATTTTTTGCTAAATAACATAGTGTCAGAAATAAAAGGAAGACTATGTATTTTAACATTTTTAATACAAAATTTATCAATTTTATTAATACGCTGTTGAATACAAAGTCGCACTCTTTTGATTATTTCACTCCCTGTCTTTAAAACTACGCGACGAATTTTGATTGTAATAGATAGACTGATTCCAGAGGAAGGTTTATATGTATAATACATGCATAATATACTAAAGGATAACCCACAATAACCATTTTCCCGTGCGGAGCCGGGGCGGGTCGCTAGTAACCCCATGCATAAAAAATCCCACACCAAATGTTAAAATTCATGATCTTTCTTTTATTTCTGACACTATGTTATTTAGCAAAAAATAATCCTTATGAAGGAATCTTTCGATTGGTATGATAAAACTACAGGGTGTTTTTTTTTCCTCATGCAGCGGGTTCGATTCCCGGTTCAACCATGTAATTATTAAAAAATGTATGAATGCAGTTTTAATAGTTTTTAGAAATAAAATAATGTCTTCTTTCAGTAAAATGTTCTACCTACAATATTTAAGGTACTTTCCCTCCATGTGGCATAGCCGTGGGACGCCCTGTATAAGTGCCTACTATTGAGTCATGTGTCATGATTATAACTTTTTAATTTATTAGTATGAATATGGATTAAGTACTTTCAGTGGCATTTATAACAAGACTAATAGGTACATTTTCGTTAAACGATGTTTTTCGTATAGCGCCTAGCAAAATAAAACAATTTGAAAGTATGCAACTTTAAAATTTGAAAGGAAATATGGAGTACATACTTACGTAGCATGCCATCACTGAGAGCCGCCGCCGCCGTCACCAGCAGGCATCATCGGCCATCAGCGCAGTGTCTAGACGACCTTATCTCCAGACAACCCTAGCACATGTTCGCATGAACACGCAAATTTTATTTTTTTACGTGATACATTCTACACGGACGAACGAACAGCGTTTCCAAACAAACATTTTTGGGACCTTTTTAAAAGATGAGTCGTGAGAAAAAATTGTGTCTGTTTGTAATGTGTCACCGAAAGTACGAGGCAAACGCCACCAAACTCGTGTAAAACAATGGCAACTGGTTGGAGTGGCGGCGGCGCCTGCGCAGGTAGCGGGTTCGCGTCAAGTGCTGCAGATAAGCCGCGTGTACACAGCCAGCCGCCGCCGCCGCGGCACCCGCTCGGCGCGACGTTTCTGTCGCTAAACTGTAGTGTCCTTTATAAGCAAAAAATGTGTAATAGTGTGGTTGTTAATTACACAGGCGGTTAATTATAACCTTCAGTAGAGGAAATTTCAAACCGAATTTCGGCCTATTTTAGAAAGTTATTTTTTATATTTTTTATTGAAACGAAAAACCAGGTTCAGTTTGAATTCAGTAAGAGGCAAAACGTTCAGGAGTTCAGCTGCATGATCACAGGAGGCTCTTTCGAACAACCCAAAATTACATTGGTGCATTTTTGAACGATGTGTATTAATTCCAGATGGTGCTAACATCGATGCATAAGTACCGGCCGAGGGTGCTGATAGTCCGGGCACGGGACGCCGCCGCGCTGGCCTGGGGAGCTCCTCACGCCGCCTTCTCCTTCCCGGAGACGGAATTCATCGCTGTCACCGCTTACCAGGTTGGTTTACTACCTTCTTTAAGTTCACTTGAAATAAATATACATCATTGCAGGTTGAGATTGGGATAGAGCGGGTACTGCCTGATACGTATCAAGATATCGGGCTGTAAAATTAATTTCGTTCTTGAAAAAATTTACAGAGTTGCTCGGTTGTTTCTAAATATTTTATTATCAATTTATTTATTTATTTTATCTTTGGAAGATTACAGCTAAATGACAACAGAATAAAACTCAATCAATTCTACAATGCTAATAACAAGTCTCCACCTATACATTTGCGTAGAGTCATTTTCACATAGAGTAAAAAAATTGGAAATATACAAAAAACATTAGGTTTAAGAGAATAGATGAGCACAGTATTAAATCAGAGTTAGCATAAATAAAAGAAAATAAATATTATGTTGCAAATAAACGAAAACATTCTAGAGGAATTTAACGAATGAGCGTAAAACTTAACGACTAAGACAACAATAAGAGTATTGAGCAACGTAGCACTTATTTCATGATCATAGGAGGGGATTCCTGATAAAGTAGTGCGATATGTCTCACATCAGCTTCTGCGAAACCACGGTCCGTTTCCCGGAACCGCCGTCGATTCGCACTTATGCATGTCGAGTTTTTGCCAGAGCGGCACGACGACGGGAGGCGCCAATGCTTTTACGCAGGCTATGAAAAAATCTCGACCACTCGAGATTGTGCCGCCGCCGCCGGCGCACGACTCATTGTCCAGCAAAGAAAACAAAAGTAGCGAGCATCCCAACTAATTTCTGTTATTTCGGCGATTTGTGTACGCACAAACAGCCCGTTGCACAGTCCCGTATTGTTCGGCGAGCGGGGTAGCGTGAATTTAAAACAGTTATCTCTTTTAACAACCTCTTTGAGAAGCGGTGATAACAAGCTATTTGTTAGTTTCGAACAGTGCTACTTGCTCGTAAAATTGTGAAAATGTTTTATGAGGAACGTCATGATTCAATTAATCAGTTATACTTACTCTACTTTTAGGATTCTTTTATCATTGTTAACTAGCCTCATCTAAATCAAGTACTCCTGTGCCGCAAAATCGACGACGTATCAAGCTTCACTGAACTTGGTGCGAAGTTTGATGCGATTTATCCAATCTGACCCAATTATCAATTGCAATCGGGATATTAGTATTAGTTACATAGCCCCCCGCTGTTTGTTTTCCAACACCGCATCTCCTCTTTGAAGTGTAGCGCAGCGTGCTGCTTCCTTGCATAATCCAGCGTCAGCAATTAGGATGCGGCGTCTTTGCCCTTCATGTTGACTGCAGCGAGGCGCGAAAGCTTTCTCGCATCCATTACAAGGCTAGACACCGGTGGCTTTGAGGGATTATCTGCGAATTGTCTAGCTAACGGGACCGAGCTCTCCACAATAGCCGCGGCGTATCATTGCACATTATCCCTAGTCCATAGCCCCTGCCCGCCGACTACCCCATTGTTGCGAATTACCAACGAATTAGAAACTCTCTTTTATAATAGCCGACGCATTATACGAAAGCGTAACTAGGTGGCACACTATTTGAAAGTAACCATACAAATCGTAAAGTTGCAATACGGTAAAATCAATCTCCAGAAGTTTGGCTGTCAACGATTCAACACTGTTTGGTTGGTCTCAACAAATGTTGGTTTGGTATACTTATTATTAGATAAATAAACTAACTTTACTCAGACCCTAATTACACAATCCCAAAAAAAGTGGCGACAGTCTTCAATATGTGAAATAGTCACGCAAAAAGTAAAAGCGGCTGGAAGTTTGTGTGGTGACGTCACGGGCGACAGGGCGGGCAAGGGGCGGCGCCTGGCTTCACTCGAGCTCCTTAACCGACTGACTTAAAAACTGCACTTTAGCCAACTAATAACAGGCTTTTAGCACTCTCCGCTATCTCGGAGGGTTGGTGGCTATCTAGTGGTGCTGAGCAAACGGCACTCGCCGGCGCCGCCGGTTTATCAGCGAACAAACAATCATTTACGACGAGTGACTTTGCGTATCGTCACAGAATTATTTGCGCTCGGATTTGGCTAGATAACTGCTGCAGATCGATTCGGTCAATGTTGACACGAACCTTTAAGGTTATGACAGACTTAAAAAAATCACTATCACATGAAAGACAAAAAATATATTTTAGGTTTAGTTTTGAAAAGCTTGACGTTAGATTTGGTCCAATGAAACTATGCATGCGCCGGCGCCGAAGCAGCACTGCGGGCGATCGGCGACACGGTGACATGCGCGCCATGCTAATTGGCCTGTCGCCAGCCACATGTGCGACAATTATCCCTTACAAGCTATTAGTGAGATGTATGCGGAAACGGATGTTTAAATTGCATCTTGAGAAGAGATAAGAAAGGTTCCGTTTGACGAACGACGCGGCCTGTAGAGCCGTGTGGGTGGATCACTTTTGAAAGTTGCAGTACAAGTTAGGTTCATCGTAATTGCTTTACTTCAAACCAGATTTTAAGGCTTTTATTAACAAGGTTCCATATTCCTTTGTTACAGAACGACCGTATCACAAAGTTGAAGATCGACAACAACCCATTTGCAAAAGGATTCCGTGCATGTGGCCAGTCAAAATGCAAGCGGAAAAGCGTAGAGCCCACAGCTGAGAATGACAGTGCAAACACAGAGACTTCCGAACCCAAACGGCCTTGCTCCGACGCCGCATCATCCTGCTCCGAAGAGGGCAGTCTCAGGTCGTCGTCACCGAGATCGCCTCCATTAGTCGAGTCGCCAACGCCAGTGATCGCGCCGCCCGAGAACGTGACTCCTCCCCCGGCGTTCTACCCCCCTGAGCTCCAGTATATTAACCCTTTACACATGCCCGTGCCATTAGGCTTGTGGCCTGGCAGTCACATACCCGTGGGATTCTCATGGGGCCCTGCTATCCCTCCCCCGCGCGCCTCTTCACCCCCTCCGGCGCCCGCGCCCTGCCGACGTCTCAAGAGCTTTACTATCAGCGCGTTGCTCGGAGAAGGCTGATTAAATATAAAACGCTGTTTTGAAATCTAGGCGCTACGGGCCCAATACGCAATAGCTACTTAACGAAAATTGTATTGTTATTTAATGATGTTTTCTGAGTGATGCATATTTTAGCGCAGGCTACCTACCTCGTAGTTTTATTTTGTTTCGTAGATAAAGACAGATCTTATATTGTTGTGATAAAAGTGCCTTAAATATTAGACATTAGGTTTTAACAATGGTATATCCGCAGATAAGTTATAAGAAATGTTGGTCTGAAAATATTACAAAATGATAATTTTATTTTAATGCGAAGTATAACAAACAGCAAATAAATAAACAAAAATTTTGAAAAAAAAAGTTTCCACGCCTTTTCGTTTGTTTCCACTAGTTTCATACATTGTATATGGTAGGTACTACGTTTAGTACGTTTGCCACTAAAAAAGAAGTAGTAAGATATAAAATATATATGATAGACTGTAAGGTATTTATGATATGTGCCTCTGTTTACATATTTAACATCTTTATGTAAATATTGCCCGAAATAAATGAATTTATTATACTATTATTAATACCAACACATGCTGGCATAAAATATATTTAAAACCTTCCCAGAAAAGTAAAAAATCTCGACAATCGCGGCAATTCAATGGAGCTAACTTTATAATACTCGAAATGATAGATAATACTATCGTATTGATGATGCCTAAAATAATGGCAACAAAGACAAAGGAATAATATTATGTGGCACCTGAGCATGTTTTTTTTTCTGGTCCGGCTTTACTTGTAAAGTTAATAATATTAATTACTATAATAATTTAAATATTATGATGCAAATTATTATTGTATTATAGACTGTTAAGTGTAGTTAGATATAGTTAACTGCTAAATTGTTATTTCTTAATTACGATACTATTATTACGATAGCGTTTTATTTGAGTTGTAGATCATATATTAAAGTGTAGATAATGTAAATATGAAGATATTTTCAATACATTTTTATCATGTGTACAATGTTGTTTTATTTATTATTGTCTAGGTAAGTATTACGTATGATTGAAAAATCGATCTTTAGGGAATAGTTATTTATTTAGACATTCATTGTAATCCTAACAAATAACTAAAAATAATCCGTTCTATTTGCTAAACAACCTATTCATGTGTTTGGTGCATATTTTATTTATATTAACTATAAATAGATACTACTTTAAACAAGAAAGACACAATTATACTGCTATACATATTATTTTAATAATAATATACTACAACACACATTTAGGCCAGGGATTCTATCTCAGTGAGAAGAACTTGCTCTTGACTATGCTGTCATCAGCTGCAAGTATAGGCTAATAAGAGTAAATAAATAATTAGTAATTAATTACCCGAGCAAACTGCATTTACCTAATTGCTTTTAAGAATTTTATATGGATGGACAAAACTAAATTATAAAATATGAAGTACAAATCTTTGTAGGAACTTATTTGACTTAAATACCAACCAATTATGGCCAAGCTAAATGTCATCAATGCCAGATAAACTCCTATAAATGCAATAGATATAATAATTATGTTTTGTAAATATTTTTATACACTTAATATTTACTATTTTAGTTTAGTTTGCACACCAATAACACTTAAAGTTTTAAAAGGCCATTGGAAACTAGAAACTTATTTGCATATCATAGAAGAGATAGAAACAGTGGTGGAATCTAAATTAAATTACTTTAAATTATAATTTCAGATTTTATAGCTTTGGAAGACAGTTCAGATTACAATAGCAGAAAAACACTAACAGAAATAAAATTAGAGTCATTCATTCACATTAGGTAATCTTTAAGCCAATTCTATCCTGCTACCAAATTTTGAAGTTCAGATGTAAGTTCTTTTACATCAATATCCTTCTTGCCAGATGAGGTGGAGATTGGAGCACTAGACTCTCTGTTGCAAGCCTTCTTGTGAACAAACCAATGCAGCCGCTGACATTCCCTGTCACAGTATTGCACAGATTTACATTTAGAACATTTCTTTGCTGGTTTCTCTTCACCACAACTGCTGCAGTAAGGAATGGCATCCACAAACCCACGCTGGCCATTGATAGTGCAACTTATCACTAACAATGCATGAGGCGGATCTTTACTGGTCAGCGAAGACACCATCTGGTGGAAAGTAGTGCACTCTCTGTAAGGGAACTCTCTTATGCAATCTTTTAAGAATGAATCCATCAAGTCCAATGAAACTCCGTCTTTACCAGGTTTCAACAATTTCTTCGCAAATACTTCAATGATGTTTTTCTCTTCTTTATCTGCACTCGGTTTTTGTTTGTCTTTCACATTATGAATTTCTCTTAGAAGATATCCGAGGTAGTGGTATTTAAATGCCATCACTTCGTTGGTTTCATTTCCTCTAGACATTTCTCTTTTACAAAGCATTTCCATGACTTTGCCACATTTATCTGCATTTTCAAGAAGCCCAGGTATATGTTGTACATTGAGGGCCAGTCTCACGGGATGGATGTTGACACCCAACACAAACTTATGCAGTGGGTCTACTAAGAAAGCTGGCAAATGGCCCTCAGGTTGCTGGCCTTGTGGGACGGAGTAAAAGGCTATTTCACTACGAGGAACAAAGTTATTAATAGTAGCAACAGTATGGTGGTTACCAACAAACGCAGCCATCTGTGCAGCAGTTCGACCGACAGAATTAGTGTTTTGTGCTTTGGCACCAGCATCCAGTAGCAGCTTGCACACTTCAGAATTACCGGATAATGCTCCAAAATGAAGTGCTGAATAGTTGTATTCATGATTACCGCAGTTGACATTCGCACCCTGGAAAATAACAAGCCTCTAATTACTATTGTAATGATCACGAGGACAATTAGAAAACGTTTCGAAATTTTAATGACCATCCATAAGAGGTTAGGAATATAGTTAGCTGGCACGTACAGTAGAGTAATTATCACTTACCCTATCGAGAAGCATTTGGACCATTTCCTTGCTGCCCTTATAAGCGGCGTGTTGGAGCGCAGTCATGCCATTTTCATCAAATATATCGACACTCCCCACAAGCTGACTAAGTATTGTCTTGAATTCTGACAAGTCGCCTTGGGCTATAGAATCAAAAATAGTCTTCTCCTTAGTTGGATTGTCTTCTTTTTTAGATTCCATTTTAATTTATACTATTTTGGAGTAAATATCGAACGCACAAATCGCAAACAGCAGCAACTTGTTCAAGCAGAATTTACGTTCTGTCAAAATTGACAGTTTTAGGGTGACCATATAAATCATTTCCAATTCGCCTCTTTGAGGCAGATATGATCATAATATTTTGAAACATTTGGCGTTTAGTCAGGTCCGGCGCACTCTGCGCGAGCTCCAGCAGCCAGAATGTATCTACGCCGGGCGGCCCCATATCTGGGGCCAGTTAGTAGCAAAAACGCGCGCGCTTGTGAGGGCGCTATTATTTAGTCTGTGGTAATATGGACTCTCGCGGCGCGGTCTTAAGGTGCATTTTGTTTTAATACGAGCGCAACGAAAAGAAGAGTGCGCCTTCTGCACCTAGTACTATTATATAATCTGTGGTTTAGTCTACAAGAAAATACTTAAACGTTTCCTACCTGGACAAGCCTAAACATGGTATGTTATCTGCCCCCCATGGGAATATTTTTGGGAACTGCCGGTCAAAATAATTGCTGTGTACTAAAAGGCTATCTTGTATATCGATCTGCGGTTTTTCGTAGATTTTTGCGTCGAACCGCGGGCGGCGGCCACTATCTGCTAATTATAAAAAGAAGCAAAAATTACCAAAATGACAGGAATCTGCTACAAATAGCAACACCAGTTAGTTAGGCAGGTGATACTTTTTTTATTAGGTATAAAAAAGAACAAGCAGCATATTCCTTGCCATACAGCCTAGTCTTCAGTAGAAAACACATACTGTCAATCATACAAAACACAAAAACTAGCTAGAAAAGAAAAGGTTCAGTTTCTTTTAATGCCATCTACTACACATATATACGCACGCCCGCCATACCTTTTTTTTAGATGATCAGACTATTCGTTCAGAAATTTTTGGCAAAAATTACTCAAAAATTTTTGGTAGAAGTTGCCATCAATAAAAATAGAAAATTACCGGATATAACTAGTGACATCTTGTGTAGTGCATGTCATTAGTAGATCTAGCGGGAAAATATAAAAGTTTTATTTTATTTTCTAACAAACCTGTGACCAAAGCTAAAAAACCGATTAATGCGCTAGAAAAAGTGACTTAGCATAAGAGATTGAGCGTAGACACTTGTGGCATTTACCTACTGTATTTTTTAATATACTTAGACGGCGGCGACCAAGGGTGTTATAAATACTAGTATAGTACAACATCCTTGGTCGTCGCCGCTTTGGGTTTATGTAGAGGTCACTAAATGAATCGGTTAAGCAGAAATATGATATTTTAAATAATACTCGAATAGTCAGTAAGTATAAACTAATTTATTTAAAAAAATCAATAGTCACAATGGCTGGTATGACTATTGACCAATCACGTATAATAACATCAACAGCTAAATGCAATGATACATTTTTATGCAAAGAGTAAGTTCATAAAAGTTTTCTAACATTGATATTTATTTTTCGTAAATACTTTTCTACAAGATTAGGGAGAATTTATGAAAAATTTAAATATTACGAAGAATTATAAGCGTAAAATTAGGTATACCGCACTCTGTCCTGAGATAGTAATATTGAAAGGTTTAACTAACTGTTGTTGCCGTATGTGGAAAATATTTAAACAACCACGTTAAATATTATTATAATGATAAATTTAAAAAGTGCTGATTTGCTGTAAAATTCATCAGTCCGCATTGCCCAGGACGAAGTGATGAATATTACTAGTTTTTAAACATAATTTTAAAAATGGAGCGTTTTTTAAACATCTCATGCTATTAGACACAACATTTAGATTTAAAAGTTTAACACTTATCTTATTACATATAGCATAATAATAATATGAGTAATATTAAAAATAAAGGTGGGTAAGTATGTGGGTATATGAACCATTTGTTATTACCTACTTACATTTGATGTATCAAACTAATTCTACTGTTTCTATTATCTACACAGCATTTCTTTGTTATTTTCTCTTATATCTATAAGTTATGTTATAATAATACTAAATGTTAAAATTAATCTATGACTATAGTTTTTCTATCTATAAACTTTTTAAAAGTGACAATATTTTATTTTATAATAAAGAACTCTCTTTGAAATAATTCTGATAGATATAGGTACATTTAGAAAAACTCGCTTTGACTACATACTACATATACTCGTACAGTTAGATAAGTTTGCGACTTGATATTCGATTAAGATATAAATACTTTAGTACGTTTTATGTCAACGTTTTCTTAACTAAGTATATGCATCGATACACGTTCTTTGAATATTATATCTACACATAATACATTGATTATACATTAGGTACCTAAACTACTGTATCCAATTTTATTGGGAGATAGCATTATGTAAATGAGGGTTAGGTCACTTGGCGGGGCTTGGCCCAATACGAGGTAATTTGTAACTAAACTTTTGTTCCAGATGCAAACAGCAAAGTAATTATTGTTGAATGGGTCAGTA
The DNA here is from genome assembly GCA_948473455.1 of Teleiodes luculella. Taxonomy (NCBI): domain Eukaryota; kingdom Metazoa; phylum Arthropoda; class Insecta; order Lepidoptera; family Gelechiidae; genus Teleiodes; species Teleiodes luculella. The sequence goes on along the minus strand of OX419586.1, from coordinate 5,412,925 downwards.
AGCGTGCTTATACGGTAATTGTTCCAGCATCAACCTTCTATTTGATTACATCGTTAAACTATAACACTACCATGCTAACACTTCGACTGGTTTCTGAATTATTATTCTTCACAACATTTTTTATTATACTTCCCATACATTTTTTAAATGCTAAGCTTATGTTTAATAATAATCTTAAATGTTTATAATATTTCTAATAAGAATGAATGCTAATTAGAATGCCTAGGAAGTTTAGTATTTTTTAAAAATCCAAACTACTTTACATTCTAGAAACTCTCTCATTTTCTCATTCATTTATTTACACCACAATTTTTAAATCATTTACATATTTTATGATAATGTATTTATTCGTTTAGATATATAAGTTGACACTAAAGGTAAATTAAATTAGATAAGTTGATTAGATGTTGTGCCAAGTGTAAGATATAAATACATAATAATATACTGATTCTACTTACCACAATGTACTACGACAGGTAACGATACTCAACCGCACATTTAGAAATCCTAAGTTACGACTACAACATAAAATTCACTACATAATTAACTTAAAAACTACGAAGAAATCTCTAATATTACTCTCCTTGAAGAGATTCAGAGGAAAGACGTTACATTGTGGCACCATTGTGGTTACACATAGTACACGTCGAAGGAGAGTTGTGCTCACACTAGCGCCGGTTGAGCCGCGAGCGGCGGCTGCGTTGGGGTCGTCGGGGTGGTCACAGCTGACGTCAATCTATAATAATAAATAATAATAATAATATGTGGGACATCTCACACACGGCCATCTAACCCCAAACTAGGCATGGGTGTCAGATGGGTGTCGGATTAATAAATTAATGCACATTGCAAAATATAATGTTCATTTCATCGCAATATGAATGTATTTCGAAAAGAATTAAATTCCATTTACAAACCAATTACCTCACTCCACCGCTCTCTGACACGACCATACCGTTGCGTACTGACGCTTTAGCAGCTTCCGTGTCAGCGTATGGAGTTGTAAGAATCCGTAAACGCTGAAAAATGTAAGATAAAATATCTATCTAGTATTTTCGCAGTTCTTAAACGAACCACTTAGTAAAAATAAATGAGTTGCTAAGCTAACAATACCTCAATGAAAGTGCCTTTTGTCGTCAGAATTTTGTAAATAGCGACCACCGGTATGCACATGACGCTGGATCCCGCAATGGCCCACCCGAGAGCGTTGGCCCAGCCAGGGTAGATGTAGTTTTCATATCGTAGAGGCTCGTAGTCCAGTAGTCCATAGACCGTGATGAAGAGCAGAAACGAAGGAGCAGCAAAACGCCAGCAGAAGCGCCAGTACACACCAGGGCGGAAGCCAATCATATCGCGGATGTCTTCACAAAACCGTTCGGTACCTAAAATTAATACTTACGGTTAAAATAAGACAGAAAAAACATAATTTGTGCCTAATAATATGTATATTATCTACGATTCTTACCATATATCCAAGACACAGCAATCGATTCAAAGAAAACAGCGATCAGAATTGAGTATCCGGCGGCGTATCGGTCCAAAAGTTGGAAGAAGTAAAAACCGCCTTTAGTGCAGGATGCCAGACCCACAAAGAAGTAGAGAGTGAAGAGACAAGCCACGAATATCTCACGGTGGCGTCCGATTGGTGGAAACTCATCACTCAGTGCCGTTATGATTGCTTCAGAACCGCCGAACTGAAAACGTGAAATATTAAAATCTTTAAATGTTGGTCTTCTTTTATTCATATGGGAATCCAAAAGTATAGGAGACGAATGAATTTAATTTTGAATAAATGATATTTTAAATAAAGCACAAAATTAAATTCAACTTAATTTAAGTAGGATGTTTCCGCATGATGTTTGACGTCTCTAAATTTAAGTTGACAATCACCTGTCCCTTTTCGTTCTTAAGAACTTAAAAGGGAAATATGGTTATTAAATTTAAGTTAGAGCGTAATAATATGAAGAATCGGGCCCAATGTAAATCCGATTAACCTTATTGTTACGTCGAGTTAGTGATTCAAGCGTAGCGCGTAGGTAAATACAAACGTGTTTTATTGATCTTGAAAGTAACTTAGCGGCACTACTAACCGCCCGACCGTCTAAAATTGAGTTTTTTTTTCATAAGATCACTTTTATTTTGAAGTGCATTAATGTAGCAAGGCACGTTTTACTCGTACATACTTACAGAACTATCCAATCCAAGAGTCAACAGCATCATGAAGAATATCAGCGCCCAAAAAGTAGAGCCAGGCATGGTCGCAATAGCCGCCGGGTACACCACGAAGACGAGGCCCGGGCCTTCCGTAGCCACATCCTGCACATCCCTGCCTGACGCATAGGCCATGTAGCCGAGGACGCTGAAGATTACGAAGCCGGCGATGAAAGACGTCGCAGAGTTGATAAAGCTGGTTAGCAAGGCATCCCTAAAAAAATAATAATTTTGTGAATATCACTTACGCTTTAAATGTGACAGTGATACTTACTGTACTAATTAATAAAGTTTGTGTATTCGAGTTAATATACTCTTACTTGTAAACGTTGTTATGGTATTTGTTGTAAGAAGCATAGGCCAAAAGTACTCCAAATCCTGGTCCAAGGGAAAAGAAAACCTGAGTAGCAGCGTCTACCCAAACCTGAAACAATCACGCAAATGAGAAAAATCCACCTAATTATTTACTGACAGGCCTAATTGAATTGTGGCAATGTTTAATACTTACCTGTGGTTGTGTGATTGCTTCGAAGTTCGGATTCAAGTAATATTGGATTCCCGTCGCCGAACCAGGCAGGGTGATACCGCGCACTAACAAAATTAGCAAAACGAAGTACGGAAACAATGCCGTGAACCAAACCACCTGAAAACAGCATTGAATATTAAAGATCGTTCTGACGAATAAATAGTTAAATGTAAAACTAAACGACGAAAAGTAAAACTTGAGAACGAAATTTTACAAGATATATTTTTTTAATTACTTCGCAGCGTGGCGTGACATTTCTTTTTTGATGAGTGTTTTAGAAAATAGAAAAAATTATCAACCCTTTTAATGGTTATATCCACAGGTTATATCTATAATTTCTCGAAATCTAAAGTCGCAATTCGAACCTGCCTGTGGAAATAATCCATCAATAAAATGCCAACACATTTGAAGCAAATTACTTAATTTAAAAACAAATAACGGTGATTACTTTGCCAGAAGTACTAATGCCTTTCCAGAGGGAGAAGTAGCAGATAATGTAGACCGCCAGCAAACACAAAGCCATGTCCCATTTGACCGCTCCAAGATCGTGCAGACCATCGCTCCCGTGCAGCTCCAAGATAGCCCGGCTGGAAATGTAACAATCACTTACTTCTTCTGCTTACCGAGTGGGTTTCGAGGTTAACCTACCTCACAAACCCGGCTTTACGTGACTTCCGAAGCACGCAATCATCTTTCTTTTCGGACAATCAGGGTATTCAGACTGCAATGTCCTAACCAAATTAGGTAAAGTCTCACAAAGTAATACATATTTGTTCGACGGATCACCGGGATTTGATCCCGGAATCTTCGTGCTAGTAATTAACAGATCATGTACCTATACCCATTGATGTATTTATTAAGCGATACCTAAGTTAATTATAATTGGAAAAAGGTGAGTTTAGCTGAGTAGAGTTTTCTTCTAGCTAAGTAATAAAATGCGTAATAATGAAAAACATTACTTTTTTTGTTTTCGTTCCTTTACGGAATATAAATGCTTCTATTTATAAAGAGAAAAGGCACAAAATCAAAGGTCTGTTTTTGATGCAACGAGGCATTAAACTGTAAAAAATGTTTTTTTGTAATAAACCTGTAAACTTACTTAAAGTATTCAGATGCGGCGGAAGTAAAAGGAGTTGTTTCAGCTGAAGTGAGAGATGTAGCATTCTGGATGCGAGATTTGTTCACGTTATCTCTAAAAGCTTCGAACTGTAAATAAGAAATTACATTAGTATTTTGAGTTGTCAGGATGTATCTTAATTATAAATATGTATCGTAATATACTGGGTGGCGCAAAAGTACTGGCACTAAAGAAAATACTTTTATTTTTTTTATATGACATTTTCTGTCATTCTGTTGTTGAAAATTGTGTAGTGAACAAATGTAAAATACACTGAAAATAAACATGGACCATTTTACTCCCCAAGAACGTGGAATAAAACTTTGGACTTAGTGAGGGACGCTTTTCCAAGCCGAGTTATCTCTCGTTTTGGCGATTTGCCTTGGCCTGCAAGATCACCCGATCTGACCAGTCCAGACTTCTTTCTTTGGGGTTTTTTGAAATCTCGGGTGTATGTGAACAAGCCACAGACTCTCGCAGCTCTAAAAGAAAACATTCGTCAAGAAATAACGAACATATCGCAGGAAGTGTTACGGCAAGTTATGCAAAATGTCATAAATAGGGCTCAAATGTGTATCAACTCTGGAGGTCACCATTTAAAAGACATCATCTTTAAATCCTAATGGTACGAAATTTAATGGCACAAATATACATTTAAAAAAACCTAAATCTAGTTTTCTAATTTAGAAAAAATGTTATAGCTGAACCAAATAGGGTCTTTACTTTTGCGCCACCCAGTATTATTCGTCAGATAGGATAGGAGATAGGAGGTTGCAAACAGATGACATGTGTTTAAAATGTATGGACTACTTAAAAAAAAAGAACACTCAATCCACACGCGCATTAAAACAAAAGGACGAAAGATGACAAAAAGAAGAGGAAGAAGAAGAAAGAAAGAAAAAAAGATGGTAGGAAAAAGAAGAAGTGGAAGTTCTATACCTATTATAAAAATTATTACATTTTCTTTTCACACATACATAACATAGCATGAAATATAAAACTAAACTAAGTAAACCTTGTATTGTTAATAATGTGTTTTTTCATAATAGATTTTAATGCTGGGACGCTTGTGTTTGTAAAACAGGAGTTGTGTGTGTGTGTAGTACATAGAAACTATAACAGTGACGCCTGACCAGAAAAATAATAAGTCTGCTTCGTGGAGGCCACATTAAAGTAGTATAAAGTTAGTTACACTGTTTCATTTCTAATGTTTCAAGTCCGGCGAAGCTTGATCCCTCGTACTTTTTCGACTCAAGCATAAGGTAGGTCAATTTAAAAAAATCCATGTTTTTCTTTTTCTTTTCCTGGTTGGGGGTTTCTGTAATAAATACTCGCCGGTTTGCAGGAGGGCGTGTTCCACTCGTTCTCGCAATTGGTCCAGGGTAGCATGGTGGTGAATGATGCGAAGAAGAACCGCAGCGCCCACGCGATTATCACGTTGTAGTAGAAGTCCACGTAGAACGCAATCAGAACTACCGCGTAGCCGATCCCTGCCGCCAAATGGGATTTTCTTAGTTTAAAGTTCTATGCTCAAACTTAGGAAAAAAGCTTTACTTATAAAGTGTATGTTATTGGATCCAAGGATGTTTTAGGTACTATTGATTGGCTCTAACTTAGGAAAAAAAAAGCTAATCTAAGCTATAATCTTTAATTGTAATCTACATGGAACGTTTATCTGTCTTTCATTTAAAAAACTTGAATTTTAAATATATTGACGCAATTTGTAACTATTAGGACCTCTTTTTTGTGTTCAGGTGGTTTGTGACAATATGTTAATCGTATGATGCCAAAAGGCAAAAAAGAATCAGGTGCAAAAATTAAGCGTAATAAAACGTAATTTTATTTCTTTTAAATTACCGCTTCACAGAAATAATTACCTCACTAGCGTAATATATGTAGATATATTTTATACATAAAACTATAAACTGTTTTTTGCTGTAATGAAACCACGATACAAAATCGATTAATCAAGCTTCATCAGACCTGCGAAAAAGCAGCAAGCTCTACTCCAGAAATAGTAAAATATATATCAACTAATCTAGGGTTGGCCAGAGACACCATCAAACCTCAACCTAATACTTTAAAAACTATCACTAAAACCGTCGTCAAATAAATATAAATATCCTCACTTCACAAAAAAATACGTTTATCCTCTAAACGGATTCCCGACCACCTTTCCACTCCATTACCAATTTTATTTCTGCTCAAAAATCATATCGGAGTGAGCCACTCAGCGGGCGACGTGACAATCGGGTGAAATGAAATCAGAGCATAAGCCGGCCCCACAAATCTAGCGGAGCCTTTGAGAGCCGCGGCGTATGGAGCACTTAAGGGGAGCCGTGGAAATGGTGTCAATTATGGGAGTTAAGTGCGGGAGCCGGCGCTGCGCGGTCTCCAGTAAAAAGGTCATGAATTTTGAAGAATTTCTGCACCGCTTGAAGCTCGCAAACTATTGTGGATATTTATGGGTAGAGTAAGAGATGGGTAGAGGTAGAGTTCAGATATATGCAGCATAAAACATTCCAAGTAGACATACAAAAGATATTCGGGAGACGCAGTTTCGCATGTGTTTGCAGAATTACGTCGCAATATAGGTACAATAATAGATCACTACATATTATAAAACAAAGTCGCTTTCTCCGTCCCTATGTCCCTATGTCCCTATGTCCCTTTGTGCGCTTAAATCTTTAAAACTACGCAACGGATTTTGATGCGGTTTTTTTTAATAGATAGAGTGATTCAAGAGGAAGGTTTATATGTATAATACATGCGTAATAAGCCACAATAACCATTTTCCCGTGCGGAGCCGGGGCGGGTCGCTAGTATATAATAAAATTAAAAAAGGTTTTGGCCATTAAGAAACAAGTTTTTTACAATAATACGAGTAGGTATTTATTCTCAATTTATCTTTTTTAGATCGGTGTAAAGTAAGATTAACAAATTATATCACAACATGCTAGATACAACAGCAAGCAAAATGTTACTCGTATTAATGCATCGTTATTAAGTTTTAGTTAAATTAAGAAGTAGTTAAAATATGTGTTATATAACGCCAGTGAAATATCGGTGGAAAATTAACGAGCTTGAAAATGTATCAAAGTTTTTACGGTACCTAAATATCAAAGTTAGGTATTAAGTTTGAAACACGTATTATTCTAGTGCAAGCGAGTTTAATTCAACGCATTGCTCTTTTTATCAAAACAAATGAGTAAGGCGCATTAAAAACTCATCTATTATGTTACCATCTTTTGCACAGTGTACGCGAGAAACTGAAACCATTCATTAAAGTAAAGTAAATCAAAAGTAAAATGCAGTAAGTGCAACAATAACTCAAGATCGCCAGGACATTCTGCACGTGACTGAGTTACACAGCTATTCAACTAGAATTATAACTTCTACTCATGATTAATGTGCTCTCTGAACGTGGTGGGAGAACCAAAGACAGATGAATAAAAGGGGTGAAAAGAATAAGTCCAGGTCTATGGGTGAGACCCAGTTTGGTGTAGCGCTACGAATTTTCGTAGCATACTGCTACGGCGTAGCAGCATATAAGTGTTAATAATATTATAACTAAGGTACGGGCGCCAAAGAAGGCCCCACTTAAATTTTTAGATAATTTGTTTCCTTACTTATTTTTATTGAATTTAACAGATAAAAAACTTTCATTTTATTACCTTATTTTCTCCCTATTCATTATGTTACCTTACCACGTAGCGTGTTGAAAATAAAATTGAATATTATGTGGTTTTTACTCAATTTAACGGTTACTTACGTATTACAATTCTAAAGTTCATACATCTATTATATTACTTAAAGTTAAACATTGTAAACTTAGGTAAAACAATTGTTAGATTTAACGACTTTTATATATTTCAAAATTAGGCCCTTTCCCCTTAGGTGTTTTAAACTGGTGCCAGCTCCATGGAGAACAGCGGGATTAAACATGGTTAGTTAGTGGTGGGTGGTAGTTACCTTTGAAGAGGGGCACCAAGCGCCCCCAGCAGGTGATGGCGCCCTTGCGGTGGTACTGGCCCAGTGCCAGCTCCATGTAGAACAACGGGATCAGACAAGGTTAGTCAGTGGTGGGTGGTAGGGTAGTTACCTTTGAAGAGGGGCACCAGGCGCCCCCAGCAGGTGATGGCGCCCTTGCGGTGGTACTGGCCCAGTGCCAGCTCCATGTAGAACAGCGGGATTAGACAACGTTAGTTAGTGGTGGGTGGTAGTTACCTTTGAAGAGGGGCACCAAGCGCCCCCAGGAGATGATGGCGCCCTTGCGGTGGTACTGGCCCAGTGCCAGCTCCATGTAGAACAGCGGGATTAGACTGCGGTAGTTAGTGGTGGGTGGTAGGGTAGTTACTTTTGAAGAGGGGCACCAAGCGCCCCCAGCAGGTGATGGCGCCCTTGCGGTGGTACTGGGCCAGTGCCAGCTCCATGTAGAACAGCGGGATTAGACAACGTTAGTTAGTGGTGGGTGGTAGTTACCTTTGAAGAGGGGCACCAGGCGCCCCCAGCAGGTGATGGCGCCCTTGCGGTGGTACTGGGCCAGTGCCAGCTCCATGTAGAACAGCGGGATTAGACAACGTTAGTTAGTGGTGGGTGGTAGTTACCTTTGAAGAGGGGCACCAGGCGCCCCCAGCAGGTGATGGCGCCCTTGCGGTGGTACTGGCCCAGTGCCAGCTCCATGTAGAACAGCGGGATTAGACAACGTTAGTTAGTGGTGGGTGGTAGTTACCTTTGAAGAGGGGCACCAGGCGCCCCCAGCAGGTGATGGCGCCCTTGCGGTGGTACTGGCCTAGTTGCCAGCTCCATGTAGAACAGCGGGATTAAACATGGTTAGTTAGTGGTGGGTGGTTGGGTAGTTACCTTTGAAGAGGGGCACCAGGCGCCCCCAGCAGGTGATGGCGCCCTTGCGGTGACACTGGACTAGTGCCAGCTCCATGTAGAACAGCGTGATTAGACAACGTCAGTTAGTGGTGGGTGGTAGTTACCTTTGAAGAGGGGCACCAGGCGCCCCCAGCAGGTGATGGCGCCCTTGCGGTGACACTGGACTAGTGCCAGCTCCATGTAGAACAGCGGGATTAGACAACGTTAGTTAGTGGTGGGTGGTAGGGTAGTTACCTTTGAAGAGGGGCACCAGGCGCCCCCAGCAGGTGATGGCGCCCTTGCGGTGGTACTGGCCCAGTGCCAGCTCCATGTAGAACAGCGGGATTAGACAACGTTAGTTAGTGGTGGGTGGTAGGGTAGTTACCTTTGAAGAGGGGCACCAGGCGCCCCCAGCAGGTGATGGCGCCCTTGCGGTGGTACTGGCCCAGTGCCAGCTCCATGTAGAACAGCGGGATTAGACAACGTTAGTTAGTGGTGGGTGGTAGGGTAGTTACCTTTGAAGAGGGGCACCAGGCGCCCCCAGCAGGTGATGGCGCCCTTGCGGTGGTACTGGCCCAGTGCCAGCTCCATGTAGAACAGCGGGATTAGACAACGTTAGTTAGTGGTGGGTGGTAGGGTAGTTACCTTTGAAGAGGGGCACCAGGCGCCCCCAGCAGGTGATGGCGCCCTTGCGGTGGTACTGGCCCAGTGCCAGCTCCATGTAGAACAGCGGGATTCCGCCCACCACCAGCATGATGCAGTACGGCACCAGAAATGCACCTGCACCAAATAATGTAAGGTTGAAACGTCATGCCAAAACGAATCTTTTATTTTTGGCAGACAATGATCAATGAATGATGATGATGATGTATCTATACAATCAGATTTTCTATTTATTAATATAGTCGATAAAAGTGCAAAAACACGTAATTGTAATGCATTTTTGCTAAACCTTTGAACGTAATTTTAGATTTTAGATAAAATTAAATTATTTAAAAAACACATGATCTTTTAATATTATTTTTATGTTCTTAAACGTATTTCATACACGAGTAAGTGATTGTAAAAGAACCATAAAAAATAAACTACCTACTTACTATTATTCAATGCAGTATACCAGACGCTCTTATCAGAGCAATATTTACAAGTTTACTCTCTCGTTTGTCTAGAAAAAATATTGTACATTTGTTATTGGTCTGAAGGAATGAAAATGAAATCTAATACAAAGACATGGCAAGACTCTATTAACTTGTTATAAAATTGAACTTATAAATCAATCCGCTGGGAGTATTTTTTCACTCAATTTCCCCCAAAGAGTTCCATCTCCGTCGCAATCTGGATAGGTCGCAATTCCCAACAATAATTTCATATCGGTCCCGAGGGCGACGCAAATTGTTCTCTAATTGGCCTTTTAAGACACTCGCGCTTACTTTCAGCTCAGTCAGTCTCCTTTAAGAAACTTGGGCTAATTCTTCGACGTTCCTTTGTGAACTTATTGATCTGGAATACGGTTATACGACCGACGCGGCGACGACGCGTTTACTTGTTGGATATTAGATTATTTTGACATGATAGAGTTTCGATAGTTGAAATCGTGCTTTCATAAATTATAATATAATATAATAACGGAATAAAGAATGTTAGTGGCCGGCCGATAGGTATTTCTATGTAATATCCCAATGTTAAATTTATATATTTATGTCAATCCCGGAAAAGCATAGGGGGCGCACCCCAAATTGAACGGTAAAGAAAAATCATAACATTAATTTTAAAACAATAGTTAAGTGTAAGAGAAGTAGGTATATCTTGTCTGTTTTATTACTATTTTACATTGACAATCACACAAATAGCGGAAAGAGGTAACTATTTATGACATCTTCCCTCTAATCCACGCATGCACTGGAATTCCAAGAAACTTGGGCATTGAGTAACGAGTTCACGCGCCAATTGTTTAACGAGACATTTCCTTCGGACATCATTTTGTTCGTTGGTGGTAAGTACAACAAAAGTAAGTTCATCGTATAAGAAGGCAAATGTCAGAAGATGTTTGGTTTGTCAAATGAAAGAATAACAGAAGAGACCTAATGGCTCGAGTACCTTTTTGGAATGCTGGTCTAGTGCAGCAGATTGATACTCTTGGGCTACTTAGCTTAGGCATTCTAGTGATACAATCTTAATGTGCTAATATTGCTTCAAATAAAACCATTTTACTTATAGACACAAATTATCAAATATTTTGTGATAAAAATATTATATATTTATTATTAGGTCGAATAGGTTAACCTCGAAACCTAATCGACAAGCAAGTAAGCATGAATCTTAGAGCAAAGCGCGCTTTTTCCATTTCTCTGGATATAGTTGTCTTTTTTTTAGAGTCCTAGTTGCAAACCGAACCTGTAATAGCATTTTGTAAATTTTTGTAATATGCATCTCAATATCTCGAGATTATAATCATACGATTCCAATAACGGGCACCAAATTAAATCACGGTATAAATTTTCCAAAACTATCGCACCGCATCAATTTCAGACAAGCGTGAGTATCCTCTCGAGTATCGGGTGCATTATGATTCTGTGAGCGGGGATCGAGGGGATTTACTTTATTGCTGCACGCAACAGGTCCGCGGCTGTAAGGGACTTCCCTTGTAACCCCATAAGTCGGTCGGTAAGTTCCCCGCTCAGCTCGGATGAGAGGGCAAGACGGTGCCGGCTTTTACGTACGTCTTTGTCAAGTATTTGATGTGAATTGGACTGGAAAAGATATCATATTTTAATATATATGATGTGATGAAAATATTTCGTACTAGCTTTCCGCACCGCGGCTCCGCCCGCGTTAACAGGTTTTCCCGTGGGAAAGAAGTCTTTTCCTGCGGTAAAAAGAAGCCTATGTGTTATTCTGATTATTATTGTAAAGTTTCATTAAAATCCAGTAGTTCCAGAGATTAGCGTGTACATATAGACAGACAGACAGACAGACCTTTTTTTTTTTCAAAAATAGAATTTTTGTTTAAAATTACACTCCATTATTGAACAGTACCCCACCAGTCTGTCAATAAGTTCAGCTCGGTTGAGAGTGCCAAGCATTTGATGTGAATTATGTTAAAATTAAGGACCGGTTATCCAATTTAATTTGTAAAATTTGATATAACTCCGTTGAGAACGTTCTACGTAAGAATACATGATAACAACTATGGTCGTTATCATTTATTCTTATGATGATTTGTATGATTTTAGTTACGGAATTGCACAACGAATTGTCGACAGAACAAATTCACCAACTAAACCAAATGATACTAATTTATTAAGCCCTTAATTTCAACCCAATCTCAATTTACAAAAGCTCAAAGCTCGATTGTATAATCGGCTTTAAAAATCGATTTGCGCAATAAATTCCTGTGTCCCTTAGAGCCCGGGACCGGTGTAGTTGGTAATAAAATAAGGAGTACTCGAGAGGCTTGGGATGATTGGGTATTATCAGATTTATGAGGAGGAGAGTATTAAATCATTCACCGGAAGACCTTTGTCTAAATCGTTCTGCAATCGAGTATTTATTGGTAGTTCAATACTCTAACAGAACATTATTTATTTGTGTAATTCCTGAGCCCGGTTTGCCAAAGAAACATTTAAAAAGTTTTAAAGTACCATTGTAAGCAAATATAATAAAAATATAAGGGGTTTTTATGGAAGCTTCCTTTGAACGGGGTTCTAAAACATTGAAAATGGCACTGGAAAACTCTACTGCAAATTTATTTCAAATTGCAACAAACTTTAGACAATAAGTAGGGTGCTTGCACCAATAGTTGACCATCTCAGCAGATTTCAAATTATAAAAAAAAGAAGTCGTATTTGTTTACTATTCGACGTTACGTTTTGCCTCGTGACAACTAATTATCTGTTGAAACTGTCCTTGTGAATATTAATGTTAATTACTTTAACATGGGTGCAAAATTTCAATATCATACTTGAAAAAACTGAAATGTACCAATGACCGGCTTTTTTTCAACCAATAGGAAGCAACTTCCGGATGTCAATTGACAAACGTTACTTTGCCATGATAAAAATAAAATAAAAACTATCATACAATAAATAACCTCATGATTTAAAATATATTTTTTACGTGGTGGTCAGCTTTAGGTGCCTGGTCAGCTAATGGATTACTAAGGATTCCACCAAATCCACCCGTAGTTTATAGTACTTTGAGTATAAAAAGGCAATTCCGCACCACATCCAGTACATGAGATTCGTAGAGTAACCTCAGCGAATACTTAAAAAAAATATCCTTGGATTAAGGGGCCTACAGGAGCTAAGTGGCGCCATCACCCTTTAAAAAGTGGATGGAAAAATAGCAAAAAGAGGCCGTTTTCTGCAATTTTTCCATCTATATCTTAGTAGTTAACTTAGTGCGTGATATAATAAATAAAGTTAATAGCTTCTATATATCCTCCAGAACACCGTCTCGTTCTTCGCCGTTCTAGATTTTTGGAATAATGATTATTTTTCCAGTTATTATTTTTTGAAGGGTGGCGGCACTACTTAGCACCTGTAAAAATAAAACGGTTCTATATAAACTACGTTTTTGTTTTCGCCGTAGCTGCAATTACGTTATCAATCATGTAATACGGTAGGTACCGTACAAAAATAAAATTAAATGCATGCTTATATAATACCTATTACTTCCATGCATAAAATATTCGATGATACATATCATAGATACAGAATTACATAACACCAGACATCATAGATGTAATACCTATTATACATATAGTAATAATAAGTATGATCCCTATGCTTATGATCCCTACGCTCTTAAGGTCTACCTCTCATACGTCAGAAGTATGATGGATGAGCCATGATGGAGTGACTCTACCCGGCCTACCCCATCAGTTAGCTTACCTACATTCAACTAGAACAAACCCGAGTTAGTTACGTACATATATCATAGTACGAACGAACGGTTGTTTGAACTTTAGCTCCATATTCAAAACTCTTCATTGAATATTTAAATGTTTAAGTTGATAAGGAAAAATAATCGTTAAGAATAAATCGGACTTAAATTCAGATTAGCTATGGCCACGCAATATCAATGATAATCTCGCTTTTGAAATCTTAATAGCCCAGTAGTAAAACGATTAGGCGTACTGTTTGTTATGAAACTCTGTGACGTTGATTAATTGAATTTTATAGTTCTAGGACATTTTTCTACGACATATAATCTGTTTTAGCGCTAAAACATATTTACCTCTTTTCACTAGTACACTTTTTGTATTTAATATTTACATAAATTTAAATCATACATGCTAGAGGCCTTTAAAATAACAATAAATAGCTTTTAAATTGTGTAAAATAGCCCTATTGCTATGAAAAGGCTTTCATAAAGCGACACTAAATAAATTTCCGGTGGCAATCTCCCTAGCAAGCCACTCCAGATAGTGGTCCTCAGATGTCGGGAGATATTCACAGGGTCGCATGGCGATCTGAATATTATTTCTCAGAAATATTGGAAAGTAAGATTTTCTGGAACATAGTGACAAAGGCAATTGTGGTGAAAAATAATAAATGATGTAAAATAATACGAAACAATAAGCAATGGCTCAAAAAAGTCTAAAAAAGGTTGTATGCGTCCACTGACAAACCCACAGACAAACCTATTTATTGTAAATGAGAGTATTATTTAAAATAATTCGTCAACAGCTCATACATGTCCCCACCGAGGGGCTAGAGCCTAGCCTGATACCAGGGCTGGTTGGTCTTCAATATTCTTCTTCGGCTTCTATATATCCTACAGCACCCCAACTCCAGTTCTGTGGACCGGATTTTTGAAAAATTGATTATTTCCCGAGTTATTATTTTTTAAACGGTGGCGGCGCCACTTAGCGTGGTAGAGCCCCTTAAGCAATAGCCCTAGCTCCACCTCTGTCACTGACGTTTAATTTGATTTCGGGTCGATCGGCCGCGCCTAGATGACCTGCCTCCGTCTCCATTATCTTATTACCCTCTCCCATTATTACGTTGCGACTAATTTTCCTGCATCGAGCAGCTAACGAAGTTTCTCAGTGTAAAGGCATGTTCTGATAGTCAATTACTGACTCATGGGCGGCAAAGGAGCGGACGCACTGCGAGGATGTAATTAGTGACGCTGAACTTTGTTTTGCACTTGAATGATCGTGCAACTTGCAGGGTCAAGTTTGAGATTCGTTTTACGCTTGACTGATGTGTCGCGACGGCAACAAGTGATACCTTTTAGTGTTGAAAATATTAAAAAATAATATATGCTATAACTGTGAAAATATGTTCATGTGGGGATTTACGGAGAACCCAAATTTGGAGTGTGTGTGTGGGACGGTGCAGTCTATGGCCCACCTAGTGTCCTGCCCTACTTGCCCTGCCACCTGCTCGCAGCAGGACCTGATGGATGCCACAGATAATACAGTTGAAGTAGCTAGGTTCTGGGCCAAAACTATCTAAGGAATTTGTCATCGACACGATAAGAAGAAGACTGTGAAAGTTTGTCTGTGTGTTAAGCGCGTGTCCAGAAATCTTTAATGAGATTTTTTTTACATTAGACCCTGTAAGTTTATAAACTCTTTATAAACCAAATTTGGTAGCTAGATGGATCAGGATTTTGTTCTTGCGCTATTTAACGGTTAGAGCTAATAACTATTTATTGAAATATTTAGTTATTCAAATCTTTTCTCAAGAAATAAACAAGAACCAGCTGATTATTCCTGCACAATTCCTTAATAAAAAGCAAAAAATTCTTCTGAAGTTTTAAAATACTTTTTAAGGTTCGAGGACTAAATTCCCCGAATCAGATAAATTTTCTTTCACTGATATTAAGTCAGACGTGAATCAAAAGGAGAACTGAGCACTACGCTGAACTGAGTCCAAGAACAAATTCAAGTTTCTTCGCAAGTGCTATATGAGCGAAGTACCGAAGTGCCAACAGTACAAAGGCGGCGGAGGATCTGTCAGAAGCAGCTCATTTGCTTGGTTCCGGTTCGCAGCCCGGCCGCGCCTCCAGCTACTCATTTCCTGAGCCGCAAACACGCATCGCATCTTGTCTGACATACGTCAACCACCACTAATATTCAGCAAATTGCATTCGAAAATATAAAACACATTATTTACTATAGCTTTAAAATTATTATAATCATTCAATTAACTATACTATAAAATAAGCTCGTTATATAGTTAAGCAACATTAGTACGGACGGAGTACAACAGCAAATAGAGTCACATTGATTCCAGCATTCCTATTACAATTTCGTCTTGTCCTAATTTTCACAAACTTTCACTATTGTCCTCCTGTGTACAATTGATTCGTTCTGTTACTAAGGGCGCAAGTGAATCGGTGAATAGGTACTTTAGGCAGTTTTTTTATTGAAATAATTCAGGTGTAATGAACAGAATAACGGCAGTTTTTGTAAGTTACAAAGATATGGGCAGACTTCTTTTCTTTATCTCTCTTTTATATGTATAAATTTACATTTATTATGCATGATACGTAAGTATGAATTGGAAAAATTATGAAATGAAATATGTTTTATTCGAAGTAAGATTTTACAAATCACTTTTCGACGTCGACGACGACGACTACGACGTCGAATTAAAAATCAACACTATACAGTTTTTTGGGATCAAACTGACGCTGGCGCCTCCCAAATGAGGAGCGAAGGCCATTACGCCACCGATATTTAAAAAATCGGAGTACAGATATTGCAAAATATCACATTGTTGAACTCTATAAATTCCCTTTTTCTCGCCATATATATTTTACAAACTGTAACTCAATCAATCAACCTAACAATATCTAGTCTAGGTTTCTATTTCATCCTTTCACAAGCGTTCATACCATTCTGAGTGACCATAGACGCATGAAAGCCGTCAATTAGAAGCGGCAGGTGTAAGAGAAGAGCTCTCGAGCCGCTCGGAACAGTGCAGCGAGCACAAGGCGATTGTTAACCGACTATTACGGCACAAGGGCTCTCTCCACACTCCTGCGCCGCATGTAGAACGCAATCAACCGCTGATTAATCCGTGAGAACGTCTGCGCCTAGGGGGAAACTTAAGACTGGAATCTGAAATTGTTATGGTTCTGTTTGAGATGTTTGGACCTCCAACGGATAGGTATTACAAATGTATCAGCTGCTAAGGCAAGTTGCAGTAAGAATAGGATAGAAATAAAATATAGAAGTATAGTAATCGATAGTAACTTCAAGTTTTAATATAATCATGTAGTACGACGAATATAATTAAGAATGTGTGGAAACTTTAGTGGCTCATGCATTACCTATTTATTTACTGTTGTAATCATGTTTTATTTTAAGCTGTTTTCCACAAATAAATAAAAATAAAATAAGCAATCGGCAAATCGGTTTAGATATAAGTACCTACCATTCAGCAACGATTGTGAAAGGGAAAAAAAATGTTACATTCAAGTTCTGCGTCAATAATTCGATGGGCAAATTGAAATGGGAAATATATTATTTTGATAATTCTACATGCATAGTATCACTTATTGAATAGATCACAGACTAACGAGTAGAGCGAAGTGCTCTGATTTTCCTAGCTCTTTGGAATAGATTCAGAACCACCATAGAATAGGAATTTAGAAAACAGTAAATGCCCATTGAAGGAATGTATCAAAAGAGTAGAGTCGTGTATTTGGTACTATATAGATAGTGTTGCCAGTACATTGTGCAAGACGAAGCCCGGAAGCCAGTCCTCAATGAGCGGCGTGAGTGCTACTTAGCGCTATTAGCCACTCCACATCATCTCGACGAGAAATCTTCGCGGGAAAACTAATGATCCTGAGGGGACTGGTGTATCAGGATTATAGTTTAAGTTCACGTTCGAAATAATAAAAAATATGTACAAAAGAAGGCAGACAGGCGTATAAAAGCGGCACGTTTTAAAGTTAGTTTTTATCAACAAATTCGTTTTAAGTAGTTTCCTTTGTTCATTATGGTCTTCAGTTTCCAATATCACCAAGAGCCATTTTAATGTTATGATCAGGTACTTTATGATTATGAAGTTGATTGATATTCTTAGGTTATAGTTTTAAGGGTACCTAAACTCTTTTTAGTTTTGTAATTATTGTAATTAATGGCTTCTGATCACATATCAGGCGGTGTATGACAATTAATAAGTGATCGTGTAATCACAATTATCGTTTTCATTAAAAGGTCAAATTTAAATATTTTTACATTGACTTTGGACGGAATGGAAGAGCGGGTAGAAAATCTGACAGGAGTTTCATATTCGAGCGGCAAAAACCTCTGTGCTAGGGAATTATTATTATAACTGTAATCATAAGTAACACTACTAATAGAAACCAGAACATACTCAACTCAAATGGTAACTATTTGGTACTACTAAATCAAATTGTATATAATACCTAATAATTTATAATTTTAAAAGATGCAACGCCTGTGGAGTTTCTTCCGGCGAGTTCTTCTCCACAGAAGACAGCCAAATCGTGAACTCGCCTCAACGTCGAAAAATGATTTGTAAAATCTTACTTCGAATAAAAACTTTCTGAGCTTTGAACTTAAAACGAATACCTAGATGTAAAATTGGACTCACCGCCGCCATTTTTGTAGCAGAGGTAGGGGAAGCGCCAGACGTTAGCCAGGTCGACCGCGAACCCGATGACTGAGAGCAGGAAGTCCACCTTCTTGCCCCAGGTCTCGCGCTCCTGCGGCGCTCCCGGCGTCGGCGTCTTCAGCGCCATCCTACTGCCCACGCGCAGCTCGCCGCCCCAACCTGACAACATAGCAAAATGATCCAAATCAAATCAAAAATAAAAATGATATTACTACTACCCGTAAATTTTTCAATTTATACTCTAAGCTACTACCATTATATACTTTTGCCTTATAAACAAAACCTTTTAAGGGTCACAAGACTATAAATACTAAAGTAAGTAACACACTATAGTACTTGCGACATCTTTAGGTAATTTCCATCTATAGAGGTAGTTTTTATCATTTTATCCACACTTATTTATTATGCTTTTTCATGCCTCCCGCTTAAAATTCAAAATACAGCACACGATAGCACCATGTAAACGTTTCTTATCGGTATTTTTATGGAATAAAAAACGTAATTGATTAAATGGAATCGCCAATTTGTTGAATTAAGTTATATGTATAAGACTAAATTCCGCAAGTAATGTTATTTCTATGAGAGAAAAGTCGAAAAACTTAACAACTATGACAAATTCGAGCTGTTTTTTTAAACCGTAATTTATTCTAGAATAATCACATTTTATTATAGCCCTTTAAAAAGAAAAGGCATAAGCTCTAAATCACACAGTTTTTTTTTAACTGACCTATGCTCATGTCGAAAAGGTATGACCAATCAAACTTCACCGGACTTGATTGAACAACGCGCTCGTCACCGGTTCTTGCCAACACAGGTACATTTACTTACATTCTTAGTTGTCATAACTTCAATTTATGTTTTAAATAATAAAGTAATGTTGGACACTCCAATGAGCCAAGGAGGATTTTGGCCACTTACAGCACTTGACCTTTGCCGTAATTAACTCTCCTGAGTCGAGTCACCGCGTCCTCCATTGGACAGGCGCTAGGCGTAGCGGCCCCTAATGAAGTGACAAATGTTGGTGCCGTGACGGAGGGCGCAACGGCAGGGTTCACACACTATGAATTTTATTACGGGAAGTTCAGAGCTAAACGATAAATCAATCAACATCTTTGATGTTTCTAATGTTTCTAGTCCATATTTTTCGAACATTCGAAAAATTATTATATGTATGTATGTTTAAGTAATTATTCGAAAAACACTCAGAGCCAATCTCGTACGCGCATTTCACTTTTGAAACTGATAAGGAGGAAGGGCTGTTGATACGAAATATTACTATGGTGTACGTTTCTTTTATCTATACAGTCAATAAAAAAATATTTGACAGTCTCTTTACTTACATCACATATCTCTCCTTTATTGCTTTCGTGAGGTCGGTAAAACAACGAATTACCTGAAGTATCGTTTTATGACAGACAGAAGCATCAGTGTCTAAAAATACCACTCCCAACCCGTGGTTCACCCCATTAGTCCACCTAAGTCTATCTATCTATAATATAAAAATGAATCGCAAAATGTGTTGGTAAGCGCATAACTCAGCAACGCCTGGATCAATTTAAACAATTCTTTTTTTTTTAATGTTCGTTGAAGTCCAAGGATGGTTTTTACATTCATTCCCACGGGAAAAATGTTTAACGCGGGCGGAGCCGCGGGGCGGAAAGCTAGTATAATATAAAAATGAATCGCTGAATGTATTGCTAAGCGCAAAACTCGAGAACAGCTGAACCGATTTCGTTAATTCTTTTTTTAGAATATTCCTTGAAGTACGAGGATAGTTCTTACAGAGAGAAAAAAAACGAAAAATTTTCTAAAAAATTAAAGAATCGACTGAGGCGGTACGAAGTTCGCTGGGTCAGCGACCTTCGTACGGTTCGTCTACAACTAGTAGATATAAACTTCGTTTATAAACAAAAAACAAAAGAATCCGAAACATTGCTAAAAAAGCAAAACAATCCCAGGATGAAAGATTTTGTATAAAAAATAATTCTAATGCCATTTAATATGCTGTAAAACAGTAAGAGTGCAGCCCTAGCAAAGCCCTCAATCTGCGTCCAGAGTGCGGGGCTGTCAGCCACACACGGCAGACGGAGGTCCGGCGAGGCGACCGCCGAAAAACCTCTACGTCATCACAACAGCCATCACCACTCCACCAGTGCTGCCACCTTATCGCTCTCCGAGTTTAATCTGTCGCTTTTTTAAGGAAGTTAGCGCCGAAATTTTAAATGCAAACCATAGCGAATTTTTTATAAAAAATGTATATACTTATAGCAGCCATACTGAACACAATATTGTAAACTGTTAAAATATTTTGGCTAAACCCGAGCTGAAGTGAATAATTATTATAATATAATATTAAATATATAACATACACGTCACGTTTTGTTAACTCTATTTATTATTAACAGCCAAGGATATTAAAATAAAAGTGATTGAAATATCTAATTATTTTAATTAAATAAGTTGCAAAAACGTGAAACGTAAACGTGGCTACGTAAAATTAAATGTGATTCTATTCTATTTTATTTTTATTCTACTAGCGTTTCGCCCCACGGCTACGCCCGCGTTTTTTCCGTGGGAATAAGGGATTTTCCCGCAGTAAAAGGTAGCCTTTGTGTTATTCTGATGTATAAGCTATATTATTGTAAAATTTCATCGAAATCCATTTAGTAGTTTTTGCGTGAAAGAATAACAAACATTCATACATTCTCACAAACTTTCGCGTTTATAATATTAGTAGGATATTAGGGTTATAAAATGGCTTTCTTACTGCAACACATTGAAAAAATCAAATATGTATATATTTCTACTCTTAAATCTAACGTATAATATGCGCTATTTTTCCCCTTTCGAGCTTGTTTCATCGCTTTTTGTGTTCAAAGAGGTGGCAGCACTGCACTTCACCAGCCCGCCACTCCGCGACTCCGCTCGACGCCCGCACTAACCGATAACATGCAAATTGGATTGCCAATGAATCCAATATGTGTACCTACTTGATGAGACATGCCATATACCTACCGATCCAACATTCTCAATTGTTGTGTTATGATATATGCAGTTACATTGTTAATAGAATGAGTCCGAAAATATTTAGAGAAATAAAAAAACCTTGTCTGGGAGCGCAACTATTTCAATAGTAAAATCATTAGTTCCATTGAAATTCCGCAATATGGTGAGGTTTTTTATTTCTCTGGTCAGGTATTTATATATTTTTAAATTGAATCGCTAATATTGTGATTTTAGTAATACATTTTTACTAAATAAGTAGTTAATAGTTGTGTATTTCCGGAGATGTCATCGTTTTACTAGGTCGCTTGCGGGTTACCCATTATTTACAATACTATAGAACGTGAATAAGCTGAAAACCTTATCGTAAGGAAACCTGCACATATCTGCTAATTCAAATGTAGTGTGTGAAGTCGACTATTCCACACTGGGCTAGCGTGGTCGACGGCCTATTCGAGTCCTTTCGAGTACTTACTGGTATATGGGCGATTAACGATGAACGTGAATCTTGTAAATATCGTATCAAAATAATAAAATAGTATCAGACAGACGTGGATCATCTTAGAAAAATACTTATATCAACAACTAAGATCCAAGAAAAATATTGTGATAAATATTGTATTGAAGTATTTGAATTAATTTTATACAAAGGTAATAATTTACCCCCCTAACTTTTTAAATAAAAGATCTTAACGATTTTTTATTTACGTCTCTATGTTTAAATATACATCTACACGCACATTTATGGAGTTCGCATTTTTATCTAAAACAAAACAGGTTGAAAATGTCCTTGAGACGTATTTAATTTCACATCTAAATCTGAACTTACTTTATCAAACTGGCTACGAAAACGCTACGGCGAACGACTACGACACTACATTGCTACGCAGGACTGGCTACATGCTACGTCGCTATAAAATACATTTGAGAAAGTAAGTGTGTTTAGATATTGTCATTTTAAAGTATTCAGATGTTTGTTCCGCTTTCATGCCTATTAAACTAACGAATTTGGATAAAATTTGGAATGTATAATAATTTCGGAATACATTTAAACTATGAAAATAATCAAACGCACTTTAAAATAATAAAATTAATTTTCTCCATTAAAATTAACCATTGCGCTTTCGTTAACAGCTCATAATATAATGTCCCTACCGAGGGGCTCGAGCCTACCCTGAAATCAGGGTGAATAGGCCTTAGTCGACCACGCGGGCCCAATGCGGGTTGGTCTTCACACACATTGAATGACTTCGGAAGCGTGTGCAGGTTTCCTCACGATGTTTTCCTTCACCGTAAGAGCGTCAAATAAACGTACTTAGGAATTCGAATACACATTGGTACGTGCCGAGGTTCGAACCCGCGAACTTCCGAATGGAAGTCAACGGCTCTAGCCACTTGGCCACCGACACTCTTAATAGAATTAAAAATGTATTTAAAAGAATAGGGACATATTTTTAAATCTATCAAATTTCTTATGCGGCTCAGCACCACCGCAACTAAATCAATGCTAGAAGTTCCAAGTATTATTTTTCATATGGTTAAAGATGGAATGATTATTTATAGTTGAGATTGAGTATCGACTGGATGGTGGCCGTATGTTTATTTTCAAACTAGACACCCTTTTGGTGTCCCAAAAGTAACAAAACAGCTTGTGAAGTTAGTCAAACTGTACCGGACCCGCTTATTTCACTAATGTCTGACTGATCACCCTATTTTAGGGTTAAACCCCTCGGTACAGACGTAATGAGCAAATTATGAACAAAGTTACAATATAGTACTCACAAGGGTCATAATGGAGACGAAAACTAGATGTTACAGAAAATTTTAATATTGTAAAATAAGGAATTCGGTAGGTACTTCAGAACGGCTCTCTAGACTGATGATATTGGTGGCCTTTTAATTGTTTACAGTAATACAAATAAAAAGTTTTGGGTTAGAAAAATAAGGAATGATCCGGAAGTTCGGAACGAATTATAAAATCTTGCTGTAAATCCCGGTTATTTAACTTAGGATGTAGTAAGTAGTCGCAACGTGTGCCACATAAAAGCTTTAAGCGCCCCAATAATTCTGACGAATAGTTTTAATGAGGTCTACATACAACCGTAACAAACAGATTTTTTATTCATAGAAAACAATCAAAGATAATATCTTTCCTACGGGGATGCGTGCTTTCATGAGAGATAACGTGTTAGTCAACTACACTACGCGGGGAGTACTGTCGCAGCTCCCTTTTTGCTATAAATTAAATAATATTTAAACTACATAAGAATGAGGAAATATTTTACTCATCACATGATTAGGTAGGTATATCATTTTTTTATTTAGGGATTTTGAAGTAAAAATTGATCCTATAAATTCCGTTTTCTTGTTTTTGATATAGGGAAGCCTAATTACGTTTATTAATTAGGTAATTGCCCATTTAATTAATACCTAGTTTATTATGACGATAGTTTCCAATATTTGTTTAACATTTAACAGTAAATAGCTTTTCATTGTTATTATAAGTAAGTACTATAAGACTAACAATTTAGAACAAGTGCTCTATCGAGTTAGCATTTTTTTAAGAGAGTGAAAGTAAAACTGAAAAAATTGATAGAAAAATTATAGTTATAAAGAGGAAAGATTTGATTGTTTGTTTGTTTGCATTAAATAGACTCCGAAATTACTGAACCGATTTAAAAAATTCTTTCACTGTTGAAAGCTACACTAACCCATCCATATAAAGTACGAATAATTGGTATTGTGGAGCTTAGATAAATTGCAGCACAAATAGCACAATATACTACTGCATAGCAGATGTGCGGTTCTTATGGTTGATTGTATATCTAAACCTACCTACCATACTAAAACACTTATAACTGCCGAATCCACTATTTCACTGCCCCGGTTAACGGAAGAAATTATAATAATAGAAATCCCTAGAAAATCCCTATAAAAATGATGATATTAAAAAGTTTTGAAACGTATTATTAGAAAAAGGCTCCAGCCACGTTATTAATGTAAAAAAAATCAAATACTAAAATACTACCTACTTACTTACTTCGAAAAAAAAGTCAGAGTCACTATGGAGTCACTCAACGAATCATAATCGAATAACTATGCATGTGTAGCGTTAAGTCGATGTGCCTAAAGTATATTTCTTACAAAGCTAAGGATTAAAATTTAGAAGAAAAACCTACATCTTAAAACGAAACGAATAAAAAAATTTAACAAACTTGCTTTTAATTGTTGAATAAGGGTCAACAGGCGCATTAACAATGAATCTGACACAAGTTATCACGAGCTCAACGAAATTATTAACCGTTTCCAACTTCCCTTTGCTTCCACAAGTGCATTAAGTAAAAAAAAAGTAAAGCGGAGTACTCACGTGCGGGATGGCGGGCGCAGACCTCGCGCCATGTCGAGGCGAGCGCTCGGGCTGGAGTGGCGGCGTCCTGCCGGCCGGGGGCGGGGCCGTGGGACCTCACGATTTAGCCTGAGATGGACACAGGCTGGATGGATCACCGGCAATCGCGCCAAGCTATGGCTCTTGGAATATAAAGCCCAACCAGAAAAATAAAATCCTTTGCCTTTGCGGAATTTCAATGGAACGAATTTTATAATTATTGCCACATAAAAATATACACATGTCTTCTGGGGGAGCCATTTTTTATTTTTCTGGTCAGGTTTTAAAAGGGATGAAACGTGGAACGGAAATAAAAGTGACCGTGGACTTTTGTTTTCGCAGCTATGCCCGCTTAGTTTTTCATCTTTTTCCATGGGAATAAGATATTTTATGTTGTTTGTCTGTCTAGCTTAAAAGTATTGATTAGGTATACTCGTAATAATTAATTCGGTTCTTTGCTCAGGACTGCAAAGAGTGGAAGAAGGTTGGGGAAGCCTTTGTCCAATGGGATATTTTTACATTTACAACAAATACAGGGCAAAAACTAAAAGAGACTTTATCACAAAAAAGAAATCACGAAAACAAAAAACATTGACATTCAAAGCAAACTTAATTATTTTAATAGAGCAACATTTTTATGGAATTTATTTTTCCTTTCCGGAGAAACTTTATTTGGGAAAGTTGATCAAATCCACTGTCTCCACAAGCGAAGCGGCTCCCACCTCTCTGGTCTCCACTGACTAAGTAAGTCCCTTCACTATCTACATATTTGCTAAGCCGTAAACAGGAAAAGTTTATACTAAGTATTAAGAGGACAGGGCAAACGGCGGGCTTTTTTCTTGCACATAGTGGTACCACCACTCCAATTCTTCGTGTAGGTGTCGTCCGACACGCAACTAGTTATAAGTATTATTCTATAATCAATGCGCATATTTTTTATACACAGCCAGTATTGATAATATACCACATTAGACGAAAATATATATTTTTTACAAATTTTCACACTTTTTTAACCTATTTAGGGAACGAATTTTAAAACACGCTAAACTACGGATCATATATTAATTATGTCGAAGAGTGTCTACGAAGTTTCAAGAAAATTGGACCAAATAAATTTAACCCCATACAAAAATTTACATCTATTTTATGCGATATTTTCATAGATCGATTTTTTCATATGAGACGTGATAAAATAATTTTATTCGGGTTTTTTATCCTTCATAATCTTTGTCTATCTTAAATATGCGCACTGATTAAAAAATAGCCCAGTATAATACAATGCAGGGAATAACAGCAACGTTCACCTTTTTATCTAACAACAACGACTGAAATCCCCAACGCGCGTGGGGATTATGGCAATATCTCCATTCCTAGGTATAGAGGCCTTATTCTTGTCGTAGACTGTTTATTATACTACGTAGTAGTTAGTACAAAGACACTTCTACGTGTATGTCTGGGTGTAGATTAAGTTTTGAAATATTTGACTTCAAAACTGCGAGGATATCCTTACTACTTATATAGTTATAGAAAAAATTGTTTCTTTATTTATAAAAAAACTAGCGACCCGCCCCGGCTCCGCACGGGAAAATGGTCATTGTGGGTTATCCTTATATAAGAAAAGGTCTAAAAATTATAATAATCTGCAAAAAGTTCCGCTCTACTCACACTAAGGCTAAATAAGTCCTCGAGCAGACGAGTCTATCGGAGGAGACTTATATGAACCGATATCGGAATTTTCCAGGTTAAATAGGTACATTTTGTATAATGCTGTTTTCCTATCCACAAATAACAAATTCCTAGTGTAGTGATACTTAGTTGTGGAACCAAAATGACCTAGCTAGGAGTAAATCTCTTAACTACAACAACCTATGTCTAGGTGTTTTTTTTATTTTTCTGGAATTAATTTGGCTGTAGAAATTAATTAGCGATGGGCGGGTAACCGCCCAGCCAGCGAGGCGGGGCTTATAAGGCCACGCCCAGGCCCCGCCTACTGACACATTTACGTCTTTAAAAGGGCAAATCAAAGTGGTATAAACTTAGCGATTTATAAGTGTACATAATTATCTGGCGTGTTAAAGTGGAAAAATTAGAGACTGACAGCAGATAAAAATAATGTATCTAAACCTGAAAATTCCGATATCAGGTTATTTACGTCCCCTCCGAGGGGGCCGAAAATTTAATTGATTTAAGCTCAGTTTGACTTTTTGCAGTAGTGTGCAAGTTTCCTAACGATGTTTTCCTTTGCTGTAAGAGCGTCGTACAATAAAAAAAAATTTTTTTTAATTAATTGACACATCAAACCCACGCCGTCAGCGGCGGCGGCTGCTTCGGGATCGACTATACACCACTGACGCTGGTTGTTTGTACACGGTAGCAAAACTTTTCCTGGAAAATAATATTTCGCATAAATAGTGAAGAGCATTTTTATATCGATGATAAGTAAAGGTAGGCAATCAGAATATTTTTACTTATTGTATTGTAATCTATGGTCCCGATTGTGCTTGAAGTCGACTGTGGTGCCTAAATTTTGTTCTGATAGTAACCTACCTTGAAAAATGATTTTCAAAATCCCCTAAATTTTTACCTTACGAGAGAGGAACATTTTATTGATGGCTAGAGATGGCTAGGTAGGTATAATATTACTACTAAGACCACTAAGACTACTAGTATTACTACTACTATTACCTACTATTAAGATATTTTTTAATCATGAAAGCATACAATAAATAGGACATCGAATGTCTACTGACCTTTAATAATTTGCCATCAATTTGTTTCTTGAAAGTGACTATGTGTATTATTATCTTGTGGGTTTTTTTTGTGTCAATAAAGTATTTTGTATATTTGTATTGTATTGTGAGGGCAGCTCAAAAAACATTTCTCTTCCTACGACCCGTTTGAAATACGTTGTTTGTAATAAATGCTACAACATTACTGTGGTATCAGCTTCTATGAAAAACAAATACTAGGTTCTCTGATGGTAAAATTAGGTTGGCGGGATGAAACATTGTAGAGCACCTTACGCATATTACCCATGATTAATGGTACATCATATTAGGAAGATTACAAGTTAATTTGAGGCTGGACACTCGCACTACGTACCTAA
Source organism: Teleiodes luculella (assembly GCA_948473455.1). Lineage (NCBI taxonomy): Eukaryota > Metazoa > Arthropoda > Insecta > Lepidoptera > Gelechiidae > Teleiodes > Teleiodes luculella. Next base: position 5,385,109 of record OX419586.1, on the reverse strand, counting down.
TTCACCCCTACGGAATACGGACCACCCCATGATTAGGCAACGCAGTCGTTTAGAAATAAGCTTAGACTTTACTTAGCGTGCATCCGTCCTATCATGGCTTATGCCAGCGTAGTCTTTGCGCACTCTGCGCCCACGCATCTCAATAAGCTTCAAGTTATTCAAAACTGGTTCCTCCGCCGGGCCACTGGAACTTCCCATCCCAATCCCTATGTTGTAAAGTGTACGGGCTATTTCCCACACCCCACTATGCGGTTCCGCCGCCGCCGTCCCAAACATATCCTTTCCGAACCTGCGACAACGAAATCACTGATGCAGTTAAAGCAGTCAAAGAATAGAAAAGAAAGATTACACCTAACAGAATGCCATTCTGGTAGCGAATACCCTTCAGGAACAACGCCCGTAACCGCCGGCGGGGGCGCGGCCATAACCAAAATCAAAATTGATAATCAGAGACGGACGGAGCCCCTCAGGCGTCCTCTCCTTCACGATGTTTTTTATATGACTTTTTTTTTGGGGTAGAGTCTTCCACTCCCCTCAAGTCCGGTGAAGCTTGATTGGTCGTACTTTTTCGACACAAGCATGCATAGGTATATATTAGGCCTTAGTCAACCACGCTTGACTAGTGCGCGTTGGTCAACTTCATAACCTTTCGAAAGTTTGACATAATTTATATGGGCTGTTATCCAACTAAGAATTTATTAAAAGTGTAAGTGGCATCTCTTATTCTGTGACCGGGAGGATCTAGCATCTTTGCCAGTGAATGCGTCGATACTTAAGTACCTACAGGCAAGCTACAATATTTTTTAATAAACATATACGAGTACTACTTCGTTATTCGGATTGGATATTTAAAAAAATACCCTAGTAGTAAGAATTTAAAAAAATGTACGATAAATTAACTGGTTATATTTATCCGCAACAAATTCCCCTTGACCTAAGGAACCAAAATTTTTCGTTTGGACGCCTTCGCCACCTTTTCGGCCATCCTGTAGGTAAAGGTAAAGAACTTCTGTACTCTGTACTTTTTAAAATTTTGAGGTTCAGTAGTTCCGAAAGGGAGGGAATGATCAAAATTCGCCTATTTCTTCAGTATTTAATGTGAAATTGTGAAAATAATATACAAAGCTATATACTTACCTATATAGCACTGCTCTATATGAGATCGTTACAACATAAGCCCTTATATTTGATGCTAGCTTTCCGCCGCGGCTCCGCGCGCGTTAACAGTTTTTCCCGTGGGAATGAGGCATTACCTATTCTGCGATAAAAGGTAGCCTATGTTGCTTAGGGTGAATGTAGCTTTCTAAAATTTTTGAAATCTGTTCAGTAGTTTTTGAGTTTATTCACTACAAACATACACACAAAAATACAAATCTTTCCTCTTTATAATATAAGTATGAGTATAGTATGAGTATGATGTCACACGGTGAAGTCTGCAAAACTTTTTTTTTCAAAGCTTAATTTTCATTTTATTTAATCCCTCTTTAGTCTTTGGGTCACGGATTTACATACGTCGTGTACCAAATTTCAACTCGACCAGTCCAGTTATTTCGGCTGATGATGAAGAACTTTGTTTGTACGGAACCCTCTTCAGGCGAGTTCAACTCGCACTTGACCGGTTTTCTTTATCTTTCAAATGAAATCTACCAAAAATATGTATTATTTATAAATGGCAATATATATTTTTTTATTTAATGGCAACCCAGTTTTCTGATTGGATATCATACTTGACAGCTATTTTGCAGCAACCAATCACGTACCTCCAGGCACGCAGTGTAAAAATGTCGTCGCAGGCGTAGTTAATCGTCAATATTTTGCTTTATTTTTCAAAACAATAGTGCAATAGTGGACGCATTCGCTTGCACGATCATTTGTATTTAATAAATTTGTGTGAATTGATATTTTCCTGTTAATTACTATCAGGTAAATCACTGTTCTGCATAGTATTGAACTTTCTCTTCGTGACAGGTGATCCTTGACCAAAATGTTTTTTATTTGTAAATAAAAACAATGAGATTATTTACACAGTTAGGTACAACTAACAATAGGTACCTTTTGCAGAAATTTAAAATGTTTAGGTAACTCTTTTGCAAGGAAACATCGGTTTTGGGTCACTGAATAAGTGGAAACTTTTGGGGTGTTGCGTATTTAACACCCGTGTTCTTTGATCTCTATTGTGATTCTGCCAGGAAATTCGAAGTTATATTTTGTGCAGGTAATATGGGCGACGAGATGGATCCATGCGAATGCCTGTGGAACCACGAGCTGTCGATGCGACGACTCATCACGCTGGTAAGTATTTATCTCTGACCTTGCTATTAAAACACTACTACGATCATGCAATCACGAGAATACAATATGTCCACGTCTTCAATACGTATTTAATACTAGAGCTTATTAAGAATGTTACCCATATGGAATGAAACCAATTAGAATATAGAGTATTTACTAATTATTAAAAATATTGCATTATGTAAGAAATTCTCTATTGATAACTTTTTATTCCTTTATTATCTGTCTATGAGAATATAGTAGTACATTAAAAATATTGTAGCCCTGAAAATTACTGACAATAACATGGTCATATTTATCACAGGTGGATGAAATAGAATACCATAGAAAAACCAAATTCGTCACTAGTTAAATGTATGCTCTTATCTTCACGGGTATTACAATTTATTGAAAACCTGTAATTGTTTTTGTTATCATCGGAGTAAGTGGAGTTTTAACAATGTTTTATATAACGTTTTATTTGCCATACATGGTTCAGATAACACTGTTTTATTAATGACTAATTATATGCATTGTTTGGAAAGACCGTTTATAGTTTTCAAATTAACAGGTCTATTGAAAAAAGTTACAAATATTGTTGCAAATAAGAAATGTAGCTAAACTATTAAATTATTTTATTTTTTCATTGAATAGGCTCCTAAACTACTGAACCGATTTTAATGATACTTGATATGATACAAGGATAGAATAGACTTTGGGGAAGAACATAAGCTACGTTCTACCACAGGAAAATTTCTTCATTCTCAAGGGGAAAATTTTTAACATGGGCAGAGCTTGAATTTTCATATTTTATTTTAGTATAATATTTTATTATTGTATTGTATATTCACTTTATATAATACTAGCTTTCCGCCGCAGCTCCGCCCGCGTCAACAGTTTTTCCCGTAGGAATAAGGCATTTTCCCGCAATAAAAGGTAGCCTATGTTACTCAGGGTGAATGTAGCTTTCTAATGGTGAAATAATTTTTGTAATCGGCACAGTAGTTTTTGAGTTTATTAATTACAAACATACACACAAACACACAGAAATACAAATCTTTCCTCTTTATAATATTATTATTATATATATTATAATATAAGTATATAATATAATATTATATAGTATCAATCAATGTAATTTCACATGTGCAATTAATATTCCAGCCATTGTTACTAGAAAGATCGCAAACAGTAATGTGCGGTTTCGAAATTACAGTACCTAGCAATTATCTCGCGCCTTATCTAGCACCGTTAAACTTCCGGCGACGTTATTATGGTGTTTATAACGCGACTCTATACTTAGCTTTGACAACTTCTCGTGTTATATTTTATTTCTATTCTAATTACTTTTTTGACCTATGCTTGTGTCGAAAAAGAATCATGCTTCACCGAAGTCATGTACCAACACGTCTAGGGGCGGCTCAAGGGAGCCTCGAACCTAGGCCTAGCGCGTTGATACGGAAAAACATCGTGAAGGAGACGACGCGATTATTAGTATTGATTTTCGTTTTGGGCATTGTTACCAGAAGGGCAATCTATTCTAATTACATTATCCATCCACATGAAAACGCAATATACCTACTTTTTTTGTTTTGTTGTAGCTATCAATTGTTACTAACACCTATGGATCTGGTCCGAAATAAATATATTTGATTTGTTCACCAGCTCCGGCAAGGGCAGGCGTACTGCACGGACAGCGAATGCCTGGACTCTATATCGGGCATGCCTGAGCCATCGTCAGCCACAAACAGCTTCATGGTCCTATTCCTCACGCTGGCCCTGGCCATGGCTATGTACGCGTTCCGCCCGCGCGCGCGCCCCCAGCTGCAAGACGCTGCCAAGCCTCTGCGTAACCCACAGGTGAGCCGTTTGATAGCTATAAAATAAAGCCTGACAAGAGAAATAAAAAAACCTCTCCATATTTTGGAAATTAAACGGAATGAATTTTGTGATTAACAAATTGTTCCTTGATTTCTATTATGAAAATAAGTGGCGTCGGCAGTGCAGGTTTTTTTAGATTTCTGTTTACGCTTTAGATCATGTTAAATACATATTATACCCATTTTTGCAACACAGGGTAAAATAACTACATGTACCTATAATAACGTGGCTGTTTGTCACCTGATAATAAGTGTTATTTACTTCTACGCCTAGCGTACCTATGATTTACAACTGAATAGCTGAATGCTCAACAATTTCTAACTGCACGACTATAGTGTATAAAATATTAAACATACGAGTATATAGGTATTGTTTCCGTGCGTTTAAGCTGTTCGTTGCTGGTTAATTACGAATTCGGTTATACAACACTCTTATGAAGGTTTCTTGCATCCTGAAATTCGATTTGTTGTATAATACTCTGATATGGTGGTTTGCTTAGCAAAACAATTTAAACTAACAGGAAAATATGGCTTACTTATTGATCATTATAGGTATTATATCATCAAGTTTTAAGTACTATCATGGTACACATATAGATTGCTGACGCGTTTTGACATGACGTAAAATAATGAAAAATAAAAGAAGACTAACATTATGTATGAATATGGAAAATTAGTGGACTTACCACAAAAAAGTTAAACACATGTTAAACTCTTGTCTTAAAACTGTTGTGTGAAAAATCTACATAACCCCGTATTTACATCTAGTCGCCTAAATCCATGTACAGTAGACAGCACATTCGCCTAAACATATTGACCTTGAGTGAGAGCGCCCGTATTCCGTAGCGGCAGAGGTGAATTTCATAGTGCGAATGTTCAACCTCATGTGCTGTCTTCTGTACATTTTCAATAATTTGATTCTGTGTATCTAGTGCGCTACACAGATACGTAGTTAATACCTGTCTGTTGTACCTTTTATATGTAGGTTATATTTTTTTATTATTTACCATACTTACGAAGACTTTTATTTTTAGGATCACGACGATGGTGCTCCGCCGACCCCTCCAAGAATTTAATCTCAAACTTGGTCTCGGCGCTCTTCCTACCAGCCCCTTGAAACGAACCATTGTAAAGTATAACTTAGCGACGAAAAGACGACGATGCATCCACGTGCAATCGTGTTCGTAAATATATAGTTTCGTGTAAATATATTTGGCCCTATATTATTATTTTAAAAAGGTAACTGTTTTGCGCATTTGATTAGGATAAACGTTTTATAAACAAAGAACGCGGCTTGGATAACTTCCAACTAAACAATCTTATTAATATTATACGCAACAAAGGGCCAAAGATATTTAAGTATATGTAGAAAGAGAAATCAGAGTGGTTTTTCACTGGGCTTTAGTTCTAAAACTAAGATCTGTTCGCGCCGATATAAGTTAAATAAAGTGATATGGTTTATTTACATCGTGAGCACCTATAGATGATACAACAACCATTCCAAGACGATTTAATGACACGAAACATTCAAGACAGCGTGATGACAAATCTTGGATGGTTTTGAAAAGCATGTAACAAAATTGCATCCAATTTGCATCTTATCCTATTCAAGAAGTCAAAATACAACTTTAGGTTCAATGCTTATTGAACTAGAGAGGCGACTGACGTCGCTCGAAAGAAGCAAGAATGTTATAATAAAGAACTATTTTCTTCTTAGTGTTGGTGCTGTATTAAAATGTAATATATTCAATATTTTTTTGAGATTTTATTTGGTACATATTTATTAATTTTCTCGATAAGTTTAGGTACTGACTACAGGATCCACATAACGCCAATTTATTATTTTTCTCCATAATAGGTACACTTACACTGACCTTATAAATTATATTTATTTATAGATCTGAAAAACTCGATTAAAAAATGATAATAACTAGGAACTTATGAGTAGGGATATGTTCTATTGGGTGACAACCTCCCATGAGTTAGCATAATTACTGAACTATGTTTCCTAGATAGGACCTTTAAGAACACCATAATATTTTGATCTTATTAAAAGATTCAGTGCTTAGCACCTTTTATCTAATTAATTTATAATTTTAATCACAAATATTTTAACCTGTCCTTAGATATATAAGTAAGTATATCATGTTGATTTTTGTTAACAAAACCTGGCATTATTGAGAAGGCAGTTACATCTATAGAATACATGCACTACTTGCCAAATAACTTAGGAAATCAAGTCACAACATCACAAAACCCTTGATTTTCCAGTCCTAAATAAAATTTCTCGCCTCTAATAGTTGAGTACTAATACAAAGTTGCGGGTTATTTGGCGAAAAAGTGTTTACTTACGCAGGCTACAGTTCCCGTTTTCACAAACAACTAAAATGTAGGTAACTAGTTTCAAACTCCCCACTATGGTGGCACCTACTAGTCGCGGCGCGTGCTTTGATAAATAGTGGGCGGTGAGGTTCAAGTATAAGTAACTCTGTATTTCAAACCACTTGCCAGTCCACGCGTGCCAGTATGTCGGCTACACAAGATCCCAATTGACGATTTGATAGAAATGACAAAGTGGAATTTAGTTTTCTGTTAGTAAAATATTTTTGGTTATGTTATTAATAGTGACATTAAATGGGAACTTATCGATTGTATAAAGATACAAAATAAAACTTATAATAAAATATCGACTGTTTTATTTACAACTTTAAATTAATTGTACAGAATTAAAAACAAAAAACTTAAATGATTTACATACAAAAAAATTTGAATGTGGAACACGATTAGAGAAAAGAACTACTTATAATAAAAGTGAAATATAAAAAAGTGAAATGGGATACAATGAAATCAGTTCCAAACAATTAAGTATTTCTTAAATTGCTTTCAAATCCTGCACAAGGCGCGTTTCACCCGTCACATGTGCATAAATAAATGCTTTGCCCAAATACATTTAATTTTTACAACACCTCGAAAAATACATTAGATTCCAGAGTGTAAAGTCCTGTTTGAGTTTTTTTCAGGAAGATGTAAACGTTTTACTTCAAATAATTTAAAAGTCGGCTTAGCGCGATCTCTAGTTCCTCACATATAGAAAGTCGGCATAGTGCGATGCGATGTATGATAATTTGCAATAGTAGGCATTTTGCAGAAAGTCGGCATTGAGCTACTAAATCTTTCTCTCAGTAGAAAAGATAATATTGGGCCCGATTCTAAATATTACGCTCTAACTTAAATTTAAAATCATTATGTCCCTTTCACGTTCTTAAGAATACTACATAGAGACGACAAACATCGATTTTACGCGCAGTTCGCACTAATTTAGCAGGCATTTAAAAACATCCCGACTAAATTAAGCTGAATTTGACAGCTGCGCTGCTTATTTTAAATATAATTCATTCAAAATTAAATTCATTCATATCCCATTCTTTTCGATTCCCATATGAAGGAAAGAAACCAACAGCTTAAATTTAGATATTTCAGCGGCCACGCCAGAATTGAGCCCATTTTCATAACGACCATCGCCTGAAGGGTAAACTCACTGGCAATTTCCTACTTATTTCCTTCCTTAAGTTGTACTAATTTAGTTTTAGAGAGACATAATAATATTATTATTAATATTTATCAGTCGCCCGAGTTTAAAGTTTTGTCTTTTTATATATGAAAAACATTTATTATGCTAATATATAGAAGATATAAATCTAATGTACGTTTTCGGAGTATTAAACATCCACATCCAAAAAATTGGACACACAAAAATACATGACTTAGTTCCTTGAGTACTTTTCACAATTCCATAGAAAATAGTTATTTTTCCTCTATAAATGTTCATCACCTCACTTCGAGGCGGAAGGCCGGGATCATGAGTCTTGTATCCTATCCACTTGAGTTTTAACTTTTTTGAGGAGCGAACTGATCTGCTTGTACTTGCCTGTGGAGTTTGGAAGGTTCTCGAAGTTGATGACGTCACAAATGTCTTTGGCGAACTTGGTGTCGGTCGGCAGCTTGGTAAAGGGAGACGCAATGTTCATGACAGGGGTCCCAAGTTCGGAGCTCTTTACGTGGCCCGCCTCGCCCAAACAAGGGCTCGCGCTTGCGGCGCCAGGGGATGTCAAGCTTGGCGAAAAACTCGGCGCACTCGTTTTTGTAACAGCTGAAATATCTTCAATGCTCTTTGATACATTTGGCATCAGTATCACATCCTCTTTGCTACTCGTGTCTTCATTCGTTTTTTCATGTACATTTAGTTCGGTGGTGTCATTGTTAGCTTTGGTATCTTCTGTGTCGGTGTCCCCGGTATCGGACGCGGTTACTTCAAGTGCGGTGACGTCACCTTTGAGGGCGTCTAGCAGCAGTTTCTTTCTGTCCTCGAGGTCGTCCAGTGTGGGGCTCTGCCGGCCGCTGGCTGGCTGGCTCGGCGACTGACCCTCCTGTAACACACAATGTTCGAATTTAGAAAAAGATGGCCTTATTAAAGAAGGAAAGAAACATTTTTGAGGCCACAACAACAAAAAAAATGAAGAAAAGAATGGCAACAATGCGTCATGACATGACGTCATAATAAGAGGACTCCATTGAGTTTAATCCGCGAACATGAACCGCGACGCTGCTGGTGTATAGGGAGACCTTCTTACTCGAGATAAAACTATCTAGGGTAAGAAAAAAATTGTACATTTTCTAAGCCGTTGTTTCTCGCAGTAAAATATCCTACTAATATTAAACGCGAAAGTTTATGTGGTGAATGTTTGTTATGCTACTGCTCCACCTGCGTTTAGCGTTAACGTTAACTTAATGCCAAACTGCGCGTCGTTTAATGCAATAACATTGCGCGTTGGCTACATTAGGCATTAACGCTGCAGAAAATTGTCTCGACTCGTTAATGCGTTAACTCACAAGTTGAGGTTGAAACATGGAGGTTGCAGCTTTTCATTGGACCACTCCATTTTCGTATTTCGTTCGCGCCAAATGAAAGCAAACACGTTGTTCCTCTACGCATGCGTCGTGCAGAATGAGCCGGCGTTAATGTAGCCAACATTCACTAGCGCGTTACACTGCGCGGGAATTTCCTTTGATGTGTCAAAAAAACCGACTCCCGAGCTATCGCTTAGCGTTTAATGCCATTAGTAGTGACGCTAGTACGTTAACGCGTTAAAACGTTGGCCACACCTGCTTAGCGTCTTTATTAACGTGCTAATTAACGCGTAAAGACGCAGATGGAGCAGTAGCATTACTCTTTCACGCAAAAACTACTGAATAGATTTTAATGAAACTTTAGAATAATATAGCTGATGTATACATCAGAATACCACATAGGCTACTTTTTACCGCGGGAAAATACTTCTTTTCCACGGGAAAACCTGTTATCGCGGGCGGTGCCGCGGGGCGGAAAGCTAGTAAGTTTATAAAAGCCAACTAAGCGCACAGCATTCGAACACATACCATACAATAATAGTACTACAGCCACGGATAATACAATACTAGTATTACAGCCGCTACCTGTAGCATTGTTTCGACGCCCTTGTATCGGGTATCGGGATGCCAAACAAAATTGAAAATACGTCGTACGTACATTTAGAAAATATACAAATCAAACCACCTGTGTTCAAATTATATTGGCTGTTTAATTTAGCACTGTCATAAAAGAAAGGCTTTTACGGTCGCGTTCATAAGTCTAGTCATATCACGTGCTTCTATACTTTAAATTAACTTTTTTTCTGACATATAATTTAAAGTATAATATTGAGTCTCTTAAGTGTACAGTGGTATATGTATCACACAAAAACAAGAATAATGAGCCTTTAGGAAAAAAGTGATTTGAAAGTATAAAACACGTGATATGACTGCACTTATGAACTTGTACTGTACCCGATCAGCCCGTGCATTTGCATACATAACTAGGTACATAACAATATTAAAACATTAGTGTACTATTTTTGCAATCGCGAAATAACCATGAAATACCTAAATAAAAATTACTAAAAATTGCACTAACATCGGTATCCCCATCGATAGTGATCATTTCGACCTCCGGCACGGGGATGTCGTTGACCTTGATGACCTCAAGCACCTCCAGCTCGTCAGCCGAGTCGGGGGGAGGGGGAGGGGGCGGCGGCGAGGCGGGGGGAGGGGACGACGGCGGCGGCGGGAGCGGGGGAGGCGCCTCGTCCGGCAGCGGCGGCACCGACGGAAACTCCACTGTTTCTGGAAACATATTTCAAAAATGGTTTGGAATGAAAAAGCCCATGTCATCAAAAATTAAATTTGATAAATCGATACCATCCGATTTTGTTCCAAATCCGAGAAAGTCAATACAATTTTTTTTTGCTCGATACAGTTTGTATGGTTCGTTCTCTCCAGCATGCATGCGTTTGCTTGGCCGTCGCGCATACAACATAGGCAAGAAAGGGAGTGAAACAAAAGAAAGTTGTGTTCGCAGAAAATGTTGTGGTCCAAAAAAACGCAACGCGTCGAGGCTAGCGCGACGACAACGCTAGAAAGACGCCAGTGTGAGCGGTTTGTTAGGATGATTTGGAGCTTGACGGTCAGCCATCAAGATAGTTTATTTACAAGCGTAAGTAAATAATATTTTCGAATTTTTAGAACACGAGATGTACGAATATGAATATAAGCATAAGCGAAGCGCCTTCCAACCTCTCTGGCATAACCAATGTCAGAAGCGCGCACTTTCCTTGCTCTTAAGCCTCCTCGGTCACATTTTGCGAATAGTCGCTGCGACTAAAAATGAACACGGCCAGTATGGAATTCGCAGCGAATAGCCCTTTCACACTGAGCGATTACTCGCTGCGAGTGCCACTTCGCAGCGACTTATCGCTGTGTGTGACCGAAGCTTTAGCCAATGCACATAATAAATAATAGTACTAGGTACAGAAGGCGCACTCTCTGATAGCAAACGTGCGAATTTAATTCTAGCTACCACGCAACTAACGTTCAAAATACTTTGAACGCGTCGAACGTGACCCTGGCTATAATAGCCTATCGTTTGTCGTTGCGCTCGTATTAAAACAAAATGCACCTTAAGACCGCGCCGCGAGAGTCCGTAATACCACAGACTAAATAATAGCGTCGTCACAAGCGCGCGCGTTTTTCCTACTAACTGGCCTCATATATGAGGCCGCCTGGCGTAGGTACGTTCTGGAGCTCTATTTCTCAAGCGTTCGTGTCGCTAAGATTTCTCGATTTCTACTGATTTACGCTCGTCTAACGAAAAACGGCATTTTTGGATCGTTCGATTGCAACGAGTGATCACAAGCACTCGTTGCAGCTAGCGAGTGATAGATTTAACGTCAAGCAATAACGTCTATAATCCAACAATGACGATCTCGCTCAATTGACATTAGGATCACACACACACAGACACCCGCGACATGAAAGAGACGCCTATACGATCGACACGGGAGTGTGAGCGGGAGCGACAATCCACAAAGAGTGAGCGACCATAGATTTACGTTCCGTTTTAGTTTCGGAAACCAACAGTTTTTGTTTTATCTTCGTAAAATGAACAAAACACCATATCGAAGTCGAGTGACTCAGAAATACGGAAAAACAGCTTCCTTCCACTTGGAAGTCGACTGTGACTTATGTCGCATACGCCTACGCTAAGTCATACGAACGTTTGAGAAATAGAGCACTAGAGATGGTCATACCGTCTCCGCTGTCGAGGTCCATCTCGGCGTGTCCGGCGAGCGCGGGGCAGGCGGGGGCGGAGGGGAACATGGTGAGCTTCTTGCGCTTGTAGGCCTTCATCGCGTTGGGCGCCAGCATCTGCAGCATCGCCAGCTTGCTGTCCTGCTCACACATCGGCGGCAGGCCGAACAAGTGCGCTTCCTAAAACAATTTAGTTATCTATACCACTGGGCGGTCACTCCATAGAGAAAACGCGTTTTGACAACCTACTACTTTTTGAATATCAACTACAAGTCAATGCGCTATGTAAAACACCCCCGAACACCACCGGCGGAGTCCCGCGGCGCCTGCGGGGTGCGGGGCGTGGGGCGCTATATCGGGCGGGGAACTCATTTTGGCGCGGGGGGGTGAGTGTCCTTTTTTGTACGGGTTAGTCTTAGTACTATTATTTTCTTCTGTGTCTATACTAATATTATAAAGAGGAAAGGTTTGATTGTTTGTTTGTTTGCATCGAATAGGCTCCGAAACTACTGAACCGATTTCAAAAATTCTTTCACTGTTGAGAAGCTACATGATCCCTGAGTAACATAGGCTATATTTTATTTTCAAAAATATTAGGGGTCCTTATTAAAACTTCAATAATGTAACCCAAGGTGTAAAAAAATACCTAAAATATTCGTAATAATTGAATAGGCTCCAAAACTACTAGACCGATTTTGGTGAAACTTTGCTCAAAGATAGAATAGACCTTGGGAAAGAACATAGGCTATGATTTACCGCGGGAAAATTTTCATTCCCACGGGAAAAATTGTTAAAGCGGGCGGACTTGGCACAGATATAGAATAGACTAGAGAATATAGGCTAACTTTTACCGCGGGAAAATACCTCATTCCCACGGGAAAAACTATTACCGCGGGCGGAGCCGCGGCGGAAAGCTAGTACTGTTTAAAACTTTTACGGTTGTTTTCATAACTATTAGTCATCATGCATGTCAGTCAACCCGTCATCAGTCGTCCCGTGATCATGTTCATGATGCACGCAACTGCATCGAAATATCGGGCACTCATACGAAACAAATACCACGGTAAATATCCCGTTTTTAATCTTAGTAGTTACAATTTAGTTACCCTACCTGCCCCTCAAACATGCCCGGTCCACGCGTGACAGACATAATTTTGTCGTGCGTATTCTCTTATCCTATTGGAGGATATTTCAATATGGCGGGTTTCTCGTGCGACAAACTTTTGTCATAGCACTGCATGTTACGGGGCCTGTACTTCACACTGGCACAAAGTGTTTTAACTATGGTTCGTTTCATATTAATCCGGACAAAAGGTCATTCACGCCTGCATACAATGCGCATTTTTTTTTTCAAACCATTCGATAAAACGGGTAATTATCGCAAAATACGTAATTTGGCATACCGTAGTAGAAGGCAGGGTGAGCGTGCCAGATATTTTGGCGTTAGGTACATTATTTATAATAACTTTCAAGAAAAGAAAGAGGTCAATGAACTTTTGTACGGATTTATATGAAACAGACCATAGTCAGTGACATAATTTTTAAAAATAAATTCGTTTATCTGTGTGTTACCTACGCTTTTACGTCTCAACTGCTGAATATTAACTATTCAGGTTAAGGATTGGCAGGGCGAAAGAAAGTTAACATTATGGCGAAAGACAATAACTTATTACTGAGAAATAAGATGCATTATTCCAATGAGAATATTTCAAATTTTTATCATCACTACATAGTATAAAACAAAGTCGCTTTCTCTGTCCCTATGTCCCTATGTATGCTTAAATCTTTAAAACTACGCAACGGATTTTGATGCGGTTTTTTTTAATAGATAGAGGGATTCAAGAGAAGGGTTTATATGTATCGTGCGGAGACGGGGCGGGTCGCTAGTAATAATATAAAGTATTTAAAAGCCAACTATTTGCATATTCCTACCTCTTTATACCTAGAACTAGCAGGAACATTAAACCCTGGGAAGTCTAGGATCTTCTTGATGTCAAACTTGTCTTTGGACCCCGGCTCACACACTTCTCCCTCCTCTTCCTCAGGATCTAAAATTGCTTGACCCTGGAAACGTTGGAACATTTAAAAATGTATAAGTACAGTGCAGTAGCAGTGGACATAATGAACTTGAATGCGCCTTTATCCCGTAGTTGTAGGGGCGAAACTCGCAGTGCGATCGTCCAGCCGCATGTGCTGACTTCTGTACATTTTTTGAAGTACATATCTTTTTAGATAGCGAGCTCCTTACGAAAATTAGGAGCATTTTGTAATGTGAGTTTTTATATATCATTAGTTTATTCTATTAAATTTTTGTACTATATTCTATTGTACAAAAATTATGTAATCCTCTCTATATCTTATTTACATGAAGCCAAAAATAATATAGGAAAAGAAAAAAAATCTGCAGAGGTTCTAATATCTTACTTATAGTTTAAATACTTACAGTGGAATCAAACATGGTGATTCCTGAATGTGATATCCTGGCCTCTTCCAGCCAGCCAGGAGGGTAGCCCAGTAACCTCATCCTATAGGTGAATATCGGCAGCTCATGCCTCTTTAGGCCAAGTGCGTGTCGGAGATGCCCTGAGATCCTGCCAGGCACTAGATGACCATACTTCTGATCATCTTCCACATGGTAGCGGCTGGAATTTCAAACAATACCAATTAATAACAGCACCAAACATCTGAGGTTAAATACCTTGGGTATTTTTTCTTTTTGTTTAAAGCACCCTTGTATACATTTCCATTAGTATACACTACTTCATCTCTTTTAATTTAGTCTCTTTACAACAAGGTTTTCTGGTAGAGATTGCTTACAGCAATAAGACTGCCTTATTAGTTTTAAGATAATTGATGTGTTTATTCGTGTGTTTGCAAGAAAGTGTTACTTATTTTCAGTATAAGAGAGAACCTTATATTGAATTCTTTTTTATAATTAAATTGAATTACCTAAAATAAAAAGAAGTCTTGTAAAATAATTTTACATTACCAAAGTCATTTAATTTCAGTAGGGTAGTCACTAGAACCTAAATAAGAATGAAGATAATGTCTAACCCCATTTTCACCATATTCTTCCTATTTTCCGAAATCCTCATGTTGTTTCTAGGTAGAGTGCAGTCCCTCAATGCATGTGCACCGTCGCAGTTGAAACAGATTGGGCCTCTCTTCATTGTAGGGGGAGGCGTTGGTTCCCTTTCAGGCATATTGCAGATCAAGCTGGCATTCTAAAAGATTTTTTATTTTCTAATTTATTAAGATGGTTATACAAATGTATAGGAATGAAGACATGAGCAAAACAATGTGGGCTGTTATTAATAAATAGGCTAACAAATGAGAAAAACAGAATAAAATTTAATTAATAAGATATGTGTAAAATTTACTAATTCTTTAGTAGCTTTGGAAAAAATAGATCTTTTTACAACCCTAAAATTTAAATATTATGTAAGATATTTTGTTTATACCTGTCTATAAGTAGGCACTTGTTCAATATATTCCATTCCACCTGGAGCAGTATCTACAAAGAATAAGTCGTCAACCTCTTCTACTGGATCTTCAATTTTGTCACATAAGTCTTCCGGCCAGATGTCAATCTCCAGATCAGTTTCAGTCTCCGAACCAGTCAAGTTTTCTTCATCGTGAAGTTTTATCATATTTAACATAAATTCCTTTACTTTCTGCTTACAAGACTTTGCCATTTTCTTATCCTTAAATCGGACAGTAACTAAAGGAGTTCTATTTTCGCACCCAACCACGGTCACGTCGCTATTAGAAACTGGTGAATCTATGACTATGTCTTCATTAAAAATTGTAGTATTTGAGCAATCAGAATTGATCTTCTTAACACTATCTACATCTTCAGTCTGTTTAGGTGTTCCAGATTTCGAATTAGTTTCAACTGTAGGCTCTACTACGTTTTCGTCAGAAGTTTTCCCTCCATTCTGGATCTTATTAGGCGAGACAATTACACAATCCCCTTCTGTTGTACTATCTAGACATATTACTTCTAATTCATTTTCTGGCTCGGTAACTATTCCCTCTTCGTGTAAATTAGGTTTAGGTTCTTCGAAACGATGTATTTTCGGCTCTTTAACCTCATCCTCACTACTAAGCTCGATGTCATCATTGTCCAATTCATAAATGATATCGTTCACACCAGCTTTTCTTTTGGACATTGTTAATGATTAAACAAAGTAAACATTACTATTGATAAATCTAATAATTAACTTTACTCACGCACGCGTTTTCTGAGAACATAATTGGTAAACAAACTAGGAAAGGAAGGAAAAAGAAAGCAAGCAAGCAAGAAGCAGCAGGCAGATGTCAGAGATGTGTCAGAAAAGTCAGGTAAAGTGTTGCCTGTCATTTTAAGACAAATTCTGAAGTTATTGTACGATGATTACGAATTTACGATGTTTGAAACTTTGAAATACAAATATAAATAATATTAAATTTTATAAATTATTATTTCAGGACAATTTTATTAATGTAACAACACAGTATAAATATAGTATACGTGTCGTGTATAACAAAGAGTGCAAACCTCAAAATTCGGCTGTCTGTAGGAAATGCCTTCTTTGCTTGCCTGTTCCCGACCGATTGATTGGGACTTTAGAAAAAAAAAAGTATTGTATGTATTATTTTGTAGGTTATGTTGTGCTGTTCCTAATAATTTCTAAAATAAAATGTCGATTTTATTCAGAAAACTATTACAGAATAATACTCGAAACGTAATCATAAGACATAATGAAGCACAAGTATTGATTTTAACGTGCCGGAAGTTAAGTATTGTTCCTTCACTTTATGGTAAGCAAAAATTTATTATAATGACCCATCAACTTCCACAGGTTTTTATTTTTAGTGTAAAATATAAACTTATAGTGTTATTATTTTATTTAATAGATGGAGATATAGATCCTGCTCTTAACCCATCAACTTCCAGAGGTTATACTCATAATGTAAAATATAAACTTGTAGTTTTATTACTTTTTAACAGATGGAGATAAAGATCCTGCTCCAAAATTCTTCTCTAAAAACGTGCAAGTGTTGCTGAAACGTCTCACCCGTCCAGACCATAGTAAAGTTTTTAGAAAGACCACAAATAGTGGTCTCCCGGCTCTTAAGACTCCGAAATATAAGTTTCTTACTAATGAAGAACTTGATGCTGAGATGCAAAAAGCTAACAAGAAAGCAGAAAAGTTGCTACAGATGCCACCAATAGTTAAGGTACCTACCTGTAAACAAATCAAATAAGATTTTTTAATGTAAATTACATTTGCACAGTTATTATATAATTAGTGTTTAAAGTCAATCAACCAGTCAAATCTACTCATATACTTATACAATTAACTAATGTTTAGATTAGAAAGAAAAATAAAAATTATGGCTTGGTAGTTAGGTATGTATACTGTATTTGTTTGTATATAAACATAGAGTAAGGAATATTTTTTTTGGTAATATAAAGACTCCCAATCCTATCAACACCCTGTGATTTGATACTGATATTCACCAATAGAAAGCTACATGACATTTAGAGCTATCACACACAACCACTAGACAGCTATAAGCTAGTGCAACAAAAATAAAAGCCCCCTCCTCCCTCCGTACCTCAGATAGTTGACAGTATCTATAATGTAAGATACTCTTTGTATTTAATAATAAATTAGTATGTAGAGTTTTGTAAAGTTCGCACCACCACTCATGGCGGATAGCCTCGGCGGCGTTAGAATCGCATAAAGCACCAAAAATTAACACTTATCACCTTCTACATAAGGGAGTTGTCATTTTAGTTCTCATGTGTTTCCTCTCTACAAACAAACTGCAAATAAATTTTAACTATGTTTTAGGTACACCAACCCATCAATGAAGTGCTATCTTATGACCCCGCTCTTATTGGGTATGACAAATCACAATATTTATTCACGGATATTACATTTGGTGTGGACAATGCCCACAGGATTATTGTTGAGAGGTATTTAATTGAGAAAATTGTTATAATGAATTCCTTTTCTTTTTCCATATTTTATTGTTAATAAGTGACTTAAATTTTCAGGGATCCAGATGGAACTCTTCGTGCTTGTGATCATGATGTTAGAAAGAGATTAAACCAGGTAAAATTATGTGGCTATTCAAAACATACAGACAAATTTTAATATACTTCTTAATTTTAATGTAAAGCCCGACCAAAGAAATAAGAAACCTCTCCGTATTGCGGAATTTCAATGGAACTAATTTTATAATAGAAATTGTTGCCATTTTCGTAAAAATATGCAGGTGGCGCCCCCAGAGCAGGTTTCTTATTTCTTTGGTCAGGCTTTATTTACTATTAATTTTTAAAAACGCCATCTAGAAGGGCTATTATCTGACTTTACAATTCCATATTATATGTGGACTACCTAACCTATGATGACCTAAATATTTTTATCCTAAATATTATTTAGTCTTTTTTCTCCTCTTATTTAAATTTTACATTTATTTAAAAAATATGCTTCATTAATCATTACTTTACTTACGGACTTTACTTTTTTAACTGCTGCAGTATTCTAAAAAAGAATTCTATCTAATATCTATGGAATTAGTCTCAAAAAATATATATTTGAATTGATGAAAATGTTTCAGATTTACTTCCCACTCCAAGGCCGCAAAATTCGCGAACCTGTTATGTTCACTGATGAAGAAAGGTTACACAGTCTTTTGGATAGAGAAGAATATGAGTTTGTGCTAAATAGAGCTTGCATACAGTATGAACCAGATGAGCCCAGATACCAAAGAATTACCAGTATCACTTATCAGCATGTTGACAAACAGAAGAAGTATGATATCCTCAGGTTTGTATTAAGTTATATTTCTCATATTTATTGGATGAAAATGCAATGGTGTGGAAAGTTGTTTGTTCTGTATAAATACATCTCAAATCTGACCGGAAATATAAAAAACCTGCTTCAAGGCGCCACATATAATAATATTATATATATTTTTTAATTTCTGGCAACAGTATTATAAAACTAGTTCCATAGAATTTCGGCTTATTGGCGAAGTTTTAGATTTTTCATGCCAGGCTCTAAGATACTAGTTACAGTCTGGCAAAAAAGTAGCGAATCGAAACTAATCTTACTTCTCAGAAATATCCATAAGTTAGAGCGTGACAGCAGGATATAAAATGGCAACGCTGTAAAGTAAGTGGCGCCCCTATTAATTTCACGACTTTTTTGCCAGATTGTACATGTTAAATCTAGTAAACAATACTTTTTTTTCGCCAAAACAGTTTATGCCCGCAGAAGTTTAATATCTCCCCTGGAGGTACATCCAGAACTAACCGGTCCTGCGCTGCCCGCATCCAGCAGTTCCACGAAAAAAGTATTAATTTTCACCCATTAACATTGTCTGTCACCACACAAACATTTTTCTTTTTTTTTTTCATTAAATTTTCCACAAAAACTTAAGCGATTCTGTGGTATAAATTTCCAGGTCAACGCGCCACTTCGGTCCGCTAGCCTTCTACCTGACCTGGCACGACAGCGTAGACAGCTTGATGCTGGACCTGCTGCAGAGTGGCGTCATCCGAGAGGCCGTGCTGCTCATGGCGCTGCGACACGCGCTACGGGCTGACGTGGCTGACGGCAATGCGGCGGAACTACTCGTTAAACAGGTTACTATTCCAGGAAATACTTTTAAAGAAATAATACATAGTTTAAAAAACTAAAAAACACGCTTCCTGTCCGCCATCTTGGACATCCGCCATGTTGGATTTAAGTCACGTGACTTTTTTCGTATTCTATATCATATATATTTGAAATCCACTCAAACAGCCAGTTCGCCATCTTAGGGTGGCCGCCATATTGGATTTGTAATGACGTTTCTTAGCTAGTCATGTATTGTCATCAGAGCGTGTGCAAAATTTCATCCTAATCGAAGACCGGGAAGTGGGTCAAATTAAGATTCCAAGATTTTCTTACATACATAGTTACTTACAAGTGAAGCTAATATAAAGCGTGTAAAAATGACATTGGTTGCCTAGTGCCTAGGACCGTTGTCTGGATGCGAGCAGCGCCGAACGGCCTAGTTGGTAGTACGTCTGCTTACGAAGTCTTGCCTTGTGTCTGGATGTTTTATATTTATTATATGTATGTATATCAGCTGTCTGACACCTATATAGTACAGGCTCTGCCTAGTTTGAGGTCAGATGGCCGTGTGTGAGATGTCCCCACATATTTATTTATTTACATGTCGTCGGCAAAACGTAGAACTCGTTATTTTACATAGCCAAAGGCAAATTGTAGAACGCATTCGTCTTCTCAATGAGCAACGTGGCATAATGGAGCTGAATGATGTATTATACTGATCAGACCACAAATGGCTTGAAATACAAGAATAAAATATTAATTTAAGGGGCTTACAGGTGCTAAGAGGCGCCCCCACCCTTTAAAAAATAATAACTCGAAAAATTATAAGTATTTCAAAAATCTAGAACAGAAATAATATTACTACGAAAAAAGTCCATATTTGGTCGTAAAATTGCCAATTTTAATGAAAACATAAAATTGATCAATTCCAGATTCTACCTACCCCAATCCAGCTAAAGAAACCTGACTTGCTTACCGAAGACGATATCCAGTTGGACACCAAATGCGTGGACCTCGTCAACAAATACATCGCGAACAACTCCTCGATGAAGAGCCAACATGAGCTCGCGCTGCAAGGCTTCCGCGAAGAATACAACCACCTCATTGAACTCAGCAGGGGACTGAAGAAGGCACACGGCAACGCGTGAAGTGTAATTTAGATTATTTCGTATTAAATGGCTAGATAAATATTATTGTAAAGTTTCATTTAAATTCATTCAGTAGTTTCATTAAAATTCATTCAGTTAGTTATATGACAGACAGACTTACATACCTATGTTACATGTTATGACTTCTTCAGTACGACTCAAGCTTACTTAAGAGTTTGTGCCGATTTGGATAATTCGTTTTTTGTGTTCGTTATTGTCAGATCAGAGCATGGTGTGTGGCTACCCACTACGGGGCGTTCCTTTGGGTGAAGTTTTCCTGCTGCAAAAAGTTCATACAAACCATGCTCTGACAATAACGAACAATATTAAAGCTTTTATAAAAGTTGTAGCATCCATTGCACTCCATTGAAGAACAATCTTTACGAAGGAAATAAAAAACTTTTTAGTCACAAAATTGACAGTCAATGACATTCCCATTTTTTTTATTGTTTGATTTTCACAAAACACTTCATATGGATTTCATTCATAGTATTATTTTTATGCATGTACAACGAAAAATATGCCGTTTTATCGGAAGCTCTCAAACTTTACTCCTTTATCAACATTGGCCGAACGAAAGGCAATTAAAAATGGACTACACCACGCTATATTTACATCGAGATTTGATCGATTTGTAGGTGATTGGGATACTGATAAGAAACAAGGTACATACTGTGTTCAACCCAAGTACAAAACAAATTACACGACCAAAGTGTATAAGCGGAATTCGGAATAAGCGTCGAGATACCCAAACCATGTGGAGATGTTTCTGATTCGGTGAAGGGCCACTCATGTTATGGTTTTCTTACGCGAGAAAGTATGTCCTAGTTAGAAGCATTTTCACTGAACCTTGAAATAGTAAACAAAGGACAGCGTATCTCTAAGGTGAATCTATTATCTACCAAATATAATATTCAAGGACAGAGAGAGGTTTGAACTTGTCACTTTTATCTGGAGTTAGGCTTTTTAAACCTTAGGGGTATTTTTAGGACTTTTCTCGAGATAGGTATCTATAATTTTTCTTTAGACATTGAGGTAGGCTGGGTAAAAGCGTTATTCATGATTGAGACTATTGATTCTTTTCAGGTAAAGGATTTTTCTTGACCATTACTGGTAAACTTTACGAAGGCGATTGGCTGGACGGTTTTCGGTAAGAAAACGAGATCACGTTCGTTTGTTTATGACGTCATATTATTTTTAAATAGCAGGCAGTTTTCTTTAATTTTTCAGGCATGGATTCGGCACGCTGAGTCACAGAGCAGAAAACGGGGTATTTCATTTAGAATACAGCGGCGACTGGGTGCGTGGAAAGCCCGAAGGAATAGGCTGGTGGTGGTATGCAAATGGGGACGTATATTTCGGATTCTTTAGGCGTGGCCATCGACACGGCTACGGGAAGATGTGGTACAATGACGGCACTTACTACGTAGGGTACTGGGATAAAGGATTGAAAGGTGGTTTGGGCATGTTTGTCCAAGGTAAGTTATTTGTAATTTTGTTATAAGTATTCATTGCTTTTCATAACTATCATGCCGTGTGTGGTAAGGTCTACCTACCTGCTTAACTTTCTATCCACGGATAGCTTCAGATTAATTTTGCTATATATCAGAGGTTTAGACTGTGCATATAACATCGCCTCTCAACATATCTACACAGTCTATAACATCTAAACAGTACCTATCCATACCTACAATCCTAGATGATCTATTGTAGGGCGGAAAGCATATTCAAGGCTGCCTGGTAGAAATTACAACTTTAACAATAAGACGTGTCGTATAGGTATACCTAGACGGTAATGGACAGACATAATTACCTATATAAAAAAGGTACCTATGCAAAAAAATACCCATAGTCAGTTTCAGAAAGGTTCATTAAAGTTAAAGCTTTAAATTTATTGCTGACTCTTTCCTTTTCAACAAGATAAAAAAAGTCAGCAATAGATTTAAAGAAGCTTTAATTTTAATGGATCTTTCTGCAACTGACTTGTACTAGCTACTTATTACTCTTTGTAGTCAACGGAAACCGCTACGAAGGGCACTGGGAGGGCGATAAGAAGAACGGCTTGGGGCGGTTCTACCACATGCACACGGGGCAGCTCCAGGAGGGCTGCTGGGTCGACGACATCTGCGTCAAGTCCAAGATGACAGACATAATTATACGCCAGTTCTGTGACCTGCCTACAGAGTATCCTTTGCCACCGGTAAGTACTGTGCTATCTCCTTTTGTACCCTCCTTTCCTTTTCTAAAGAAGCCAGCTCATGCGTTTGAACACTAACGAAATTTACCCCTATCGCTACGGAATAAAGGCGCTCTCAAAATATTCAGCTGCATGTACTGCTTACTGTACCACACATAGGTATGTGTGGTTTATAAAGCTGCTGAAGAAAACGATTTCTGCTGTGGAGCTTTGGAGACCATCTTTAGGCTGCATTCTAGCAGGGATTTGCTAAGAAAATGAACAAACAATACGCGAGGAAAATACTTCCAATAGTAAGACAGACCTATCACTTAAAATGATGTCAGTTAGGCTATAAGAAAGTGAATACCATATCGGTGGAATTTTTACTCGCGCACTCTATTAAAATATATCTCTGGTGGAAAAGCAGCTTTAAGCAAACAAAGAAAACAACCCCGGACTAGTAGCACTTAGTGGCTGGCAGAAATTAGGAAAGGCCTAGATATAGCAGGTAATGATGATGGATGACGTTCGGCATTCATTAATAATTTAAAAGCTTCCATCAATAGTGTAGCTGTTAGGAATCTACAGACCTATACTTCAGCTTTAAAATACTAACAATAATACCTACTAGTAAAGGAATTATAACTGTCCTATTTTATTACGTATCCATCTACGAGCAATGGCGTTTAGGATGAATGAATTGTAACATATTTGAGTGTTTACAGGAACGACTACAAGATTCACGGAAGATTCTCGAAAAAAGTGAATTTTGGCTTGCACAGAAGATCGGTGAAATAGACAAAGACTTGCAATTTTGTATCGACCAAATGGATTAATTTATTCGATATTATATTACAATCGCAGATCAAAAGTATAACATTATAATATTTGTATAAAACTGGTTTAATATACATGGTTTCAATAAATTCTTATACTAATTTATTACTTATCAGTGTTTGATTATTACAATGTCATTAATTATATCACAGAGTAAAATATTAAGTAGCTTTCCAGTCGTTATTATTGCTTTCGACTTGATCGTAATGCAGTGGCGGATTTGCCCTAAGGCTCAGTAGGCCTAGGCCTAGGGTGGTCAGATATGAAGGGCGTTGTCTTTATGAGCATCTGTCCTTATGAGAATCTGTCTAAGAAAATCTGTCTTTGTTTAGGTCCAGGCCTAGAGCGGCCAGATATGAAGGGCGTTGTCTTTATGAGCATCTGTCCTTATGAGAATCTGTCTAAGAAAATCTGTCTTTGTTTAGGTCCAGGCCTAGAGCGGCCAGATATGAAGGGCGTTGTCTTTATGAGCATCTGTCCTTATGAGAATCTGTCTAAGAAAATCTGTCTTTGTTTAGGTCCAGGCCTAGAGCGGCCAGATATGAAGGGCGTTGTCTTTATGAGCATCTGTCCTTATGAGAATCTGTCTAAGAAAATCTGTCTTTGTTTAGGTCCAGGCCTAGAGCGGCCAGATATGAAGGGCGTTGTCTTTATGAGCTTGAGCATCTGTCTAAGGCCCATATTACATTGTCAAAGATCTATGAGTCCAATGATTAGAAAGGGACGCAGTTATGCGCAAGAGTGAGCGCGGTGTATTTGTATCTCATTCTAACGCATAACTGCATGAACTGCATCCCTTTCTAATCTTTGACTCATAGATCATTGATCCTAGATCTTTTATAATGTAATACCTCCCTTTGTGCAAAGACACAAATCGTGCCAATAATATCACTGATGATAACAAGATTAACAAGAAATAACTCAGATGCAAAGTATCTCAATATTAAAGGCTCGCGTACCTTATGAATATAATCTTCCTAAATCACAATTTTTACAACAAAGTATAAATGTTTTCGTAAAATTATAAATAAGTTCGTACGTTTATTTTAATATAAGCACAATATAAGTGAGCTAGGTAGGAAGATAGGTACCTACCTAGTTATTACGCGCGCGCGTGTCAGCCATGCTCGTGCGGTAGCTTTTTTCTAAATCAATTAAGTGGGCCTTATAGTAAATTCATTAATGATGTTTGTTTAGTTTATATGATTGGTGTTGAGAAAGGGGCGCGGCACATGGCTTAGGGCCTAGAACGGCTAGGACTGCAAATCCGCCACTGTCGTAATGACCACAATTTTAATCTATATTGTATGCAGAAGTCTCTAATGTACAAGAAAAAGAATGTTTAACTAATATGGGGTATTCATATCTTCTAAATTAAATTTAAATTGAGCACCTTCACTGTCATTTTCAAACCTATTATTATAATTATTGTAGGCAGTGCTCTGTATACATAGTTAACTATTCATCTTGACATAGGTAGAGGTACTACTACCTAATATTCTCAGTTAATAAAAACAAATTAATTTCAGAACAAGCCATATTTTGTCATAAACGTACAATAGATTTTTCTAGTCTAACTTTGGCAGACTCTAGTTCCAATTTTATTTAAAATTTCACAAAAGATGTCGACTTATTTATAAAAGTAACTTAAGTATATGCTGGGGAACACTATGGGCGTTATTGCAGAAGGTACCGGCCCTTACGCCCATCTAAATATTAAGAGATTCCGATGTCATGCATGCACTCGTTAATTTTCAATACAATCATCAAAATGTCACTAACATTCGGCTACGTAGGCGCTATAAAGGACAATGCAAATAATCCATAGTGTATTGGGCCCAAAAAAAAAAAGTTGTTGTGCAGGAATAAGACGACTGTCACATTCAAGATTGGGCACAGGTCGTTAATTTTTGTTAAGACACCAAAGAAATCCGTCCGTGGAAAATTAAGTTATAACCTAAAATACCTACATTTTGGGTTTGATGGTAAAAACACCAGGTTTTTAATTTTTGCTATGAAAAATTAACAGCCAGTTATCGCTGACTGTGTTCGTATACTCACCACTCTTAATGCCACTACGAAACTAGCGCCACCCATTGAAAAAATATATCTCAATACCTAGACTTACATTATTATTATTAGTTATTGCCATACATTGAATATTGTGAATTAGTTCTTTTATTGTTTAAAAAAAGTCCTGTCTTACGTGACTTAAGTGACGTCTGGCTAATAAAGGCCAAAACTCAATAAATATAAATGACATGATTCAACTACGCGCCGTTAGAAAAAAACGTACCTACGTGTGTTATGGTTAAATGAAACAATTAGTGCTTTAAATACATGATTTATTATTTAGATACAATTACAGGACATGTGCTAGTGATAGCTACTACGCAGATAGAAGGCCAATAGTAAGCGAGTTGTAAAAAATTGAATAGTGTCGATATTTGCATCACATTGTAGATTAGAAGGGAGCGACGGTGGCATAGTGGTTAAGGTATCTGTCTCGTAAGCGGGTTCGACCACTCGGCCTTGTACCAATGACGGTGAGGGAAAACATCGTGATGAAACCTGCACATTCAAGCGACTGAAGGTGTAACAATGATCCAATCCCGTCAGTTTCCCCTGGTAGCAGGGCGCGGAGGTCGGATGGCAGTCGCTCCACTGAAATTACCTGATCTGCCGAACCTTGGATTATGGTCAAAAGCGGACCCCAGGTTCTCGTGCGCGAGAGCACAACCGGGATATACGCTAAAATGAATGAAATGCACCGACAATTGGATTATATTATGTCCTGTAATTAATACGGTCTCAAGAAAAAATTAAATAGACGTCATTATAAAAAAAATGTTCATGAGCCTATATTTTTTTTTTCCGTGGACCAATTTAGCCGGCTTCATAATAAAAATAGATGGTGTTGCTTAGAGCTTTAAAATTATACATACGATATGTATGCACAACAACGTTTTTTTTTTGGGCCCAGAGTCTTGCATTATCCTTTGGAAAATATTTTGAAATATCAGAGTCCTATTTCG
The DNA here is from genome assembly GCA_948473455.1 of Teleiodes luculella. Classification (NCBI taxonomy): domain Eukaryota; kingdom Metazoa; phylum Arthropoda; class Insecta; order Lepidoptera; family Gelechiidae; genus Teleiodes; species Teleiodes luculella. The sequence continues at coordinate 5,358,478 of OX419586.1, read as the reverse complement.
ATAACAGTGCGAATAAGTACAATCTAAGTACCAGGATATTTACATATTAAAACACGTTAAGTAAGGGGGCTATAACATTCCAAAGAGGATAAAGCATTTAAACTATCCGCGCTTGGTCAAGCAGCGTCATATTGTGGTCTCCCATTTCGATTTGTTCTTTGAGCAATTCTAGTTCTTTGATGCCGGTCCGGGTAACCTCATACTTGTGTGTCGCCAATGACATGTAGAAATGTATAGCGAAGGCTAGGAACACTATCATGACAGGTATGAGCACCACGCAGGCGGACCATGCGGCCACATAGCTGAAATCGTAAAACTTCACCCAACACAGTATAGCTATTTCAACTAGGAACAGTATGAGACCTAGTAAGGTGGAGAAAGCCCACGCTATTTCTATGTACCAGTGTAGTCTTTCGTGCGGCGATTCGTGTACTAGAGATATGGTGTGGAGGTTGCCCACGGCTTCAATGTTAGGTAGGATGCAGGTGCTTATCATGAGGGCTAGCATGTGGACGGCTACGAGGAGGGTGGTGCACACTGTGAACGCGATCAGCATCGATACTGGCACGTTCGACTCGGAAGGCGGGTTGAGCTGCACTTCCACCATAGCTACCTGTAAACAAAATAGACTTGTGTAGGTAATGCGTATGATATCACCCTAAAACGTAATGCAATATCACACATTACGCGAGTATTGTAAGCAGTACACCAGTACACATCACACATTAGCTACTATGAAGGAAAGAAAAGAAAATGAAAAGCACGAACATTACATCGGACCAATAAGTTTTATCACTAATATAGCTTCGCATAACCAATAATTACATATTAGAGACAATATGTTCGGTCTAAGAAAATTCGCTATAATAAATAGCTTTTGATTTCAAGTAGGGAACTCGTTTATAACTATGTTTTCATTACGCATTCGTTTCGTTTGTTATATTATATAGTTATCTATCAATAAGGGGTATAAGCACTTATAAGCTTCCTCTTCTGAGGGGCTCGAGTTTGCACTTAATCAATTCAGGGTAAAACAAGCAGTAATGTGGATATTTATTATTATAATAATATTTATTTGTATTAGTCTTATTTAATAATGAGGATGCTTAATTTTTGTAATCACTTTAAGTATTACATGATTATTGGTTACACTTAGCATTTACTACGAATCCTAGCCTATTTTGGAAAGTGAGTAAAATTGCTTTTAAAACTTCTTGTATGCGATGAATGCCATGCATGACCTAGACACATAAACTATCTAAGTATCTGTACCTGTAAACTTCAAAAATACCGAAACCATCTGAATTGAAAAGTGAAATCGCGTGTAAGTAGCTACTTAACAGTATAGCATGGCACACATTCATACAATAGGATTGTTACATAGGTATACAATGCAATTGTGTACGTACCTACGCTGAGCGATAATTGGTAAAAGCACTATAGGTACATTATAATAAATATAATATGAACTGGATAAAAAAATTGACCCGACCCTGCTGTTTGTAAAAATAGATAACAGAATATCAGCTGCCAGCAAACTACGTAAGATTAAGTGTTTTTTTATTAATCATGCATGAAGTATATTCTATTCTGATTTTACTCTCATTATAACGTATTTTCACGGAATTTTACTCAAAGTTCAAAGTTCAAGATGCGTTTATTCGAAGTAAGATTTTACAAATCACTTTTCGACGTCGAGGAGAGTTCACGATTTGGCTGTCTTCTACTCTCTTTGATAAGATAATTATTACAAAATATTAAATGCATTGTAATAAATTTATAAATAAAAATATACGACATTACCTTGCCTGCACTTAACATCTATCGATGTTACATTTTTTAGTGACCCGCAAATATTACACTATACTCGTCATTTCCTACTACTGAGCGAAACCAATGTTGCCAATGTTATTTTCGTAGCAAGATATAATAATTCTTCACATACAGGTAGGTAACTTAAGCATTCATTTCGTAGGCGGCCAAAAGCCTAGAAATGTGCCATAAAAATAAAATTTATATATTTCCAATACCAATCTATAACAGTAAATATGTATAACGTAGGCTAGGATGGAAGTAATCATTGGGTCAAAGCAGTTGAACTCAATGAGGATGCCATTAGATTACTGATTGATTAAATGATTAGGTATAGTATAAGCCAAGCAGAAGAATAGATAACAATGAAAGAGTCCTTAGAGTAAAAAAATTCTGGGAGTGATAGTGTACGCCTAATCAAGTATGAACCGTAAGCACGGATCTGAATAGTCCGAATATCTTTAGCGCGTTCGTTTAGTATCAAATGGTTATCGGAGCTGATTGTTTTTCCCGGTGAAAATAAGTAATTTAATAGAAGAAAAATTTGAAATGTGTAGTGATAAGTTGCAAACATAACTTGAGGAACAAATCCGAAAAGATTTTTTTTATTGATTTCACCGCCCATACAACATCTGCTTACGCGCTTGACATAAAGGCAGCGGAGCGATGCGCGTGCTCTATGTATATTTATTTATTCTCTAAGGAAAGACTCATTTGAACAGTATTGTCGTTAAGTATTAATTTCTCTAAGTCTGACTAACATAAAAACCTTGATACTGTCACAAACTTATGAGTAGTTCCATACAAAAAATATCGAGAAAATCTTTGTACTGGAAACTAGTAAACACAAGAGCTTCGGTGGCGTACTGGTTAGAATCATTGCTGGCCTCCCGCTCGGAAGACGCAGCGCAGCGCGCAGGTTTAACCCTGATACCAATGTTATGGCCTACGAGTATTTTAGATTTTCGAATCTATATTTCGTTTATTCGACGCTCTTATGGAAACATGTACACACCTGCGAACAAATTCAAAGATTGTGTGTGAAGTTTATCAACTTGCACTGAGCCAGGGTAGTCAGCTAAGGCCTGTTAACCTTGAACTCAATCTTTCGGTGGGAGGGGGATATGTGGAAGCTGACTGATAAGTACTGGTCATCTACTGGTAGCTAGACTAGCTAAGTATTATAGTTTAGACGATACTTAGCTGCGTAGTGGACAGTACAGCATGGCGAAGTTCGGTAAAAAAGAAATGTCGCCAAATCGACCAATAAGATGATCTACTGCTAGTATGACTGGCAGTAAATAATCTGGGGGGGGGGAATTGCTTACCATGGCAAATCCTGAGAGCAGCGCGGAGGTTTTACTAGACGCCTTCAGTTTGGCCCGGCTGAGCTGCAGCTTCCTCCATGACAGGTAGGCCGGCGTGTGCAGGCCCTCCGTCGACGTAACGTTTTCTCCCGACATCAGGCACTTGTGCTGAACAACAATGCTTTTACACTTAGTGTTATATTTTCAAAAAAAGTGTCAGTTCAACAGGGTTTCTCAATATGATCAAACTGTAATTTTGTTTGTTTGTTTTTATTAATGATCCTGTTTAATAAACAGGTATGCTGCTGAATTTTCGAAATAGCAAAACACAGTAAAATTTATAGATTTTAACATGCTTTTATTAGGTCGACCTGTATGTAATCGATGGAATCTAAGGTAACTAATTTAACCATCTTCCAAGGGTCGTAGCGTAATAAAAATTGGCAGGCAGCTATATAGTTCTGATGAAAATACAATAATATGGTACTGTCGAACTGATCTGATGATGGAGCCGGAAGATATGAACTGGAACTTCATGATGGAAAATCGTATCATAGCTGTTTTGGATTTCTTAGAAAAGTCTTTTAATGAACTTTGACCACGATTAGGTTTCAAGGTCTGATGGTGAAACCGGAAGATACATTATTTATAAAAGCGTGTTTTTCTAGTGTTTTTCAAACTATTAATTTACGAGTGTTAATATATGCATGCAGCTGCAGATATCGGTTTTATTTGTACTTATTTATATGTATAAGTATCGGATAAAAATATTTGTATATAGTAAAGTAACGTTATTTTATTGATAAACCCTGTTTAAATGACGCAACAAATTAATCTAAAATTTGTCGATTATCACTAATTTTACTAAAATCTACGTAAGCCGGCACACCATAAGAAGCACGATGAAAAAGTGAAGATAGAAGGATAAACCTTGCCCTATAAAACTAATATTCACAATCACAATTAAATTCACGACTGATTGTATTCAGATGCAATGATAAACAATAAAAAAAGCTATTAATTGAATTGCAAATTGCAGTACCTACTTTACTCGGAGTGAGTGCAATGTTAAAACATTATTTAACTTGTCAGGTTATAAAATCGATTTAATAATTGTGTATCTGTGCATTGACAGTTTATTTATTTATATGTATGTATGATGTGCGTAGACGCACTAATATTCAAAATTCTGTGGTAGAGGGCGAAGCGCGGTTTTCCCACCTCTCCGAGTAAAGGTCTTCCTTATAGCACCTTCAAGACGGGTCGGGTGGTGCCTTTATGGGTTTGACCCGCAATCTACGGGTTTGAATAGTGTATATCCCATATCCGGGCATATATACACGAAATTTTAACTCCTGGCTTCATTAAATGTTTTGAAGAAACCTATAAGATGAGTATACGTCATACGATATAGATTTTAGCTATAATAGTGTTAAAGATATTGTACGAAGCCCGGTGTTCCAATTTGAATATTGTACATCGAAGGCGGCAACGCGGCGGCGCGGCTGCAGCTATTTCTACCTGAAGGGCATTCTACTAAGTGTCATACATATTAGATATGGTTGCTTCAACAGCAATATTTAAATTGCGACCATTTTCGTTATACAATAGACAATAAGACTTTAGGCAGCTGAATAACTATTGTAGCATCCATGAAGCTGAGGCTTAGGTAATTTGAATAACTGCCAGTCTGCTTGTTTGGAAATGTCTATTGTATATGGTATACAGAATATCATCCAAGATTTCCAGTTATTTTATCATGCAGGTGTCAGGGAATGTTTATAAACAGATGAATTCTAATTTCTGTAGTAGTAAAAAGATCCTTCACAACACTGACCCTTTCTAAGTAAAAAATATATATTATATTTTGTATGTATGACATAAAACTTAGTGGTGCATGAACATTTTGTTCTTTTTTATGGCAAGTGATATGAAACACACTACTCAAAGGATGCAAATTCTAATAGTAATTTTTATACCCTCAAAAGATGTAATAGATCAAATGGTAATTTCGGCCTATCATTTAGTTCTGATTTAAATTTTTTACTCTTTGTATTTTATAAACTATATTTAGTTTCAAAAGTGTATCCTTCTTAGCCTTTGCTCAAACAAATGAGTACAGATCAGATCAAAGTGTAACCGTACCATCACGTCATTTGACGTCATAATATATCTATAATACTTCTGTGACTATTATATGTATAGGTAGTACAAACATGGAAATTAGGATAGACATGGATCAGACAATTTGCAAAACACAATAGAGTGATAAACACATCGGATGCCATGACATCTCATGACCATGATCACTCGACCTCGACAGAAAACGAAAAAAATATATATAACAGCGCATGCGACGCACTTTGGTGTACGTCCGAATAATTTCATGTGTGACTGATCGAAGGCCTACTTTTCCCCGACTAATTTTTGCGCACGAGAGCAGGCTTTTGTGCTATTTGTTTGTTCGTAGTCGAGCTACTCAATAACTATTGCATAAATGTGTTTACATCTCGTTATCCACAATTTTGTACAATTTTGCTCTTCGTTACACGATCGACGATTTAGCGCGCGTATTATCTAATCTGTGGCCCTACACCAATCAATATACCTACAGATATTTTTTTTCTTCTCAATATTCTTTGTCTAATATTGGGCTCAATTCTGCGTGGCCGCTAAAATATCTAAATTTAAGTTGTTATGTCTCTTTCACGTTCTTAAGAACGAAAAGGGACAGGTGATTGCCAACCTACATTTAGACACGTCAAACATCGATTTTACGTGTAATTTAGTAGGAATTTAAAAACATAAAGCCCGACCAAAGAAATATGACACCTCGCCATATTGCGGAATTTCAATGGAACTAATTTTATAAGGGAAATTGTTGCCATAGTCGTAAAAATATACACGTGGCGCCCCCAGAGCAGGTTTCTTATTTCTTTGGTCAGGCTTTACCTACCGACTACCGGAATTAAGCTGAATTTGACAGCTGCGCTGCTTATTTTAAATATCATTCATTCAAAATTAAATTCATTCATCTCCCCATCCTTTTCGATTTCCATGTGAATGAAAGAGACCAACAACTTAAATTAAGAGATTTTAGCGGCCACTTCAGAATTGAGCCCATTGTCCTTTAAATGTTTACTGATGGTTGGTGACTGAAATCGAATTATGTGACATTAGATTTTTATTATGGTGTATATTTTATTTTGGCTATTTTACAGATTTTATGATGTGGATAATGATTAATAAACTTGTTATTTTGCTGTACCTTAATATTTTACTAACTAAAGACTTTTTATTGCTTTAATGGCTTTCCATTTATTGAACCAAATCTTATTTATTTTTATTTTATGGATTTTGGACTTGTCTTAAGCTATTAAAATTATATCATACTAATATTATATTATAAAGAAGAAATATTTGTATGTGTGTGTGTATGTTTGTAATGAATAAACTTAAAAACTACTGAACCAATTTCAAAAATTCTTTCACCATTAGAAAGCTACATTCACCCTGAGTAACATAGGCTATTTTTACCGCGAGAAAATGCCTCATTCCCATGAGAAAAACTAAAACGCGGGCGGAGCCGCGGCGGAAAGCTAGTTTACAATAAAGCCAATATATAGCTAGCTATATCTAGTTTAAGAACATTGTTGATTTAACACTAATATTAGTTGTCCAGTTATCACAGCAAAATAATCAGTAGTACCTATTCATTGCACCAGGCAAGCGGGTGGAATAGTGATAATTGCGTAGGTTTTTACAGTATTCAAGTGTCTTTAAATGTAGTTTACCAAGAAAATCTATTAACTTACTCATGTAAATAGAAATGAAAAATAAGGAGAAATTCTTACGTAATTACATTTGTCTCTCTGTCTGTTAACTTTCACACCTATACAGCTAAACTAATTTGCTATAATCTGCAAGGGAGAAAGACAATCTCTAGGATATCGGCTTCTTTCTGTAGGAAAACACCTGGTTCCCATAAGGAAAAATAAAAATGTGCAGTGGGTGGAAAGCTAAAAAAAGCAAGTTACTTAACTCTAACTAGATTACCAGATGAAAGGTCAGTAAATTTCCAATGCCCACACCAAGATAATTAATGAATAGCCAATGATAAGCCCGCTTCCCCAATTCAATGTGTTGTAACTCACTGTTTTCAAAAGAACAGTTGTAGATGTCTCCAGCCTCAAAACCAGAAAACCAGTTTTACACGGTTTTGCTGTGTGTCTGGTAAGATAACTACAAAATAAAAACTAATAAGAATTAAGTCTAAATGAGAGTTTTGAATCTAAATAAGAAATTGGGACCCACTATTTTTAAAGTTTTAAAATAAAGGTTATTACCATTCAATTATATTTACATTATATTACCATTTAATAATAAATTATTCTAAATCTAAATTTATTCTTATTAGACTATGTTTTGTATGCATTTTTAGCAGATAAACTTTAGGGCTGTAAATTAAGGAAATTAATTAATAAGGCACAAAAACACTGATGTTAAAATGATGTTGTGTTCTTATGGTAATGGATATAAGTATTCTAAAAGAAAAATAAGAATTTTAAATAGTAATAAACAATATTATTTAGTATTTTATGAATTATAAATTGCAGTAGGTAGTACAGAGACTGAAAACAACGATACAACTGGCGCACATTTCCAAACCTAGTGAACCGTAATCAAATAACGAATTGTATGCAAAAAAAAACATAAATAGTGGTTGTTGCACTCCAGTGCATGGTTAACAAATATTATGAAACTTTCGTACCTTGCTTAGTTTTGGGCACCAGGTATTGGAATGGTCGAAACGACCGGCCTGGTGTACGTTGAGGTGATTATTCCCAGCCGTACTAGCTGACCAAACCGACATACCTAAACAAATTGCACGACAGTCCTTCGACTTGAGACGACGAGGTCACTAACACGCAATCAATCTCAGCTAGATCACTCCATTGAACGAGGATTTTTATTTATGAAGACTGATCAAAGAATACTTCTTGAAGGATAAAATTACTTATTTTGCAAAATAGAAAAACTGCAAGCAAAATAATTGAGAAAATTACTTGTTTTTTTCGTAAATCGAATTAAATCAACCATTACTGAAAAAGAAACAACGCTATATAAAAACCATCTTTTTACTCTTTTTCACTCAGGACTTTAAACTAAAAACAAAACGCATCACTGTCAGTAGGAGAGTATAGTAGTTAGTAGGAGACAGTTTTTGTCTTTTTCACACTAGTCACAGTTTCATATAGTTATCCTGTTGTCATAATTCATGCATGACTAGTGATGTGCCGTTTCCGGAAATATTCCCCTGTTCCTATGTTCGTTTCCAGAAATATTCCCAAGCGAAAAGAGATGTCATGCTATTCAAGCTGGGTAGATGTGGTAGATCGGGTTAGTGCATGGTCCAAGAAAACAAGGTCTAACAATTAGACCACGTGACTGACACAAGCCTACGTTATTTTGCCTGTTCATCCTTGTCGAATGCGTGTAATGTAATAGACAAGGTGTCAGTCACGTGGTCTAATTGTCAGACCTTGTTTTCTTATACCATGGGTTGGTGCACCGGTTGGTGTTTTCCAGTTAGGTACAATCGAGTGCTCGTCATTTAATTATTAGTGTGCTTTAAATCTTATTTATAACCCATGCATGTACTTCTGACACTTCCTTTACCTGTCAAATTGTCTGTCTTCCGTTGTCCCCTTGAATCATGTGAATTATTTAATCTAATTTTATCTGCTTTTATTGACTACAAATGTAAGTTGTATTTACTGTGATAATATAGCTGCCCTTTACTGGAGTCCATTTGCATTATTATTTCAACGCCTGTAATTAGTTTCCCTCGACCACGCTACTGCGCACATAGAAGTGCTTTATGAACAATATTAATAAGAACACTTGAAGCACTTTTTAAATTCGTATTTATTCGGTATTTCTCTTGATCTTCAAACCTACATCATACACACACAGACGATTCGACACGAGTCCAAAGATAACTAAATCAAACTGGAGAGACAATTCATTTTTTAAAAATAAATAGTTTTACTAGATATACAGCATTAGAGCCAGTCTCAAATCAAAGGAGTTGCAAATACAATAATTGTTATGCAAACTCCACAGTACTTAACGACCCGACCGACCCTACAGATCTCACTGACTCTTCCTAATGAGGGATTTTCAAGATGGCATTTAAGAAAAAAAAAAGGTTCTATTGACTCAAATAGATGGCGTGCATGTCGTATAAAACGTCAAAAGCGAGCTTGTCAAACCAATCAGCGCAGATAAAAAACTGGCAACACTGTTGGTGTCACGTCAATCGTCACGCATTTTATTGTGTTTTAATTTCAGTTTCGTGTTTTTGCGTGCTGAGTTGCGTTTAAATTTTTGATTCGTTTCACTAGTGTCCTTTTTGCAACAAAATTTTGTGATTTCTTTTCCTGCCTTTAAGTTCGTATATTTTATTTGACGTAAGTAAGAGTTAGTGCACCGCCATCTCTTATGACCATAATGAAACCTTTTTTTGTTTTTAGAACTGTCAAAATGAAAATCCCTCATTGGCCTTGAATAGACGTCTGTCTGTGCCGCTAACGGAAATTAGCATTCTATAAAGGGAATATTCCCCCAGAAGGAAACGGTACATCACTATGCATGACATGAATGCTTTTTTAAAAAGTTCGAATACATGTCCACGTTTCTGTTTGTTTCTATTTCAAGTTGTTTGATAATTATGATGTATATTATAAAGAACAAATTATAACATAATAATAATATAGTATATATACAAATGTTATGATTATGAACTATTTTATATTATAAGTACCTTTATTCATTTCGATACGAAGTCGAAAGAAAATACTTTGGTATTTCGCACATGTATCCAAAATTAAACTGTCAAACGAACGAGATGGAGAACATCTTGTTCATTTTTATAACGGTACTTCATCCGTGCGAGAGGGAGTATCCATCCATGGAAATTGGTCGAACGAGGATGATGATAAGCGAATGACGAGTGGACTATTCAGTTGATTAGTAGATAATGTAGGTCGGCGTTAAGCGGTTTGTTTTGGTTAATACAGTTTTGTGAGTTAATCAGGTGTCGAAGTGACTGGATGGTGCAGTGATCCCCGTGAGATTGTCTTGGATGCTAGTGTTTCTATTGTGAAGTGGTTGCGGAGGTCGTGATGATGGCAGAGGCTGCGTGTGCCGCTAGTGCCAACCCCAATGCGGAGATCGTGCGGGGACAGGTGTTCGAGGTGGGCCCCAGATACACCAACCTCCAATACATCGGCGAAGGGGCCTATGGCATGGTTGTGTAAGTTCACATTATTTACCAAACACATTTTCAGTGTTATTCTCGGTTTATGTCTGGCCATGTCTGGCAGGCTGTGAACAAGATCTGAAGCAGTTTAGGCAAAACTAAATTAACTGTACTAAAATAACAAAAGGACTCCATACTCAATTTGTAGAGGAAGGATAAAGGTAAACAGTATAATAATAACCACTGTGTAGGCTTTGTGTAGGTGTTAGGCTTTGAATCAGGAAAACAAACTAATTAACAGTTTTCTTCATTAATCCTTGTTGTAGGTAAATATCTAATTTTAAATTTAGGTTATTGTTTACTTTGAAATCTTATCTTTGTTGATTTATTTAAAACAGCAGGCAAGCTTTACGGTAAGTTTTCATGTTGAAATTGTTATAAAAACAGTTTTGTATTTTGTGGCCTTAAAACTCTCCGACTCTCAATTTCTCTTTTTGGTAGTCTACTTTGCATCTTGTCCATAAAAAGTTATAGCGATAAAATAAAATACTCTGCAAAGACGATTACCTCATTGATTCAAACATATGGGTACTGTAGGTACATATTTTACAAAAAATACAATGCTATGGACTATAATCTTCGCTTAACCCTGTAGCTCACTTAGGAACTTGAATATTGTTTGATCTACAATAATAATATATTTTAATAGCTTATTACTTGAAATTTTAATATCAATTAAAAAAAAATAAGAATTGTTGTAAAATTTAAATTTATGAGCAATCAAGAGATGTAGTGGACAGCTGATGTTTCTTAAAATAACTAGGTATTTATTTTAGCCTAATACATTGTACAGTAGCGAGCACATGCAGCTGAACACTGACCTTGAATGAAAGTGCCGTTATTCTCACTTGCTAGGGCCAAATTTTGTATTGTGGACATTCAGAGATGCACCCTCCCTTTTGTACAGTTAAGAGCATGCTGCGCTTGAACACTTTGAGCTTTGCACCATTCTCTTTATTATATTATTATTATTATAGCTGTAAAAGGTAGCCTATGTCCTTCCTTAAGGTTTATTCTATCTCTGTACTAAGTTTCATCAAAATTATTTCAGTGGTTTATGGGTGAATGAAAGAATAACAAACAGCTGTCTGTTTGTTTCTCAGACAGAAAGAGTTTTTTGCTTTTCAGTGATTTTGGCAGTTTAACTTTAGTAAAAAAGATTATTTCTCTGTTTATCCTTTCTTTTGATTATGATATGAATTAATAATGTTTATGCATATTTGTTAATTATGAAAAAAAAATGTAGTATTTATAAATTTAAATGCCAGAAGTGCTAATCATGTTAATGTAGTGTTCAATGATTTGAAATATCCTCTTGTAAGTTTTTAACAATATTATCCTTAAAAGGTGCAGCTAACTGCTATGTGACTTTATTACCCAGTAATCGGCACTGTTCAAAATGTTCAAATCCAACATAACAAATATATCTTATCTGATAGATAACAATAAGTAATCGGTATCCTTTATTTATATGTGCAGAATTTTACCTGCTGTAGTTTAATTGTTTCTTATTTTTCTATTTTGCAAAATATTCACGCTATATAATTAGTCTTGTGAAAAATACTTCTGTTTTATAACCAACTGGCATTCCACCCGTACTAACAGTTTTTACTGTTTTCATCTCCTTTCACTTTTCCCTATACCAAGCTATGCTCTCCCACTTCCCAGAGTATGCATCCAGCTTATCTCGTCACCTCTTGCGGGGCCGACCACGACACCTTTTTGCATTTTTAATTATAAGAAAACAAAAAAAGTAATGTAATTGGTTCAGCCATTCTCAAGTTATAGGGTGACCAGGAGAAATAGGGGTTTATTTTTATATAATAGGTTTTGTCATGCTTTGAGGCATCTTAAGTTTATTATCATTATTATTTGCTTCAATGTTCAGTAATAAATAAGCCTAATGTTTTCAGATATAATATTCACACTAATATAATAAAGGTGAAAGTTTGTGAGTGTTTATGTTTGTTACTTCTTCACGTCTAAACGGCTGGAGCGATTTTAATAAAATTTGGTATGGAGTTAGTTGACACCCTGGATTAACACATAGGCTACTTTTTACCACGGGAAAATGCCTCATTCCCACAGGAAAAACTGTTAAAGCAGGCGGAGCAGAGAGGAGAATACACTATTGATTATTTTATGTACCGCAAATAAAAATACACTCATTGTTTTGTATGTCACTACATAGTATAAAAGAAAGTCGCTTTCTCTGTCTCTATGTCCCTATGTATGCTTAAATCTTTAAAACTACGCAACGGGTTTTGATGCGGTTTTTATAAATAGATAGAGTGATTCAAGAGGAAGGTTTATATGCATAATACATGCATAATATACTTAAGGATAACCCACAATAACCATTTTACCGTGCGGAGCCGGGGCGGGTCGCTAGTACATGTATAATAATTTAATTCGACAACTAAGTACGAATGAATAAACCAATATGGTAATATTCTGAAGATCCTACGAGTTCTCCTTTATTCTTTAAATCACTTTGCAATGTTTTTGTAGATTGGCCTTCAACATGATTCTCAAAACTCTACGTGATAATCATGTTTTGCTACAGACAAAATTTGTTTTTGAATTATTAAACACGAGATAAATTTAAAACACAACCTTCACAAAAACATTTGTAAAAAATCTACTCCTTTATTATTATAATAATACTAAAACTTTGCGTTGCATTGCGCTGTCGCGGAAGGTTCGTTGTTTAATTATAGCAACAACACCATTGGAGTATATTGTTCAAGGCCGCGTTATCGCGTAAGTTTGTTTGGTTGAAAAACATGCAGTTGATTTGCTGTTACGTTAGTCACAGTTACGTATTGAAATTTGTGCACCTATGCGACGGGTTAATAGCCCCGGAGACGATGCGGTTTGAAATGATGATCGTGATTTCGCGGTCAAATTTATCGGTCGTGTGTCAATTTATATGTTGATCAGATTTGTTAGGACGTGTTCGATCATTCAGTTAAATAGACTTTTTTTAAGCATATTTAAAAAAAATAAAAAAGAGGAAAACACAAAAGATGCGATCCTGTGGAGTTTCTTCGGCGGGTTCTTCTCCACAGCAGCGCACACGTTGCGCGAATCGCATCGCCTCTTTTAGATTGTTTGATTTTTATTACTTAGACTTGTACATTCGTTTGAGACGGCCTTGGTTTGAGCAAAATTTGAATTTGAAATAGTCTCAATATGGGAACATAATCTTTCCCACCTATCACTATCACTACATAGTATAAAACAAAGTCGCTTTTTCTGTCCCTATGTTCCCTCCCTTTGTACGCTTAAATCTTTAAAACTACGCAACGGATTTTGATGCGGTTTTTTTAATAGATAGAGGGATTCAAGAGGAAGGTTTATATGTATAATACATGCATAATATACTTAAGAATAATCCACAATAACCATTTTCCCGTGCGGATCCGGGGCGGGTCGCTAGTAATATTATAAACGTGTAAGTTTGTGAGGATAGATGTATGGTTGGATGTATGTTTGTTACTTTTTCACGCAAAAACTACTGAATGGATTTTAATGAAACTTTACACTAATTTAGCTTACCTATACCTACCTACATCAGAATAACACATGGGCCTACAAATTAGCTACCTAAGCAAAGAGTTAGGATTTTTTTTTTTACCTAAGCTGTATAAAAAAGTTATTGGTTTATTTATAGACATCAAAGACAATGAAAACTAGATAGAGAATAATAAATTCATAGATATGAAAAATCCATATTTTTTCGAAGCGATTCAGGAGGCCGCAAATTTTCGACACCCGCGCCGCCTATTACGAAATGATGTATGGTGCCGGCAAATTCTGGTCACGTAGCTGGCGAACCCACAATAATCGCTTCGTATAATCAATTTTATTCCTTGCGAGCTTCAGATTACAACAACAGAAAGACGTAATCAGATATTACGGATTCTATCTTCTTAATTGTCATGAAAGCGACACTGAATAATTAATTAAACTCCCTTTTGATGTGCTTGTTTTTTGTTTGAACTCCGTACAAAGTGACAATGACAATATAAAATACGTATCTGGCCATAGTAGATAGATATTTGTTTTTCTCCAAAACCTGTTTTTACTTATTTGTGTTTTCAGATCAAACTAAGAAGTGTTTCATCATTTCATACCCTTTGCGCGACTAATGTCCAAAACACGAATTTTGTCCAACACGAATTTTGTCCAACACGAATTTTGTCCAACACGAATTTTGTCCAATACGGATCTCTCAAACTTGTGTTTCCGTTGTAAAACAGACAAAAGCTTTTGACTTAAACCCATAGCATATCACTACATAGTATAAAATAAAGTCGCTTTCTCTGTCCCTATGTCCCTCCCTTTGTACGCTTAAATCTTTAAAACTACGCAACGGATTTTGATGCGGTTTTTTTTAATAGATAGAGTGATTCAAGAGGAAGGTTTATATGTATAATACATGCAATATACTGAAGGATAACCCACAATAACCATTTTCCCGTGCGGAGCCGGGGCGGGTCGCTAGTATAAAATAAAGTCGCTTTCTCTGTCCCTATGTCCCTCCCTATGTCCCTCCCTTTGTACGCTTAAATCTTAAAAACTACGCAACGGATTTTGATGGGGTTTTTTTTAATAGATAGAGTGATTCAAGAGGAAGGTTTATATGTATAATACATGCATAATATACTGAAGGATAACCCACAATAACCATTTTCCCGTGCGGAGCCGGGGCGGGTCGCTAGTACCTAACTAAAATAGTTATTATTTTACACCGAAATAAATAAAGAACGACACGTTTAGCAACATATAATACAGGTAAGCGTCTTTTAACCATAACATAAATCGACGGATCAAGTCTTTCTTACCTAAATCAATTATGGTGGAACCTAATTTTAAAAAAGAATAAAGTACAATTTGTTTATTTAAGAAAGGAAGAGATTTTATTGACACTGTATTTTCTAGTGTGCAAAAAGTAGGTACTTATAATTGAGTTACGTCGCTTCTAAAAATGTATTTAATATATAACCTCTGATGTAAAACATTATGTTCCTAAGCTTCGACAAGATTGTGATAAAGTTTCACTTTGAATGCGATCAAATATTCATAAAATCATTAGTTCGGCCTACTTCGAAACTTCACTTTTTCGATAATTTTTCGGGTGCATTCAGACGGAACAAATTTGATTATGCTTGAGCTTGAAAAGAAGAAACAAAGATTTTTCACACAAAGTAATCAAATTATAACATTTTTAATAAGTTTAATAACCGATAAAAAAAAATTAGTTTCACTTGTAGATATGGGGAACAGGGAACACCCAATCCCCAAAATTTATTGTTTTTTCTTCTTCTATTTTTGTGTCAAAATCTTAATGCAGTTTACAGAATACATTTACTTACCAAGTTTCTTCCAACAGTATAGTTTAAGACAAAAGTGGCTGTGACATACGGAATCACGGACAGATAGACAGACAGACATGACGAATCCATATATATTTTTTGCCATTTGGCGACAGAACCCTAAAAATAAGAAAAGGAGCGTATTTGGGCAAGTAAACTGGAATTCTTCTTCTTTTTCTATGACGATGCACGTTGATGAGCCCCCTTTAAAGGATATTTATTGTTTTATAAACAGTTCTAAAATATTTGATGGATGATTTTATGTCTTTTCAACTTTTAATATAGTCAAAAACATTTTATCATAAGATTGTAAATTTTCTAATTGGTTCGAACGTCAAAACTTGAACCTACCTTTGCGACACTTTGTTTCAATTGGCTTCCCACCACACATTTGACCTGGCTATTCCGATTAGCTAAATTGCGAGGAATGTAAAAACTAGTTCCTATACGTGAAGCAAAAAAAATCTTACCTCTGTTTCCTACAACATCTAACGTCAGGTCATGGTTTTACACTTTGAAAATGTTTGACTTTGAATCCAAGCTGAGCTCTGGTAAAAAAAATCGATAGAATGTTCCCCGCGCATACTAGCTGTCTGCTTTATGAGAAAAAATGCTTGCATGCGGAGTTCATAACGATTTCTTTTTTGAGACTTCGCGTACATTTTAACTTTGTTCAGCCCTTCCCATTTATTTCATTATCTCGGTTTCCACAAATTTAACCTATCTAGTATCTACGCTTTTATAAAAATAGATTTATTTATGTATTATGAAGTATATCGTCAACAGTTTTGTTTAAAGAGGGTAATTTAATTTAATTTAAGCAATGAAAGCTTTCTAATTAGTATGAACATAAAGTGTGTAAGCGATCGCGACAATAGACATGTAAACGACTCTGTCACTAAAACTTGACGTTTTATAAGTAACTTTTACGTACTGCCAATGATTTTAAATACATATTACATAATTCAAGATGTATCATAAAAGAAATACAACCTTCGTAGTCGAGTGGTCAAAAGCTCGTCTGACGTTACGGAGGTTCCGAGTTCGAATCCCGGTGGGGATCCGTCGAACAAATATCACTTTGTGAGACTTTCCCCAGTTTGGTTGGGACATTGCAGGCTGAATCACCTGATTGGCCGAAAAGAAAGATGATTCCGTGCTTCGGAAAGCACGTAAAGCGGTTGGTACCGGCTACTTCTACGGATGTAGTCGTTATACGAGCCATGTCGGAAGCGTAAGGCTCAACAATTCCGATACCAGGGTTTGTGAGGTAGGTTAGCCTCGAAACCCACTCGATAAGCAAGCAGCATAAAAGAAACTCGCCAATATTATGATCGAGGCTTTACGAGTTCTTTTTGTTCCCGCTTGTCATGTTTAACCTTCCTGGCTCCGGGCGGAGAGCTTGAAGGTCTTCACTCGTCAAACTTTTTGTTACCGCGCGGAATTTCCTGGAAGTATTTAATTTTGTATTAATTTATTAATTAGGGTCGCCGCGGTCCCGCGCCTCGCATTCCCTACAGTGTGAAACACCGGGAAAGTGCTTATATCAAGTTTTTAGGACTTTATGGTTGTTGCGATGTGAGGAGTTTTTTGGCCTTTTGGCTTATAAAATTTGAAAGTTAGCTGGCGTACAATCTCAAACGGTTTAGAAAATAGTCTACGTCGCATTTAACTACAGTAATTTAACAATTCTTGACGGCTTTATTGGCACTTACCAAGCAGGTAGTTAAAAAAGGAATCCAGCACTCCTCAGCGGCTTCAGAATAATTGAAATGCACGCGTGAAAGGGCGCCTCTAATTGACTTGTCGTATATCCATCGGTGGCGATTGCGGACAATTTCCACGATTCAATTTGACCATTGAATAAGATGTCTAATATCAAAGTTCATACCCAATTTCAAACATTTTAAAACTTTTAATATTTTATTTTTTTCTAATAGTGGCGTGTATAGTTGTCATGTGCACTATATAAACGGGCTTCGTTTACTAAACAGTCGAGTGCCCCAGGCATATTCGCCTTGTACATGTACGCGAGCAGCGAAATTTATCAGTTCGCACCACCGTGTTCTTTATGTGTGTTGAATATGGTATAAAATCGCGAGGCGCATATTCCATTTAACCTGCACTTAGCCGTACAATATTCCGGTAGAGTGAGCCCTGCGGTGGCGCAACCGCAGTCACTGCCAAGGACTCCATATTACCAACCGAAGCGTTAAGTTTATTATTCATTTACCACGTTGTTAGGTCGGCTCAGTGTCGCATAAAGCTGTTTCTCTTCGCCTTGCTCTCTGGTTTACGACATAATATTTGTGCCAAGCAAAAGCATAAATTGATTCTCAAATGTACCGGAAATTTTCGATAACGCCCACGGTATTATGTGAAACGAATCATTTAATTTCCATACCCAATAACACGATCTTTTGGTTACATCAACAATATCTCGAAATGTGACACTTTTTCTTGTCGGATAATTCATCATTTTTTAAATAACATCACTTCGCTAGTATTGTTTGTTATTTTTCCTGTGAAAATAAGGTCTTTCCACAGTAATAAGTTACGAAGTAATTAACTTTGGACAAGTTGAGTCTATCTCCGACGAAATCTCGTCAAAATTCACCGTGTCGCTTGTTTACAGCTGATTTATAATCGTGCCACTGTAAGAAGAGATAATAATATATCACAAACGTATGTCCACATTCATAACATGAAAATTTTTGTTAATAAACTCGTTATCTCATGTTTCTGGCTTAAAATGTTTCTAAAGTGTCATGTTTCCCTCGCGCTCGCCGCTATCCAGGCAGACCGGGGCGCGCGGGTCATGTTGCGAGCTGGTTAACAAGGGTTGGCTTTTATCATCTACCTTGTCTTTTCCCCGCTGCCCTTGTCGGATGTAAACTCATTATTCTGGGTAAGGTTTCGGCAGGTAGCGGACACAAAACGACGCGATACCAGACCCCAAGCACGAACACAAGTTCAAGGGGCGAGAATTGATAAATTGCCCTCTGATGTGAAGAGGAAAGCTGACACGAATAGAAAAATATCTTTTTGTGTAATAAGTCCTTCGTCCTTCACATCAAAAAGAAGCTCAAGTCTTTGAATTTTATAATACTCTTTGTATTCTATTTCGCTGAAAACGACACGTCTACTGTGAATAAGTTCACCTTAATAATAGAAGATATAAACGCGCAGTTAGCACCTCGAGGTACGTTCTGACAATGCTAACAAGAATCTAATCAACGGCCTTGATTTGTGAGTGTTGTTTTGTGCTTGTTTTAATTAGCCTTTTAATAAAACAGTTGTCGTGTCGAGACGCGCCATCTTATTAATGACGTCAAATCGCCTCCCGCTGCTAAACTTTTGCCTTTTCCCCATGGTTTCGCTGATAGCTCGTTTATTAAGCCCATGAAAACTGTAGGGCGTCGGCGACGATCGTCTTTTGTTCCGGTAAAATTGACGCCGGCGGGCGGCCTAAATTCCTCGGAGACATACAAATGGTGTCGTTTAATTCCCATCGTGTCCCCTTCGTACTTCTGTAATGACGGTTTCTATTTAACGAAAATGTTATGCATGACAGTATAATAACCGCCTATCATCGTTAGCTTTTCTGTTTGTTTTAGGGTCTGTTCTTTTATGGTCCTATAGTAAATTATTTAGCGCTCCATCCGTGTCTCATTGTCCTCGCGCCTATACGGATGAACTGAAGCGTGAGCGGCGACTCAACCCAAATTTAAATTAGGCAAAATCGTGCCTCTGTCTACGGACCAATTCTCAGTATTGTCTTGACTATAATAGCCGTAAGCGTAAGCATGCATCTTGCACGAAAATTTGTTTGGACTCATGAGTCATGTAGGTAAATATGATACGCCACAGTTACATCATCTCTGTCTCTTGATCGTATATTTTTGTCGACTTTTTCCTTCTTGCATTGCAAAATGCGGATGTGAGTACGTGCTTAGAACGTTGAGTGTAGCTTTGACGTAAATCATTGCCTGAACTATGGATAGCTTTGTCGTGACTACGAACTAGCATAATAGGTAGACAATTAATAGGCGTTGCCACTTAAGTTCTATAAAATTAAATTTAGCAATGTGAAGAGCAGACTCATGAAATAAATTAGCATTCTGCCTGTGTGACGTTTACGTAATTTTATCAACTAGCGGACCCGGCGAACTTCGTGCCGCCACAGAATCAATAAATATTTTGTTAATTTATTAGCCGAATTCAAATTTTATACATATAATGTTAAAGACGGGTATTAGGGATTATGGTAGGCAACTTTCGGATAGTTCACTGCTTCGCCGACGGATCAGGGATCACAGTTGTTGCTATTGACTACCCTATTGACTATCTATACTAATATGGTACGAAGACGCCGCCGCCTTGTGGTTCCCGATGTCATACCAAAACAACTGCGATCTACAACCCGCCCCGCTAGCGTACGGGTTGTGATAATAAACAACCTAACATCTATCCGTCTATTGCGCGTTTGCTTGCTTGTTTATATTTAAAGGAGAATGCCGTGTAGCTCCCGGCGCGTAACCAACGCTGTGAATCCATCCCAATTGCAAGCAGTAATCGCAACAAACAACCTGTGTCCCGCTGCTGGACTAAGGTTAAGGCTGTGGTTAAGGCTTCTCTCTTTATGCGGAGGCTTTTGTCAAAATATTTTCGGTTAGCAGGCGGCGATTTTTTGTTAGTTGCTCATTCTCAAAGTAAGACAACCACCAGAAGAGTTTGGTTGAAGCTCATTTGAGCGGCTATAAATAATAACTAAATAAATGAACAATTAAATAAAAATTATACACAATAAAATAATAATACCAATCTAAGAAATTGCTAAATACCTACTACACTTAATTTTCATTCTGTTACACTCAGAGAGATGGGAGAGCCGCTTGTTACACTCTAGCTTTCGAGTTTCTTACCGAAGTAAAAAAAGTTTTCACTTAATTTTATGAAAAAAAAAACAACTCACACAAAATCTGGCTATAAAGGCCAAGATGCCACGAACGAAAAAAAAAAACAACCGCGTCGTGCGTTTTCTTCTGCTCTGCTTATCTATCAATGGCATTCTGCATTTGAATTATGAAATTTTTGTATGGGAAACTTATATTTTAGAAGACTTTATTAATATTTTCTTTGCCTATATCTTGACCAGGATGATGAAAATTGATACGGCCGATCTCGAGTTATAAATTTTGTAACTAACACGACTTTCTTTTAAATATATAGATATAGATATTATCATAAATTATTGATCTATTCCCATCCAATCCCACAAAGTAATACCATGTGGTATTAGTTTATTTCCGAATGTTTTTTCTATTCCTAACGAGTACCACATAAAAAAACCAATCCCAAAACAAGTTTTAAGGAATTAGGTACAGTCAGGTTCAGTAAAATTAAAATGCTTTGAGTTGTGATTTTAGTAATGTTTTATAAGATTAGGGTTTGATTATATAAAACACATATATATTTTTTAAAATATCATGGACTATTGACTCATATGATTTTGGTTGATATAATTGCGTATAATAATAATAAATCAAGTAAAAATTTGGTAAAAAACGAATATGAATAATACAATAATCTAACAAAATTATAAAATATCACAAATAATCAACTTTTAATATAAAAATATTTTTGGAAAAAACTTCAAAAATGGAACATTTACTTACAATGTACATTGTACGTATAAAATATCACAGACAATCAACTTTTAATGTAACAATTCGCGTATCTTGATGAATCACATAAAAATTTGACAAAAGAATCAAATATGAATAATTTACATAAATCTAACAAAATTATAAAGTATCACAGATAATCAACTTTAAAGTAACAATGATTTTGGCAAAAACATCAAAAATGGATAATTTACCTACAATCTAACAATATTTGTGATATAAAATATCACAATCAACTTTTATATATAATTGTGTACTTTAAGTAGTGATAAGTTAGTAATCATAAATCATCATTTTTTGGCAAAACCATCAATATAAGTAATTTGCCATTTAAAAATTATAAAATATTTCTTAATTTTAAAATATCGCCAAATAGGTTAGATTAGACCCTTTATTTTTCTAAACAATGACCAACGCTAATTTTCTTTTCGCGGAGTTGATCAGTAGTCAGTAACGTATGTGATCCACCGATTTTTTGCAATCGTTTCTGTTGCACGTCGTTTTGCGTCGGGTACATTGGTCATGTACCTATTGATTTACAACCACTGATTGCAAATCTGCGTCTTCTTTCAGAGCTTTTAAAAGCTGATACAAATTCGCATTTTTCGGCACAGTGGAGTTTATTGATTCATTTCAACAATGATTTAATTATTTTTTTTATAATTAAATTTTATTTATAATTGAATTTAGTTAATGATTTATTTCTAAAAATCGTGGCACGTAGTTAGTTTGGAAAGTTTTAGACTTTTAACATTCAATTACGATAGTATGTAAATGTCAGATAATAAAATAAAACTTTGTGTAGCTGAGTGTACAAAAAGTAACGTTTTGGTATTCGTTGGGAATAGATTTTTTAATTTGAAATAACGTGGTACTCGTTAGGAATAGAAAATAAACTCGGAAATAAACTAATACCAAATGGTATTAGTTCGTGGGATTGGATGGGAATAGATAAATTATTATAGTGATAAAGTTCTCACTATAATCGACAGTGATTAAAGCAAATCTATTGAATACTAGTATAATATAAAAATAAAGTTTAATTACCTGCAACGTAAGTATTTTGATTATTACCTAACCGAGAAAAAAAATTAGTAGGAGAAAATAAATGTTTGAAAATAAAAAAGCTATCAAGATTTAAAGATAGAGCATAGCCATCGGTATATAAAACTAGAAAGTAATTTTTTCCTTCAAATTGTTAACCGAGACATCTGGCCAGGCCACATGTATATTTTAATTCTGAAAGTGTATCCTAATTAGCAAGCCGGTCTGGAGTACAGGTGTTCTTGTAAGAAGGGAGATTTTCTCGCCTTACGTACCCATTAGTAGCCGTTATCCATTATTATCTTCCTTATCCTTGCCTGACCTACTTACAAAGTTTCTGTTTTATTATTTTACAGATAGCAAATAATTAAATAGCCTCAGTCTCGGCATCACAAAACGTGTAGGTCCATCCTATTTCTTCACATTGAGTGTAGGAAGACGCCGCATGGTCGCGGCATCAGAAGAATAGAACCAACCATATTGCGTGTCGTAGAAAGTGACTGGGATTTGTATAGTTGCCTAATGGGCGACAGGCTGCCAACCTGTAACTAGATGCACTACGAAACACAAAAATCGGCGTATCTTATTTTAAATGCGTATCCGAATCTAAACATTTTGCAAAAGGTGGTCTTTAACCCCCGACGAAAAAGAGGGCTATTATAAGTTTGACGTGTGTATCTGTCTGTCTGTCTGTCTGTGGCATCGTAGCTCCTAAACGGATGCTCCGATTTTGATCTAGTTTTCTTCGTTTGCAAGATGTCGCAATCGAGAGTGTTCTTAGCTATGATCCAAGAAAATATCTTCAGCTATTTGAAGATTATCAGCTCATTTCTAGTTGTTTAAAGGATCAAGTAACGGGGGTTATTTAAATTTTTAATTTAATATTATAGTTTAGGCAGCCTGTGGGCTTACAAAAAGTCTGCGCATCCCGTTAGAACAAAAAGCGTGTCTTTATGTAGGTACGTAAATAATTTGCAAATTGTAAGTTATTCGCGCATCGATACTGTGCGGGATGGTAACGCACGTTGCTGAGATGTTGCTATGATAATCAAACCACTGATAGAAATTTAAACACTTTTATTGATAATAGTGAAACTGTAAGATTTATGTAAATTATTGACAATGAGTACACGCGATGTGAGTGCTAAACGCGGACTGACGTATTACAAGCTAATTAATACATCATGGAGTAAAAATGCTAAATCTACAATAAATTGCAATGTGCGGTTATCAATAAAACTTGGTAATCGTACGCATCTTTACTTAAGACGCGGCTTACTTATATTATTATGCTACCATCAGATGCCTACTATTCAGAACTCAGCAATATTACGCAACTGCCTCTTTTTGAAGCTGGCTATATTGCTATTCGAACTTCGAACTGAGGTCGTCATTGTAGATTGGTCTTTTGGAATAGATACTGAATACCAATGTATTCAATTTCTCCATATTCTTCCAACAATATTCTGTTAATTCTCATATCGATTGGCCACAAACAGGCGTTTTTAACTTGGCTGCTATCGCAATAATAAACGAAACTAACAAAAATTTAAAACCTGGGTTAGGTATCGCTGTTATTTCTATACCAGTGAACGCTGTTGCCGTTCTCTGGGTTGGTTCGAATATTATTCTAATTCAGGAACCACATAGTTACCTAATAATTGCTATTATAGCAGCTACAGCTAGCATTTATTGTATTTTTACCTGGCTGGCGCGGATTATGGTAACCTCAAAGTTTCATTTGGTTGTACAGTACAATAATGCTATGAGCAACGCCCTGTGGAGTTCCTTCCGGCGAGATTTTCTCCACAGAAGACAGCCAAATTTTTCGAATTCGCCAGAAAAGAAAATTTAATTGACTTACTTTGTGATGTAAATATCCTAATGTTAAAAATAAATACTATGACTTTTGACTTGATGAGCGTCTCATAATTATGTACGTACAACCAAAATGATAGAAGTCAGTTGACTTCTATCATTTCTGAATTTCATTCTCAATCAACTTATAACTGACAGCTTCCCGCCGCGGCTCCGCCCGCGTTAATAGTTTTTTCCGTAGGAATGAGGTATTTTCCCGCGGTAAAAGTTAGCATAATATATTCTTCCGCAAGGTCTATTCTATCTTTGTACTAACTCCGCCCGCTTCAACATTTTTTCCCATGGGAATGAGAAATTTTCCCGCGGTAAAAGTTAGCATAATTATTCTTCCACAAGGTCTATTCTATCTTTGTTCCAACTCCGCCCGCTTCAACATTTTTTCCCATGGGAATGAGAAATTTTCCCGCAGTAAATCGTAGCCTATGTTCTTTTCCAAGGTCTATTCTATCTTTGTGCCAAGTTTTATCAGAATCGGTTGAGTAGTTTCGGAGCCATTCAATTATTAGGAATATATTCGGTATTTTTTAGGGTTCCGTAGCCAAATGGCAAAAAACGGAACCCTTATAGATTCGTCATGTCTGTCTGTCTGTCCGTCCGTCCGTATGTCACAGCCACTTTATTCCGAGACTATAATACCTATACTGTTGAAACTTGGTAAGTAGATGTATTCTGTGAACCGCATTAAGATTCTCTTATAAAAATATAAAAAAAAACTAAATTTAGGTTAGGGGGTCCCCATACATAGAACTGAAACTCAAAAAAATTTTCATCAAACCCATACGTGTGGGGTATCTATGGATAGGTCTTCAAAAATGATATTTAGGTTCCTAATAAAAAAAAATTCTAAATTGAATAGTTTGCGCGAGAGACGCTTCCAAAGTGGAAAAATGTGTGTGGGGGGGACACACATTTTTCCACTTTGGAAGCGCCTCTAACTTCTAAAAAGAGAATGATAAAACTACAAAAAATATATGATGTGCATTAACATGAAAACTTCCAACGAAAATTGGTTTGAACGAGATCTAGTAAGTAGTTTTTTTTTTAATAGGTACGTTATAAATCGTTAACCGCAATTTACCGTTCACTAATAATAAAACATTGATCAAAGTCACAACGAATTACAAAATCTTTTTTACTGGCTGCTATGGAACCCTTCATGGGCGATTCCGACTCGCACTTGGCCGCTTTTTTTACACCTTGGCTTACATTATTGAAGTTTTAGTAAGGATCCCTTTTTTTTGAAAATAAAATATAGCCTATGTTACTCAGGGTGAATGTAGCTTTCTAATGGTGAAAGAATTTTTGAAATCGGCACAGTTAGTTTTTGAGTTTATTCGTTACAAACATACACACATACACACACACAAAAATACAAATCTTTTCTCTTTATAATATTAGTGTAGATGTAGATGTAGATCTGCAGGTTGATCATGCAGCATAGCCTATTAACCTTTTATTACCTTTACCATGTATGTAAGTAAGTAAGTAAATGGAAAATTTCAGCATTAATACTTTTTGTTTTAATATTTTTTGGTGATTTATTTATTTATTTTACCATGGAATTTCGCGGTTAAGCTCGCTGTACGCAATTTGTACAGCATAATATTTAACTCGTGCACTCAAAATTCGCCACATAAGAAATATGTCACCATTAGCGGTAAGGGTGTGAATAATGTATCAGCATTTACCTTGCCGTTACTGACAACTTGAGGCGATGCGGTTTCCATGTCGCGTGGTCCTCAAACACTTCGAGTGCTATACTTAGTAAGATTGCTTGGAGCTGGTACTTCAAACTTCGGTGGTAAATGTAGAGCGAAATTTGTAAATACGATTCCATGCATATTACGTAGTTGACCTATCTTGGGTTCCCATTAACGACTAATTTGGTACGCAGTGAACATCAAATTACATTTGTAAATAAGGGATTGTGGTTAAAGTGTTTTCAGTGATATTCGACTGTTTGTAAATTCTGGTTTTGAGTTCAAATCTCAGATATTTTTTCAACGTTTATGCAAGAAAACTTTTTTCATAAGATTTAAAGAATTTAGGTATGTTATACGATTCAAGCATGTATAAAAATAGATCATCCGTAACTATGCAATACAACACAAAATTATAATGCTATCAAACCCAATATCAACTCCAACGGTATGTTTCTACTAATTTTCTCTTTGATTTGGTTATAGCGGTTATTATGACATTTTCTAAGCATAATGTTGATCATCGATTTTATAAAGATTTAAATATTTTCTGCCGTAAAATATCGGAGGAACAGCCATTAATGTAATCGAAATCTGATAAAAGATTGTGGTCCCGAGAGTCTCATTTAGAGCTGACCCTGCAGGAAAGGGGCGACAATCATTAACTTTTATTACTTTTATATAATGGTAGTAAATAGTAGTTTCTAAGAAGTCGTTATCTTATAGTATTATTTTTTAAGAATAAGATTTTAGGTGTAATTAAAACTCGTATCTCGTTCTGCCAAATAAACGTCTGCCCACAAGACGGCAATTTATTTTAAATTAATCTACTCTTGTGTCATCATAATAGTCATAAATCTTTGTCGCATTAATTAGATCTTTGCCGGTTTTGAACTTCTCCGAACTTGCAAGACAACAAGAATATCGATTAGCCCAAAATCTACAAAATTTCCAAGAGATTTTATGAGAATGAAACGATTCCAAGTAAAACTGCGGAATGTTCCGTGCGAATAGAATTCCATGGCGGCGTCTATAAGGGGCGCGGTTCAGAGACGATTCGCAATCGAGAGAGGGATTTAGGAATGCTAGCTAAGGAACTATTTTTATATCACTGTCTTTTTTGTTCAAATGTACTTTATCTGATCGTTCTCTTCGGAAAATGTTTTTACCGAAGTGTTTTTACTTCTTTACCTTAAAGATAACTACATCCTTATTTCTTACATACTTTTTTGCAATTCATTGTTTCTGCTACACTTAGTAAGTTAGTACTATTATTTTCTTATGTGGCTACACTCAAGATGGCATTCGAGCTATTTCAGAATTACATTACCTACGTAGGTAACTGTCATTAATTTTCCGGCTTCAAGAAAAGGACGTCCTAACGACTGCGAATGAGAGTGACGAGAAGCACCAATTCCATAAAACTCCATTATTTATTGCCACGACTTGTAAAACACCACTTTCAAGCTAAATTAAATAGCGCTAGCGCCTTATTCTCTAAACGTCAATTACTTTACTAAAGTCGCAAATAAATCTTAATTAGTTAAATAAATTAAATCCGCTTAGGAAATTGAGAGTTGACGGTAAACGGCACGCTTTTACATTAATAAATTTGTTTAATTAAACCCAAATGACGCCGTTAATGCATCCATCTTCGTGCTTATTGCTGCTGCTTATAGGATAAGACATACTGACGTCAAGTTTTATGTGGTATAAAATAAATTCAGCTATCGCGTGGTTGGGGAATAGGCAATCAGAGGTGCGGCTGACGAGTATAACGGGCCATTAGGGGTTCGCCACTCCGCTCTAGTTCAATCCAATATATTTATGACGTCATTACTGACGCCCAAATTAAGTTTCCGGAACGAACATAATATCAGCTATTTTGTTCTTCTTCCTCTTTGAAATACGGAAGCTATCGCTTGTAAAAAGAAAGAAGTGTTATCAAATGAACCTATAACGCATAATAACCTTGAGTTTGAAATGCTTTTCACAAAGTTAACATATTTACTAGTTTCACGCTTAACTTCTGAAGCCTTTCAAACAAACCTTTGTGAGGTCTCAACTACGAATATTTTTTCTGGGGTTTATGTCTGCACACATAATATTGAATAAAAGATCAAAAACTGCTTGCTTTGTCCTATACTTCTATATGTGACCTCATCAATACTTGTCATGTCATGAGACATGGCAGAGACTCCTTTCATAAAAGCAATACAGACAAGCCTAGACGTTCCTTTGTTTAACCATGTAAAAGGTATGTATTCTATCCAAAAACTTATTTCTATAAAACTGTTTTGGAACGAGGAATTAAATCTTGATATAATAAATTGTGTTGTTCAAGTTCTGGTTTGTATTAATTAGCTTAATTAGATAACAATGTTTTATCTCTCTCAAAGTTCGATCTAAGAAGACCCTCGATGTTAAGTTTCTCGCTGAAAGGGAAATAGATGGGTATTTTGCTTATATTTTCATATAAAAAGAATGCGACAACGCAGCGGTTGTGTCAAGACTGTTTTCTCAAAAGTAGTTTAGTAAAGTTCTCGTAAATGTTTTAAACTATTTTACGTCTCAGCAGAGTATACTTAATGCTAATGCGAAACTTGCAACGGTCTAAGTGGAGTGCCGGTTATGAACGCGGCGGGTCCCTGCTGCGGGCAAGTAAGCTTCGGGTCACGTCACGTAACGACCTAGTTGTAGTAAAAGCGCAAAAATAGCCGTTTTAGGAATCTTCCAGTCGAATGGTGTAAGTGTCCAAGACTTTATGGTTCACCTGGCAGCACACTTTGTTGTTTTTTAGCCGGGCGCGGCGCCAAAACCAAATATGGCTAGTTTCATAGTGATGCTGCTAAACGCGCGAGCGAGCGTTTCAACCCGAGATTGAATGGCGCGTTTCAACTGCCGTGCAGGACTATGAACTACTATGTGGCGCTTTTAAACTTAACCTAAGCTGTTTAAATTTTGGTGCAACATGTAAGGCACAAAAGATTGTTATCTCAATGTGAGGTTCAAATATCCTATTATCAAAATTGAACTCGCTGTGTACGCATACTTTGGGAACCCCTGGAATAGTGTGTGGAAATGGACGTCGTCGTCGATTGCGCTCCGGTGGGACAGTAGTGGGACGTATCTCTTCATTAGCGTGACTGAAACGCGAGTGTAGTAAAATGTACCGAACGTGTAGGGCCGCTTTTCACTCACTGAATACCTACCCGTATCGTATTGTTTGTGTATATACCTAATATTAAAATACTAGCGACCCGCCCCGGCTCCGCCCGGGAAAATGGTTATTGTGGGTTATCTTTAAGTATATTATGCATGTATTATACATATAAACCTTCCTCTTGAATCACTCTATCTAATAAAAAAAACCGCATCAAAATCTGTTGCGAAGTTTTAAAAATTAAAGCATACATAGGGACATAGGGACATAAGGACAGAGAAAGCGACTTTATTTTATACTATGTAGTGATAGTGATGTGTGAATTTTATACATGTCATTGCAATATTCAATAGTTTGCCAATAGGATTTTTTGGCGTAAAAGTTTGTGTTTGCTTTTCGTTTACAAGCAATGCA
This sequence comes from Teleiodes luculella, assembly GCA_948473455.1. Lineage (NCBI taxonomy): Eukaryota > Metazoa > Arthropoda > Insecta > Lepidoptera > Gelechiidae > Teleiodes > Teleiodes luculella. The sequence goes on along the minus strand of OX419586.1, from coordinate 5,328,768 downwards.
TTTTAATGAAATAAAAAAGGCCTTGAAATTATGTTCCTTTTAATTATATTTTTCTCTAGCTAGTAGAAGTTATTATGTTGTACAGTATATCTCATTATATTTTTTATGTTCTAATCTAAACTTTATTTAATAAGAGAAATGTTACGTAGTATTATAGAATGTAATTATGTATTAAACATAAGATCACAAAGACGCTGTTCGTTTGAAAGCATTTTGAAAAGTAATTTAGAGTTGTTTATTACATAAAGTTTTCAAAGTATTTAAATAATGCTCATTACTTGCGTTTCAGTACAGTACTTAGCCCTTACGAAAAAATGAAATTCCGAGATTGTCAGACGGTCTGGAACCCATCTATTACAAGATTAATGCGACGGGCGACGTCAATTCGAAGACCTGGAATTTTTGATATCTTTCTTTTTTGTACTACACTTTATTTTTCCCCTGAGTCACCATTTTTCATCAATATAAATAGAAGGTCAGCGATATCAGTGTGCGGTCTCGTCGTTGTGTTGTGAGAAGTAAATATTCATGTTTCAATCTTTGTAAGTGGTGGTCGCATCTCAAGGTCCTCTCGAGCTTTCCCTCATACTCGTATTTTTTAAGTCTGTTGTACTTTTCTCTTATTTTTTTTAAACTGACGCCGGATGCTATGCTATATGCTTATGTTTATTATGATACATTTTTTTTAGATTAAGGTAGGTTCCCTTTTTTATATTTCAGGTTAAATGTGCATTATTAAACTAATAATAGCTTAAATATTTCAGTTAATTTATACCTAATGAATGATAATATATCGGATCGGATAGACTTACGTAGGCAAATTAGTGAATTTAAATAAGCGCAAAATAGTTTTAAACAAATTTAAAGCATACTTTTTTTTTCGTTCCATCACTGTTCATTTCACTATTTAATTTATTTTTGTCTCTAATTTATTATTTCCTATTGAGATAAAATACATTTAAACTGAGGCTTTAACACGCAAATTGTTCCTCGGTCAGTTATATTATAATTTGCCTAGGTACGAAATTCCATGTAAACCTACGGAGTGACCTCAATGGTTTAATTTTAAGTTGTTTAACTAGTGCAGTTGTGCAGTGGGCGCGACCCATTAATATTCATCACCATTAAATTTTAACACTGCAGCGGAGGCGACGCAAATCTGGGTAATGGTACCCATTTCGCTAATATAGGCAAAGCTTATTTCACGAACCGCCTTTCAAATATTGATTTAGGACACGCATGAGTTTTTCGAGTCTTTATCGAATTTACTTACCATTCCAAACATTTTCCGCGGGTTTTTGCGGTGAAAACTCGCTTCATTTCAATTACATGTCGGTTGCCTTGTGATTAGTTACGGAAATTGTGTTTGACGTTACGAAACGCGCTTTATTTTTTCAGAGTGTTTGCTATAAAATATTACAAGTAAAGAATCCTGAATACATTTCTAGTTCTATATCTAGTAGCTTTTTTCTGTGAATTCAAGAGCAAGCCTCAAATATATCGTCGTTAATCTGCAGATTACCTAATGTGAGAACTGAAACAATTTTATTCACTTTAACTGACTTAACCAGATAATCTTTAGAATACCTAGTTAATCTGCACGGTAAAATATACACTGATTATCTAAATTATTTATCTACACTCCAAACCTTTATTTGGTAATGTCTTAGAATTACTTCATAATATCTGAAAAAGAAACATTGTTGGAAGCTTAATAAACGTACATTGTGACCAGCCAAGCAGTAAAACTAAAATGCTAGTAGCATTAATACAACGCTACATGCATTTGCAGAGCTATACAGCTCGGCCGGCCTCACGCTACGTGTAATCTACCGTGCACCACCCTTTATACTTCAGCAACATTGTTGGAAAAGCTGCGAGTAAAATGAACCAGCTTTGTCCGGTCACCGAGTTAGCTATGAAAGGAACTGCGGCGGTCCGTGCTAATCCGGTAACCTTGGAGATTGTATATTTTTATTGTATTCTATTTCTTTAAAGTATTTCATGTTCTTGTTTCATAATAACATGTTTTAAAAAGGTATGTATTGGCTTGTTTTCCATCAAAGATGCGCTAAGGAGATGAGATGAAAATATCGCTCAATAGTATCACTTGTAGCACTTATAGTCACGAAAAGTTAGGCTATATAGGAAAATAAATACTATTGCTAAAATTTCTCCTCTAGCACCGCATGTTGCTATAGTAGAAGAGTATGAAATGCGAATGAAAATGATTTTTAAATATCCATTGAAATTAAGAATGCAAAATTTAAAAAACATGAATTTCCAAATATTAAAATATCAACGCGTTACTTTAAGTAAGTAAAAATACATTAACAAAATTTACATATTTTTTATAATATAAAGAAGAAAATGGTATACAGGTTAGGGTCTGTCGTCCTCAGCTCGCCAGTTCTCGAACCCGCGACCTTTTGTGTACATTAATGGATTTTCAATATTCCAGTCGAGGTTCTTGACCGAAAAATTACAATTTAGTGATTGAGAGTTTATCTGTTATATAACTAAACTCATTTTTATCAAGAGGTACTCTTAAATTTATTGCTACGATGTATTTTTTTAAATATATATATATATAGTCGGTTGACCACATCTTCTTATGTATGTAATGTAACAATGTTTTTAATAAAATGAACATAGCGCTTAATATCCCAAAGTGTTAATATTTTATGCAAATTAAATTACTTATTCCATTAATTCCGTGGCAGTGTCTGTAACAATTAAGTTGTAACCAAGTTAGCTTTGTTGTTATTCCCCCATATTACATCTCAGTAATTGGTTATTGATCCGTAATTATTCACGGAATCCATCCGTCAATATCAATTATAACTAATCATGTTTGCTCCTATAATATCGGAGCGTTGTTTTCCATCGCTTACTCACTTATAATCGAATATAATTTATACTTTGATATTGTGTGTCGAATATAACGAGTCTGGAATATGACGAGTTAGAAAAATGACCAGTTTCGAAGATGACGAATGTGGAGTAAATCGCTTAATAGCCCGGTCAAATTAGACATTTGAATTAACAAAAATTCCCACAAAGCCAAATTTTGGACCTTGGGTACGCCATAAGAAATAAAGTGTCAAAAGCCCCTTCAATCCCATGTGTGCGTCAAAGTTATTCGGGTTCAAACGTAAAAATTTAAGGTTTTGTGGTTTTTTTTTTAGAAAACGGTAAGTTTAATCAAAAAAGTACCTGAGAAAGTTGTAGGTCTTAAAATAATCTACAAAAATAGGCTTATTCTTCTTTTCTAAGAGTGACGAAGACGCGATTAAGAGTCAAGGTTTATGTGCGCTATATATTATATTATGCAGTATGTAAATTTAATATGTCACGTATATACTAAGTCAGACACTTTAACAACAAAGAAGCCTATTTGAGTATTTTTTGTGCTAAGTATATATGTGGCATATGACGTGCATTATACTTCATAAATACATGAACTGTACGTTTTTGTAAAGGGTAGTTATTTTTCTACGTTTTGTTGTAGAATTTTTTCTTGTTTTAATCAATCACGTTAATTTACTATATTATAATATATCTCTCAATAATATAGCTTGGACAAAAAACTTCGTCTAATAAGAATTTTAAGCTTCTAACAGCATTGACCTCCATTCTCGCCTCGTGCAAATCCCCCGACCGTTTCAAGACGGCGAAAGGAAAATTGTAAATTATAAGATATCATGCCATAAATTTCAATCTGTTGTTAATTTATGAGTTTTAATTAGGTGAAATGAGGAGCGCCAAATTAATAATTGTGATTTTCTCGCGTACACATTTCCTGAGAAACAGGCACTCAGTTATTATAACAGCTGTTTCTGTGTTTTGATATTTCGTTGCTCGCGTGTTTTTAATACAACGGTTTTGTTCGGCGTAATTGGTTTTGCATAAAATTACGGCTGACATCGTACCCTTGTTTTTTGAAATGATGTATTGGCTTTGTTGAATTGTTTTACATTTATTTTATTATAATATGTATTACGTTTCTATTTTTTACATGCGTGAAGTTAAACAAAGATAAACATTTCATATCGAGAAAACAAGTAGTTTAGCTTTCTCTTTACAGCTAGTATTGAAAATGTATTTTTTTTTTGTGTAAAATAAAACGGGTTTCTTTTATGGTACTTTTTTTTATTGGTTCAAAACATCTGAGCCAGCGAAGTAAGTAAGTAAGTAACACATCTGGAACTAGGCGGAAGCTAAACATTCATTGTTTTGTGCATCGCGTAAAATAAGTCGCGTTACGTTCGACTGAAATTCGTACCTATATATCAGAAACGATGTTTATTTTATTTGCAAAGTCACAATGTACGTAGGTACTTTTTTTATCTCGTTTGTGTCCTTATACTTTGCCATTCGTCTTGTTCCGAAAGGAATATCGAAATCCGCTAAAATATTTGTCAGGGCGTCTTTTTAGGGTATCATTATTTATGGCTATCGGAAGTTGAATTATGTTTGACCGGGGACCCTTGGGGTTCGATGTATTTTGTATGAGGCCGTGAAATCCGTGATTTATTGTGATTATTATTTTCAGATCCGCCATCGACAACGTGAGGAAGGCAAAAGTCGCCATAAAGAAAATATCGCCGTTCGAGCACCAAACCTACTGCCAGAGGACGTTAAGGGAAATCAAAATCCTAACGCGGTTTAAACATGAAAATGTAAGTTTTAGTTATTATTGTCAAAATAAATTGCAAAAATACTTTAAAACGTTAGGTGCTATTAAAGTTAATTTTTATGATTAAGATTAAGCTGCTTCCTATTATTAAGACTTTTATACGTTCGACCATCATCCTAACCTAGTACGGTTTGGTAGACACAACAACGGTCACACGCAACCTTAATATCCCTTCGTTAAAGTAGCACCTAATGGTTACATCATTATACACAAAAAATAATAAACCAAAACATAATAAATATTAAATGATGTACAAAAGTGTACTTTATTACAGTGATTTTCATATTATGGATTAAGTTTTCGTTCGCAAATTGTCGGCTCCAGGCTTTTAAATCGTAAATAGCAATATCCGAAACAAATTAAACTTTCCGAACGCCGCCGCCGCGCCGCCGCCTGATTAAATATTTTCCGTAGTAATCTTTTGATCCGATTATATCTGGAAACTCCTATCATACTCATCACTAACTTTATGCCCGCAACATCGCTCTCGAAGTAGTCTAAAAATGTCAAAATATGACATACGGTGCCTCCAAAAAAGTCAGGTTTCATGAATTTTTAACAAAGATAAATTGAATTATTGCTTGTTAAAAAGTTTTTCTACTAGGCGACCGTAGCAGAATTTGGCAACCATTCTGGTGGGAACAAAAAATCAACTCTGTACCTTTTTGTTTTTATGTTAGAAAGGGTTTTTAAACGGTACCACAGAATACGGCACATAGGTACAATATAGCGGCGCTTCTCCGTAGCCGTAGCAATATTCTACGAAATACTACGCGACTCGTAGCGAAATGCTACGACATGTAGCTGTGATATTCACAAGTGGATTTTGTTGCAGATAATCGACATTCGAGACATTTTAAGAGCCGACAGTATTGACCAGATGAAGGACGTCTACATTGTACAGTGCTTAATGGAAACTGACCTTTATAAATTGTTAAAAACACAGGTACATATAGACATTTTTATTATTAGTTTATTGATTTTTCAACAGATGACGCCTGTTGTTTTTCGCTTCGATTATAATTTAATAATTTTTATTATTAATAAAATCTCGTTTATTAACATCAAATACATTTTGTAATGAATATGCTAATTGTAATGTCAAAAGGAATTTTATAGGAATTAGAAAGTTTTTTTTTTTTTAAATACAGGTACCACATTGATTCTTATATTTTTGTTTCAGAAATTAAGTAACGACCACATCTGCTACTTCCTGTACCAAATCCTGCGAGGCCTCAAGTACATTCACTCGGCGAACGTGTTGCACAGGGACCTCAAACCCTCGAACCTGCTACTCAACACCACCTGCGATTTGAAGGTATCCAGAACTTTTTTTTATTGACCTACGCTTGAGTCGAAAAAGTACGACGGATCAAGCTTCACCGGACTTGAGGTATCGTTAGTTATTAGCAACTAGCTCTCCGCCGCGGCTCCGCCCGCGTTAACAGTTTTTTCCATGGGAATAAAGAATTTCCCCGCATTAAAAGGTAGCCTATGTTCTTACCTAAGCTCTATTCTATCTTTGTACCAAGTTTCATCAATCGGTTCAGAAGTTTCGGAGCCTGTTTAATAATTAGGAATATTTTAGGTTTTTTTTTCACCTTGGGTTACATTAGTAGAGTTTTGGAGTAGGAACCCTATTTTTTTTAAATGAGCTTCCTTCTTGAAGTATGTTTTTTGTTGTGATAATTTGACGACTGTTGTGTTGTTTTAAACAATTCGCGATTAATAGAGAATAATGTCGTAAAACCCTGAAATAAAGCCTTTTTTGTGTTTCGGATGAACATTTCGCGTAAAGTTCCCATTAGCTTTGGAATGTGTGGACCACCCTCGCATTTCAATGAGTTAGGGTTAGAATTCAGGTTGCAGATTATGAATTTAAACTCTTAACAGTGTTTCTAAATACGAGTCGACTGCTGCCATTCATACAGGAATGAATATCACTACATAGTATAATGATACATGGAATTGGTACATTTTGAGTTGCATCAAATCGGGCAGTTCTGATTTTTTTATATATTGTATATAATGAGGTGGTAATGACAAATATAATTTTTCCAACTCGAAAGCCTTCCGGAACATTGTAAAATTCATGAAAAACCATTAATTTTTTTAGTTTTTGCCATTTTTTACCACCAAGGACCCGTTTTACGGTAGAAGTCACTATGAATTCTTTTAAAGTAGACTAAATTTGCAACAAAATGAGAATAGTTGGGTCTCGATAAACTGAATAGTTTCAAAGATACAGCTGTTCAAATGTTTGCAAAAAATTTGTATTATGGTTTTGTTTTTTTTTATTATAAATAATTATATACCCTATACTATATATAAAAATAATAAAAAGCACACCTTTAGTAGAAAAATATTTTTGACAGACACCCTAAACTCTAAATTGTATTATTTAAGAAATTTTGCAAACATTTGAACAGCTTAAATCTTTGAAACTATTCAGCTTATCGAGACCCAACTATTCTCATTTGGTTGCAAATTTAGTCTACTTTAAAAGAATTCATAGTGACTTCTACCGTAAAACGGGTCCTTGGTGGTAAAAAATGGCAAAAACTGAAAAATTTAATGGTTTTTCATGAATTTTACAATGTTCCGGAAGGCTTTCGAGTTGGAAAAATTATATTTGTCATTACCACCTCATTACATACAACATATAAAAAAATCAGAACTGCCCGATTTGATGCAAGTGAAGACCCCTTTTATGGTACGATTTCCATGTACTATAAAACAAAGTCGCTTTCTCTGTCCCTATGTCCCTATGTATGCTTAAATCTTTAAAACTACGCAACGGATTTTGATGCGGTTTTTTTAATAGATAGAGTGATTCAGGAGGAAGGTTTATATGTATAATACATGCATAATATACTTAAGGATAACCCACAATAAACATTTTCCCGTGCGGAGCCGTGGCGGGTCGCTAGTATATGATATTCATTGCACACTAGAGGCGGCATAGAAAAGAAGATCGCATAAATCAGTTTTAACCCTTATTGACGCATTGGCTGAATATCATACGAGTTTCTTCAAAATGTTACTTCTTTATTTTAGAACATCATTAATTCACTCTATAATTTTCTGTGCCATGTATGTAATAGTTAGTTTTTTTTTTTTTTTTCATTTATTGTTCACCACAAGAAAATAAAATACATGATAATTTCAAGTTCCACACAAAAACCTCACAGGGTTTATCTGTGTAGACGAGCCGCTCTTAATCTTATACAAAGTACTTAATATTAAACAATACAACCTTTACTTATTAGGCGTGTAATAATCTACGGATCAATGCTAGTGTTTTTGAGAAAGTGTTTTTTAAATTTCCATTTCGAATTTGGGTTACCGTATAGCTGTTGTAGTTCATCTGGCAGTTCATTAAGATGGTTAGGTAGTACTGAATGGAATCAAGTTTCTAAACCACATGATACCTACGAGTAGCTATTTCAATTTACTTTTAATACTTCGTTTATTAAAAACTCGCTGAAAAGGTCTTTTGAAATGGGATTTTCATATGAAATTAATATGGGAACAAGAGATTGTAGCCTGCAGGGGGCTTTTACAAAGCTTACTGTTTTGAATTATTCCAGTAATATGGGTTCTGGACCTCAATTAGCAGTTAAAGCCTCACTATCGCTTTTAATATGCAAGGCAGGCACCGTTTACAGTGATATGGCGCGTTAATGGGTGTCGTCAGAGACCGATGTACAGAAGCCAGCACATGCGATTGGACATTCGCACTACGAAATTCACTCCTATCGCTACGGAATACGGACACTCTCAGGTCAACATGTCCAGCCGCATGTGCTGGCTACTGTAGATTCTACTGTCCTTGTCGGGGTATGAAATAGAATAGGGAGTATGTATTGTGATTGTGACGTTGGTCATGCCGTGGACACCTCCTAACAGTTTTACAGAATAATAAGGGAAATATTCTCGCAATTATATAATTTCATTTCATTGTTTTGGGAAATAATAATAATAATAATAAAAACACTTTATTGCACACAAAAGAAAATAATAACAATATCAATACAAGTACATAGAGTACGCAAAGGCGGCCTTATCTCTTGTAGCGATCTCTACCAGGCAACCTTAGGGTAGAGGATATACAAAAGAAACAGACTGTAGTAGTGCAGTGCTGTGTCTACTTATTGATATATAGATAGATACCTACACTAAAACTAAATAAATGAAATACTGAATTTTCTGTTTTGAAATATTTAACTGTAATTTAAATAGTAAATTTAGTATTATCTAAAACACTCTTCCATATTTTTTTTTCTTTTTAACAAAGACGTGTGCATTGGTGCCTAGAATAATTACATAAAAAAAATTTGGTTTATTAGACTCTCACTTGCAGTCAAACTGCTGAAGCAGTTTTGCAGGACTATAATATGTAAAGATAATGTACTAATGTTGGTGTATAACTTTATTTTTCAAAAAACAAATTTTAAGTGTAGCTGAACACAAAAATACTAGATTTGAAAAAAATATCCGTCTGTCTATCTGTTTGTACACGCTAATCTACTGGACGGATTTTAGTAAAACTTTACAATAATATAGCTTATTCATCAGAATAACAGCACATAGGCTACTTTTCACCGCGGGAAAAAACTTCTTTCTCACGGGGAAACCTGTTAATGCAGGCGGAGCTGCGGGGCAGGAAGCTAGTAAATAAATAGTTCCATGACACATTCACTTATAAATCACAATCTACAGTATTGCATAACCAAATTACATTATTTATTGAATTAAAATGTCAATCATTCTATAAATTCGAATTAATATGCTTTTTTAATAATCAGGAACAATAGTTTTTTTTTTTAATCCCAAAAACCGACAATGAAAAATGATAATAGTATAATAATAATATAAAATTTGAAGATGACGAATACTTTCCCATCCCTTTTAATAACTCGACAGTGGCACAAAGTTAACTAGAGCCATAAGCAGAAAAAAAAAATCCCATCCTCTCCCTAGTGTGTATTAGGGGGAGGAATAATCCCTAAAGAGGGGGAAGTGTGAAATGTTCCATTATCGGCTCTGACTTGACATTTCTACGCTCCATTTGTTTCTTTTAAAAGGTTACTGTGACGGCGACAAAGGTACGACTGTTTAGATTAGATTAGGCTGTTGACGCCTCGCGTGGCAGGGTTGTTGGGGCTAATAATAATTACACCATTCACTTTCACACTGATAGAATAACGTATAATTTCTAAATCAATGCCTTTCTGTGATTACCTATATTTAAAACGGTTTTATAATGGATAATTTGTATGATAATGAGGATGATAAAGCGGTCAGATGCGCAGGATATATTAAGGTGCGCAAGCGTATTTGTATAATTATATAATGTAATGCTGAAATTTATAATATTTAGTATGTATTGTTAGGACTAAACTTCTGAAGTATATGAAAACAAGCTTTGTTCTCGAAAGGGTAAATTAGCATAATACCTACGGCGCTTATTTGGAATCGCAATGTAGGTTTACCTCACAAACCCTGGTGTCAGAATTATAGAGCCGCCTAAGGCTTCTGACATGACTCGTTGGTTGATTACACAGGTGAGATTATCTATTCCCTAGTTCATGAACAGCTCTATGCGACTCACAGAAAGTGTTTGGTTGGTTCAATTCCAACATAGAAACTACGCGGCTGAAATGTACACCTATTAAGTGTCACATTAACATTGACATAACAATTAAATCCCAGCTTACACACTGGAGTGTATTTATGGCACGAATTACATAAATACCCAGTGTTTATCACACAAGAAGTACTTGACATTGGATACCTGGAGAGTGACGTCACGATTGACGTAGAAGCGGATTACGTAATTGCCTTTGCATTTTCAGTATTCGTCGCTTGACACCATTTTTTTATTTATAAGCCCTTTTAGTTTGCTTTTTGTTTGCTAATAGTGGTTATAGTTTAGTTAGGTCTCCCTGTGAGCATACTAACTACTAAAACTCTGCTCACCTCGTTAAAGAAGAAGAGAAGAGCGTGTCTTTATAATAATTTATATTAATCATAATAATTTATTTATTTATTTCAGACTACAAAACATTAGTCCATTTTGTTAGTAAAGACTTAAAATGTATGTTAGTACGTATACAAATTCATTTATGTCTTTAGTTACTATACCACGAAAGATGAAGATTCATAAAGAAGAAAATAAGCTTCTATTTGAAAAAGTTAAAAGAAGCGTCATTTGCAAAACGAGGTTTATTCGACGTTAAATAATTTTAGTGCCTTTTAGTGAAACTTCTAGAAAATTTTAATATCAAACAAGACAAGCAATTAATATTAGTATCAAAAGCTTTTTGCCGTCTGTAGAAACCTCAGTATCATCAAAGTATGATATTAAAATATGAACGTAGTGAAAGTAGAAAACTTCGCTGAGCGCCATTCGTAATAAAAAGGTCGTCAACCCATGTTTTCAAACTAGCCACGAGAGTATGCAAAGTTATATTGCAAATATTATGCACTTTACACCAACTAGATAACTTTGACATACCCTCGGGTGGCAAATTTGTTTACTGAAACTTGAAATATGGTTAAATGAACTTTAAATTAAATTTAGTAATTAGGACTGTATTAACCTTATGTCATAGAGCGAACGTGCCAAAAAGTAAATGTACATAGTATAGTAGAGGAAGATTATGTTTCGGATGAGAGCCTCAGGCATCGTTTCGTTCCGTTGTTTGTTGAACTGATATCATATAATATAATCTTCTTCCTTATTAAATGTAATATCTTATGTAACATAAAAAATGTGATATCTTATTTATTCAATAGCTGCGACTACCCACCGCTTACGACAGGGGTGTCCATTTTCTTCGCAGGAGACTGTACTAGCTTCCCGCTCCGCGGCTCCGCCCGCGTTAACAGTTTATCCCGTGGGAATGAGATATTTTCCCGCGGTAAAAGGTAGCCTATGTGTTATTCTGATGTATAAGCTATATTTTTGTAAAGTTTTATCAAAACCCGTTTAGGAGTTTTTGCGTGAAAGAGTAACAAACATACATTCGTCCTCACAAACTTTCGCCTTTATAATATTAGTGCTTCTTCTCAAAAATTAAATGAATGATTTTGGTACTTGACGTCTAAAAATCATTTTTGTACCCTGGAAACTCCTGGTTGCCTGGTACATAAGGCCGCCTACCTACTCAGCTTTTGGAGTTAGTTGGCTAATTTAACCAGGTGGCTGCGACAGATATATTAATATTACTGTAAGTATACCTAGCGAACGTGCAATAAAATATTTATTTTTTTCTTTAATTCGTTTTGTTTAGCCATGTTCGACATAAGAAATAATTAAATATAAATAAAGCTACATATATTTTATATTATAGATGACCTGCCTTCAAAATAGCTAGAGAGCGGCGACAATACTTTTTTCTTTGAAGCGAGTTTTCCAAGAAACATAAATTACAGTAAACAAGTTTGAGAAGCTTACACTGATGAAACTTTTACACACCACCAGATTTAATTTAACTTTGAATATTAGACGCCAAGACGTTAAAGTTATTACTTACTATATTTAATTTGTGTTGTGTTACCAAGCAAGTTGGTACATACATAACATGACTTGGCACGTTATTAAGCGGAAATAATTTGGAACCACCTTACATTTTGTGCGAATACACTTTGCCTTACCGCTGTGCGTTTAAGTAAAACAACTTCCTTAAATACCTACCCAAAAATGCATTAATAAAATTTAGAGGTTTTTTATTATTAATTTAAGTAGTGGTTTCTTGTGACTCCTTCTCACGTCTCCTTCTTCTTTTCGAGTTGACAGCAAATTCAAACAGTGTCAGTAGGGGAGTATTGGGCATTCTAAAACAGTTTTCGGATCATCGTTCACTGGCACTCCGTTCATCTCGCCTCGCTATCGCTCCGCTCGTTTCACTACGCTTAGTGAACAATGATTCGAAAACAGTTTTAGAACACCCAATACTCCGTTATGAACGGAACGGGTGTAGAAAGTGATCAGTGTAAACGAGTCGTGTTGAATACTCACCAGAAGTTTTCTAAAACTCTCTCCCACACACACACACACACACATACACATTACGTTATTTTTAGTATATTATGTAGTGTAGCTTGAAAATCGACTCACTCTGTTAAGGTCTACTTTATTGATTTGACATTCTATTCAATCATGAAATTTGTAAAACAGAATGACACGTTAGAGCTTGATGCCATATGTTCAGTAGAAAAAAAAAATGTTTCGCGACATGGAAAATTATTACCTAATACAATACGATGTGTAATTTGTGGTCCTTCTAACTGTGGAAAAACTAATTTGATCATAGGACTTTTGTTACATGAAAATGGGTTAAGATACAATAATCTATACGTATATTCTAAGTCTTTGTATCAACCAAAATACATTTTCTTAGAAAAGGTGATTGATATGGTGCCTGGAGTTTCATTCAACAAATATCTTGAAAATGATGAAGTCATATCATCTAGTGAAGCTAAACCAAACTCCATAATAATATTTGACGATGTTGCATGTGAAAATCAAAATAATATTCGCGATTTTTTTGCGATGGGAAGACATAAAAATATAGATTGCTTTTATTTAAATCAAACTTACTCTAAGATTCCTAAGCAACTAATAAGAGATAATTCAAACTTAATAATTTTATTCAAACAGGATGATATCAATCTGAAACATGTTTATGATGAGCATGCCTGTTCTGATATGTCTTGGTCTCAGTTTAGAAATATGTGTTTTGAAGTGTGGAGAGATCCATTCAGTTACGTAGTAATTAATAAAGACTGTAAAAAAAATAATGGTTGTTATAGAAAGAACTTTGATACTTATATTGTTTTTGATCAATGAATTATTTATATGAAGCGATGCATTGTTATAATCGTCAGTAATATATTAACAACGAAGTAGGTCAGATGACAATAAAAAAATGGAAAAAGAAATAAAAAAACAGATAATAAAATCAGCAACAAATATTAAAAAGAAAGTAAAACTTATGAAAGACATGAAAAATAACAGTAATGAGGTATTAGAATCTATATTTAAACCCATAACAGAACCTTTAAAAAGAATAAATGAGCAGAGCATAGAAACTAAATTAACCAATGAAACTAAGACACCAAAAAGCAGTAACTTTTCTGTTAATGCTGATGATGATGATATGTCCAGTGAGGATTATGAAATTGAGGATGATTCAGAGGATGAAACTACTATGGTTAGCACGCCTACGAATCAAAATGACTCAAGTATGGCTTCTTTTAAATCTCTTGATTCTGAATCAAGTCCATCGAGAAAGACATTATCGTGGTCTCTATCTTCTGATGTTATACATCACATAACTTTCGGACTTCGTTCAGAGCGAGGAAAGCTTATGATAGGCAATGTAAGAGTATATGATGGAGATGATCATATTGACATTGGTGGGAAATCTTACAAGAAAACCCCAGGAATAATGGAACTGTTGACTCGAAATGCACCGGATTTAAAATTGATAACTGAAAGTGATAAACAAAATTATAAACAAATATTAATGGACACAAATGCTCACCGAAGAGATTTTGATCCAAAAAAACCTATTAAGAGTAATAAAGGTATAAAATATAACTTTATTGTTAAACCATTATTCAAATTTTCTAAATGCCCTACAACTAGTACTGAAAGTTTAGCACAAGGAACAGGTCTACCAAAGCTAAAGAAAGTTCTAGAAAATACAGACTTCATATATTGGGATGATCCGAACGAATTAGTAGAGAGATTAAAACTATTGATCGCTTCAAGAGATGCCGGCAACACCGGTCTCGATAATGAGATAATATCTATCATTGAAGAGTTACGGGAAGCAAAAATTATTAAGTAAATAAATATAATAACGAATAGAATGCACTTTAGTTGATATTCAAATTTCATAAAGGAAACAACTACTTACACAGAACTTATGAAAAATGAACGTTGATAAATTTGGTCACCATGTGCATAAACGTTTACGTTTACCAGATTATTTAGACATATATAACGAAGCATTATTAAAATCGGACACAGGACATTATGATTTGAAACAAAACAGACTGCTTGGCTTACAGACGCCAGTATATGACGACGAAGCGGTAAATAAACAATATTTACATCAAACTTTAAAAGAATTTTGTGTTAAAAAGGAACTAGATATATTTGTAAAAAATATAGTTGACTCATCTTTACAACAATTCAAACAAAAACTTGATATAGTTACTGCTGCAAATTACTACACAAAACCTGAAATTAATCAATTGTTCAAGATTCGTGTTAACTTATCTAAAAATGAGTAATAAGCTTTGTCTAGTTAACGAACTTCATAAGCCAGCCAGAAAAAAATTTAAACGACGGTTAACGATTGTTAAAGGAATTGATGATCTCTGGCAAGCTGACCTTATCGATATGCAAAAATATTCTGAAGAGAATAATAATTTTAAGTATATACTTGTAGTAATTGATACTTTTTCCAAATTTATATGGACAGTACCAGTGAAAGCGAAAACAAAGGAAGAAACAGTTAAAGCCATGAAACAAATTTTAACAGAGTCTGGTCGTTGTCCTAAAAACTTACAAACGGATTTGGGAAAGGAATTTTATAATACTCTGTTTCTTAATTTAATGAAACAATGCAAGATCAATCATTATTCGACATTTAGTACAAAAAAAGCAGCTATTGTAGAAAGAGTAATAAGAACACTAAAGACAAAACTTTACAAACATTTTAGTTTGCATGGTAAATATCAATGGGTGGGAAAGCATCTAAAATCTATTGTGTGGGGCTATAATAACAGTATTCACCGCACTACAAAATATAAACCTTTTGATGTAAATATTAATAATGAACAAATTGTAAAACAAAACATTTATAAATCAAAGATAAATAATAGTAAAACATCAGGTAATAAATACAAATTTGGTGATAAAGTACGCATCAGCAAGTACAAAACTGAATTTGCTAAGGGTTATACGCCTAATTGGTCAACAGAAATATTTAAAATAATAAAAGTTAATAAAACCAGACCTGTTACATACCTAATTGAAGATATGCATAAAGAAAAAATTCTTGGGTCATTTTACGAACATGAGTTACAGAAAACGAAATATCCTGATATTTATCTTGTAGAAAAAGTTATTAAAAGGAAAAATGACAAGATATTTGTAAAGTGGTTAGGACTTGCTGAGAAGGAAAATAGTTGGGTTGATATAAAAAATCTGGTTCAATGAAGTATAAATTGAGATGTCCTTTATTAATTAATCATTAAACTGCTATCAATGAGTGGAGCAGGTCTTCTTAATAACCTTATAAATAATTTACCAATCGAGTTACATTTACCTGGTTATCAGTTTTGTGGGCCAGGAACTAAATTACGGAAACGTTTGTTAAGAGGTGACAGGGGTATTAATAAATTAGACACAGCTTGTATGTACCACGATATTGCATACACTAATAACGATATAAACGTACGCCATAAAGCAGATTTGGATTTAATCAATATGGCAAACAAGAGACTTCGAGCTAAAGATGCAGGGAAAAGAGAAAAAATTGATTCTTGGTTAATAAAAAATATAATGAAAGCAAAATTAAAAGCTGGATCAGGTGTTCGTACTTTTAAGAGCATTATTAGTAAAATTCGATCGGAGCTAAAAAACTTTAAATGTAAAGATAAAAATAAAGCTATTCAAATCGCCTTTGCTGCAGCAAAGAAGATATTCAAGAAAAATAAGAATGTCAAATTACCACGCATCATTTCGATTCCAAAAACTGGTGGCATATTACCCTTAATTCCTATATTTGCTGGGTTGTCAGCATTAGGATCATTAGCTGGAGGAGCTGCAGGAATTGCAAAAGCAGTAAATGATTCTAAAACTGCACAAAAAAATCTTATTGAATCTGAACGACACAATAAAATGATGGAGGCAATTGCTATTGGCAATGGCAAAGGATTGTACATAAAACCATACAAAAATGGTGCAGGGCTATTTTTAAATAACACTTCAAAAAACTAAGAAAGCGGCTACCCAAACGCGCACTGACCAATATCGATATACTAAATCATACTTATGATATTCCTTATTTTAGAGGCGTATACATGAGAGACACTTTACCAAGAAAAACAAAAAAAAAAGAATGTGCTATATTAAATTTAGATAACTCTAATAATGAAGGCACACATTGGGTAGCTTATGCGAAAATTAACAAGTATTGTGAATATTTTGACAGTTTCGGCAATTTGAAACCTCCTTTAGAATTAATAAAGTATATGAAAGGTGTTACGATTAGTTATAATCACGATCAGTATCAAAGTTTTGATACTGTTAATTGTGGACATTTATGTATACATTTTCTTAGAAAATTTTGGAAAATTCATAAATAAAAAGCTTATGTTAACATTGAAAACTATCATTTCAAACATGGGTTTCACTCTGTCTATAACAGGACAAAATTCTGTGTTATCAACACATTATTCGCCTCCTCTGGAGCTTAATACTGGATATGAGTGTGCATTGATATACTTCTCTACTTTTAATTCAATACCGAACATTGATACCAAAAATAATAAATTTCATTATAATGATCACGAAATTCTTGAGATACCAGAAGGCTCATATGAGCTACAAGATATCAGTGATTTTTTAAGAACGAATGTAAAAAACTGTTCACTAAAATTATCAACAAATAATAATACGCTAAAGGTTACGCTACAATGTTCGAAAGACATTCATTTTGAAAGGGAAAACTCATGCGCAAGTTTATTTGGTTTTGGTAAGGAGGTATTAAAAGCGAATATAACACACGAGTCTCGCTATCCAGTAAGCATTTTGTCTACAACCATTGTACGAATAGAATGTGATATTGTGAGTGGTTCATTTGTAAACGGTATACCAAGACACATCATATACGAATTTGTACCCAATGTGCCACCGGGGTACCGAATAGTGGAAATACCAAAAAATTTGATCTACTTTCCTGTTAATCAAGAATCAATAAGTGAAATAAATATTCGATTATTAGACTCTAATAATAATCTTATAAATCTACGTGGAGAAGAAATACAGCTGTACCTTCATCTGAGAAAGAATGATAGACTTCAATAAAACTGGAAACAAATCTCAAAAAAGTGCCAGTATAAAAGTTGCTACTGTAAAACAAGCACACATCAAAAATATTAAAAAATTAACTAAAGCAAATAAAGAATTCCTTAAATTAATAGGCCTGTTAAAATGAGTATTTTAAACGTTTTGGAGCCACCAGTGTCTGATAACAGCATAGAGAGCTTCGAATTGCATTCCTACAAACCGTATGTGACAAGTTTCAACAAGAATGATGAAATTCGAATACCTATTAACCAACAAGATTTATACATCCTACCTTCTGCTAGTACTTTATACCTAGAAGGAAGGGTGAAAATTTACAACAGTGAAACTAAAACATATGTAGAAACGACTAATTTTGTTAACAATCCTATTTTATTCCTTTTTCAAGAAATTCGTTATGAATTAAATGGAATCGAAATAGATAAGATAAAAAACGCTGGTATTACAACGACAATGAAATCATATTTGTCAATGACAGAGAGTGAATCAAAACCTGCAAATGTTTGGGGTTGGTCTTTAAATGGTAGTTCTATAAAGAACAACGGCATATTTTCTGTATCTATACCACTGGATAAAATTCTAGGTTTTGCTGAAGATTATAGAAAAATAATTATGAACTGCAAGCATGAATTAGTTTTATTAAGAAGTAATACGAACTTAAATGCTTTGATACTAGGTGAAAAAGAAGTACTAGAAGATATAACTATAAACAAAATTGTTTGGCGAGTACCACACATCAAAGTATCAGACCGTGAAAAGGTTGGTCTTCTAAAAAATTTAGAAAGAGATCGAGCTATAACTTTAGCGTTCAGAAATTGGGATTTATATGAATATCCTTTACTTCCAAAAACAAGAAAACATACTTGGTCTATTAAGACATCTTCTCAGATAGAAAAACCTCGTTTTATTATTGTAGGTTTGCAAACTGATCGAAAACAAAATGCAAAGAGCTCTATGTCTGTATTTGATCATTGCAGTTTAACAGAAGTAAAAGTATTTCTAAATTCTGTGTACTTTCCTTATGAAAATTTGAACGTTAGTTTCTCAGACCAAAAAATTTCCTTATTATATGAACAATACTGTAGATTTCAACAGTCTTATTACGGACGCCGAGCAGCACCGTTGTTGAGTTTAAAGGAATTTAAAGATATAGCGCCTTTGTTTGTTATTGATTGCTGTCGTCAACAAGAATCTCTTAAGGGTTCGGTCGACGTGAGGCTAGAAATTGAAGCAGATCGAGACATACCTGACAAAACTTCAGCTTATTGTCTTATACTTAATGATTGCATTTTTGAGTACAGACCTTTAAGCAATATTATAAGGAAAATATCATAATGAAACCTCAAACTATATTTGTTGATGTACAAGGATTCAAAAATTCCAAAAATGATTTTATCGTTAAAGAGTTTGCCATAGCTACTATTGACTGGACACAAGTGTTTATTGTAAAACCACCTTATGCGTACTCTACGTTAACAAAGGAAGAGAAAAAGCAAGTGAATTGGTTAGAAAGAAACAGAGGAATACTTTGGAGTGATGGCTTCATTGACTACAGAGAATTTAAACGATTAATTCCGTTTTATTTACAAAATAAGAGTATTTTCGTAAAAGGAAGTGAAAAAGAAAAATGGGTTAAAAAAATATGTGAAAATTGTGATATTGTAGATCTTGGAGAAAAGGGCTGTCCAAATTTGAAAACTTTACAAGAAAAATATAAAACTTGTGAATTGAACTGTTTTATTCATAAAAATCAATGTGCTCTTAAAAATTGTATTTGCTTACAAAAATGGTTTTTTGATAATCATATGTATCAGTTCAAATTTTTTAGTAAAAGTGATAAGCTTGCAAATGTAGATTTTTTTTAAGAATTTAGTAATTAATTGTTACTTTTTTGTTTAACTCAGTGTAAAAATGTTATTATTATTTAAATATAATAAAAGACAAAAATATTGTTTGTTGTTTATTTTTATAAAATAATTTCATTATATAATAAATTCTTAAACTAATGTTCATTGCGTTCGGTTCGCTGCTCTTCCGCTGCTGCTAGCGCAGCCGTCATCTTCGTCGAAGGCGGCCGCATCGTCGCGTGAGTCTGACGTTCCGAACACTCCCTCCACCTTTCAATCACACCTGTCTATAACAAAATAATACTTACATTAGCCAAAACTATACAAGGAACTGTTTAAAAATAAGTATGACTTATTTTTATCACCTAAAACATACCTTGTTATATCTATATTGCACGATCTCTCGTTCCGTAGACCAAGCTCCGCACCGATCTGCCACAGTAACTGTGTTGTCTTATACAGTATATTATCTTCGTCTCTATACACAACATATTGAGCTTTTGAATTTGCTACCACATTCACATCTATTTCACTTTCTATACACTTTAAAAGTTCGATGCGCACTATGTATTTAGGAATTTCATCGTCACTCACAGCAAGGTAACTAGTTTGCATGTTACTTGTTCGAGATTCTGACATTTTAGGAATTGTAGTGAACCGAACGCAATGATTGCAAGGAAACAAATGAAGAACGTCTGGTGACTATATCACAACTCAATAGATTTACGTATGTATGTAATGATAATAAGACACCATCCACGTGATCCACCTGACCCCGCACCGCCCCGCGCTGCAATCATTTCGACCGACAAGTCTTAACATGCCTTTCTTCCTATTGCGGATATACAACATCAGCATATTATGACACTGGTACGGTCAAAAGCAAGCTAAGCAGAGCACTTTGGACTTTACATCGTTTTTATATTCATTGAATGAATATAAGATAGATCAGCGGTGTGCGTGTTCAGCTAACCTTGCCTTTGACTGTACATGTCATAACTTGATTTTGTGCCAACACTTTATAAGTTTTATTAAAATTGGTATTGTACAGGAACTATAAAGTAATTAAAAATGAAACAAAATATTTATTTAAGTACATGTAGTAGGTATCATATTTTTATTTCTTAGATTTAATTTAAAATTACAATGATTCTTACATTATTTACTTTCTTATTTTACTAGATACAATTTCTTAAATTGATAGGTTTCATTTAAAATTTATTACATTCGCATATGATTTTTTTTTACATTACTTATTTATTTTATTACAACAAAGTTACATTTATCTACAAATTAAGACATTTCAAAAAATATGCACTACCTAAATTAATAACTTCTAATTCTGTTATAGAACAAGGATTTGCAAATTTGATTAAATTATTTGGTAGGTTTTGGAAACATGATAGACTTTTTAATGAAGAATAATCTAATATTTTATTAACAATTAGCATAACAGATTTATATTCAATTTTAAGTTCTTCAAATCTTAAATTTATACAAATACCATAAGTGACGATAGCGTCCAATATTAAATTTATAAACTCCACTGTACATCGTTTATCACAATAAATGAGCTTATATAAATACATATCGTCGATATTTTTCTTGTTGTTAGGTACTGAATGTTTAAAATCTTGATATATATTTTCCCATTCGTCCAAAGATAAAAAAACTGTTTCTTGTGAATTATTAATCTCTAATTGAGGCAGAAAGTCATTTTCAACCCAAAGACCAGTTTTTATATGTATACCATTTGAATGTTTATATATTCTCATGGATACAACACAATCAAATAAGTAACCTTCGCACATGGTTAGACCAATATCAACGACAGACTAAAAGAAACTATCGCAGTGACCCCAAGATATAGTAGAAATTTTATCTTTTTGAATGATACGTTTGTCGTCATTAGCGGAAAATGCGACTTTGTTTTGCTCCTGTGTAAAAATTTCATGTTTAAGAGATTTAAAAATTATGTTCTTTTTGCGTATTATTTTATTTTCCATTAATACTTTGTAATAATCCTTCAATCCAATTTTTTTTATTTCACGTTTTTGTACGCCTTTTGCTTTTTTAAACTCTTGTCCTTCCGTTTTAATACAATAAAGCTTCGACCTAAGTCCTACAAACTCCGTAATAATTTGTCCTCCCATCTCGTCTTTAAAAAAGCCAGGTACCTTTTTATTCCGAATTAAAATATCATGCTGGTTGTCTTCGGAATAATTACTTGTATCAAAATATGACTGAAAATTTAATTTCAAATCATTGTAAAAATCTTTCGTTTGAATAGAGTAAAGAAAACTGTCGGTGTCTGTATAACAAAGCCTTAGTTTATCATGATAATAAGGTTTCATTAC